>JANAVB010025196.1:8365796-9090796 GCA_029216955.1 Iris pallida | reverse complement strand
TGCAAAGCTGGCTTGCTCACGAGCTCTCATCCGAAAAGCGGATACGGATCGTGACAAATACTTTTCATCCTCCGTATGATTGTGAACAGAGCTTGATATTGGGGACTCAGTTTGGCCCCCTTTTTGTGAAAAAGGCGCCGAAGGGCCGTAAGAAGGTGAGTGATGCCCCAACCGTAAAACCATCCGCAGAAGCTATCCTTAGGGAGCCAGTAGTGTCTCCAAATGAAGACACGAAAGATGATGATTCTGCTCCTCTCAATCCTCCTCAGAAGAGGAAAGCTTTAACTGAATTGGCCTAGGAGCCAACTTTAAAGCAGAAGAAGAAGACTGTCGCCCTAAGGAGAGCCAAGGAAGTTGGTGATGGCTCACCTCCTTTGAGAAAGTTTTCTTGGTAAACTGGAAGAGGTGGAACGGCATCACGGGCCGTTACTGTTCAGAAGGTAGATCCCTTCCTAGACTCCATATCTATTTTGGTCAAACCTTTAGAAGCTTTCTCACCCTTGCGTTTGTCCTTTGCATAGGACCCTAAAGTTACGGCTGAGGTAGGTGCCTCCTCATCTGAGGAAGTGGACGTGACAATAGTGTCCCCTGTTCGTCCTCGACAGATGGATGACGGTGGGTCTTCTTTAGCTGTTAGGGTTGAGTGACGGAATGGTCAGGGCGAAGGCCCAGACCATGATCGCAACCAAAAGATCAGTCCCTCATATAACATTTCTTTAGGGGATATGTCAGCGATTGGAGCCTTGATGAGGGACTTAGATGAGAATCAAGTCCAATCGTCTCATCCTCCTGCGGGTACGTTATCTTTGTGCCTCTCTTTGGATGAAATTTTTCGACTTTGATTTTGCGTGCTCCTCGTGAGGCTGACCACGACTGTATGTTCCCTTGTAGACAAGAAGAAGTAACCTCTCGGGAAGATAGCCCCAGGCATTGGTGAAGGGACAGAGGTTGTCCCCATCTCCTTTAAATTTGCTGGTGCAGAGGGAGCTGTTAGTGAGCCGGTACCGGCTACAGAAGGAGAGGTTGAACAGCTTGCTGAGGGGGCTGTTGTTGAATCAATTTTTGGTCCAGCTGGGACTATAGGAGATATTCGTCCTGATGCTGCTCGAGGCCTTGATATTATTCTGCTTGAACAACCTGGGCCTGTTCTTGGTTTCCCCGAAGCCAAGATCGATGACGTAGCCCAGGCTGGTGCTGAGCAAGCCGAAGGTACAAAATTATAACTTTTTCATTTTCCCTTTTTTGTTACTAATGTATATATTATTTTCTTGTCAGGTTTGGCTTCTTGTCAGGTATCCCCCTTGGGGCAGAAGAAACTCTCCAAGCCTTCTTCTCGATGACCTCCACTTAAGACGACGAGATGGCCCAGGAAGTCGTCAAAGCTTTTTTACTCTGTGCTGAAAGTAAAGCTCCCTGGAGTCCTAAATAGAAATGCCAAGTAACTCTGAATGCCAAGTGGTGGCCCTCGAGAGCATTGCCGGTTATGAAGAACGGGCTAATACTCTGAGAAAAGTCTTAAATGACCTGGAGGGTCAGGTGGCCAAGTTCCAGGATACCAAATAGCAGAGCCTGATGCCGCTCTTCCGTACAGAAGATGAGGCTTTGATCACGGCTTTCGCGGAGGAGAAGGCTACTTTCCAGTCAAGGAAGGATGCCCTTGTTCAGGAGATCAGCGAATTGGCTGATCAGTATGGTCAGTTCAACGCTGTAAGTGAGGTACGTGCTGCCTCGTAGAATAAACTGGCTGCACAGATTACTGAGAGATATAATCACATCGCACAGATCAAGAGCGAGATTGCTCAACTGGAAGCCAACTTGAGGACGACAACATCTGAGTAGAAGGATTATTTGGCTCAGGCTGCCATGACAGCCACCACTTCTGCCCATTTGGAAGAACAGCTGGCAAAGTTAGAGGGAGAGTATCTGAGTGTAATCCTTTTCGAGGATGAAGCCGCTCGTCAAGAAGAGGCGCGCCGCCGAGCTACCGCGAAGTCTGAAGCCGAAATCACGGCTCTAAAGGACGATATCGATCGACTATGTATCCCTTAGACTTTTTGTTTGTAACTTTTTTTTTCAGCCGTCAAGGCTCTTGTACCCCTTTTCTCCCATCTCTTGATAGATGTTCAAAATAAAGAATAAAGAATCTTTTCAAAACGAATATGGTTTTGTGAAATATCAGAACTAGAGGTAATATGGACGTCGTAAGGATATTTCTGGTGGGTTTTCCGCTGGGAATTTTATGTGGACCTATTATCCATTTTATATTCAAGCTTTTATTGAATATAGATAATAAGTTGAACGAAGCTGCTAATAGTGGTAATATGGATGTAATAGCAGAGGATGTTCTATATCTGACTAGAGGTAATATCGACATGGAAAGATATATAACATTAGGTGGGGGCGAATAATTTAGAGGTAATATGGACGTGCTTATCCTTGATGAATGCTTTGCTCAGAGGTTCTATGGACATGGCAAAAATGTTTCTTAATTATCCCACTGGGGAAATAATTGTCAAAAAATAATTCAGGGGTAATAAGGACATGACTTGTTTTTGTCAAACCGAGTTTGGGCAGAGTCAAAAAACGGAAATGATTTTACTGGGAAATATTTTAGAGGACCTATTATCCAAGGCGTATTCAAGACCCTTGAAATACGGATAATAGTTAGATAACTTTTTTGAATCACATAAATATCGTACTGTACATTTATATGGCTGAACATATGTGAACAATATTTACAAAAGGTTACACATAATATTTCTTCAGAAACTTGCCGTTGATAGGCATCAAGAGCAAGTCACCATCAGGCTTGGTTAGTCGGTACGCACCGTTAGAAAAGACTGATTCTATAACGAAAGGACATTCCTATTTAGGCTGGAACTTTTCTTTTGTCTTGTGCGTCATGACCATTGGTCTTCTCTCTGCTAAGACCAGATCACTAACTTGAAAAGTTCTTTCCTTCACCTTTTTATTGAAGGCTCTGGAAAGGCGTGCTTGGTATAGTTCGATGCGCTGTTGAGCTAATAAGCATTTTTTGTTTAGTGCTTCGAGCTCCTGTAGACGCAGACAGTAACTTTCTTCGGCAGTCAACTCGCTGTCTAAGGCTACCCGAAGAGAAGGAATCTGAATTTCTAGGAAAAGAACTACTTCGCTCCCATAAACCAGAGAGAATGGCGTACCGCCTGTTGGAGTCCTCACCGTTATACGATAGGACCATAGACACTCGTCGAGCTTTTCATTCCAATCGTACTTATTTGAAGACACGAACTTCTTGAGAAGTTTAATGATGGTTTTATTGAAGGCTTCTGCTAGCCCGTTAACTGTTGGATTATAGGCAGTAGAGGCTACATTCTGAATTCGATTCCTATCGCAGAACTGATAGAATGAATGGCTTGCGAATTATGGACCATTATCATGGATGATCCTGTGAGGTAGGCCGAAGCAGTAAATAACGTGATGTTTGATAAAATTGATCATGTTTGACACCTTCACTTCGGTGAGCGGTATATCTTTCTCCCATTTGGAGAAGTAATCGGTTATGGATAGGATGAACTGATGTCCGCTGGAAGATGGTAGGCTGATTGGGCTTATGACGTCCATGCCCAGGGTTCAAAAGGCTAAGATGCTACCGTCGGGTGTAGAAACTCTAAAGGTTGATGAATGAAATCGGCTTGGAACTGACAAGCCCTATACTTACTTGCATATTCAACAACATGTGCTATCATTGTGGGCTAATAATAACCCATTCGTCTGAGGCGATCTTGTAGTTTGGAGCCTGGCTGATGTGCGCCAGAAACTCCGTTGTGAACCTCTCGGAGTGCATGTTTGGCTTCTGTGTCTGATAAACATCGTAACAGTAGCCCGTTGTAAGAGTATTTGTACAACATCTTGGTAGCTGTGTCATAGTAAAAATCTGAAGGATCGTCTTTGTATTTCTTGCCCTTCTTTACTTTGGAAGATACAACCCCCTGCGTTATTTCTTGCACAAGGTTCGGATGGACCCATATGATCTCACCACGTTCGATCGTGAGTGGTACAAAGGTTGACTTGTGAGCTCGCAGCAGGTTGACGACTTCCATTATGGCTTTGGGGATCGGGATCACGCAGTCTAGGACTTCTGTGGGAGGAAAGTCACCAAACTGAAAAGATATCATGTTAGAAGATATGACCTTGTCTTCAGCTTCGAGGTTGATCACTTGGCTGTCGATAAGTTGTTGTATTTTCTTCTTCAGGACGATACAATCCTTGGTAGAGTGATGCACGTACAGATGATAAAGACAGTAATTAGGATCGTTGAGTTGGTTTGCCTCTGCAGGACGTCGTGGTGGAGGCAATATCAGTTTATTACCCTTCGTCATTGTGTGAAAAATGGTATTGACATCGTCTTCGTCAAAGGGGAAGGTCTCCTTGGGCTTGTCAGAGGTGCCCTGAGAATTGGAAGCTCCCTTAGAAGCTCCCTTCAATATTTCTTTCTCTTTACCCCCACAGATAGGGATAGTTTGAGGATGCTTGCCTTTGTCTTCAGATTTGGGTATTTTTAACCCCAGTAACTCCAGATTAGCAGCATCAGCGGCCCCAACGAAAGTAGGCCATGTATCAAACTTATGTAAACCCAGACAGAACTTCACTGTAGGAAGGAAGTTATGTCGACAAGTATCCATAAGTTTTGAGTCTGGTATACCGAAGGGCATCTTCAACGCTAGCCGCCTGAAGCGTTCGATGAAAGCAATGACAGACTCTATCCTCCTTTGCTTGGTCTCGATGAGGGTGGACATACTAACATGCAAGCCACTCTCGTAAAACCTGTTGAGGAACAACCTCTCCAAGTCTTTAAAAGAATTGATACAACCGTCAGGCAGACTGTAGAACCATTCAAAAGCTACCCCTGCAAGGTGCTAATAAACAGCTTTAACAAGAACGGATCATCCCAGGGTAAGTGTAGAGTCTACGTTTTGAATTATGTCATGTGTTGACGAGGAGAAGTCTTTCCGTCAAATGAATTTAGCATCAGCGACTTGTAGTTAGGAGGGCAGGTAGCATTCTCCCATTCAGGAGGATAACGTTGAGATATCCCCATCTTTTGAAGCTCGTCTTTGTGTGAGATGGTGTCGAGACGGGCAACTAGAGAATCAATTGCATCCTATTGATTGAGCAGGTGTTAGAAAAAGGGTGATGTACGGTTGTCAGGCGTCGTTGGTGAAGGACCACCTCCAGCATTTACAAGATTTGGAGGATGCACAACGGAATGATACTCCTTTTGTAGTGAAGAGGGTTGTTACTATGAGTCGGACTAACGTGAGCCGAGACGTTTTGTTGAGGTAGAGGAACAGCCGCAGCAGCTTGGACCGCCATAATACTGGTAAGCATATCAGTGATCTTAGCAAATGCTATTTTAAGTCCCTCTAGCCGTTTGCTGTTCTGATCGTTGGCTTCTTCAGGTCTTTCTCCGTCCGCCATGTATGTAGATAACATGCGAGGACAAACAGAGGAAACAGTATAACTGGTGCTGATACTGTCTATTTTTGAGTTGACAAGTCCCTCATCTTCAGGTAGGGGAGACAGATAGTCGCCGTCAGACTCAGAGAGATCATCGTCCTCTGGAAGGCTACCCCCAGTGTGAAGGTCATCCGCTTCGGACTCTGAAGGAATACTACCCCCAGCCTGGAAGTCCTTATCATCTATACGGAATCTCTTCTTCGATCGAGTACCCATATAGACTCCTTCAGATGTGACAGCTTGTTGGCCATTGTTGGCAGACTTTTTCTTCTCTTTCTCGTAGAACTGAGAGAGAAAGTTGGGTTCGTAGTCTACCTTCTTTGGTTGGGGCTCCCGTAAGGAGGTCCCCATGATGCCATGTTGGATGAAACACACAACGGCTCTTCATCGCCATTTTTGTGGACAAACACAAAAGACAAGAAGAAACGATGTCTTTTTTTATTGGTGCAAGGCACCATAAATCAAGTACGCATGAGAGATCCTGCGCTGAGGATCCCCGAGTACAAAAAAATTTAGAAAATGGAATGATGGAGATCGAGCAGCAGTTGCTACTTTACTCCGTTGACACTCCGATTACAAAAGTGGGAGAAAACCTAAGAAAATTGCTAACTCTCGGTTCACTGGCAAGAAGTGCAGCAATTTGGCTCTTGAAAATGCTCTCCGTTCTGTGTTTTGAAGAGGGATGAGACCACTTTTTTTAGTCGTTCTTGAGCTGGAATGATGTTTTGTGCCTACATGAAAAAATGTACTAGTTTTTATATGGGCACATAGTCCTGCCTTGGGCACAAAGGGTGGAGGCACATGCAGGCTGCGAGATCGTGGGTTGGTCGTAGTGTTGACGTGGTCGCATGCTTCGGTGCACGACTGATCGTGAAGACTGACGTGGCCGTGTGCTTCGGTACACATTTTGATCGTGGCTTTGACCGTATTAGGAGCTGATCTGGCTTGGGCGCATAGCTTGAAACAGGGCTATGTGCCCCCATTCTGGAGTAGCTTGTCTTGGGCGTATGGCCATATGACCTCACTGGAAGCTTGGGCGCATATGATCTCATTGGAAGCTTGGGCGCATATAACCTCACTGGAACCACTGGGCGCATGTTCTTCACTAGTGGCTTGGGCGCATAAGGCTTCATTGGTGACTTGGGTGCATATGTCTAGTCTGCTAAAATTTTCATGCTTCTACAACCGTGCCGGCACCGGATACCTCTACAGGCCTATCCTTAATCTGCCCCGTAAAAGCTTCCTGCCGGAACGAAGCCAATAGCTCCAAAGCGCCTCGAGTCACATACTCAAAGGAGCAGGAGGAGGGACATCTTCCAAATTAGTAGTTTTATTAGCTACAGTCTCCCTTTCGACTTGAGACACCTCTGGGACAGGCTCCTCGGGATGTTCCCTGAGTCTCTCCGACCATGTGGGCACCGCTTATGCAAACAAAGCAATAGTGAACAAAAAGTATGAAATAAAACCTTGTATTGAAAACACTAAGACTTACCCATGAAGAAGATCCAACGGGTGGGGCAGAGGCACAACAGCTATTCTTGTCCTTTTTAAAGTAGGAGGGCTCACTCCGGAAGAAACCTGACATTTTTGCGGGTTACTCAAGAGCACTTCCTCCTTTCTCCCCTCCCGCGATGAGCTGGAGCCATCTGTCGTTCAACTCTCCGATGATGTAAGCCCCTTAAGACACTTAGAAGCCAATGAAGGGGTCTCAAACTTCGTCCCCTCAAACAAGCTTCTCCCTCTATTGTACTCCGGTGAAAAGTTGTTTGCAACACAGTAGAACTTCACAAGGGAATACAAAATTCGAGTCTCCTCATGCATCGAGGGGATTATAAACTTTGCTCCAGTGCCACATCGTTGTAATAACACCATGCCATAGCACCATCCAGTAGACTTCCTTTATTGCCAGGCAAGAGCTAGGATTTTCCATCATGGTCTGGCTATACACAAACTGACGTACGAATCGGCTAAGCAAGTAAGGCTCCAAATACACTTGATTTCGGTTTTGGTATACCAAGTAGGAAGGTCGGATGGACTGCAAGCAGAGGAAGGCACCGAAAGTTAGGTTATTATCCACTAACTCATCATCCGCAAGAAAACCCTTGTATGTGGGCGAAAGCCTGGCGAAAGAGTAGCTATCTAAACGGCCCAATGCGCATCTACAGACGGGGACATCCTGATGTAGCCCTTTTACACGACAATAGTTGTGCAGCGTCGCGTCCCTTGCCTCATAACCTTCAAGAGTGTTGAGGACTATCAGACCAGGGAAGTGCAAAACCAACCAACCAACCCGTCAAGTAATGGTAGGGGAGTCCTGTTGGCCCATTACCAAATGGTCACACTCGATTTTGATAAATCAACAAATGACTTAAGTCAATACACAAAATACACAAACTACTTCTAACATTTCATGTCAAGTAAATTCAGTATCAGAGAGTGTACTACAACATCAGCAAGCATGAAAATTATCATCCCGAAGTACTTATGCACTGGAATCAGTCTAAGTCATTTTACAGTTCATTATGTATTTGATCCTTTATTGAGTCTATGATACAAATTGTAAAATCGATTGAGTATTTCTGGCTTACGTTATTCACAGTCCACTCTTCTATAAAGCCTATACATTCATTCAAAGTCCACTTACCAAAAGTTCCATCTATCCTATGTAACAGAATTTTACAAAACATTCTTCCAAATACTAGATAAACTTAGACAGAACTTAGGTCGAGTTCGGGCTGAGTTCTGTCCGAGTTTGGACTGAGTTCGGTCGTTTCAAATTCAAATATTTGTTATCTCCAAATTCGTATGCAACGTTCGTTTGCAAAATCTTTGCATCTGAACTCCATCCGAACTCTGTCCGAGTTCGGTTCTCAAAAACACCTATAAATAGAAGGGAAATTTTCTTTTTCAAATCACTCATCATTTCTTCTCTCTATCTATTCCTAAAGTATTTTTCAGTGTTCTAACAACTTTTATACTCCACCTATACATCTCTTACCCAAAGCCAATAATATCGATTCGATTTAGAGTTCTTTGGTTCTCAGAGTTGTAAAGAGGTCGTTCAAGTTCGGAAATCATCTCTGTTTTAGGAGCCGGTCATGCGCTCGTCACCAAGCACGGTATTGTGAAGTTGGTCGTGTACTTGTCACCAAGCACGATATTGTAAATAGACTGAAAGCTCTCAATTAGCTTGTGAATAGTAGATTAATAGCAGGCAAGAGTACCTGCGACTGGATTAGTCCTGCAAGAGGGAATCCAGTATATATCACAGTATTCACTGAGTTTGATTATCTGATCTCTTGCTACATTTATTTATTGTTTCTTTATTCACAGCCATCGTTATCTGCCTTTAATTTTTAAGTGGTCATTTATTCTGCTATACTCGCTTTCATTCTATTCACCCCTCCGTGGAGGTGCTCAACGGTCCTACAATTGGTATCAGAACAGGTTATATTCTAATATAACAACCTTAGAGAGTATATATGACAGCCGTCAAATCAATATTCAACAGTGAAGGGTGTTTGCCATAAAATATAAAAGAACAGAACAATTATCGAAGGACCGGACTTTTACTTTACGTTACAAACTCGCTTGTACAAAGAAAGCCTAGGGACGAAAATCTAGGTACAGCAGTCTAAGTACAATTGTTTATTTTAGATTCTGGGAGGTGACGATAGAGGCTCGGGAAGGCAACGGCAGCCCTGCCTTACTCCTTGGACGATCGGTATGCAGCCTTGGCTCCTGTGAAAAGATGGTTGGCATTGATGAAGAAATGCTCTTCTTGCTCTCCCTCTGACTGCTCTTCTGGCTTCTCTCTCTCTGTGTGTATTCTCTCTCTGACTATGGGGGGAAGTCTCTCTGTATATACGTATTTCTCTCTGATGTTGTATATATTTACAAGGGAATGGCACCTTGCTATTTATAATAGTGGGATGTGATCATTAGGGTTGCCAATGATTAGCTCTTGGAGATGGTGGCGGCCCATAGATTGGTCAATCCAGGCCGTTCAGTTTTGATTGTGATGAATCCGAGCCATCGAGTGTAGATTATACCAAATCCTATTAGCAATTAATGCTGATTGGAATAAATCTTCCTCATAATGATCTTCTGAAAATTAAATTTATTCTCCTGCCACGTGTCCCAAATTATTAGGATTTGACCCAATCTATGATGGCAGTAAATCTGAGAATTTAATCGGCTTAGGACACGTGTCCTAGGAGCCACTGGGGGATCTGGACCGCATGATGAGTGAGCCGTATATGAATTTGCGTCGCATATGGTTAAGCCCACATGTCAGGGCTGCCTGGGCAGTGGCCCTCACTTGAGCCCTCGAACCACAGGGGAGTAATCCTTGTGGGCCGTATAGGTACATATCCGCCTGAGCCGCATGGACATGATCCTCTTGAACCGCATTAGAAGTCCTCGCTCGAGCCGCATGAGGCTTTCTTGGCCTGAGCCGCATAGGACAGATTTACTCTGAACCGCATGAGAAGCTCTTTGTTCGAGCCGCATGAGGCTTTCTTGACCTGAGCCGCATAGGATTCATTCTGAACCGCATGAGAAGTGAGCCGCATACGAACGCCCACGTGGCAAGGCCACGTGGCATTTTTATGGCTCTCGGAGGATTTGTGTCTGAGATCTCTTTTCTCTTCCCTAGAGATTCATCATTATGACAGAGTCATAATTACCTGCTTTTGTGTCAGGGCTGTCAATTTTTCAGAGGGGTCAGCCGTCAAAGCAATTAATGCAGCATGGGTCGGAGGGGAGCACTCTCATGCCACGTGTCTTCTGAGCCGCATGGAATGCCTCGGGCCGTATAGCTCCTTATGCCGCATGATTTCCTGAGCCGCATGAGTTTTTTGAGCCGCATGGATCTTTCCTGGCCGCATGAATTATTTTCTTTAGTATTTTCCATGCTTCTACAAGACCCCCTTCAAAGTTTTCAATTTGCAAAATTGAAATACTTTGAATAAGAAGCATGGCTGTATTCTTCTAGCCGCATATGAAATCCTGACCGCATAGAAGTCCTGGCCGCATGGATTGTTCAGCCGCATAGGTGACTCAACCGCATGAGACTGTTCAGCCGCATAGCTTCTCGCCACATCATTATTTGCCATGTATGGCAATCTTTAGCACTTAAATGTTGTTGATTTTTTTTAAAAGGCCGCTTTTTGGTGCGGGATCCGAGGAGCTTGGCCTTTATTTTCGTCGGCTTATTTTGATAACCGAAGAGTCGGTTTACGTGTATGTACGGGGATCGAAACGCTCTGTCTTTGTTTATAAATATGGGTGACTTTAGTCGGAGGGACTTCTTTACCTTCTCTTTCGTTCACTCTTTTTCCTGTCTTCTCTTTCTGATCTTCCTTGTCTTCTCGTCGAAGCAATGGCTCCTAAGTCTTCTAAAGTTATTTCTGCCGCCGCGAAGGGCAAGAGGGTGACGTCCTTGTCAGCCGTCGAGCCTGAAGCGCCCGAAGGGCAAGAGGGTGACGTTCGTCCTGCCTTTAAGGGTAAGGGTTGCATTTGGATCTTGAGTACCCATGGCTCTGCTGCATATTTATGCACAAACCTTCTCCCAAGTTGATGGCAGAGCCGCATATGCTGTATGGGCCGTATGACCTTTTCATGCCTGAACCGCATAGACAATGCCCCATGTTTGAATCGCAGAAGAAGGATTTAAACACATAAAGTCTCCTCTGAACGGAGCCGCATATGTTTTTAGCAGGCTGAACCGTATAGCATTTTGCGTCGCATGAGTTCTTCTGTTAGAACTGTGTATATTCGTCCAATCCGTATAAGCTATCGAGCTAGAGTCATATGGAACTCCCATCTGATTTGGGCCGCATGAGACTGTATTGACTCGAACCGCATAGGCTTCCTCGAAACTGTATTTCTTGAGACTCAACTGGACTGGAGCTGCATAAGACATTATTGACCTGAATCGCATAGGCTTGTGAGAGCTTCTTTATTCAGTAATTTTTTGTTTTAGCTATCTTTTAATCCTGTTTCTTCTTTTTCTTTTTTTTCTCTTTTCAGTGAACCTCCCAACCAACCCTGTAGGAGAGCTCCTTGTGGGTTCAGCTCAGTATGCCGCAGACGTGCAGCTTGATGAGTTAATCCGTCGTATAGGGGATCAGCTTCCCAATAATGAGCCTAGGGAGAGAGTGGCTGCTATTAATAAACAACCTTTCCGCTTTCATTGTTCAATGATGAATTCGGGGAAGTTAGATGGAGAATTTCTGAAACCGGCTTTTCTCTTTGGGGATGCCTTTTCCATAAAGAACTCCCGATTGCTGGATGTCTCAGAGCACTGGGATTTTTCTGTAGACTGGGTAGAGATTCATATCCCTGAGATGGAGCGGCATTATCCTCTCTCATGGTTTAACATGGTACCGGGGGGCCGGACTATGGTGGGCTCCCTGACTCCCACTCAACAGGGAATGTTTGTGAGCAAAATCTACTACAACGGACGCACGGGTTTAGTATGTGCGGGC
Organism: Iris pallida; assembly: GCA_029216955.1. Taxonomy (NCBI): domain Eukaryota; kingdom Viridiplantae; phylum Streptophyta; class Magnoliopsida; order Asparagales; family Iridaceae; genus Iris; species Iris pallida. The sequence continues at coordinate 9,078,809 of JANAVB010025196.1, read as the reverse complement.
AAGGAATCCGTGAGTCGGACTGTGATGGGGCTGCTCCCGGGCACTTTTGTAAACACAACTGGCCCTAATTTTATATTCACCCTAGCTGATACTTTTCTGAATCAGCTCGCTCACAAGGGATCTTATCCCATAGGCAGGTTGTCGCTGCTGAATTGGATCAACCCCATTCCCACATGGACTAATCTTACCTCATGGATTTTGAGGAAGTATGGGGACTTCCTTCAGAAAATTGATCTCTACTACGCCGTCAGGGGTACCTGCTACGGGTTGCCCATTAATAAGCCCTTGTTTATGGCTCTATTGGAGCTGTATAATCGGCGTACATGGACTTTCTTTGCCCTCGGAGGAGAACTGGGGCTTGCTCTTCATGAAATGAACACTGTGTCTAGATTGCCGTGGGGAAGTGAAGCTTTTGAAGTATATACACCGACGAACGAAGAACTCGAAGAGCTGGATCGACGGTTTCCTGGTTTCGTCGCCGTGTACCAAGAACTGTTGTGTCATCATAGCGCCTGCCATCAGATGGCTATCAAGAAAGTAAATAGTTCAGAAGGGAACGTCCCTCACACGAAGGCCTGGATTTTGTATCTTTTCAAGTTGCGTTCTTCCGGTCAAGTTTCGTCTCAAACTACTCGAACCCCGGAGGAGGTGAAGGATATGATGTCGAAGGTCAAGAAGTCGAAGTCTACCCGTGACCGGTTTGGGAGTAGCACTGACTCCCTCAGTTGTTTCCACTATGGTACCCGGGAGATGTCTGATAAAGCGATCTTAGCTGGGTTCTTGATGGTGTGGCTACGCAACTGTGTAGTCTCGGGCGGCGCGGGTTCTATGGAAAGGATCAGCCGCCATTTCATTCTTTTTGCTGTAAAATTGGTCTTCAAGGTAAGACTGGAGCTCCTCCCGGCCATGGTGTGTAGCATACACCACGGCCTTTGTGCCTTTTCATCCAAAGTCATTGCTCGCGATGTGTCGATGGACTTTAAATGGATAGAACTACCATACCACTACCTCATGGGGTAGTTATTGATGCACTATCGGTCGTTGATGAGGCCGGGACCTGATGAAAACGTTTCTGTTGATGACGCCTTCCTTTTCCGGTATCGTCATCAGCCTTGGGAACATGATACCATGTCGGCCTGCCGGAGGGCATTGGCAAGAATTGATGGGCCCGAATTCTTCGTATCTCTCTCTGAGTTCACCCTTGGCGAAGTGAGGAGGGTATATGTTGACGGCGTTGATCCCCCCCAACTTTTATCTGAGAAGATGCTTCTTTGGTTACGTAACATCCGTCCCGCGCACCTGGTGTATCGTTACCGGAATAGAGTATACCTGGAGCCTTATCTGCCTAGTAGATTTTCCCGTTAATTCGGGTATAGTCAATTATTCCTGGATCGCCCTAGCGCTTGCTTGAGCTTCGAGGGCAGTGTGCTCGATGGCGTCCGGGCTTGGCATTATTATAATGCGACCCATACCCGAGCCAGCTTCTCACTTCCTGATGCCAAGGTAGAGGGTGATATCTTGTATATAGCGGCCCTTTACCATGTTGCAGCGAGCAAACCTCCTGTTGGTTTTGATATGAATACTAGCTTCATTAATGGCACCGGTTTGGCTGAGAAGCCAGAAGGGTCCAAGAAAAGGAAGAGGGGGGCGAACAGGGTTCTTGTGCCGGACTCAGAGGCCACTAGGGCGGATGAGGAAGACGACGAACAAGACACTGATGACTTATCTCATTCTTCGGGCAAGGAGGTTGGGAATCAACCCCCTGTCGTACAGGCGGAAAGGGACGTGGGTCAATTGTCTAGTCTGTCTGACGAGGTGGTGGAGGATCAACCATCTGCAATACACGGTCCTTCGCGTAAACGAAGCAGTCGCGTGACTACCACTGATGACCGAACCTATTCCACGAAGCATGCTGCGGTAAGACGTCGCAGGCTGCTTATTGATGATGTGGACGATGTTCCTGAGGTGATTTGGGCTTCAGCTGTTTCCTTTCTTCTTCTTCTATGTTATGGCCTAATTATTTGTTTCTTTTGCTCTTTATAGGCGTCGGATGAGCTCGCCCCTCAGGATCCGATTACCGAGGCTGATTCGGTCCTGTCTCATTTAGTCAGTGATGTGTGCACCGCTATCATTGCTGCTGGGGTGCTTCCGGTTGCGACCAAGGATTCCCACCGTGCTGGAACCTCAACCCAGGGGGATAGGGGTTTTACTGCGCCCGTCCCTGAGACATCCGAGCCCCCACATGATGACTTTGTGGGTGGGGAAACTATGCCGGCTGTGAACGAGCCGTCGCCCCCGCGTTCTTCCCTTGGTAATACTAATCAAATTATAGCTCGTGAATCAACCCATGTGTTCATGTCGTCCTTTTCTTCAAATTACGTCGACTAATGGTTACTTTGGATGTTCAGATCCTAACCCGTCATTGCCAGTGATTGATATTGCTGGATCGTACCCTACCGGAGAGGGCCTGACGGAACCTCCGTGCGTCGAGGGTCCTTCGTCTGGATCGAGCTCGGGGTCCCAGGTAGCAGTGCAGTTGGGACAAGGGACGATGCCTCCTGTGTCTCCCTTTGCGAATGTAGCTTCGAGGGTCAACCTTTCCTCCCTGCCGAGCATCCAAGCTATTCGGGCAGCGGAAGAGGAGTTAGCCGCCATTCAAGCATCTTTCCGTACGGAATTTGCTTCTTTGGTGGCGGGTGCAGTAACTTCTGAAGCTGCCCCTCCGGTACCGTCTGCCACTCTCCCTCTGACGCCATCCTCTACAGATGTCTTGGATGACGTGTTACAGGACGTGGTTGCCAGTTTCCATCGCCACCTGAAGAGGGGGATCGAGGCAGCGGTGGAAAGGGGGACTCCCTTTTCTCTGGCCCGCCGATGTGCCGGTGGCCAGATTAATACCCTTAAGACACTCCCTGGCGGAGGGGAACTGGCTGCGCTTTTGGAGCCTAAGCTATTAGAAGCTGATCATCTCGTGGCCCAGTTTCGCTTGTTGCAACAGACTGATTTACCCGCGGCCATAAATCGAGAACGCAACTTCCTTAATACCGTAGTGGAGAAGGTGATGGCTGCCCGGGAATCGCTCAAGCCGACTATATTATAGGACCGCCGAAATCTGACTCGGTTGTACGACCAGTGGAGCCGTCTAACTGAAGATTGCAGAACTCGGGAAGCGGATGCTTCTCGCGGGGTAGCCGATGCTCGGGAACAGATCTTCGAGCTCCAGAAAAAACTGGCTTTCCTGGAGTCAGAGCTTGAGGCTGCTCGTATTGAGAAAGAGACTGCTATCCAGGAGACTGATAAGTATAGTAGGGCTTCTGCTAATCTAGAGCTTGTCCTAAAGAAAGTGAAGGACAACTGGCAGGCATATACGTATTTGAATAATGCAGAGCAGTTATCCCAAGAGGCCGAGCGTCGAGCTAAGCAGAGGCTTGATCGGGGGACTGCCTCGGTGAAAAACCGTCTTTTGGAGTTGTGTAATGCCGAACTGTAGTCGGCTTTTTCTTCTTGTTTTGTTTCTGTTTTCTTTCTTTCTGAAGGGGACATGATCCCGAAATATGTGATGCTTTTTCTTCCTTCAAATAAAGAGTACTTTTAATTCTATCCTTCATTTGTATTGCCTGCTGTGCCTGTGATATTGTGGTGATGTTTTCCCCCGTATAGGGGATATATTTGTGGACCTGTTACCCATGGCATACCTTGGTTTTAGGTACAGATAACAAGTTTTGGTCAGGATACCTGAAGCAGCCATGGCAAAGTGGTTATGGGTGCTCTTGGTATTGGGAAAAGGAATGTCGTAAAGCAGCTGGGCTCCTGGGGCATGATGAGGTGGTAGGTTTGTGCTAAGAAACTTAGCCGAGGATATTTGTGGGCCTATTATCCTTGGCGTACCCTGGTTTAGGATACGGATAATAGGATGAAGGGGAACTGACATACTTGCTCAGAGGTAACGAGGACATGGCAAGTAGGAAAGTTTTTCAAACGCAGAGTCTTCCTACTCAGAGGTAATGAGTACATGGCAGGAGCAAACTCGACGGAGGGTATTGGTGGTCAACAGAGGACATTTGTGGTCAACAGAGGACATTTTTGGACCTATTACCCTTGGCGTACTCCGGTTGTGGGTACAGATAATAGGTCGAAATGGGATCATCATACTTACTCAGAGGTAATGAGGACATGGCAAGTATAAAGGTTTCTTCGACGTAGCCTTCCCATTCAGAGGTAATGAGGACATGACAGGAGTGGGCTCAATGAAGGAGGGCACATAGAACGACTCAGAGGTAATGAGGACATGGCAATTCTATGTAGAGGGGTGATTTGTTTTTGGCGGAAGTAGAACGGCTCAGAGATAATAAGGACATGGCCGTTTTGGAAATTTGTGGATCAATTATCCTTTTTTGTGCACTGGGAGTGCGGGTATTAGATTATGAGGGAAGATCTCCTTCAAGAAGAAAGTTCAGAGGTATGATCATACATGACTTGCTACCTGGAAGAGTGACCGAAATGTGAGTTCAGAGGTACCAGCGGGTACATGACTCGAGAATCTGGAGAATGTTGTGGTGGTGAGTTCAGAGGTACCAGCGGGTACGCGACTCCGAAAATCTGGGAAACTATGAGGGTGAGTTCAGTGGTACCAGCGGGTACATGACTCAATAATCTAGAAAACTATGAGAGTGAGTTCGGTGGTACCAGCGGGTACGTGACTCGAAAATTTGGAATGTTGTGATGGTGAGTTCAGAGGTACCAGCGGATACGTGACTCAATAATCTGGGATGTTGTTTAGATATAATATTTCTTCAGAAACTTGCCGTTGACGGGCAACATGAGCAAGTCTCCATTTTGCTTAGCGAGGCGGTAAGCACCGTTGGAGAATACTGTCTTGATGATGAAAGGGCCTTCCCATTTTGGCTGGAACTTGCCGGCGGTCTTGTGAGTCATGACCATTGGCCTCCGGACTGCCAGAATAAGATCGCCCACTTGGAACGTTCTGATTTTGACCTTCTTATTGAAGGCTCCTGAGATGCTTGCTTGGTACAGCTCGATCCTTTACTGAGCTAGGAGGCGCTTTTCATCTAAGGCCTCTAACTCTTGCAGTCGACGTCGGTAGTTGTCATCCGTCGTTAACTGATAAGTGAGGGCGATGCAGAGTGAGGGTATTTGAGTCTCTAATGGGAGAACTGCCTCACTTCCGTACACTAGAGAGAATGGCGTATTCCTAGTGGCTATTCGGACTGTGGTGCGATAAGCCCATAAGCATTCGCCGAGCTTCTCGTTCCAGTCGTGTTTGTTGGAGGAGACAAACTTCTTGAGGAGTTTGATGATTGTTTTGTTGAATGCCTCTGCTAACCCGTTTGCTGCCGGGTTGTACGGTGTCGAAGCGATATTCTGAATACGATATTTATCGCAAAATCGATAGAATGTGTGGCTTATAAACTGCGGACTATTATCATGGATGATCCTTCGGGGTAGTCCAAAGCGGTAGATGACGTGATGGTTAAGGAAGCTGATCACGTTTGAAGTCTTCACTTCTGCGAGTGGGACAGCTTCCGCCCATTTGGAGAAGTAATCAGTGATCGCAAGTATGAAGCGATGTCCTCGGGAGGAAGGTGGGGTGATTGGACCAATGATATCCATTCCCCATGCTTCGAATGGCCAGGATGCCACTGTCAGATGTAGAAATTCGGATGGTTGGTGAATGAAGTCTGCGTGGACTTGGCAAGCTTTATATTTTCTAGCATAATCTATCGCATCTGCCACCATTGTGGGCCAATAGTAGTCCATTCGTCGAAGGCGGTCTTGCAATTTTGTGCTGGGCTGGTGGGCCCCGCAGACACCGTCGTGAGCTTCTCGTACGATTTCTTTGGCTTCTGCGTTTGACAGACACCGAAGCAGTAATCCGTCATAGGAGCGGCGATACAGCATCTTCGTCTCTGTATCATAGAAGAATCTGAGAGAACACCTTCTGATAGAAGTGGCTTCCTTTGGGTTCTCGGGCAGGATGTCGTAGACGACGAAGTCGATGAATGGTTGTCTCCAATCTGGGGCATCATTGATCGTCTGTGCGGAATAACTCGCCACGAATTGCACATTATTTTTAGGACAGACCAGTTCGTGGCCTATTACATCCACTGATTGGCGATCATAATTCGGAACTGCTAGGGAAGCGGCAAGACCGGCTAGGGCATCGGCTTCAATATTTCGGAGTCTGGGGACGTGCTCGATGAAGAACCCCTCGAATGACAAGATGATATCGATCGCTATTTGGTGATAAGGAATCATATCTTCGTGGCCGACCTCGTATGAGCCCCGGATCTGATTGACGATTAGTTGGGAATCGCCGTATGCTTCAAGGTATTCTACCCCCAGCTCTCTTGCAAGTTAGAGGCCAATGACCAGAGTATTGTACTCGGCCACATTGTTAGAGCACGGCTCTGTGAGAGAATAAGCGCGATTGATCACCAATCCGGTAGGGGAGACTAGCACTACCCCGACTCCGACGACTATGTTGCCTTTAGGTCCAGTCCTCGAAGCACCGTCGAAGAACATTCGCCATATAGCCTCGTAAGAGGTTGCATGTGAGTCAGCGACCTCATCTAGGATCTTTTCATATATTCTGGAGGACTCCGAGCCTGGGTGGGCTGTTAAAAAGTTTGCCAGGGCTTGACTTTTGACTGCCTTTTGTGGGACGAAGATCATATGATAAGGGGACAGCAATATTGCCCATCTAGCGAGGCGAGAGCTGAGTGCCCCTGGTTTAGTCATGAGGACCCTGAGAGGGTTGACTCGTGAGATCACGTGTATCGTTTGTCCGATGACATAGTGTCATATTTTCTGAATGGCGAACATCAAGGCGAGGCATTCTTTCTCCACAGCGGTGTATCGGTGCTCTGGTCCAATCATCATTCGGCTGAGATAATATATGGCCTGTTCATGGCCTGCGTCGTTGTTCTGTGCCAGCAGAGCTCCAAGGGAGTGTTCTATTGCTCGTACATAGAGCAGGAATGGTTTTCCAGGAACCGGGGCCACCAAAACTGGAGGATTTGACAAATATTCTTTGATGTTGTCGAAAGCACGCTGACATTCCTCGTCCCATACGAATGAGACTCCTTTCTTCATGAGGTGCGTGAACGGTCGGCATCGCCCGGAGAGGTTGGAAATGAACCTCCTGATGTAGGCTAGCATCCCTTGGAGGCCTCTGAGTTCGCAGAGATTTTTCGGGGGACCTATCTCCATGATTGCTTTTGTCTTCTCAGGGTCTACATGGATACCCTTTGTAGTGATGATGAAGCCTAAGAACTTCCCGCTGGATACGCCCAGAAAGGACTTTGTAGGGTTCATTTTCAAATTATGCGCTCGCATTAGGTCGAATACCGTCCTCAGATCCTGCAGATGGTCTCCTTTGCAGCGGCTCTTAACGGCTATATCGTCAATGTAGCACTCCACTGTCTTGCGTAAGTGATCTCTGAAGATGATGCTCATGGCTCTTTGATAGGTGGCGCCGGTATTCTTCAAACCGAAAGGCATGACTGTGTTGCAATACGTGCCAATTGGCGTTCGGAATGATGTATGCTTTTCGTTATCGAGAGACATTTTGATTTGGTTGTACCCCGAGAAGCCATCCATGAATAACATACGTTCGAAGCCGAAGGTATTGTCGATCATGATGTCTGTGATAGGAAGGAGGAATTCATCTTTGGGGCACGCCTCGTTCAGATTGCGGAAGTCGATGCAGATTCGAATCTTTCCATTCTTCTTGAGGACGGGTACTATGTTGGCGACCCAGTCTGGATGTTGTTCCTCACGAATGAAGCCGCTGGCTATCAGTTTGTTGACTTCGGCTTCGATCACGTCTATGATGCCTGGACGGAAGCGTCGCTGTTGTTGCTTGACTGGCTTCGCATATGGCCGAATGTTGAGTTTGTGAAGAGCGATGTCGGGATTTAACCCTAGCATGTCTTCATAGCTCCAGGCAAACACATCAATGTACTCTCTGACAAGTTCTAGCAGCGACTCCCATTCTTCGTCTGTTAGGCTTTTACTGACAAAAATCAGTTTTGGAGAAGATTCGATGCCGAGGTCAACTTGTATAACCTCATCTTCAGTACGAGGTTCTCTCAGTTCGAACCGCTTTTCCTATTGTGCATCCAATTGCTGGGCCCACGGCTCTAGCTCGAGGATTTCGGGGATGTCTTCGTCTTCCTCGTAAGCGTCGGCGAATGCCATGTTGACTGACATGACTTGTCTGAACACATCTCCGATGCTGGTATCTGAGTCGGAAGTTGGTGATCCGGTTGAATGTGACTGCCAGTCGCATTCTTCATCTGAACTTTCAGGGGTCGTAGTAGGCGTTACACACCCTAACCCGTATCGAGTTTTGCTATAGTAGTTTCGTGGTTTGCCCGCTAGGACTGGCGGCTTCAAAGGTAATCGTCGCCCAGTGCCGTAGTTCAAACCTGGCGTCGTCTCCAGATCATACCCCTGTTTCTGCATGAGATATTTGGATTGGGGGCTATAGAGATACAGAGGCAACCTCCCGGCATCTGACCCGAGGTCGGCTTCTTCTATGGTGAGGGGATGCGGGTTGTTCATCCGGCCGAAGATGATTAGATGGTCTCCTCCCTTGAATACTCGGTAAGCGTCTTCTACTGGAGTAAGCTGGATCGCGGTGTACACATTTGTCACCTGTGTGTGTAGGTGAGTGCCTATACCGTGTTCCATAGCATACATTGTACATAGTTTATTGAGCTCGGTGTAGTTGAAAGATAACCCTTTATTGAGGAAGTAAGGTATCTTTTCTAGGGGGATTACATCATCTGTGGAGGGAACATCCGTGTGGGCGACCATATACTTGGCTAACTCTGGTTCCTCTGTGGCTACCCCTGCGTGAATAAAGACTGAGAGGACATCCTGGGAAGCTTGATTGTCAGTAGTTTAGTTGATGGAGCAGAGCGTGGAGTCGTTGGCAGACTAGCGACCCCCAGTTTGGCACTTGATGTGGGGCGAGGAGTGGCTGGTTCGCTAGAAGTGTCAGACCTTGCCTCGGGGTGACGACCCTTCCTGGGAAGGCGTATCGTCAGCGGCTTGTCGGAGGGATTGAGCTTTTCTGTTTGGGGTTGACTGACTCTCGGCAGTCTGATTGTTAGTGGCCCCGTTGTGGGTCTCGGTACTTGGCCGGACCTTGGCAGCCGGATTATCATCTGCTTCTCTTGCGCCGAGAGGCTGATTGCGTCCTTCCGCAGAGTGGCAGTAAGGGGTGCGGACTTGCCCGGTTTGCGAGCTTGGAGGTGGATCGTTAGGGGTCCTTCTGATCCCGTAGCTGTCTCGGTATGAGCTTGTGTGTCTCCTTCATAAAGGTGCCTCTTCGACTTTTCGTATAGACAGGAGTCTGAGTAGTAGGATTCGACCCCCTTGAAGGGATCGATATCAGCAAATTCCATCTTCACGAAGCCGTATTTGTCGACATATTTGAAGCACTGGTGTAGCGTGGAAGGCACGATCATGTAATCGTTTATCCATGGGCACCCCAAAAGGATAAATGTCTGCATCTATGACGTAGCAGGTGACTTTGGATTGGAGGTCGCCAATTTGGCACTTCAGACGAATCTTCCCAATAGGGTAACTCCTGCCCGAATTGAAACCGCTGATGGCGGTGCTTGTAGGCGTCAGGCGATGCATTGGGATACGGAGATGATGTAGCAGGCCCTTCGGGATGATGCTTATAGAGGAGCCAGGATCTATGTGCATCCGATCCACCTTCACGTCGCCGATGTACCCCGTGTAGTATAGCGGGCGATCGTGTAGGTTGGTCTTGATGAGCATGTCCTGCGGAGTGAAGACGATATTGGGCATTGCTCCCGTGCAGGTACTGTCTTGGAGATCCATGGGTGAGGCCTCCCCGGTGAGGTTGGATTGAGCCAGATAGGCATCGGCATTTTGGAGTGCTTTGCTCAATGCAATACGCACGTCCTTGGAGAGCCTTAGGAGTTCGTACAGTGACAATTTGGCCGGTGTGTTAGCCAATTGTGCTAAGATGTCAAAGTTATAGGGCCTCTCTAGCCCTTGGGCTGCTTCTTTTCGGAGAGATTTGTCGAAGCGAGTCTCCTTCGGCCTAGGCTTGTCGGTCGTCGAAGGCTGAGCCGGTCCCGAAGCATCAGTTGTAGTGGGTTGATGATTTTCAGCTGGATTGTCAACCACAGTTTGGGATTGCGCTCCGGACCGCGTGACGACGGCTGTAGCTTCCTCGTTGTCTGCCGAGATTGTGTGGCTGGTCCTAATTTTTCCACTCTTCTTTTTGTTGGTGGGAGATGGTGTTGGACGAGTTACTTCTAACACCAAGTCTGGATGGACCCACATGACCTCCCCTCATGATGTGGTGAGAGGTACTAGACCAGCAGCCTGTTCCCGGGGAGGTGGAAGATTGGTAATCTCCATCGTCGCCAGAGGGATGGGGATTACCCCGTCCTGAGTTTCCGTCGGAGGAAAGCTGCCGAATTGTACGTACACCATATTGGCTGCCACGGTTACCTCTTCGAAATCGATGGCTAGAGCGTTCGAATCGATGAGGCTTTGGATGTACTGTTTTAGTTGGTAGCAGTCGTGTGTAGCGTGGTGTACATAACGGTAGTAATGGCAGAACTTTGGGTTCTCTAGATCAGCCGGCCGAGGCTCCCATCTTGGTAGAGGGAGCTGAATTCTATCTCCTTGTATGAGCATGTCCAAGATAGGCTTGACGAGGCTGTCTTCAAAAGAGTAAGTGACTTGAGGCCATTGTTTGTCTACGGGCTTCGGCTCAGGTTGTTGTGCTGTATCGGCCACCATAGCCTGCTTTCCCTTGCTGTCCCGATTGTTGGAGGGGTTACCCCCATTATCGTTGTTGGGACGCTTGCCCTTGTTTTCTTCTTCTGAGATGTGCAATCCCAGTTGGCGAGCCTTCTTCAGTCGTTCTTCGACGCTTGTGGCGCTGATGATGAACGCCTTCCAATCTTTGAATTGACTCTCGTCCATCCAGAGACTGATCGTTGGAAGCAGTCTCTTTTGGTAAATTTCAATCAAAAAGGAATCTGGATTTCCGGAAGACAGCTTCATGGCGGTCTGGCAGAACCGCTCGATGTAGTTCCTTGTCAACTCCTTCTCTCCTTGGATGACGTCCATGAGAGTGGACATAGTGACCTCCTGTCCTACTTCGTAGAATCGCTCCAAGAACAGACGCTTGAAGCCGGCGAAGGAGTGGATGCAGTTGTCTGGCAGATTGCGGTACCAATCGAAGGCGACTCCTTCCAACGCCCCAATGAATAACCGTGTGAGAATAACATCATCATGGGGCAGATGGTCGGTGGTGACCTCGAAGTAAGTGATGTACCGACTTGCTGAGGTCTTGCCATCATATGGGTTGATATTGAACGGCTTATATTTTGGTAGAAATGGCACATCCCTCCATTCGGCGGGGTATGGTTGCCGCATTCTGAGGTCTTGAGCGTTTTCTCGAGCATGGAACATGGCTCGAAGCTCCTGGACCTCTCTTTTTACTTCTCGGGCCTCATCTGTCGCGGTAGGGGCTGTTATTTCAGGAGGATTATTGCCCGGGTTTGGTGCCGCTGAGTTCGAATCCACATTGATCGTGGGGCCCGTGCTTGTTTGACCAGACGTTCCTCCTTGCAGAGTTGGCAGGGCCGCTTTAATCTCGTCTACAGATTTGACCAAAGCAAGTAATATGGCTTCGAGATTGTCGATGCGCTGGCGATCATTGGAACCACCTTGATCGCTGTCTGTCATGAAAACCGTCCTTACATGAGGAGTGATGGAAGAAACGGTGGAGGATGTACCCTCCGAGTCGTACCCATGCACCGAGAAGTCATCGGGATAGGTGGAAATGTTCTCTTCGGGCTCGGACTCGGAGGGAACGGTATCCCTAGCCTCAGAGCTTGCTTCGTCTTGAGAGTTACGGATGTCCTCGGGGACATCAGCGTCTGTTGCACCTGATGGAAGAGTTGTTTGTCCGGGCTCGGCTCCTTGAAACATCGGATTGTTGCGGATCTTCGGAGGAGTGCTACCCCCAGTTCCCTCAACCCCCAGCGATGTGGATGATGAATTTCCCATCGCGGTAGATTTTATCTTTGAACGGGTGTGTTGGAATACACCGGTAGAGGACAACCGTTTAGACGATAGTTTCTTAGCTGTAGTGGTTCATATCTTGGGACTGGAGATACTTGTCTTTTTCCCTCTCCTTTCGGCGGGGACCTTCTGAGCGGAATTGCAGGAGACAACAGGAGGTGTCTCATCTTCTAAGCTCGGATGCTGTAGCCTTTGGAAGACGGACGGCCGGTCTTCCATTGCTGCCGCGCTGTTGCAACAGCAGTTGACGATGATTTGGGTGGAGTGATGTCCAAGCGAGGACTCTTTGCACGCCGAGGCTCCTTCTCTTTCCTTGCGCTTGTGGAGGATCGTCTCACGCAGGTCAGAGGAACCACTATGTCCTTTTGCCGCCGGGGGCTGGACTCGAGCGGTTCTATACAACTTCCCATCAGAGGCCCGTGTGATAATCAACGGGATGCCCCGATAGTTAGAGGTTGGGACAGCCGCCTGGGCTTGGTAAGCCCGCGCTGCCCTAGACTTCCTCCTTTTAGCACTTGCGGGTGCGTAATAGGAGGAGTCCAAGTTGAACACCACAGAGTCTGGCTTATCATCCAGAGAACCATCTGAGTCAGGACCGCATGAGAGACGGTCAAAGACTGATCGAGAGAAGCGTGGAACGGACGCTATGCGGCTAGAATTGGGTACCGTGCAGGCTGTCTGCATGCGGTTGTCTTCTGCCATTGGATGAGTTGTTTTTATGCGGCTAGGAGTCACGACCGTGCAGGCTGGCCGCATGCGGTTGGCAATTGTGGCCGCATGGGTTTTCTGTAAGCGATTGACTTTCTTAGCCGCATGAGTTTCATCCATGTGGTTGGCAACTGTAGCCGCATAAGCTATGCGGCTGACAGATTTGGCCGCATGCATTTTCTCTATACGGCTGGCGGATGTAGCCGCATGAGCTTTCACCCTGCGGCTAATACCCTTATGCGGCTCGGATCTCATAGAGTTCCTCTTTGCCCCTGCAAGTCCAGCATCATAGTATTTTCTTCTGCCGTACTTGGGGACAGCAGAGTCGTCTACGATCTGAAGTGGGGCCACAGGGGAATCTTGCTCGCCGTCTTGAACAACAGAGGGTGTCTCCACAAGAGCTTCAGTAGGAACGAAGGATCGGGGTCTCCACTCCTTACGGGCCTTCTTTGTACGGGCTCGCTTCTGGACCGGGCCAGTGCTCTTGTCGGAGAGCATTTCTTCGAACGCCTGTTGGTCGAACCGGGCCACCATCTTTTGTTGTGTAGAGCCAAGCTTGGCTGCATCCGATTGCGTCACCAACTCCTCAGCCGTGGAGAAGTTAGTCCCCAGCAGAGTCGCCATCGTGTTTGCCATGAAATATAAAACAACAGAACAATTATCGGAGGACCGGACTTTTACTTCACGTTATAAACTCGCTTGTACAAAGAAAGCCTAGGGACAAAAACCTAGGTACAGCAGTCTAAGTACAATTGTTTATTTTAGATTCTGAGGGTGACGATAGAGGCTCGAGAAGGCGACGGCAGCCCTGCCTTACTCCTTGGACGATCGGTATGCAGCCTTGGCTCCTATGAAAAGATGGTTGGCGTTGATGAAGAAATGCTCTTCTTGCTCTCCCTCTGACTGCTCTTCTGGCTTCTCTCTCTCTGTGTGTATTCTCTCTCTGACTATGGGGGGAAGTCTCTCTGTATATACGTATTTCTCTCTGATGTTGTATATATTTACAAGGGAATGGCACCTTGCTATTTATAATAGTGGGATGTGATCATTAGGGTTGCCAATGATTAGCTCTTGGAGATGGCGGCGGCCCATAGATTGGTCAATCCAGGCCGTTCAGTTTTGATTGTGACGAATCCGAGCTATCGAGTGTAGATTACACCAAATCCCATTAGCAATTAATGCTGATTGGAATAAATCTTCCTCATAATGATCTTCTAAAAATTAAATTTATTCTCCTGCCACGTGTCCCAGATTATTGGGATTTGACCTAATCTTTGATGGCAGTAAATCTGAGAATTTAATCGGCTTAGGACACGTGTCCTAGGAGCCACTGGGATCTGGACCGCATGATGAGTGAGTCGCATATGAATTTGAGCCGCATATGGTTAAGCCCACGTGTAAGGGCTGCCTGGGCAGTGGCCCTCACTTGAGCCCTCGAACCACAGGGGAGTAATCCTTGTGGGCGGCATAGGTACATATCCGCCTGAGCCGCATGGACATGATCCTTTTGAACCGCATTAGAAGTCCTCGTTCGAGCCGCATGAGGCTTTCTTGGCCTGAGCCGCATAGGACAGATTCACTCTGAACCGCATGAGAAGCTCTTTGCTCGAGCCGCATGAGGCTTTCTTGACCTGAGCCGCATAGGATTCATTCTGAACCGCATGAGAAGTGAGCCGCATACGAACGCCCACGTGGCAAGGCCACGTGGCATTTTTATGGCTCTCGAGGGATTTGTGTCAGAGATCTCTTTTCTCTTCCCTAGAGATTCATCATTATGACAGAGTCATAATTACCTGCTTTTGTGTCAGGGCTGTCAATTTTTCAGAGGGGTCAGCCGTCAAAGCAATTAATTCAGCATGGGTCGGAGGGGAGCACTGTCAGGCCACGTGTCTTCTAAGCCGCATGGAATGCCTCGGGCCGCATAGCTCCTTATGCCGCATGATTCCCTGAGCCGCATGAGTTTTTTGAGCCGTATGGATCTTTCCTGGCCGCATGAATCATTTTCTTTAGTATTTTCCATGCGTCTACAAAGGGCAATCCACAAATAAACCCCCAGCTATTTGATGGAACAAACTATACATACTGGAAAACACGTATGACATTCTACTTAAAGTCTCTTGACTTTGATCTTTGGACTATAGTTATTGACGGTTATAAGAAACTGGCACCTATAGTTGTTGATGGAGTACTTATAGACAATCCTCATGATAAATATATATAGAAAGAAAAAGCAAAGGCTAGTCTAGATGCACGTGCAATCAACGCACTCTTCAGTGCAATTGACAAGACGGAGTTCAATTGAGTTTCAACATGTAAGATGTCACATTAGAATTAGAAACTTCTTGAGGCGACTCATAAAGGTACTTCCCAAGTGAATGAATCTAAAATTAGCAGACTAACACAGGAATATGAATCTTTTAAAATAAAACTCGGCGAGTCAATTACACAGACGTTCACTCGTTTCCTTGATATTACTAATCCTTTGCAATCTCTTGGTAAGGATTACAGTAATCACAAGAAGATCAAAAAAGTGCTACGGTGTCTAACCAAGAACTGGAACCCAATGGCAATGGCAATCATTAAAGAAAACGATCTTACCACCATGACTCGGGAAACACTTATGGACAAGCTAATGACCCGTGAGCTGGACCTATAAGAGTTTGAAGAAGCAACCCCAAAATAATAATCTATCGCCTTCAAAGCTCAAGCCAGAAGGTCAACATGCAAATATTTTGATGAAGAATCATCTAGTAGTGATGAACAAGCCCTGCTAGTGAAGAATTTCAGAAATTTTTTAATGTTTAAGAAATCAAACAGAAGAAAGAAAATGTCCATGAAAGAAATGAAGAAGAAAAAATCTGCATTGGATGCAAGAAGTCAGGGCATATGAAGAAGGACTGCCCAACTCCAAAAAAAAAGCAGTCCATATGATAGATCAAGATCAAGCCGAAGAACAACAACTGGTCGAAAGTATACAAATACAAGTATCTGGCATGAAAGTGATGCTAGTGAATTAGAGGAAGAAGATAGACCCTGCAACACTGTAAATGTCTGTCTTATGGCTTTCGATAAGGTATCCTCAAATCCTCTATATGATGACTTTACTTTCGATGAGCTAGAAAATGCCTTCAGTGAATTACTTGAAGAACACAGAAATGTGCTTGACAAGTAAAAGCAATCTCAAAAAGAGGTCAAGGCATGCACAATCGAAGTAGCTAGATTATCAAATCTCATTGAAGAGAGACATCTGCTACCGGTTACACGGATGAGATAGCCAAGCTTAAAGTATACTATCATGTGGCTATCCTCAAATTTGAAAAGAAAGAAAGATATTATGTCAAGATACAAGAGTTATATGACGTAGAGAAGAAGAGGCACTTAGTAACAGAGCAAAGACTCATTGATATGACCGCTAAATATGAAGAGTCTTGTGCGGTTTCTAAAAAGTTAGAGATCAAGTTAGGCAAACAGTCTATACCTATGACACAGCCTAAAATTAGTCATAATCTTAAGCATATACCTAAGACGACTAAACCACAGAAAGCACGTAGGAAACACGAATATCACCATGCTTTCACATATAAGTTTTCAAGGAAATCACATATGCATGTCAACACAAATTCAATGAACACATTTTCAAAACTTACTTGCACGTACTGTGGTACTCATGGGCACATATCATAGTATTGTCTAACAAGAAAGCTTGTTGACAATCATCCGCTAATTTGGAGGCCTAAGACTAATCAACATGGACCCTTCAATAAATGGGTACCGAAGGATTCATCTACTTATTTTTTAGGTGGACCCTTAACCCTCTCAGGCTAAAAGCAAGTGGATCCCCGATATCGGATGTTCGCGGCACATGACTGGTGATGCATATTTGTTCGCTACGCTATCGATGAAGAAAGAAGGATACGTCTCCTTCGGAAACAACCCGAGAGGTGATATCATTGGAAATTGTATTATTGGTATGTCTCCTTATCCTGTAATAAAAGTTGTTTGTATAGTTACGGAATTGAAACATAACCTACTAAGCATAAGTCACTTGGCAGATAATAGTTATGGCATCAATTTTGTAAAAGATAAATGTACAATATATGATATGTCATCTGGTAATCCCGTATATGAAGGGATTAGAGAAGGCAATATTTATGTTTTCTTTCTAGAGAGTAGTAATAATGCAAGAAGATGCCTAGTAGGAAACCTAGATGAAGGCTGGCTATGGAATATGAGGCTAGGACATGCTAATATGGCCACAATCTCACGACTAAGTACTAAAAAGTTGTTAAAAGGACTCCCTGAGATATCATTCAAGAGAGATATAGTATGTGGAGACTGTGAAAAGAATAAAGCACATAGGTCTATATTTAAATCCATCAATGCTGTAAGTACTTATAGACCTTAACAGTTGATACATCTGGATTTATTTGCTCCTAGTAGAGTCGTTAGTCTTGGCGGTAGGTTCTACGCCTTTATTATTGTTGATAATTTCTCTCGCTTTACCTGGGTTTGCTTTTTATCAAACAAAAGTGATACAATTTTTGAATTTCAGATATTCTATAAAAAGATACAAAACAAAAAGGGCTGCATGATTACTCGTATCCGAAGTGATCATAGTGGCGAATTCGAAAATACTGATTCTAAAAAGTTTTGTGATAATAGTAGATATTACAACGAGTTTTCTAGTCCTATAACTCCTCAACAGAATGGTTTTGTGGAGCAAAAGAACCATTCTCTAAGCGAGATGGCTAGAGTTATGCTGAATCAGCATAATCTTTCTAAATATTTTTGGGCAGAAGCTATTAGTACAGCCTGTCATGTTTTAAATAGGGTGTTAATTCGACCTATCTCGAAGAAAACACCTTATGAACTTTGTTTTGGAAGAATTCCAAATATTTTATATTTTAAAGTTTTTGGATGTCGTTGTTTTATCCTGAACACCACGGATAACTTGGGAAAGTTCGACTCTAAAGCAGATGAAGGAATATTTCTCGAATATGCTGCTAAAAGTAAAGGATATAGAATTTTCAATAAAAGATCCATGATTGTTGAAGAATCCTTTAATGTTGCTTTGGTGCGCTCAATAGTCACAGATCCGGTGACAGTGATGATGAAGATGCACAAGCCAGAACCGATAAAAGCCCTGTAGTAGATCTAACTCATAGATTCGAGTCATTGAAGTTCTTGCCAGATCATCCAGAGACGCTCATTATAGGGGGTATATCAAGAGGTGTAAGTACATGCTCTTCATATAGAGATACTAAAATAGCAGCTAGTATAGCCTTCATTTCACAAGCAGAACCTAAGAATGTAGCAGATACTTTTAATGGTGAATTTTAGATTGATGTCCTGTAAGAGGAACTTAATCAATTTGAGAGAAACAAAGTTTGGGAACTCGTTCCTAAACCTATTGGTCAATCGATAATTGGTACTAAATGAGTGTTCCAAAATAAATTAAGTGAAGGTGGATAAGTTCTACGCAACAAAGCACGTCTAGGGGCACATGGTTATGATCAAGAAGATAGTATTGATTATGACGAGACATATGCTCCTATTGCTAGACTAGAAGATATTCACATGTTTTGTTCATTTGCATGTTTTAATAATTTCAAACTATTTCAAATGGACGTAAAAAGTGCATTTTAAACGGATTTTTGAAAGACGTTTTTGTAAAATAATTCCCTGGTTTTGAAGATTTTCAAACACCTAATCACGTCTTCAAACTTAAGAAAGCACTCTATGGACTCAAACATGCACCTCGTGCTTGGTATGAACGCCTAAGTGCCTTCTTACTTGAAAATGGTTTTTCAAATGGAAGAGTTGATACTACTTTATTTATCAAGTCTTTAGATGATGATATTCTTCTTGTGCAAATATATGTTGATGACATCATATTCAGATCTACTAATGAAAACTTTGTCAAGATTTTGCAAAGTGTATACAGAGTGAATTTGAGATGAGTATGATGGGATAGCTGAACTTCTTCCTAGGACTCCAGATCAAACAACACTCAAAAGAAACATTCATCAATCAATCTAAATATACAAAGGACATATCGAAAAAGTATCACTTCGATAATGTAAAGCCAATCGGAACTCCAATGGCTACATCAGCAAATCTTGACACTGATGAAAGTGGCAAACCTGTCGACCATCGTAAGTAACGAGGTATGATTGGTAGTTTATTGTATTTAACTACTAGTCGTCCTAATATTATGTTTAGTATTTGCATTTGTGCACGATATTAGGTAAATCCTAACGAATCACACTTATGTGCCGTTAAGTGTATCTTCCAATACCTTAAGGGAACTTTAATAGTCGGCTTATGGTATCCTAAAACCAAATCCTTTAACCTGATAGATTACTTGGATGCAGATTTTGCAGGATGCAAAGTAGACCATAAAAATACCAGCGGTACAGGTCATTTCCTAGGAAAAGCCTTAGTCTCATGGTTTAGCAAAAAACAAAATTCTGTAGCTCTATCAACTACTGAGGCTGAGTATATCTCCGCAAGATGATGTTGTGCTTAAATTTTGTGGATGAAGCAAACCTTAAAAGACTACAATCTAAACTACACTTAGATTCCTATTTATTGTGACAACACTAGCACTATTAACCTGACTAAGAACCCTGTATGTCACTCATGCACAAAGCATATAGAAATTCGTCATCACTTTACGTGATCACCAATAACACGGGGATATTTTCTTAGAATTTTTTGACACAGATCATCAACTAGCAGACATGTTCACAAAACCATTGGCTGAAGGACGCTTTAACAATCTGCGTCGAGAGTTCGACATACTTGAATTTTCAGATTCATAATGTAGTATGATTAGTAAATCAATTTATAACTCAAAACTTTAAACTTTATTAATGGAAGTTATTTTGTGTACAAGCCAAAACGGTCCTTCTGTCATACAGGCGTAAATAGCCTGAAGCAACACGGTGTACAGTCTTCGGACTACCGCTAGCTGGGATCTAGCCCCTACAACTAACCCAAAGTATTAGAAATTATTATATGAAGAAGTGTGCAAGTTATAAATTGAATTTATCAATTATACTGCATTAATGATATTGAAAATACAAGCAGTCGAACTCGGGCATAACTCGGACTGAGTTCGGACCAAATTTGGGCCGAGTTCGGATGGTAGCTATGCGGATTTCCAGAACAGGACAGCCGGCATTAGCCTTTATATTTCCTTCTTTTACCTCTTCTACTCTCATCATCCTACCGAGAATTCTTCCCTAAACCCTAAGTGAAGGTTTTCCTCCTCCTCCTCCTCCTCCTCTTCAAGTTTTGTGGAGCTTTGAAGTGATCTCCTTCATCTTCTTCTTCCTTCTTCCAAAGGTAATCCTCTATCTCCTCACTTTTATTTAATGGCACCCAAAGCCCAAAAGAGAAAGATGGATGCCTCCCAAGCAGGATCATCTTCATCTGACTATGTCCCAACCAATATTTTTAGTCCAGCTCGTCCCTCTGATAAAGATGACTATGACTCCGGTCTATTTCCTGACAAGGAATTTTTCGATCTTTGGTTTGATTCCTTCTTTGGTCGTAAAATCTGTGCTGGAGCTTGTGTCAAATTCATAATATTTTCTGAATATGCTCCTACCTTTAACTGACTTGGATTTCAAGACTTCTTTGAAGTTGCTGATAATATATATGATAATGTCGTTAGGATGTTTTACTGCAACTTGCAAGTAAAAGATAATGATAATTTCTATTCTTGTGTTGCTGGACAAGAACTTGAGTTCAATGCCACTGATATCATTGAATATTTTTATGTTCCTGATATTGGTGAAGCATTAGTGGATATTGACTAAGTCCAGTTTTCAGAAGGTGTCACCCTTGACCCTTTCAAAGAATTGATGTTTCATCCTCATCTTGTCCCATGTAGAGTGTATTAAAAACACTTGAATCAGTACTTCTATGAACTACATCGCTTTATCTTCTCCGCTTTACTTCTGAAAAGGGGATCTTCTGACGAGATCACCTTCATTGAATTATCTACAATGTATCATATTCACTTTGGCATTCCTTTCTCCATCCCCAAGACTGTTATGGCCTGGATGCTCAATTGCAGAAGTGCGGGGCGTAACCTCGTTTACCTAATGCACCTGGCATCTGAAATTTATCTTCAACTCTTTCCTTTCTCTTCTCCTGCTACTGAGCTTAGTAGAGCTAGGTTGTATCCCAACCCTCTAACACCACCCGGTGCCAAACCTGCTGCTCCGGTTCATGATGATGACCCTCAGGCTCCTGCTCCAGCTGCTCTAGTCCCTGCTCCTGGCTTCAGCCCAAGCTTTTATCAGCACTTTGATGACTTTTTTGCCCTCTTAGCTGACGTCATCATAGTTACATTGACTCTGAGTTCCACTATATCATCCAGGCGCAGGTGTTGTGGAACAGCTTTGCTGATATACACTGGAGTCTATCTCATGATCCCACTCTTCCTGTTTCGATAATCCATCACCCCAGATTCACTGGTCCGAGGTTCGATGATGAGGCTACCTTTGCTCATTTCGATCCTACTACAGCTTACTTTCCACCGGATGCTCTTAGAGGTAATGATACGCCATCGTGATATGGGACTACAGTTAGTAGTTTTTGGATGTAGTTGCTAGATTATGATCTATGTAGTTTTTTGTATGATATACCAGTCTAAACTTTCGAGTTAGACTTTTTATTAGATTTTTATGGTCATAAACTTTTGAGTTATGACTTATGCAATTTATGTTAAGTTGCATCTAACTATAGTGATATTATGAGATTTCAGTTATTTCTTTTCTCACGGCTACTTCGAGTTTACTTTTGCTACGACTTGTTATAAATGGATATGTTATTTCTTTGTCTTCTTGTGAGCATTGTTGGCTTCACACGTTACGGGGGAGCCATAACATTTGAACATGGCAAAGGGGGAGAAAGAGCAAGACCATTTTCCAAAAATCGGGTATTTTATTTCAAGTTATTAGATATATTTTGGTATAGACTAAAGTTTGTCAATTATCAAAATGGGGGAGATTGTTGGCCCATTACCAAATGGTCACACCCGATTTTGATAAATCAACAAATGACTTAAGTCAGTACATAAAATATATAAACTACTGCTAACATTTCAGGTCAAGTAAATTGAATATCAGATAGTGTCCTACAACATCATCAAGCATGAAAATCGTCATCCCAAAGTACTTATGCACTGGAATCAGTCCAAGTCATTTTACAGTTTATTATCTATTTTATCCTTTATTGAGTCTAGGATATAAATCGCAAAATCGACTGAGTATTACTGGCTTAGGTTATTCACAGACCACTCTTCTATAAAGCCTACCCATTCATTCAAAGTCCACTTACCAAAAGTATTATTTATCCTATGCAACAGAATTTGACAAAACATTCTTCTAAATAGTAGATGAACTTAGACAAAACTCAGGACGAGTTCGGGCCGAGTTCGATCGCTTCAAATTCAAATGTTTGTTACCTCCAAATCTGCATGCAACGTTCGTTTGCAAAATCTTTGCATCCGAGCTCCACCTGAACTCTATCCAAGTTCGGTTCACAAAACACCTACAAATAGAGGATAAATTTTCTTTTTCAAATCACTCCTTATTTCTTCTCTCTATATATTCCTAAAATGTTTTTCAGTGTTCTAAAATCTTTCATACACCACCTATACATCCATTAGCCAAAGCCAGTAATATCGATTCGATTTAGAGTTATTTAGTTCTCAGAGTTGTAAAGAGGTCGTTCAAGTTCAGAAATTATCTCTATTTTAGGAGCCGGTCATGCGCTCGTCACCAAGCACGGTATTGTGAAGTTGGTCATGCACTTGTCACTAAGCATGGTATTGTAAAGAGACTGCATGATCTCAATTAGCTTATGAATAGTGGATTAACAGCAGGCAAGAGTATCTGCGACTGGATTAGTCCTCCAAAAGGGAAACCATTATATATCGCGGTGTTCACTGAGTTTGATTCTATGATCTCTTGCTACATTTATTTATTGTCTCTTTATTCACTGCCATAGTTATCTGCCTTTAATTTTTAAGTGGTGATTTATTCCTCTGCACTCGCACTCACTCTATTCACCCCCCTCTAGAGGTGCTCAACGGTCCTACAAGTCCAAACTGCGAGAATGTTTCGTTTTCTGCACGATACTCTGTTATCCTCTTAGAAAAATATCATAAACCATGCAGTATGTCACATACCATGGCCGGCAACAGAGCCAGGGAATATTGGAAGGCTAGTCTTACAGCTTGCAGAATCAAGTCTTGACTAATTCGTCCCACAGGCCCAGAACCTCCTAGAACCATGGCCTTCCGCAGCTATATCATCAGGAAGGCGGCTATGGTTGCTTTCGGAATTAAAACAATCAGATTCTGACAGATGTAATTATGACCTCTAGAGGTGGGTTTCCCCTCGGCATCCAATGAAGGAACAAATACCCCCACTTCAGCCATCAGACCGTCCATTTCATCAGCAGTATATGCCCGGAGCGCGATAAAATAAACCTTCTCTGGCATCGACAGACGCTTGGTAAAGATATAGTCCGCCCAGGCCTTGATATATGGCGGAGCCCGCATCCTGCCTAGGCGCATGCATACTTGGTAATGGCAAAACAACTCCTTAAACACAGCCATCATCACAGGACATTTGTTCTCCAGCCCTAGAAACTCCTCTTTGCAAGGGGTATATTCCTCGTATAATGCGTCCCCCCACGGTAGCTTCGAGATGGCATGCATCTCATGGAGGGTTAAACCCATCTCTCCACAAGGGTTGAAGAAGGTCCCGGTATGATGGTTAAATAGTTCCAAGAAGGCTATGAACAGAGAACGATTGATCTCTATTCCATGCTCAGTAGCCCTGATGCCACGATGCCGGCCCGTACCTATCAAATCCTGTTTGAATCTACCCAACACCCACTAGATTAGCTCGCTCTATTCCACCTTAGGCAAAATCCAACCTTCAACATGGAATATACCCTTTGGATATGTATAGCCTGTGGCTAGAAGCCGATTAGCAAAAAGAGAGGCTCAGAACGGATACACTTCTGTAGTAAAGTTTTTAAGCAGACGGCCAGGGAGTAACACCCGTAGTGTAGCTGATGGACTGTTGGGTGCACTCTTGAAAGAATCCCTCTGGGTGGAGCACCCCTCCTATAAAATGCTTCTCGGCCAAACAAAAGAAGACCGAAAGTGGGATGTGTCGATCGATCGATGGATTGTACAGAGAGAGGCCATCATTCATAAAATACCCATTTTTGTTTATCTCCGAAAGCTTTGTATTTTCCAAAACCAGCTGATCACTAAAAAGAAACGAAGGTTTCAGCATCTTGGTGGGGTCATAGGGGGGACAACTTGCCCCAGTCCATCATACGGTGAAAGTATACGGGCTGTTGATCCCGTATTATGACTATTCGCCCTTTCGGTTAACCTTGGGCGATCAGTTACCGAACGGAAGTAATAAGTGCCTTGTCAATTTTATGTACGAGGCACAAACCACCGAGTTCAAAAGGATGTGCCGGAAGAGAGACGCGGACACAGGAACTGTACATGAACAATGTATGTCAGAAATATGCAAAATATTTTACAGAAATAAAGGCACTACATCAGCGTCCATGCAGTCATCATCCGTGCAGTAAGCCAAAAAATATTCGCGCAAATACTTTGTCGAATGCATTACGCAGAGACACTAGCTGCACAAAATCTCGACATAGAGTGGGTCATTACTTTATAGAAATTAACTACTCTGTGCGTAAGATTAATAAAGCCTCAACACATCTTCGGAACACCATTATGAAGAATGGTGCCCATGCACATTAGCAAGAAAATACATCAGCATATTTTCGAGACGACTCTCCTAAGAGTCGGCGCACATATGCATCAGCAGGCCAAGAAAGTCAAATATTGATCAGACACCTACTGGCAAGAGACGGCTGCACGTCTTCCTATACTGAGACTACTACTTTAGGAGCTTGCTCGATAACAATGACTTCGAAGGCCAGTTGCTTCCCTCTGGCCTGTCGAGTGCTCATTGTGGCCTCTCTAGCTTGTCTCGCCGACGATGTTTTTGTTTGTCTCGTACTTACGGCGGCCGGTCTGGAGCTAGTCACCGCCCCGCTGGTCTTCTTGGAGGTTACCACAGGAGCTTTTACAGTTCTTAATTTCTTGGGAGCCATGGCAGGAAAAGTTAGGGTTTGAAAGAAGAAGAACACTCTGATGAAAAGGTTCGGTGAGAAGAAAAAGAAAGCCAAAAATCTTTTCTCCCTCCTAACAGACCCTACTTATAGGGTATGGCCACGTCACCTGAAGAAAACAAAATGCTTCGTGATCGAGAAAACCCTTTGGACGTCGTAGGAATGAAAAGTTAAGGTTATGATGACCGTTTCCTATAAACGAGGAGTTGTGATCAAACTTTCTATGAAGCGATGGCTCAAGGCATTTAATACCGAAGACAAAGCGTGACGACAGCCTGTCAGTAGATGTGATGGGCATTTGCTTGCAAAGGACACGTTTTATGCTTCTGTTCAAAGTATTCCGAGCTTGACTCAAGTTCGTAACACTTTGAAGGGGGTCTTGTAGAAGCATAAAAAATTGCAGACATATCAAAAGCGCAGGTAGTGTTCTCGCTACACAAAGCTTCACAAAAGCGGCGGTACCCAAAAACACAGACAGAAGATCAAAAACCATAATTCATAAAAAGTTCTTTATTAAATTATGCCTACAAGGATGTATTACAGATTCATCATAATTACAAGAAAAGAGATTTTTATTTAAATCATGCCTACAAGGATCCATTGTAGATTCATCATGAAAAGAACTAAAGCCCCAAGAGATCTACAAGAGAGTTAATCTTTACAGGCGCCATACAAAGAGGTTAATCTTCGCAGACGTGTAGTCCCCAGACGCGTAGTACTGTCAGAGTGAGCCACTTCCTGAAGCAGCTATTAGCCTGAGTAAAAACTCAGTCCACAGCACAGGCTGTGCCACTGCCATTGAGCAGGATATAGCACAACCTATGGCTCATTAGATTGGCAATCAATCCAAATCGGAAAGCTTGGATCTCAAAGTCCTCCAAGTTGTTGTTCAGGTTCGAACTCCTCACGTTGAACGCTCAATTGCATCTCAGAACCCAGTAGTCGTTCTTATACAAAAAATATAGCTTCTTGGGACGAAGGGATCCACAACCAACAGTCGACTTGTGCACGGCTAACGGTCGTTCAAAGCTAAGTCGGGATCAAGCATGATGGCAGGAATGTTAAGAGACAGAAGACACAACCTTTCAGAAAAGTTTTCCTTTATATAGGGTGAGTGTGGTTCAACCCACATGCCACATGGACATCGGTCAAAGATCTCCGAATTAATGGATGAACTTGAAACTTAGCATAATGAACCTCATTTAATAGGTTCATTTCGACTGAATCCTAGGCCACTAACTTCTTGGAATTCCCCTAAATGACGGCAAAAATTAAAGAAGAGGACGAACGACTCATCCACCAGAAGAGAAGTCATTAATTGCTCTTAAAAGACTTTAACAGAACTAGCTCCTCCGTCCCTGAAGCGCAGACAATTGATCGTGCCCTCTCTTCGACTCAAAAGCACAGCCAGCCCACAACACCCTGGTGTTAACCTAAAAGCATTGTGGCTTCAAATAACTGAGTCTACTCATCACCCACAAGCGTAGTGGCTCCTTTGATTTCAAGACCGAGTCTACTCGTCGCCCAAAAGTGCTATGGCTCTTTTGTCTTCAAAACCGAGTCTTCTTGTCACCCAAAAGCGCAGAGGCTCCTTTTATGTCAAGACCAAGTCTACTCGTCACCCAAAAGTACAGTGACTCTGTCGTATTCGAAACACAAGTCTACTGCTCACTTTCAAGCATAGCAAATCAATTATCCAAAGCACAAGTCTACTCATCGTCCTAAAGCACAGTGACTTCGTCGCTTGAAGCAATAAGTCCACTTGCCGCCCTAAAAGAGCAGTGACTTCGTCGCTCAAAGCACAGTCACCTCGTCGCTCTAAAAGTGCAATGACTCCATCGCCTGAAGAACAGTCTACTCATAGCCCAGAAGCGTAGTGGCATAGAAGCTTCGTCAGAAGCGCATGTGGCATGGTGCCACATATATCTTTTCACATAGTACCCGAATTGGTTTATTTAAACCACAAATAAGGATGGACTTTGTTCTCATAAATGAGGGCTATATCCAATCGGTTTGTTTAAACCAATGGCCTCAAGATAAGACAAAATTCAACCTCAGAGATAGGAACAAATTCTACTTAGGTTCATCCGATCAACAATAAACACATGCCACATTTCGTTTATTCAGTTGTTGATAACTCTCCCAAAGATTTTTATAAATGAAAATCCCAGCGTCTGCCATGTGTCTGTTCAGCAACAGCCCTTACCATATAACCTCAAGATTCTCTTATATCTCTACGTATAACGTTCCTGCACAATCCTCATGCACATCGCATATGTGTTCCCTTATAAATAGAATGAGTTTTCCTTCGATAAAGAGGGTTCAAAATCTTTAACTTTGGTCCCCTCTTGATTGGCAACCCTAGAGTTTTAATCACCAGCACCAGAAAGCCTAAACAAGTTTAACTCGTCATCAGATCGTTAACGGAGTAAAGAAGCCGCTGTAGTGCTCGATCTCCACCGTCGCACTGTCTCAAAAATTTTGCACTTAGATATACTGTTAAGGAATTGATTGTACTCTTTTTATGTTTAATATACAAAATATAACCTTTTGTCATGGCAAACAAACATCCATCAAAAAAATAACACTTTACACGATCGTTATTCCTCGAATCAGAGTACCCGCGAGTTGTCGCATATCGATCTTTAATACGCTTCAATACTAACGATGATATACGTAACCTGACGATCTTCATTTGAAATAAATTTTTGGGTCGTGCAACTGTTGATATCATCCGAATTGGATAACCGTAATCTTCTCGATATTCAAGATCAAATTCGATCATTATCTCCCGAACTAGTTACATGATCAATTCGTTGAAACCCATAATCACGTATGTTCATCCCTCTATCTTCAGTCATCGAGCAACATATTTTTTCAAAATGTATCGATCTATGCTAGCTTAAATCATAGAACAACATCTATTCCAATCCTTAGAGTTATTCGCAAATATTCAAATTATTTTTATGCATGCTAACTTCCAATCGTGCTAACTTTCGTGTACGATTCGTATTGATTCAAATCGTCAAAACTTCATGGTTACACATTACTCAATGATACTCAATCTATGGCTTTGTATACATGCGATGCTTGCTGATAGACTCACTGGTGTCCCGTATCCTCCATCGATCGACATCCCCGAGGCTGTCCTATTTACCAATCAGGGATGAAGCCATTCGACAAATCTTCAAAACGATCATTCGATTCACAATCAATTAATTTGAATCTCTATTCGAATCATTTAACAAATTCCAAGCACGCTCATTTATATCGCATCGACGATAACATCGTCTGATGGCACCCCTATCAATAGTCTTTCCACTTACTCAATCAAGTATAACTCATTCTCGTCCAAACGAAATTGAATCCGGTGTACGATTTGCTAAGGTTAATATAATTCTTTGTGTATATGTCCAGCCCGACTTAGCCCACTGTGACTTACGTGAAACTATCTTTTATTCATCAAAATTTTCTTTTATGAGATTTTGCAAAATAGATAGACTTATTATCCCGCAAAATATTGTGAAAGAGAGCGCACCAATGATATTGATTTATGGAAACAACATTTAGCATGAAGCCATCAGAGTTAAAGAATTAAATCAAAAATCCAAGGAAATAAAGCCGTGCTCTGATACCATATGTCACGCCCCGATCATGTAGGACTGATCTTCCTCGCAAAGGTGTAATGCCGTACGAGCCTAGCTTGTGCTCGTGCATGACAGGTTCGATAACGGTCGATTACAACAGCATGCGATGGGATCGTCGCAAAGAAGTCCTAAGCAGAAACATTTAATAGTAGTATTTTACCAGTAAAAAGTTAAAACCAACACAAGTCATATAAAAGATGCTCTTTATTGATATATTGAACACGGATTACAAATATGGCACGAGGCAAAGATTATAATCACTCAAGCTCACTTTTCTCTCTGGTTACAAGTTACTCAGCTCTTTCTCATCTCTTAATATAATTTGATGAGACAACAGATGCTTCATATAGGTGGTGTCCAGACATTATGTCCCATATAGATGAAGTCTTTAATGCGACCGTACGCCTCAAAATACTAAGGAACTCCATGCCTCAGAGCGTCCAAGCGAGCTCCAGCTTGATGAGCATCTACATGTAACCTGTACATACAACTGTATGGGTGTCAGTACTCAACTATACTGGTGGAGTGAGCCCCTCGCTCATCCATACAAAACCAACATGTTTATTTTAATTTTTTGCAACATGATCCTTCCTTTTTGATTGTCTTTTTAGTCTTGCCTTAGGGTCAGTTTTAGGACATAGACGCATAGCCTATTTGTGTCTCTATACTAACATCGTGCCTCGCACCGATAACTTATATATCGTTGTGCCTCTAGACCGTTCTCGTACTTGCAACATCAATGTAGCGACTTGTACTTGTCTTTCGGCCCATACTTGGCGATGCAATCTATAACTCTATTCGTGCTTCAATATAATCGAGGCAGTGCCTCCCTACTTAGTCTTTCGCCTATACTCGTGTCATAACAACGTGGTCGTTCCATGACATATTAAGGTCGTGCCACACAACTCAACATGCCTTAACCAACTTGTCGTACGGTCCTTCCTGACTTAACTTCGAAACAACTCAATTCAAACTTATGCACTCTATGCTAACGAACTCATTACTCGACACCATATCTCGTGCCAAAGCATGCATCTTGGCTACAGCCAAATCTTAGGCTTAGGGACTGTGTTGCATACCATGCTATACTTCGTAGCCCACTCAAACTGCATACATACCTTGACTCACTTAAGGCATACGCACAGATAGCCGCTCTTATGCCAACTCATCTATATTAAAGGGGTCACTAGCACCACAAGCTGTACTTAGACCTTAATTGGGTAAGACGGTACGTTTATCTACAATGAGGTGTGATCTCGTCGAATTTCCTGTAATACCCGCTCTACGGTACAACCTTTGGGTCAGGTTGCACACCATCCGAGGGTCCCGTAAGCTTGTGCCTCCTAGCCCAGATCGGTCCTATAGCCGTAGGTACCATCTGAAGAACAAATCATCCTTGTATGTAAGTTGTCCAATGACCATGCAGACTCGACTCACTTCCTTATTTCAGTACCATTTCATTTATCTTTTTTTCTTTGTTTCACTTCTTTACTTCATATACTTCTTTGCAGAGCCTAAACTACGGTTTCCTCGGTGACTGACACACAGTGCTGACATCTTTTCTAGTGTTTCCATACACTTATTGACTCAACTTATAAATGGCTAATTGATAGCCTTCAATCATAACTTAAATAAAACGTATTTTTTAGGTGCCATAGACCGTGGCTAACGTTTCATTGAAATAACCGTTGTTCGTACCTTAAACCAAATTATGTTCTATACGACACTACCGTCCAAGTCATACTTTATATGAAAAGTCTTGAGATCGTAGGACTGTGTGACTTTGACAACCGTAAAAAACATGGGACAGTACTTGCTATGACTTTGATAGCCCTGCAAAGCTCTTGCCTAACTCAATCGTGTAACAACTTAACTCATGGGACGAGAAAAGGCTATGCAAAGCCTTGGACGATGGGACCATGCATGTTTTCTAAAGCATTTATACGTGCGACGCCTATGATTTAGGCTAATTCCATAGCTTTGTGGCAACTCAGACCAACGTTTCCTCTCCCAAGCCAAGGTATGAAGGACCGAGTGTTATTTTGAAGCATATCGCACAACGATTCTAAGCCGACCGTAGGACCTTCTCATATTCTAACTCAATCCGACCCAAGTTGGGATTATTCCCTTAGCTATATGGATTTGTCTCTTTTATTATTAGGCCTACTTGTGCAGTTAAATTTTTTTGTTTTATTAGTGTGAAGGCCAAGCCGAGGCAAGTTCACTGAAGCTATCTACCTGAGCGAGGAGTTGCCTCGACCGAGGAGGACTTCGAGCATGCCGTTGTATGGTTAAGTTCAATGTCGTTGGCATTTTGGTTCTTCCAATTGGACTGAGCAGGACGGGGCACTACACTCCCAAGGCAGGACCATACCTCAAAAGCTATTTTCCCTTCTACCAAAAATGCTCTATTGTCTCTGATTGCCGCTTCTCGCAGTAGTGACAAGATGATGACATGCTAAATTCGATGGAAGACGAGATTTCATTCGCATGGATCTATCTTCCTAATACTCTCCATAATGAATGTACAACTTACCCAGGATGGGCGGATGCCAGTGTTAGTCACGGGGCATTATTTCTTGATAGAAAATTGATTTATGCAACACTTTGAAAAAGGTGCACGATAGAGATCACGCAGGATTCTGAGAGATAAACTCAAATATAGCACCTCGAAGAAGGTATAAATGAATTCATAGCAGTAGCAATAAAAATTCTACAAACAGTTTCTAATTAGATCAGAACTATACTCGTTCAGAACGAGTTGTAAGTGGATGAACAGAAGAATAAAAAGAACAAAATGAGAGAATGGCCTGCTGAGGAGAATGGTCACCGGTGCTTAAAGCTTGATTCGTGCTACATGAACAGCTTTCAGGAACCAGCAAGTTTAGAAAAGAACTTATGGAACACTCTGCTCTTCTGACTCCTCGGACAATGCTGAACTCTATATCTATTTTTCTCTCTTCTCTGCTCTCTGGATTTTGGAAATGACTTGTATACTGAATTAAAATTATGAATGAAAGAGAACAGAGGAACATATATACTACCTATCCAGTAACTTCTGAGTCTATGAAACGTACGGGACGTGCCCATGAAATGAGGAACCGTTTCGTAATCGTTCAGTTCGTAGATAAAAATGTTTGTGCTATTGGTGCACAACATGCACCATTTGTGCCAACTACACACAGTTCGCGCACTTGAGCTCAATTGCGCACAAGCGCACATATGCACCATTGCACCAACAGTACACAGTACGCCATATGGCCGTACCGATTGGTCGCGTTGTCTGGCCATGCAATCGGGCCACACAATTAGGCCACACGAATGGGCGCACGATCACAACTTAAGCGTACTATACGCCCAACGATGATGTTAACATACTAAGTACAAAGTGTGCCAACAAAATACCATATTATGCCTCATGAGCCCGAGTCCGAGTCCGAATTGCTAAGCCCCTATGCGGCTTACTTCCAAAGAAATAAATTCCAAGAGCAAAAAGTATTAATGCTTTAATATGGAGTCTTGCGCTTCCTTGTGGTATGATGCTGCAACGATATGGCTTGCGAGGCCGAGGCTTTATCCCTATCTGGGAACCTCATCGTGGTATCGAGCCACAATACCATGAGGACATCATTCCTTTTGTAGTACTGTCTATAACTCTTTATTTTCATCATACATCATTAGGCTACCTATCTATTTGCGGTGCTACTTCGCTATGACTTGGCTCACAAAGTCGATATATTACCCCTACCTGGAACCTCATGGTGGAGTCACCCCACTGTAGCATGGGGTTATACTCCTTGTAGTGCTGTGCTATAAATTCTTTCTGTAAAGTACACCAGGCATTCACTCTGCCTGAGAACTCATTAAGGCGTTTAAGCCATCCTCATCATAGGATCAGTTTTTTTTAGAAAACATATAGTAGATAACAGTGGTTGTTGAACCGTATTCTTTTCCAGCCACAGAGGATATGTAGCCACTATTTTTGATATTTTCCCAGTTAGTGATCCTTCCTTGAACCAAAAGCTAGATGCCTAGTAGATTTTTCTTTGAACTAATAGCATAAAACTTTATGGTAGGATTACCATAACACAATATCAGAATACCTTTAAGCCTATTTTACAAGCTGTAGCATCGACCAGCTGGCGCTTGAGGCCCTTTGTTAATGGATCCACTAGGTTCTCCTGACTCTGAACATTAATCACTGTAATGACACCTTTCATGATGAGATCGTATGCTGCCCTGTGCTTTAATCGCATAGTTCCTTTATTTCTATTGAAGAGATTATTTGATGCCACCGTCGCAGTCGCCTGGTTGTCACAGTATATCAAAATTATTGGTATCTGTGCCCCAACCACTGAAAGTTATACATGAGCTTTCGAAGCCATTTTGCTTCTTTTGCTGTGGTATCAAGTGCAAATAACTCAGATTCCATAGAGGAAGAAGATAGCATAGTCTACTTCTTCGACTTCCACGATATAGCAGCTCCATCAATTGTGAAAATAAATTCACCTATGGATCTCTCACTCCCCAACTTTGAGCACCAGCTGGCATCACTGAAGCCTTCTACTATCGTCGGATCTTCGCTATAGTGCAGTGCATATGTCAGAGTCTACTTGAGAAATATTATTTTCCGTTTCACAGCTTTCTAATACTCAATGCTTGGGTTACTCGTGAAACGACTCAACATTCCCATGGCAAAATCTATGTCAGGCCTTGTGGCAGTAGTAGCATACATCAAACTCTCGATGACGCTTGCATATTGCAGTTACCTGACGCTTTCCCTCAAAATAGGCTTCAGCTTCAGATCACACTTGTAAGGCGTATCAATCACTGGAAGATTCTCATACCCATAGCTGTGATCATCTTCTCAATATAATGAGACTGTGACAAAGCAGTTTAGTTTTCGTCCAGATGATCTTGTTCCCCAAGATCACATCAGCTTCCTCCAAGTCCTTCATATTGAACTTAGTTAAGTAAACTTCTTTGTCTCTGTGACACAGCTCATCTTTATATCTAGAATCAGCATGTCGTCTACGTATAGACAAATAAATATACCTCTTATATCAGTGAACTTAGTATAAACATACTTGTTTGTCCCGCTGACCCTATAGCCATTTGACCGTATAACCTTGTCAAACTTCTTTTGCTACATCTTGTGAGCCTCTTTAAGATCGTACAAGGATTTTATCAACTTGTAAACTTTGTCTTCAAGACCCTTGACGACAAATCTCTCTCGAAATTGTATATAAATCTCTTCGGTCAGCTCACCATTCAGAAAAGCTATTTTTACATCCATCTAAAGTATCACCAACTTATGTATTACTGCAAGAGCAATTGATATTCTGATGGTGGTCTTTCGGACTACTGGAGCATACGTATCAAAGTAGTCGATCTCTTGCTTATGAGAAAATCCCTTGGCTACTAACCTAGCAGTGAACTTGTCAATAGTTCTATCTGTTTTCGTCTTCTTCTTGAAGATTCGTTTGCATCCGATGGATTTTGCTCTTTTAGAAAGATCAACCAACACCCTAATGTTATTAGAGGTGGTTGAATCAATTTCATTGTATATCACCTCTTTCCAGAAAATAGCATCTCTGGTCTTCATCGCCTCATCATAGGTAAGCAGATCTGCTTCCACATGATAGGTGACAAAATTATTTTCGAAGTCCTTCGGCCTCCTCACTCGCTTAGTTGATGGCTCAGCGAGTTCTGGTTCAATGGTTGTTTCGACAACAACTTTTTCTTGGACTACATTTTTATTGGAAACTTCAATTTCCTGTGCACCCTTATTGTTCTCCAAAATATCTGCTAGAATAATATTCTTGTGCCTTGCAAATTTATCTTCAAAATATTCTGTGTCACGAGATTCAATGATATGATTTGATTCAATATCAAGAAATCTTTAAGCAATACTCTTCTCGGCATAACCCAAGAAGATCGTCTTCGTAGTCCTTATCCCACGCTTCAGAATCTTCAGATCTGGGATTTTACATATGCCAGACACCCCCACAATCGAATGACATTCAAGTTAGGTCTGACTTTGAACCGGAGTTCATGAGGAGTAATGTCCGAAGTTGCATACGGAACTCTATTCAGAATAAAAGTGATCCTCAATGCAGCCTCCTTCCAATAGCATTTTGGAAGACCAACAGTCAACAACATTGAGTTTATCATTTCCGTGAACGTTCTGTTCTTTCTTTCTGCTACTCTGTTAGATTGGGGAGAGTACGAAGAAGTAGTCTCATTGATAATTCTATGTTCTTTGCAGAACGATGCAAATTTATGAGACCGATACTCTTCTCCTCGATCACTTCTTATTCTCTTGAGTTGTTGTCCAGTTTGCTGTTCAGCCTCGGCTCTGAACTCTTTGAACTTCTCGAATGCTTCATCTTTAGCCTTGAGCAAGTATACGAACGCGTATTTTGAGAAGTCATCAATGAAGGTTATGAAATATTTCATTCCAGCTTTTGAAGAGAACTGTTTGAAGTCACAGATATCGGAGTGTACAAACTCTAAAAGATCTGTGCTTCGATTAACCCAAGGAAAGGGTTTCCTTATGATCTTCGTCTGAGCACATACTTCACATTTCTCTATCATACCCCCATATTTGGAGATAAGTCCTAGACTAGACATTCTGTTTATTCTTTTACGATAAACATGTCCTAGTTAATTATGCCAAAACTCAAGAGTATAATCAGAATGAGTGATTTCATTAATAATATTAGACTGATTTACAAGATGAAGTTTAAATATTCTTTCGGTATAAAATGCTTTTTTGAAGTATGTTCCTTCTATGGACATTACCATATGACTAGCATTGATATCCATCCTTAGGCCTGCATTACAGAGTACGCATCTAGAGATTAGGTTCTTTGCAACAACAGGAACATGCTTCACACCTTGAAGCGTCAGAGACTTCCTTGAAGTCAGCTTCCCTACCACCGTCTCGATACCTTGCACTTCAGCTTGTGACTGGTTTGCCACCATAACAACTTTCGAAGATGATGTGTATGTGGTGAACCATTCCTCGCTTGAGAAGATATGATAGGTAGCACTAGTGTCTCTCCATTAGTCAGAGTCAGCCCCTACCGCAGTAACCTGAGCAATCATGAAAATAACATCAGTGATCATTAAAATCTTACTAGGCTCACCTTGCTCTGATTGCTTGGGTTTGGATTTGTATTCACTCTTGAAGTGGCCTTTCTTGCCACATTTGAAGCAAGCCAAATGGGACATTGACTTCTGTTTCCCGAAAGAATTCCCCTTCACTTTTTGATTATTGGGCTCCTTCTTGTTGCTGTGGAAAGCCGCCTACCCTTGGATTCATTGGTGTGGACCAAATTGGCATTAGCTATCTGTTTGGATATAGCGTCCACCTTCAATTGTTCCTCATCTGGTCCTCAACGTAAATTTCTTATAGGAGATCTTGCAGACTGATCTCCAATTTCTTGCTATGCATATTTGCATAGAACTTTCTCCAACCAACGGGGAGCTTGGAGATGTTCACTACAACAAAGAACTTGTCGTTGATGGGCATCCCCTCATCTTCCAACTTTTGACGTAGCTTCAGAAATTCCTTCACCTGAGGCAGCATCGTCTTTTCGTCTTCAAAGAGCCAATTATGATATTTTTCAACCACAAATTTCTTGCTCCTATTTTTGTCATCTTCGTACAGTTTCTCCGGAGACTCCGATATCTATCTGGCAATAATCATCTTAGAACATGGTTCCGCTAGGGACTCATCCATAGCATTAAGAATTAGAAGCCTACAAAGGCTATTCTCCTTTCTCCATTTGGTTTGACTTTAGTAGCAGCAGTAATTACAACTGCCGACCCAGTTTCTGGAATAGTTGGTTCTACCTAAGTTAGCATGTGATAAACTTATTTAAGCTGAAGATTGAGGCTAACCTTCCTCTTTCAGACTTGGTAGTGCTCTCCATCAAATTTCTCTAACTTGTTAAAGTTAGAATTGATGAGTGAAGCACGAAAGTTTTCCATCTTGTGAAATCAAGCTTTGAGATTGTTAGTCCCGGAGCATAATTTTTTTGATAGAAAACTAATTCATGCAACATTTTGAAGAAGGTACACAATAGAGATCCCGGAGGATTCTGAGAGACAAACTAAAATTTAGCACTTCAAAGAAGGTACAAATAAATTCGTAGAAGAAGCAATAAAAATTCCAAAAATAGTTTCTGATTAGATTAAAACTGTACTCGTTCAGAACGAGTTACAAGTGGATGAACAGAAGAATAAAGAGAACAAAATGAGAAATAGGCCTGCTGGGTGAATGAGTTAGAAGAAAAGAACTTATGGAACACTCTGCTCTTGTGACTCCTCGAACAACGTTGAACTATCTGTCTATGTTCCTCTCTTCTCTGCTCTCTAGATTCTTGAAATGACTTTTATAATAAATTAAAATTACGAATGAGTAAGAATAGTGGAACATATATACTTCATATCCAGTAATCATCCAGTCTATGAAACGTATGGGACGTGTCTGTGAAATAAGGAACTGTTTCGTAACTGTTTAGTTCGTGGATAGATACGTTTTCGCTAATTGGTGCACAACGCACGCACTCGAGCTCAATCGCGCAGAAGCGAACTTACACACCGCTGTGCCAACTGCACATAACATGCACTGTGCGCCAATTATGCACCAACTGGCAGCGGTAATTGGTCGCATCATCTGGCCGTACGCTTGGGCCACACGAAAGGATGCACGATCGGTTGTACAGAGGATCGCACAATGAGGGCAACTTAAGTGCCCTATACACCTAGCGACGATGCTGACGTGCTAAGTGGAAAGTGTTCTAACAAAATACAACATTACGCCTCATGAGCCAATGATCCTGAGTCCGAGTTGCTAAGCCCCTAGAGGCTTAGCTCCAAAGGAATAAATTCCAATTGCAAAAAGCATTAATGTTTTTGTCACGCCCCAGTACAGAAATACGGAGACGGACTAGGCCAGCTACTCCATATGAGGTACGTAACATCATACGGCGATCGTGGCTGTCGAGAGACTAGGGGGTACATGCTACAATCAAGTCTCCTATGGTCCCACAGAGTTCTATGTCTCAATCAATCAAATCACATCAGCAAATAAATGAATATTAAAGATAAAGCAGTAAGGCGTCCCCGACGCTTCATCAAAATGATCATGAGAGACTAGCTTTATAATTTAGCTATCTCAGAGAGTCAGGAGTACAAAATTATACACAGATACAGTCTGTTTATTTACAAGTCTGTACTGACACAAAATATCAAGTAATCCGGCTAACAGGTGCCGGTGGCTAAATGCCGCAAAAGTATAAGCAGGAGTGGTGGAGAAGAATCCCACTCGAGTTCCCGAACTGCCATGCTTCTAGTATGCACCATGGATGTCAGGGAGGAAGATCGTGTCCTCTGGCTCTGCTACGAGATCTGGCCAAACAAAACCAGCGGGGTCAGCCCCGAATAGCAAGTACCGCCAAAGGGGCACAAGAGTTAAGATTAAAAACCCAGTTAATAGAATGATTGATAATAGTAATACTTATGCTACTATTATAGGGTAGCGCAACATCTTCGAACCCATATGGCACCCTTACAACCAAACAAGGACAAAAGGTGCCGCATGGAGTCGGGACGTGTCGTACTCTATAACATTCACATAAGTTAAAAGGTATAAACAATAAAATCTCCTGATCATGACTTCGGTCGATAGCCTATAGCAGCACAATAACCAACCCAACAATCAAACAAGAACATGGGTTGGATCATGCACCATAATAGACCATGTTCCTCAGTCATTCACGGAAGTAGCACTTCACAACCAGAATATGTCTTCCGTTCATAACTTCGATCCACAGCCTATCATAGTACGATAACCAACCCAACAATCAAACAAGAACATGGGTTGGATCACGTACCATGACAGTCCACTTCCTTCAGTTATTCATGGAAGGTAATAGGATACAAGCAAGTCGTTTTCACGGCCAATCAAGTCTACGAGTTTCTAGTGGGACGAGGTTATCCTCGCGTCATGTTATTAGAAAATCCTCAGATCGTATCTTTCCAGCAAGGCTAGCCCACCCAGGGGTTCGCGTAGACAGGTGTTATTGAGCACAGGTCCCTCGTAAGGCCACCTAGCCAAAATATATTTTATATAGCAGGAATTAATCGGATACAGTCATCCACTCGTTAAAGATGACACAGTATCCGTGGAGACCAGCCGGCGCGTCAAGACAATATCTCAAGGCGGCTGGTGTAACACGATCTCGGGATTCTGCCCTCCCCATGCATCTAGTATATTTAGTTGCCTAGTTTAACCCTAGGTGAAATCTTGGACTTACATGCTGTGGCCTGCATGATTATCCTTCTAAAGTCGTACTTTAGTACGAGTACCCCAAAGAGGATCCATGTCAATCAGTATGTCAACATGTGCTACCCTCCATAGTGTAATGCATCATTGCAAATACGCCACGTGGAGTTACGAGTTATTTGTTGAGCATAAACAAGAACTGGGACATTCAGGTACATATATCAGGTAGGAACTCTTTGTTCTCCGGGGTCACATTAGTGCTCATATCATGCTCGGGACAAAAGGCGTAAGGATATAAAATGGACATATACTATCTAATAAAATATCAAAAGCGTACGCACAAAAGCACGCACGCTCGAGGGTAAAAGTCATACAGGCTCACTCAGGGCAGCGTGCTTGA
The DNA here is from genome assembly GCA_029216955.1 of Iris pallida. Taxonomy (NCBI): domain Eukaryota; kingdom Viridiplantae; phylum Streptophyta; class Magnoliopsida; order Asparagales; family Iridaceae; genus Iris; species Iris pallida. Next base: position 9,039,454 of record JANAVB010025196.1, on the reverse strand, counting down.
AAAGTCACGCAGGCTTACTCAGGGCAGCGTGCGTGAAAAGTCACACAGGCTCAAGGGAAGAGCTGCGTGAAAAGTCACGCAAGCTCAAGGGAAGAGCTGCGTGAAAAGTCACGCAAACCCAAGGAGAGAGCTGCGTGAAAAGTCACACAAGCTCAAGGAGAGAGCTGCGTGAAAAGTCACGCAAGCTCAAGGAGAGAGAGCTGCGTGAAAAGTCACCCAAGCTCAAGGAGAGAGTTGCGTGAAAAGTCACGCAAGCTCAAGGAGAGAGAGCTGCGTGAAAAGTCACGCAAGCTCAAGGAGAGAGAGCTGCGTAAAAAGTCACGCAAGCTCAAGGAGAGACACGCTTCCAACAGAAAGCGTGCTCAGACGGAGCACACTGTTCACTGTCTTCTCCAAACAGCAAGAACACCATGGCTGAACCTATACTTCAAAACATCATAACTTGGCCATCCGAAATCCAAATCCAGATTTCTAAAGTTCCAACTTGAGTAAAACTGAAGGCTCTTCCACAGGGAAGCATCAGAAACCCATAAAAACCAACTAAAGTAGATCAAACCATGCAAAATCCGAAAATGATTAAAACCTAGATCTACAAAAATCAAAGCTTCAAAATGGAAGTTTCCAAGTTCTAAACTAGTATAGATTGAGGAGAAGAACATGTTTTGACAAATAGTTTTCTAAGAAATCATTGACAAAATTATGGATCCATCTCTTGAGCAAGTTGGTACTTGACTTGGTTGATGGAGGAAATATTTGGTTGGTGGAGGAAGTAAATGAAAGGAGAGAGAATGAGATGAGTATATATAAAGATCTTGGACCCATGGGTTCATGATGAACCAAAGGGTTCATGATGAACCATTGGTGAACCAAGAATGGGTTACCCAAATGAGCCAAAACTGTAGGCCCAAATGCAGAAAATAAATTAGAAAATAATATTTTGTCAAATATTTTTGGGAAATGCATGAAGAAACACAGCATAATAAATATAGTATAAATACAAGGTAAATACAATTTTATCGGTTTACGTATTAAAATACGTATTCCAGGATCGGGGAGTGACATCTCTACCCTTCTTAGAAAAAATTCCGTCCTCAGAATTTCAGCCAAGACAGGATAGCGAAATCAGGGCAAGCAAGGCAAAATCATATATAAGTTAACTATCATAGCAGTTATTATCATACATCACAAAGTGCAAAACAAGCAGGTGCAGATAAGCATGGAATCGTGTCAATAAGGTACAAAAATATACCTTATTAGTCAAACAAATGCGGATACCGAGATCTGATCTTGTCCTCCCACTCCCAGGTTGATTCTCCCGAAGAGTGATGGTTCCAAGAAACACGGACAAGGCTTATCGTCCGATTCTTGAGTACCTTCTCTCGTCGGTCTAAAATAGATACGGGTTGTTCCTCGTAAGTTACGTCGGTACCAACGACTAACTCAGAATGATCGAGGACATGACTCGGATCTGGGACATACCTACGTAATTAGGACACATGAAACACATCATGTATGCCAGTTAACGAAGGCGGAAGGGCAAGTCGATAAGCCACATCACCTACCCGAGTGAGAATCTTAAAAGGACCAACGTATCTTGGACTAAGCTTTCCTCGGGTTCCAAATCTGATGATACCCCGAGTAGGCAAAATCCGTAGAAACACTTGGTCGCCAACTCTGAACTCTAGAGGCCTACGATGCTGATCCGCCCAATGACGATGTCGGTCCTGTGCAACTCGAAGGCGCTCTCTGACCAACTTAACTATCTCCACAGTCTGCGTGATCATCTCTGGTCCCAACAACTTTCGTTCTCCGACGTCGTCCCATGCCAAAGGGGACCTGCACTTCCTTCCGTATAATGCTTCGAACGGGGTGATCTTAATGCTAGCCTGATAGCTGTTGTTATAGGAGAACTCCACTAGATGAAGGTGATCCTCCCAAGATCCGCCAAAATCTAAGGTACACGCCCGTAGCATATCTTCTAACGTCTGGATGGTTCTTTCTGATTGCCCGTCGGTTTATGGATGATAAGCAGTACTGAATCTTAACTTGGTTCCCAGACTTTGGTATAAGCTCCGCCAAAAATGGGAAGTAAACCGCGTATCCCGATCTGATACTATACTAACTGGAACACCGTGCTGCCTTACTATCTGCTTCATGTACATTTCTGCAAACTGCTCAGTAGTCTGTCCAACTCGGAAGGGAAGGAAATGAGCGACCTTCGTAAGTCGATCTACTATTACCCAGACTGCATTCTTACCAGTCGGGGATCTAGGTAAACCGGTCACAAAATCCATCGTGATGTGCTCCTATTTCCATTCTGGGATAGGAAGCGGCTGTAGCAACCCTGCTGGTCTCTGCTGCTCGGTCTTTACCTGCTGACATACCAGACACTTGGATACAAATCTCGCTATCTCTCTTTTCATGCCATTCCACCAAAAGTACTGTCTGATATCTCGATACATCTTCGTTCCTCCTGGATGAATGGAGTAAATAGAACTATGAGCTTCGGACATAACTTCTTGCCGAAGGTCTCCACTCGGTACACAGAGTCTGTTCCCAAACCTGAGCGTACCATCTTCATGAATCACTAACTCCTTCCTACGGCCTGATTCATACTCCGACCGCAACTTCTGAATCTGTGGATCTCCTGCTTGTGCTGCCCTTATCCTCTCTACTAAGGTTGACTGAATCTGCATACTGGTCATTCTTCCTATATCCCTTGGCAAAATTACTTCGATTCCCATACTCTGAAGGTCTTCTAAAATATGCTTCTGCGAGGTCAAGATAAAGGCACTGTCTCTCCTACTCAGTGCATCTGCAACTATATTTGCCTTGCCTAGATGATACTGAAGATCTAAATCAAAATCCTTCAGCAGTTCTAACCATCTTCTTTGCCTCATGTTCAAATCTTGCTGCGTGAATACGTATTTCAAACTCTTATGATCAGTATAGATCTCTACCCGATCTCCGTATAAATAATGCCTCCACAACTTGAGTGAAAACACCACAGCTGCTAACTCCAAATCGTGAGTCGGGTAATTCTTCTCATAGTCTCGAAGCTGCCGAGACGCATATGCTATCACCTTTCCGTGCTGCATCAATACACATCCAAGACCCTTCCTAGATGCGTCATAATATATTGTAAAGCCTCCCGCTCCTACTGGAAGCGTCAAGATCGGGGCTGAGATCAACCTCTTCTTCAATTCTTCAAATGATGCCTGACAGCTAGCTGACCAAACAAACTCTACGTCCTTGTACGTCAAACGCGTTAAGGGCGCAGAGATCTTGGCAAAGTCCGCCACGAACCTTCTGTAGTAACCAGCTAATCCTAAGAAACTTCGCACTTCTGCAACCGTTCTTGGGACTGGCCAATGCTCTACGGCCTGAATCTTCTTCGGATCCACTGACACTCCTGCCCCAGAAATTACATGTCCCAGGAACGAAATATGATCTAACCAGAATTCACACTTGTCAAGCTTCGCATAAAGTTGATGCTCCCTCAATGTCTATAAGACAGTCCTAAGATGTTTCTCATGCTCCTCTTCACTGCTGGAATAGACAAGAATGTCATCTATGAACACCACCACAAATTTATCCAAATACGGCAAAAAGATGCGGTTCATTAAATCCATGAATACTGCGGGGGCGTTGGTTAGTCCAAAGGGCATTACTAAAAATTCATAATGCCCATATCTAGATCTGAATGCTGTCTTCGGTATGTCTTGCTCCCGGACTCTTACTTGATAGTATCCTGACCGAAGATCGATCTTGGAAAAGACGCTGGCCTTGCTCAACTGGTCAAACAGGTCATCAATCCTTGGTAGTGGGTACTTATTCTTCACTGTTACTGCATTCAGCTTACGGTAGTCGATGCACATCCTCGTCGACCTATCCTTCTTGGGAACTAGAATCACTGGCACGGCCCAGGGAGATTTACTGTCTCGGATGAATCCCTTAGACTTCAACTCTTCTTCATGTTGATACAACTTATCCTGTTCTGACGGCGACATTCTATAAACTCTGTCTGCAATAGGCCTCGTTCCAGGGTTCAACTCAATGCTAAATTCTACCTCTCTGACTGGGGGTATCCCTGGGAGCTCATCAGGGAAGACGTCGAAAAAATCTTCGACCACTCTCGGAATCTGTCCTGGCTCTGACACTGCTGCTGAGATGACGCTTCCGGCCTGATTCTTCAAGGTTCGAGTACAGATGAACTGCTCCATCCCAGGAACGCTGAATATGACCCTACCTCCTCTACAATCAATTATCGCATGACTGTCTCTCAAACAGTCCATGCCAAGAACAACATCAAAATTCCCCATAGGAAATTCAATCAATGATGCGGGCAATAAATGCCCACACACCTCTACCGGACATGAAAAGCGCACCCTGCTAACCTCTACGAGCCCATTGTCGGTGAGTATATCCATCCTCTCCGGCAATGCCTCAAACTCTAATCCAATCCGTGTACCATATTATGCAGAGATGAATGAATGAGTAGCGCCTGAATCAAATAATGCTACAGCGGGAAATGAGGTGACGAGAATTTTACCTGCCACCACGTCACTAGACGCTAGAGCCTCTCCCAAGGTCAATGTGAGAGCCTGGCCCCGCAGAGCCCCTTGTTGCAGCCTTCCTCGACCATGTTGTTGCTGCCTCTGAGGGCCTTCTGCTTCCTGTGCCTGGCGGAACATCTGTGCCTGCGTTGGTAGACGCTGGGCTAGGGGCCTTACTGCTAATACTGGCCCTCCACTCGGGGTTGCCACCGGAGCTGGCAATACTGGAAACTGCTGAGCTGGCCCTCCTGGCCTCTGCATCACAGGACAAGTGGAGATACGGTGGTCCGAACTACCTCACCTCAAGCATAAGCCATTCGCTGACCGGCACACCTCCCTCGTGTGCCCTGCCTTTCCACAGAATGTACAGCCCTGGGGTACTCCCTGACGCTGTTGCTGGCTCCTCGGCTGCTGATGCCGAACTGACACTGTATTAGTTGACACGGCCATCCTCCGCGGTGCTCCTGCATCATGAATACGTACACCGGGTGCTGGTGCCGATGTTCGCTGTATTGCTCCTCTTCCAACCTGGGAATGAGATCTCTTCTGACCTCCTGTCCTCGATGCCAACCTCTGCTGGGTAAGCTCGTGCCTCCGGGCTGCCGTCAAAACAGCGTCAAACGTCTGGTAGTCATGTCCTTCCACAAGCTGTAATAGTTCCAAATGAAGTCCCTGCTGGAACCTCATAGCTTTCTCTGGCTTCGTTGCCACCATTGCTGGTGCAAAACGGCACAATCTGCAGAACTCTGCTGCATACCCATCTACGGTCTTGCCTGCTTGCTTGAGACTGATGAACTTCTGCTGGAGCTCATATTGAGCTACTACGCCAAAATACTTGGCCTTGAATCTTTCACTGAAGGTGGTCCAACGAACAGGGCATCTTATACCAACTCCTTCTGATGCCCACCAGCCGCGGGCAAGATCCTGAAGTACCAGTTTGACCTGATCAACCTTCTCATCATTTGGAACCTTGGCTGCCACAAGCATGGCTTCGATGTCTTGAATCCATGCATCCGCAGTGATGGCATCCTCCGTGCCATCAAAATACCTCGGGTTCAAGCGACGAAACCTTTCTGATGCTCCCGAGTCAACCCCGACACTCCTCTCAAGAGCTAACTGAATCTCTTAGTTCAGCAATACGTTCTGCTCCTGCTGCCGAGTCTGTTGCTGTTGGTTAGTGACAAGAAACCCCCGGATGATCTCCAGGAGTGCTACGGTGTCTGGTACTGCCGCCGCTGCTGGTGCTGCAGGAGTTTCAATAACCTGCGGCTGTACTGCCTCTGGTTCCATTTCTGCTCGTGCCTGCACTGGAGAAGGTTCTCTCCCCTGTTGCTGCCCAGTCGAGCCATGCTCTTGCTGCTCTTCCTCATTGGCCTCACCCGCTACTGAGAATGAAGCACCCCTATAGAGAAGAATATAAGATTATCAAGTCCGGACGAGGAAGATTTCGAGGATGCAAGTCAGGTTAGAGATCAAGGCAAGGACAGAGAATTCAAAACGGAATTTCAAGGGGAACAAGTTTTGATTGAGACTCCTAATAATTCGCAATACCCCACAAGTCTGAAAAATAGACCTGCATGGGCCACCACTAAAACCTTGTCACGCCCCAGTACCGAAATACGGAGACGGACTAGGCCAGCTTCTCCATATGAGGTATGTAACGTCATACGGCGATCATGGCTGTCGAGCGACTAGAGGGTACATGCTACAATCAAGTCTCCTATGGTCCCACAGAGTTCTATGTCTCAATCAATCAAATCACATCAGCAAATAAATGAACATTAAAGATAAAGCAGTAAGGCGTCCCCGACGCTTCATCAAAATGATCATGAGAGACTAGCTTTATAATTTAGCTATCTCAGAGAGTCAGGAGTACAAAATTATACACAGCTGCAGTCTGTTTATTTACAAGTCTGTACTGACACAAAATATCAAGTAATCCGGCTAACAGGTTCCGGTGGCTAAATGCCGCAAAAGTATAAACAGGAGTGGTGGAGAAGAAACCCACTCGAGTTCCCGAACAGCCATGCTTCTAGTATGCACCATGGATGTCAGGGAGGAATATCGTGTCCTCTGGCTCTGCTACGAGATCTGGCCAAACAAAACCAGCGGGGTCAGCCCCGAATAGCAAGTACCGCCAAAGGGGCACAAGAGTTAAGATTAAAAACCCAGTTAATAGAATGATTGATAATAGTAATACTTATGCTACTATTATAGGGTAGCGCAACATCTTCGAAGCCATATGGCACCCTTACAACCAAACAAGGACAAAAGGTGCCGCATGGAGTCGGGACGTGTCGTACTCTATAACATTCACATAAGTTAAAAGGTATAAACAATAAAATCTCCTGATCGTGACTTCGGTCGATAGCCTATCGCAGTACAATAACCAACCCAACAATCAAACAAGAACATGGGTTGGATCATGCACCATAATAGACCATGTTCCTCAGTCATTCACAGAAGTAGCACTTCACAACTAGAATATGTCTTCCGTTCATAACTTCGGTCCACAGCCTATCATAGTACGATAACCAACCCAACAATCAAACAAGAACATGGGTTGGATCACGTACCATGACAGTCTGCTTCCCTCAGTTATTTACGGAAGGTAATAGGATACAAGCAAGTCGTTTTCACGGCCAATCAAGTCTACGAGTTTCTAGTGGGACGAGGTTATCCTCGCATCATGTTATTAGAAAATCCTCAGATCGTATCTTTCCAGCAAGGCTAGCCCACCCAGGGGTTCGCGTAGACAGGTGTTATTGAGCACAGGTCCCTCGTAAGGCCACCTTGCCAAAACATATTTTATATAGTAGGAATTAATCGGATACAGTCATCCACTCGTTGCAGATGACACAGTATCCGTGGAGACCAGCCGGCACGTCAAGACAATATCTCAAGGCGGCTGGTGTAACACGATCTCGGGATTCTGCCCTCCCCATGCATCTAGTATATTTAGTTGCCTAGTTTAACCCTAGGTAAAATCTTGGACTCACATGCTGTGGCCTGCATGATTATCCTCATAAAGTCGTACATTAGTACGAGTACCCCAAAGAGGATCTATGTCAATCAGTATGTTAACATGTGCTACCCTCCTTAGTGTAATGCATCATTGCAAATACGCCACGTGGAGTTACGAGTCATTTGTCGAGCATGAACAAGAACTGGGACATTCAGGTACATGTATCAGGTAGGAACTCTTTGTTCTCCGGGGTCACATTAGTGCTCATATCATGCTCGGAACAAAAGGTGTAAGGATATAAAATGGGCATATACTATCTAATAAAATATCAAAAGCGTACGCACAAAAGCACGCACGCCCGAGGGTAAAAGTCACGCAGGCTCACTCAGGGCAGCGTGCGTGAAAAGTCATGCAGGCGTACTTAGGGCAGCGTGCATGAAAAGTCACGCAGGCTCAAAGGAAGAGCTGCGTGAAAAGTCACGCAAGCTCAAGGGAAGAGCTGCGTAAAAAGTCACACAAGCCCAAGGAGAGAGCTGCGTAAAAAGTCACGCAAGCTCAAGGAGAGAGCTGCATGAAAAGTCACACAAGCTCAAGGAGAGAGCTGCGTGAAAAGTCACGCAAGCTCAAGGAGAGAGAGCTGCGTGAAAAGTCACGCAAGCTCAAGGAGAGAGAGCTGCGTGAAAAGTTATGCAAGCTCGAGGAGAGACACGCTTCCAACAGGAAGCGTGCTCAGACGGAGCACACTGTTCACTGTCTTCTCCAAACAGCAAGAACACCATGGCTGAACCCAAACTTCAAAACATCATAACTTGGCCATCCGAACTCCAAATCCAGATTTCTAAAGTTCCAACTTGGGTGAAACTAAAGGCTTTTCCACAGGGAAGCATCAGAAACCCATAAAAACCAACTAATGTAGATCAAACCATGCAAAATCCGAAAATGATTAAAACCTAGATCTACAAAAATCAAAGCTTCAAAATGGAAATTTCCAAGTTCTAAACTAGTATAGATTGAGGAGAAGAACATGTTTTGGCAAATAGTTTTGTAAGAAATCATTGACAAAATTATGGATCCATCTCTTGAGCAAGTTGGTACTTGTCTTGGTTGATGGAGGAAATATTTGGTTGGTGGAGGAAGTAAATGAGAGAAGAGAGAATGAGATGAGTATATATAAAGATCTTGGACCCATGGGTTCATGGTGAACCAAAGTGTTCATGATGAACCATTGGTGAACCAAGAATGGATTACCCAAATGAGCCAAAACTGTAGGCCCAAATGCAGAAAATAAATTAGGAAATAATATTTTGTCAAATATTTTTGGAAAATACATAAAAAAATACAGCATAATAAATATAGTATAAATACAAGGTAAATACAATTTTATCGGTTTACGTATTAAAATACGTATTCCAGGATCGGGGAGTGACAGTTTTAATATGGAGTCTTATCCTTACGTCCTAGCATAATTACCCATATGGTTCCCTCATTAGGGTCACCACCCCATGTGCATATCTGAACAACAAAAGATGAAGCCATTTTGCCATCAAGTTTGTATTTTCTATTATCAATTAACAAATATAATTTGTATATTTTATTGAGTCTAGGAAATATAGTGTACACCGAAACGTACTAGCAAATAGGCTACCCATAAACATTTTCAAAATACCCTTTCATTTTGAAACCAAGTCCCACTTACAAAAGCCTAAAAAATTTCTAACTGCTTGACCTCTTTAAAAGCCCAAAATTTGATTTGCAAAACCCTAACCAAACCAATTTTTGACCAACAGAATTCGGACCGAAGTCGGCCCGAATTTGGCTCAAGTTCGGTTAGTGGAACGTTGGCTTTCAAACCCAGTCTCCCCGCAGTTACGGATGCAACAACTATCTTCCGATATTCTTTCAAAGAATTCTGCCCGAATTTGCCTCGAATTCTCCCTTTGGAAAACCTATTAATAGAAAAGAATTTCTACCATTTTAATACACCAATTCATTCTCTCTTCTCTTCTCTCTAAGCTTACTACGGTCTTCTAAAGCATTTAAGCTTTTATTTTTAAATTCCAAGTCAGTTACAATTCTCTAATTGATTTGCCAGTGTTGTATGGTCTAGAAGTTTTAGAGTAATTGTAATCAAGAGGCTTGAAAATAAGTAAGATACTTCACAATTGAAGTTGGTCAAGTGCTTAAGATCAAAGCTCACATTGTAGAAGTTGCAAGGAATTCGTATGAAAACTTGTAGTTTTTCTATAGTGGATTTCAACTTGAAGCTGGAGTTCTTCCGACTAGATTAGTCCTCATAAGAGAGAAACCAGTATACATTCTTGTGTTTGTGTTTGCTCTCTGCTCTCAACTTTCGTATTTTCATATCTGTGATATATTTCTGTAATCTTGCTACTAATAATTTTTAATAGCTAATTTTCTACTGCCTACTCTATTCATTTCCCTCTAGAATATAGCACTTTACATCTCGTTCCTACAATTGGTGTCAGAGCGGGTTGTACATATAAAGTAATGTAATATTGCTATTATTGTCTTCAATACAACTGTTGTTACACAGATCACTATATCACACATGGTAACTGTAAAATTCACAAGTGAAGGCCTAGCCACAAACAGACCCCTATTGTTTGATGGTATAAATTAGACATACTAGAAAACATGCATGGGTTTTCTTGAAATCTCTAGATTTCAACTTATGGTCCATTATTGTTGATGGATATAAAAATCCTTTCCGTATTCTTATTGACATTGAATTGGTTGAGAAAGCACATGACAAGTATACTGACTCTGAAAAGAAAGAGGTCAGTCTTGATGTACATGCTATTAACGCTTTATTTTATGCTTTAGACATGACTGAATTTAACATGGTGTCTACTTGCACAACATCCAATAAAGTGTGAAAACGTTTAAAAGTTACTCACGAATGCACGATGCAAGTCAAGGAGTCAAAGATCAATAGACTTACTCAAGAGTATGAGGCATTCAAAATAAAGCCAAATGAATCAGTTATACATATGTTTATGAGATTTTTTGACATTGTCAATCTTTGTCTTCTTTAGGCAAGGAACACAATAACCATGAAAAGATACGTAAATTACTAAGAGCTCTCACGAAGAACTGGATTCCAAAGGCTACTATAATTACTAAAGGAAACGATCTCACTACCATGTCTCTTTAAATGCTCATAAGAAAGCTACTCACTAACGAGCTGGAACTTTAAGACTTTGAAGACATCACACCAAAGGAGAAGTCAATTGCCCTCAAAGCGCAACATCAAAGAACTAACGAAGAAGATTCTGACGACATTGATTCCAATACTAAGGATCAAGCTCTCCTAGTAAATATAGTGCCCCGCTCAGCGAAGATACTAGATAAATAGAGATATCAGATTACTGGCTCTGCAACAGAAGACGATTGATCTGGGTGAGTGGACAAGGTCTCATTTTATGATTCGCTTATGCCTATTAAGAATCTGAGTTTTGAATGAATATTACTGTTAATAACAAGAAAGTAATCATCAAGTATGCTTATTAGAGATTTCATATGTTGCTATGCTAAGAACAAAAAATAAATAACATCTATGCTAAGAAAAAGATTGTTGCCTGATAATAAGAAAATAAATGTTGCCATATTAAAGATAGATTTTGTCTGAATATGACTCCTTGCTTGCCATGTTTGATAAGAAAAAAGAGAAGTTGTTGGCTTTGTGATCCGAAAAGAAGAAAGGCACAAAATGAACGTGTCGTATATCTGCTAAGGCACAAAATGAACGTGTCGTATATCTGAAAGATCTGATAAAAAATATGCTTCATCTGATAGAAATGCTAGGGCATGCATTATTCTCGGACAACTTGTGCACGAGGTAAAAATTTGTCTCTCGGGTGGGATCTGGGTCGCCTGGAACCACTCGGCCTAAGAGAGATTAAGAGCACCCTGAGGTAAATAACACCTCATGTTAAAAGGGTAGCCAATATCTGAGTCCTTATCGATGAGCTGAACCTAAGACTCACAACGGCTAATCGTAGATTACCCATGGACCATCATATAGATATGTATTGATTGGTATAGAGCTGAACCAGAGAGTCACAGCTTCCAATCGAGTCTGCATGTGTCGATAATGATTTTGGTAAGAGCTAACGATGCAGAGACAAACAAGAAATAAGAATGTTGGTTATATTATGTTAATGTTAATCCTTGTCTTGTTACAGGAATGGACCGTCGGCTATGGTAAGAATCACTGAACAGTGATACATTTGTTGCTAAGTTTTTTGAACATGAGTTGCTTAAAGAGAATAACCTGCTGCAAAGAATTGCTATATCCCGTTCAAAGAAAATATCTGATAATCGTGCTTGTTATTGACCCTGAGAATTTTTTGAATAAGAGAAATGATAATGGCTCATGAAACAACCTGCGCACTTCACAAGAATGACTAGTCCCTTGTATGCTTGAAAGAAATGAAATGAACTATGGCTTTGCAAAGATGTTTTTAAAAGATGTAATCTGACTCAGAAAATGTTTTCTCACTAAATGAATTAGTGATCGTTACAGACAAATGTAGCCCTCTGTTCACAATCACCAATATGCTGATATACTGATCCATCATCAGTCTGCATGCAGGTGTAAGACACATCGAGAAGGATAGTCCGAAGCGATAGCCTGAGCCTCATCGACAGGAGCCAAAAATCAGAAGAGATGCCAAGAGAAGGTCATCTATTTCAAAGAGTTGGTTTTGTATATAAAGGGATATAATGTTTGGAACGAAATCATTGTAATATATAATTTTTCTGAGAGAATGTATGGCTCAACTTTATTTGTCATGTCAGATATAATCCACCTGCAGGTTTTACCTGACAACCCTTATGAGCTCCTTAAGGGGACATAATCAACCCAATGTATCGGGACATGGATTCCATTTATAATCAATAATCCATCATACATACAATGTAATTACCCATTTCATAGAGGTTGTTGACCCATAATGAATCTCACTCTTTCATGAGTCAAAATAATGCACACTGTATATACATGTCTGTTATTATATCCGGATTAAGAACACAAGCATCCATAATAGCAGAGGTATTTGTTCACTTATGTAGTCAGTACAAAGAGAACAACCTCAAGTGGTCATGTTCAATACACACAAAGTGTACTAGTATAAACCAATAGCCAAGATAGACTAATACCAGATTACAATACAACCTTTCCAATAGATTGTCCAAGTCCATCTAGGTTGTGAACTATTTATATACTACATAGGGAACTGATAATAAGATCTTTTGTGTGACACCACACACCATATTATCTACAATATAGAATATCAGACATTTGCATTAACACTTGCAACAAATATAATATGCAAATATTTGTCCATATGATTCTCATTCAAAATTTAAGGAAATAAGGTTACTACAAAAGTGATGCTTTTAGTATATAACCCTAACAGAGGGAACTAGAATGTAGAAGTTGAACTTATATATCATCTAGGTTGAGAAGAGAATATGATTAGCCAATCTTATATGAAGGTTAAGATTTATTTTAGATTATGTTCCAGGAATCTTGACCTAGATAGTACCTTTGGGACATCCCCTAAGAACCTCCCTCTAAACCTTACCTCGAAATCTATTTTCGCTTGTTTTCATTTACTTATCCTTGATTCGTTGATGAAAATTTTGAATCTTGATGTTCGTTGTTGACTTTGATTTTATTTCTAGATAAGTTTTTATGAATTGAGTTAAGATATATTCTGATAACATATTTGATGACTACGATGAGAAGGGTAAATATCTACTTTATTTATGGAGTTTAGAATTTATCGCAGTCATACAAGCTAGCATGACGAAGACATGGAGCCTAATTTTGGGTATACTATTCTAGTTATGGAATTTAGATTTTCTTGCAGCTATACTGGTTGGCGTGGTAAGGAATCTAGATAAAATGATTATAGGGTGTATACCTTAGTTATGGACTCTATTATTTATTGCAGCTATGGCAACTGGCGTCGCAAAATTCTAACAACATGATTTCGGATAGACTATGGTTATCGATCATATCTTAAATTGATTCACTTCTTTGACCAAATGAGCAAGAATATTCCTACCATTATTTCTTGCCTTATCATTTTTCTTATCGTATGATGATTTCCTCATCTTACCATTATTCCCTTGTCTTAATTAACCTTGTCCTACTTACATCGATCAACTATATCGTGTCAACATATGTCATCTACACTTTAAAATTTTTGAAATTCTCATATCTTTTTACATGGAAAAGTCGAGGAAGTATCATAATCATCTATCTCGTAGAAGATGAATTTGTTATCAAGTGGTATCTTGGTAGGAATATGAGATGTTGGACATTTAGATAAAAATTTAGGATAAATATATGACTGAGATTGGAAATAAAATCAAGAGGCCAGTATTATCAATTGGAAAAAAATGATTACACTTGGAGAATTACTTTGAGTATAGATTGTTTTAGGAGGAACGAAGAATGATTTCGAGAATTGGAATGTGCATGAAACAGTAATATTTTATAGTTGTATTTTTATAGCTGATGAGGATATTCGAGGACGACTGAATTTTGAGAACCTAAATATTTTTAAGCTACTGATTCTTGAGATGTTTTATTTTGAACTAAGGCAAAGTACTAAATTTAGGGATTTAAGATACATGGAATGGATATTATGATTGCATGTAATAATGATGCTAAATTAAATAAGTATTGGTAGAAAATGATTAAGAACCGGTGGAAAAAAATTGAATTATAAGAAAATCTAGAGATTTTGTAAGATTACCAAATTTAAGAAGGGTGATATCTGAAGGTACAATTGAAAGACATGTGGAGGTTGATTTATATAATGAGGAATGAATTTTAAGTTTTCATGGCATAAATATGAGGAGTACAGATTTGGACAATATCCAAGAATTTTATAAATTCTGATACAAGGATTAAATTAAAATTTAGGACAATATAGAAGAATTTGGATTTTCAAGATGATTAAGTCGAAAGGATTACAAATCCGGTAAAAAAGAAAGAAAAGATTAATCGAGAGTTATAACAAGAATATGCTTCATGAGTGGTCATCTTCATGACTGAAAATTTTAGATCTTGGTAGTAGTCGAAGCAGTGCGAGATGATTACCACGACTTCCTTCTACAAATCCTACATTTTGGTTTCCTATCATATCAGAAAAAATTTATTTTCTTATCCTTGAATTGTTTCTTAAATTTTAATATCATTAAGATTTTGATCCCCACTGACTATGACCAATCGATTTTGGTAGTCTTTGTAGAAGCATGGAAGATACTGAAGAAAATGACTCATGCGGCCAGGAAAGATCCATGCGGCTCAGAAAACTCATGCGGCTCAGGGAGTCATGCGGAGCTATGCGGCCCGAGGCATTCCGTGCGGCTTAGAAGACACGTGGCCTGACAGTGCTCCCCTCCGACCCATGCTGTATTAATTGCTTTGACGGCTGACCCCTCTGAAAAGTTGACAGCCCTGACACAAAAGCAGGTAATTATGACTCTGTCATAATGATGAATCTCTAGGGAAGAGAAAAGAGATCTCTAACACAAATCCTCCGAGAGCCATAAAAATGCCACGTGGCCTTGCCACGTGGGCGTTCGTATGCGGCTCACTACTCATGCGGTTCAGAATGAATCCTATGCGGCTCAGGTCAAGAAAGCCTCATGCGGCTCGAGCAAAGAACTTCTCATGCGGTTCAGAGTGAATCTGTCCTATGCAGCTCAGGCCAAGAAAGCCTCATGCGGCTCGAACGAGGACTTCTCATGCGGTTCAAGAGGATCATGTCCATGCGGCTCAGGCGAATATGTACCTATGCGGCCAACAAGAATTACTCCCCTGTGGTTCGAAGGCTCAAGTGAGGACCACTGCCTAGGCAGCCCTGACACGTGGGCTTAACCATATGCGGCTCAAA
The DNA here is from genome assembly GCA_029216955.1 of Iris pallida. Classification (NCBI taxonomy): domain Eukaryota; kingdom Viridiplantae; phylum Streptophyta; class Magnoliopsida; order Asparagales; family Iridaceae; genus Iris; species Iris pallida. Next base: position 9,023,996 of record JANAVB010025196.1, on the reverse strand, counting down.
TTCATATGCGGCTCACTCGTCATGCGGTCCAGATCCCCCCAACAGCTCTTAGGACACGTGTCCTAAACCGATTAATTCCTCAGATTTGCTGCCATTAAAGATTGGGTCAAATCCCAATAATCTGGGACACGTGGCAGAAGAATAGATCTAATTTATTCGCAGATATCAGAAGATCATTATAAGGAAGATTTATTCCAATCAGCATTAATTGCTAATGAGATTTGGTGTAATCTACACTCGATGGCTCGGATTCGTCACAATCAAAACTGAACGGCCTGGATTGACCAATCTATGGGCCGCCGCCATCTCCAAGAGCTAATCATTGGCAACCCTAATGATCACATCCCACTATTATAAATGGCAAGGTGCCATTCCCTTGTAAATATATACAACATCAGAGAGAAATACGTATATACAGAGATACTTTCCCCCATAGTCAGAGAGAGAATACACAGAGAGAGAGAGAGAGAAGCCAGGAGAGCAACAGAGGAGCAAGAAGAGCATTTCTTCATCAAGGCCAACCATCTTTTCACAAGGAGCCAAGGCTGCATACCGATCGTCCAAGGAGTAAGGCAGGGCTGCCGTCGCCTTCCCGAGCCTCTATCGTTACCCCCAGAATCTAAAATAAACAATTGTACTTAGACTGCTGTACCTAGGTTTTCGTCCCTAGGCTTTCTTTGTACAAGCGAGTTTGTAACGTGAAGTAAAAGTCTGGTCCTTTGATAATTGTTCTGTTCTTTTATATTTCATGGCAAACACGATGGCGATTCTGCTGGAGACTAACTTCTCTACGGCTGAGGAGTTGGTGACGCAATCGGATGCAGCCAAGCTTGGCTCTACGCAAAAAAAGATGGTCGCCCGGTTTACCAACAGGCATTCAAAGAAATGCTCTCCGACAAGAGTACTAGCCCGGTCCAGAGCGAGCCCGCACAAAGAAGGCCCGTAAGGAGTGGAGACCCCGATCCTTCGTTCCTACTGAAGCTCTTGTGGAGACACCCTCTGTTGTTCAAGACGGCGAGCAAGATTCCCCTGCGGCCCCACTTCAGATCGTAGACGACTCTGCTGTCCCCAGGTCCGGCAGAAGAAAAAACTATGATGCTGGACTTGCAGGGGCAAAGAGAAACTCTATGAGATCCGAGCCGCATAAGGGTATTAGCCGCAGGGAGAAAGCTCATACGGCTACATCCGTCGGCCGCATGGAGAAAACTCATGCGGCCAAATCTGTCAGCCGCATAGCTTATGCGGCTACAGTTGCCAACCACATGGATGAAACTCATGCGGCTAAGAAAGTCAATCGCTTGCAGAAAACCCATGTGGCCATAATTGCCAACCGTATGCGGCCAGCCTGCACGGTCGTGACTCCTAGCCGCATAAAAACAACTCATCCAACGGCAGAAGACAACCGTATGCAGACAGCCTGCACGGTACCCAATTCTAGCCGCATAGCGTCCGTTCCACGCTTCTTTCGATCAGTCTTTGACCGTCTCTCATGTGGTTCTCTGGATGATAAGCCAGACTCTGTGGTGTTCAACCTGGACTCCTCCTATTACGCACCCGCAAGTGCTAAAAGGAGGAAGTCTAGGGCAGCGCGGGCTCACCAAGCCCAGGCAGCTGTCCCAACCTCTAACTATCGGGGCGTCCCGTTGATTATCACACGGGCCTCTGATGGAAAGTTGTATAGAACCGCTCGAGTCCATCCCCCGGCGGCAAAAGGACAAAGTGGTTCCTCTGACCTGCGTGAGGCGATCCTCCACAAGCGCAAGGAAAGAGAAGGAGCCTCGGCGTGCAAAGAGTCCTCGCTTGGACATCACTGTACCCAAATCATCGTCAACTGCTGTTGCAACAGCACAGTTGCAACGGAAGACCGGCCGTCCGTCTTCCAAAGACTACGGCATCCGAGCTCAGAAGACGAGGCACCTCCTGTTGTCTCCTGTAATTCCACTCAGAAAGTCCCCGTCGAGGGGAGAGGGAAGAAGGCAAGCATTTCCATCCCGAAGACCTCAACCAAAACAGCTAAGAAACTGTCGTCTAAACGGTTGTCCTCCACAGCAATATTCCAACACACCCGTTCAAAGACAAAATTTGCTGCAATAGGAAATTCATCATCCACATCGCTGGGGGTCGTGGGAACTGGGGGTAGCACTCCTCCGAACATCCACAACAATCCGATGTTCCAAGGAGCCGAGCCCGGGGAAACAACTCTCCCATCAGGTACAACAGACGCTGATATCCCTGAGGACATCCATGGCTCTCAAGACGAAGCAAGCTCCGAGGCTGGGGATACCGTTTCCTCCGAGTCCGAGCCCGAAGAGAACATTCCCACCTACCCCCGATGACTTCTCGGTGCATGGGTACGACTCGGAGGGCACATCCTCCACCGTTCCTTCCATCAGTCCTCATGTAAGGATGGTATTCATGACGGACAGCAACCAAGGTGGTTCCAGCGATCGCCAACGCATCGACACTTTGGAAGCTATACTGCAGGCCTTGTAAAGTCTGTAGATGAAATCAAAGCCGCTCTTCCAACTCTGCAAGGATGAACGCCTGGCCAAACAAGTACGGGTCCCGCGGTGAATGCGGACTCGAACTCAGCGGCACCAAACCCGGGCAATAATCCTCCCGAAATAACAGCCCCTACCGCGACAGATGAGGCTCGAGAAGTAAGAAGAGAGGTCCAGGATCTTCGAGCCATGTTTCATGCCCGAGAAAACGCTCAAGACCTCAGAATGCGGCAACCATACCCCGCCGAATGGAGGGATGTGCCATTCCCACCAAAATATAAGCCGTTCAATATCAACCCATATGATGGCAAGACCTCAGCAAGTCGGTACATCACTTACTTCGAGGTCACCACCGACCATCTGCCCCATGATGATGCTATCCTCACGCGATTTTTCATTAGGGCATTGGAAGGAGTCGCCTTCGATTGGTATCACAATCTGCCAGACAACTGCATCCACTCCTTCGCCGGCTTCAAGCGCCTATTCTTGGAGAGATTCTATGAAGTAGGACAAGACGTCACCATGTCCACTCTCATGGACGTCGTCCAAAGGGAGAAGGAATTAATAAGGAACTACATTGAGCGGTTCTGCCAAACCGCCATGAAGCTGCCCTCCAGAAATCCAGATTCCTCTTTAATTGAAATTTGCCAAAAGAGACTGCTCCCAACAATCAGTCTCTGGATGGGCGAAAGTCAATTCAAAGATTGGAAGACATTCATCATCAGCGCCACAAGCGCCGAAGAACGACTGAAGAAGGCTCGCCAACTGGGATTGCACATCTCGGAAGGAGAAAACAAGGGCAAGCATCCCAACAACGATAATGGGGGTAGCCCCTCTAACAATCGGGACAGCAAGGGAAAGCAGGCTAGGGTGGCCGATACTGCACAAAAACCTGAGCCGAAGCCAGCAGACAAACAATGGCCGCAAATCGATTACTCCTTCGAAGACAGTCACGTCAAGCCCATCTTCGACATGCTCATACAAGGGGACAGAATTCAGCTTCCTCCACCAAGACGGGAACCGCGGCCGGCAGAGATAGAGAATCCGAAATACTGCCATTATCATCGCTATGTTCATCATGCTACACAGGATTGCTACCAGCTGAACGGTACATCCAGAACCTCATCGATTCGAACGCTCTGGCCATCGATTACGAAGAGGTAACCGTGGCGGCCAATATGGTGTCCGTACAATTCGGCAGCTTCCCTCCGACGGAGACTCAAGATGGGGTGATCCCCGTCCCTCTGGCGACAATAGAAATTACCAATCTTCCACCTTCCCGAGATCAGGCTGCTGGTCTAGTACCTCTCACCACATCACGAGGGGAGGTCATATGGGTCCATCCAGACTTGGTGTCAGAAGTGACTCGGCCCACACCATCTACCACCGATAAAAAGAAAAGTGGAAAAGTCAGGACCTGCCACACAATCTCGGCAGACAACGAGGAAGCTACAGCCGTCGTCACGCGGTCCGGAGCACAATCCCAACCTGTGGTTGACAATCCAGCTGAAAATTATCAACCACTACAACTGATGCTCCGTGACCGGCTCAGCCTTCGACGACCGACAATCCTAGGCCGAAGGAGACTCGCTTCGACAAATCCCTCCGAAAAGAAGCAGCCCAAGGGCTAGAGAGGCCCTACAACTTTGACATCTTAGCACAATTGGCTAACACACCGGCCAAATTGTCACTATACGAACTACTAAGGCTCTCCAAGGACATTCGTATTGCATTGAGCGAAGCACACCAAAATACCGATGCTTATCTGGCTCAATCCAACCTCACCGGGGAGGACTCACCCATGGATCTCTAAGATAGTGCCTACACGGGAGCAATGCCCAATATCGTCTTCATTCCGCAGGACATGCTCATCAAGACCAACCTACACGATCGCCCGCTATACTACACGGGGTACATCGGCGACGTGAAGGTGGATCGGATGCACATGGATCCTGGCTCTTCCATAAGCATCATCCTGAAGGGCCTGCTACATTATCTCCGCATCCTAATGCATCGCCTGACGCCTATAAGCACCGCCATTAGCGGTTTCAATTCGGGCAGGAGCTACCCTATTGGGAAGATTCGTCTGAAGTGTCAAATTGGCGACCTCCAATCTGAAGTCACCTGCTACGTCATAGATGCAGACACTTCTTATAACATCCTCTTGGGACGCCCATGGATATACGATTACATGATCGTGCCTTCCACGCTACACCAGTGCTTCAAATATGTCGACAAACACGGCTTTGTGAAGACGAAATTTGCTGATATCGATCCCTTCAAGGGGTTCGAATCCTACTACTCAGACTCCTGCCTATACGAAAAGTCGAAGAGGCACCTTGATGAAGGAGACGCACAAGCTCATACCGAGACAGCTACGGGATCAGAAGGACCCCTAACGATCCACCTCCAAGCTCGTAAACCGGGTAAGTCCGTACCCCTTACTGCCACTCTGCGGAAGGACGCAATCAGCCTCTCGGCGCAAGAGGAGCAGATGATAATCCGGCTGCCAAGGTCCGACCAAGTGCCGAGACCCACAACGGGACCACTAACAATCAGACTGCCGAGAGACTGCCTCTGTATCTCTATAGCCGCCAATCCAAATATCTCATACAGAAATAGGGGTATGATCTGGAGACGACGCCAGGTTTGATCTACGGCACTGGGCGACGATTACCTTTGAATCCACCAGTCCCGGCGGGCAAACCACGAGACTACTATAGCAAAACTCGATGCGGGTTGGGGTATGTAACGCCTACTACAACCCCTGAGAGTTCAGATGAAGAATGTGATTGGCAGTCACATTCAACCGGGTCACCAACTTCGAACTCGGATACCAGCATCGGAGATATGTTCAGACAAGTCATGACAGTCAATATGGCATTCGCCGACGCTTACGAAGAAGACGAAGACATTCCCGAAATCCTCGAACTAGAGCCGTGGGCCCAGCAATTGGACGCACAATGGGAAAAGCGGTTCGAACTGAGAGAACCTCCTACTGAAGATGAGGTTATACAAGTTGACCTCGACAGCGAATCTTCTCCGAAACCGATTTTCATCAGTAAAAGCCTAACAGACGGAGAACGGGAGTCGCTACTAGAACTTGTCAGAGAGTACATTGATGTGTTCGCCTGGAGCTATGAAGACATGCCAGGGTTAAATCCCGACATCGCTCTTCACAAACTCAACATTCGACCGGATGCGAAGCCAGTCAAGCAACAACAGCGACGCTTCCGTCCAGGCATCATGGACGCAATCGAAGCCGAAGTCAACAAACTGATAGCCAGCGGCTTCATTCGTGAGGAGCAACATCCAGACTGGGTCGCCAACAGAGTACCCGTCCTCAAGAAGAATGGGAAGATTCGAATCTGCATCGACTTCCGCAACCTGAATGAGGCATTACCCAAAGATGAATTCTCCCTTCCTATCACAGACATCATGATCGACAATACCTGCGGCTTCGAACGTATGTCATTTATGGATGGCTTCTCGGGGTACAACCAAATCAAAATGTCTTCTGACGACGAAAAGCATACATCATTCCGAACACCGATTGGCACGTACTGCTACACAGTCATGCCTTTCGGTTTAAAGAATGCTGGCGCCACATATCATAGAGCCATGAGCATCATCTTCAGAGACCACTTACGCAAGACGGTAGAGTGCTATGTTGACGATATAGCCGTTAAGAGCCGTAGCAAGGGAGACCATCTGCAGGATCTAAGGACGGTATTCGACCTAATACGAGCGCACAATTTGAAAATGAACCCTACGAAGTCCTTTCTGGGCGTATCCAGCGGGAAGTTCTTGGGCATCATCATCATCGCACATGGTATCCATGTAGACCCTGAGAAGACGAAAGCAATCATGGAGATGGGTCCCCCGAGAAACCTCCGCGAACTCAGAGGCCTCCAAGGGAGGCTAGCCTACATCAGGAGGTTCATTTCCAACCTCTCCGGGCGATGCCGACCGTTCACGCACCTCGTGAAGAAAGGAGTCTCATTCGTATGGGACGAGAAATGTCAGCGTGCTTTGGACAGCATCAAAGAATATTTGTCGAATCCTCCAGTTTTGGTAGCCCCGATTCCTGGAAAACCATTCCTACTCTACGTACGAGCAATGGAACACTCCCTCGGGGCTTTGCTGGCACAGAACAACGATGCAGGCCATGAACAGGCCATATATTACCTCAGCCGAATGATGATTGGACCAGAGCACCGATACACCGCTGTGGAGAAGGAATGCCTCGCCCTGGTGTTCGCCATTCAGAAAACACGACACTATGTCACCGGACAAACGATACACGTGATCTCACGAGTCAACCCTCTCAGGGTCCTCATGACTAAACCAGGGGCTCTCAGCTCTCGCCTCGCTACATGGGCAATATTGCTGTCCCCTTATCATATGATCTTCGTCCCACAAAAGGCAGTCAAAGGTCAAGCCCTGGCAGACTTTTTAGCAGCCCACCCAGGCTCGGAGTCATCCAGAATATATGAAGAGATCCCAGATGAGGTCGCCGACTCACATGCAACCTCTCACGAGGCTATATGGCGAATATTCTTCGACGGTGCTTCGAGGACCGGACCTAAAGGCAACATAGTCGTCGGAGTCGGGGTAGTGCTAGTCTTCCCTACCAGATTGGTGATCAATCGCGCTTATTCCCTCACAGAGCCGTGCTCTAACAATGTGGCCGAGTACAACGCTCTGGTCATTGGCCTCCAACTTGCAAGAGAGCTGGAGGTAGAATACCTTGAAGCATACGGCGATTCCCAACTAATCGTCAATCAGATCCGGGGCTCATACGAGGTCCGCCACGAAGACATGATTCCTTATCACCAAATAGCGATCGATATCATCTCGTCATTCGAGGGGTTCTTCATCGAGCACGTCCCCAGACTCTAAAATATTGAAGCCGATGCCCTAGTCGGTCTTGCCGCTTCCCTAGCAGTACCGAATTATCATCGCCAATCAGTGGATGTGATAGGCCACGAACTGGTCTGTCCCAAAAACAATGTACAATTCGTGGCGAGTTATTCCGCACAGACGATCGATGATGCCCCAGATTGGACACAACCATTCATCGACTTCGTCGTCTACGACATCCTGCCCAAGAACCCAAAGGAAGCCACCTCCATTAGACGGCGTTCTCTCAGATTCTTGTACGATACAGAGACGAAAATGCTGTACCGCCGCTCTTACGACGGATTACTGCTTCGGTGTCTTTCAAATGCAGAAGCCAAAGAAGCCGTACGAGAAGCTCACGACGGTGTCTGCAGGGCCCACCAGCCCGGCCCAAAATTACAAGACCGCCTTCGACGAATGGGCTACTATTGGCCCACGATGGTGGCAGATGCGATAGATTATGCTAGAAAATACAAAGCCTGCCAAGTCCACACGGACTTCATTCACCAACCATCCGAATTTCAACATCCGACAGTGGCGTCCTGCCATTCAAAGCATGGGGAATGGATATCATTGGTTCAATCACCCCGTCTTCCTCCCGAGGACATCGCTTCATACTTGCGATCACTGATCACTTCTCCAAATGGGCGAAAGCTGTCCCACTCGCAGAAGTCAAGACTTCAAACGTGATCAGCTTCCTTAAGCATCACGTCATCTACCGCTTTGGACTGCCCCGAAGGATCATCGATGATAATGGTCCGCAGTTTGCAAGCCACGCATTCTATCGGTTTTACGATAAACACCGTATTCAGAATATTGCTTCGACACCATACAACCCGGCAGCAAACAGGTTAGCAGAGGCATTCAACAAAACAATCATCAAACTCCTCAAGAAGTTTATCTCCTCCAACAAATGCGACTGGAACGAGAAGCTCGGCGAATGCTTAAGGGCTTATCGTACCACAGTCCGAACAGCCACTGGGAATACGCTATTCTTCTTAGTGTACGGAGTGAGGCAGTTCTCCCATTAGAGACTCAAATACCCTCACTCTGCGTCGCCCTCACTTATCAGTTAACGACGGATGACAACTACCGACGTCGACTGCAAGAGTTAGAGGCCTTAGATGAAAAGCGCCTCCTAGCTCAGCAAAGGATCGAGCTATACCAAGCATGCATCTCAGGAGCCTTCAACAAGAAGGTCAAAATCAGAACATTCCAAGTGGGCGATCTTGTTCTGGCAGTCCGGAGGCCAATGGTCATGACTCACAAGACCGCCGGCAAGTTCCAGCCAAAATGGAAAGGCCCATTTATCATCGAGACAGTATTCTCCAACGGTGCTTACCGCCTCGCTAAGCAAAATGGAGACTTGCTCATGTTGCCCGTCAACGGCAAGTTCTTGAAAAAATATTATATCTAAACAACATCCCAAATTATTGAGTCATGTACCCGCTGGTACCTCTGAACTCACCATCGCAACATTCTAGATTTTCGAGTCACGTACCTGCTGGTTCCACTGAACTCACCCTCATAGTTTCCCAGATTTTCGGAGTCACGTACCCGCTGGTACCTCTGAACTCACCATCACAATTCCTAGATTTTCGAGTCACGTACCCGCTGGTACCACTGAACTTACCCCATAAATTTCCAGATTTTCGAGTCTTGTATCCGCTGATACCACTGAACTCACCCTCATAGTTTGTCAGATTTTTGAGTCATGTACCCGTCGGTACCGCTGAACTCACGCTCACAATTTTCCAGATTTTTGAGTCATGTGTCCGCTGATACCACTGAACTCACCCTCACAGTTTTCCAGATTATCGAGTCACGTACCTGCTGGTACCTCTGAACTCACCATCACAACATTCTCCAGATTATCGAGTCACGTACCCGCTGGTACCGCTGAACTCACATCCTTCATAACCCCGATCATCGAGTCATGTACCCGCTGGTGCCGCTGAACTCACACATCTACAATATTCCAAATTATCGAGTCATGTACCCACTGGTGCCTCTGAACTCACATCCCGGTCACTCTTTCAGATAGAAAGTTATGTATGATCATACCTCTGAACTTTCTTCCTGGAAGAGATCCTCCCCCATGATCCAATACCCGTACTTTTAGTGCACAAAAAAGGGTAATCGATCCACAAATTTCCAAAACGGCCATGTCCTCATTACCTCTGAGACGTTCCACTTCCGCCAAAAACAAATCACCCCTCACATAGAACTTTCATGTCCTCATTACCTCTGAGTTATTCTATGTACCCCCCCCGTCAAAGAAACCCTCATGCTCACCATGTCCTCAGTACCTCTGAGTCAGTATGATTGGTTCCTTTCTTTTAAACTTGTTGTCCGTATCCCAAACCAGGGTACGTTAGGGACAATGGGTCCACGCAAAATATCCCAATAAGAGGATTATTACAAAGCAAAAGAGTGAAGCAAATATATATTCCATTCAGAATTCGGTTACATCCACACGATTGCAAGCAAGCCAAAAGAGTTCTTCACGAAGGCAAGAAGAAAGGCGAAACAAAACAAAAGACTACAGACAGACATCCATGAGAAGCCCCTACATCCTAATTACATGAGCGCATATACCATTCCCTCAACCATCTCACATATGAAGGATGCAAGTAAAGAGCGTCCTCGTCCAGAATAGGAGAAACAGGGTTCCCAGCGCTGCCACCCTCAACAGTCTCGATATTTGGAGGGCTGCCGTTCCCCTCAGGCGCAGGTTCTTCTTTCTTCACTTCTTCCTTAACAGAGGGAGATCCCTGGCTGATGACAAGAGGCTGCGGCTCCTCTGACGCCGCAGTCTCAACATTCGGTGGAGATACTGCGAGAACCAAAGACGAAAAAAATGAAAACAGTCAGAAATGTTCATGCGGCTCGTTCTAAACAAGTCTCATGCGGCTCAGACATGGGGTATATCCTCATGCGGCTCAGTCATGGGACGTGTATGCGGACCATATAGTTTGAGAAGTTCACGTCAAAGTCGTGTACATGAAGCATGCAAGCAGGCTCTGCTAGGGTTTCAAATCGACTACCTAATCCTTACCTTCGATGGCAATATGAACGTCAAGACGAACGGAGGGCACGACAGTCGAGGACAAAGCCGACTTCTTACTCCTCGCCGCAGCCTTCTTCACAGCCTTAGAAGCCCTGGGTGCCAATGTTGTCTGATGATCAGAGGAAGAAAACACGACAAGAATCTGAGTCAAGAATAGTCTAAGAGAGAAGGCCGTCCAAATGTCCTTCTATTTATAGATAGAGAACTGTGGACCGACGCCTCGTATAAACGCGATCGACTCTTCGGCTATCGAGCAAAACCAGCCATTTAAAGACTGAGCTCTTGAGATCCTGTCCCAAAAAGATCTACATTAATGGCATAATGACGTGGCAAAGAGCCTATGCGGTTCAAATGGCCATGCGGCTGAAAGCAACTATGCGACTCAGATGGTCATGAGGCAAAAATTTCTATGCGGCTGGGCCATCTATGCGGCTGAACAGTCCCCTGCGGTTGAACCAGCTACGGGGCTGAACAACCTATGTGGTCAGGGTTTCATAGGCGGCTAGAAGAATACAGCCATGCTTCTTATTCAAAGTATTTCAATTTTACAAATTGAAAACTTTGAAGGGAGTCTTGTAGAAGCATAGAAGATACTGAAGAAAATGACTCATGCTGCCAGGAAAGATCCATACGGCTCAGAAAACTCATGCGACTCAGGGAGTCATGCGGAGCTATACGGCCCGAGGCATTCCGTGCGGCTCAGAAGACACGTGGCCTGACAGTGCTCCCCTCCGACCCATGCTGTATTAATTGCTTTGACGGCTGACCCCTCTGAAAAGTTGACAGCCCTGACACAAAAGCAGGTAATTATGACTCTGTCATAATGATGAATCTCTAGGGAAGAGAAAAGAGATCTCTGACACAAAGCCCCCAAGAGCCATAAAAATACTACGTGGCCTTGCCACGTGGGCGTTCGTATGCGGCTCACTTCTCATACGGTTCAGAATGAATCCTATGCGGCTCAGGTCAAGAAAGCCTCATGCGGCTCGAGCAAAGAACTTCTTATGCGGTTCAGAGTGAATCTGTCCTATGCGGCTCAGGCCAAGAAAGCCTCATGCGGCTCGAACGAGGACTTCTCATGCGGTTCAAGAGGATCATGTCCATGCGGCTCAGGCGGATATGTACCTATGCGGTCCACAAGGATTACTCCCCTGTGGTTCGAAGGCTCAAGTGAGGGCCACTTCCCAGGCAGCCCTGACACGTGGGCTTAACCATATGCAGCTCAAATTCATATGCGGCTCACTCGTTATGCGGTCAGATCACCCCAGCAGCTCTTAGGACACATGTCCTAAACCGATTAATTCCTCAGATTTGCTGCCATTAAAGATTGGATCAAATCCCAATAATCTGTGACACGTGGCAGAAGAATAGATCTAATTTATTCACAGATATCAGAAGATCATTATAAGGAAGATTTATTCCAATCAGCATTAATTGCTAATGGAATTTGGTGTAATCTACACTCGATGGCTCGAATTCGTCACAATCAAAACTGAACGGCCTGGATTGACCAATCTATGGACCGCCGCCATCTCCAAGAGCTAATCATTGGCAACCCTAATGATCACATCCCACTATTATAAATAGCAAGGTGCCATTCCCTTGTAAATATATACAACATCAGAGAGAAATACGTATATACAAAGAGACTTCCCCCCATAGTCAGAGAGAGAATACACAGAGAGAGAGAGAAGCCAGGAGAGCAATAGAGGAGCAAGAAGAGCATTTCTTCATCAAGGCCAACCATCTTTTCACAAGGAGCCAAGGCTGCATACCGATCGTCCAAGGAGTAAGGCAGGGCTGCCGTCGCCTTCCCGAGCCTCTATCGTCACCCCCCAGAATCTAAAATAAACAATTGTACTTAGACTGCTGTACCTAGGTTTTCGTCCCTAGGCTTTCTTTGTACAAGCAAGTTTGTAACGTGAAGTAAAAGTCCGGTCCTCCGATAATTGTTCTGTTCTTTTATATTTCATGGCAAACAGTCTTGTTTGCCGTGCCAAAGAGCCTTGATTACCGACAAGACTTGAATGACTTCAAATTCAATTCTGACTTGGATTTCCATCCTTAGATGCTCGTGCTCAGACTTTGATGGTGTCGAGACTTAAATTTTTAATCTTGATTGGATTTTGGTCGTCTTATTAATCTTGATTGGATTTTTAACCTTGTCCTTCATCTTGCCTAAATCTTATTTTAATCAAGAATTGATCAACTTAGATCGTGTCGAGGCTTAAATTTTTAATCGTGATTGGATTTTAATGCTATTACCACTCGTGCTTTAACTTTCGATTTAATTCTTACTAATAACTAAGTTCTGTTCCAATCATGATTAAGCTTCATACTATCTGTGCTCATTCCAAATTCCATGTTTGGTCATGCCTAGGCAGCTATCATACTCTTCATCATATCTATATAACTGTTAACCAAGGTTAGACTGACTGTATCTATGATCGTATTGAAATTCAATTTGATCATGTTTGGATTTTAAACACTCGTGCTTAAACTCTTTTCGACCTTGATTTGATTTTTTGATTATATCTAAATTTTCTTGTGATTAGTCGTGCCCAGATGATCTGGCATGACTGTCACGCCTCAGAACCAGAATACTGGCAAGTGGGGACGGATAAGGCCACTTACGTAATACCAAAGTACACCAGTACTCTGAAATTGCGTATAAGCTGTCAAGACATGAGGGTTACTTCTATAAGCCACCAGTAGATCCTTGGTCAAGCAATCCTAGGTATCTCAATCACAGGCAATTATACAAGTGCAAGAAGCATGATCATCAGACATACAATAGTAAAGCGTTCCAAACCATATACATGGACGATCAGGAAGCCATTAATACAAGATGGAGAAACTAGCAAGAATATTAGTCATATATGATAAGCTCTAGCTGCAGTCTAGAATGTGCACATCATGTTTATGTATGTAGGCTAAAGGTCAAGGATAAAAACACGAGCTAAACACATGCTCAGAGGCTAAACGCCACAAAAGAATAATGTACATATCAAGTGGGAGAATGAAACAAGAAACCTACTCCGGTACTCTGGTGCTTCGGATGGTCACCGTCGTATAGATGGTGCGAAAGATCCTTTGGGCTTCTCTATCAGATCTGGCCAAACAAAACCAGTGGGGTCAGACCCCCAATAGCAAGTACCACAAAGGAAGGCAAACTATGAACTAAAACCAGCAATCACTAACATCAACAATTAGATATACAAATGAGTAAGGGCAGATCGAGACTCGTGCACTACCAATGCACTTATCCCAAACATAGAAAGACAATAAGTAAGCATCTTGGAGCATAAAGTAATTATCATGCAACATAATGTAAAGTGTAGACATGTTAAGTAAACAGAAGCTTGAGAATATGTAAAAGTAATTAAGCATGTGAACTTGTGAGATAGCCGGGTCATAAGAGCATGGTGACCCGGCATAGGGAGTCATGTATAGCTTGTGAGATAATTGAACATGTGAGTATGTAAGAATTATATAGAAAGACAATGATAAGTGGACTTATGAACTAATTCGGAAGTCAAGTTACAACCCTTAAACCAAATAAGGACCTGGGTTGTAACACTTCTCCTGAACAGAACTTAGTCTCTAACCATTGTGCAGCATAAGGATCATGTAGAACATGTGAGTACTAAATAGGACGATAAATGATAGGATAACTTAGGAACCATTCCGGAAGCCAAGTCACAACCCGTAAACCAAAAAAGGACCGGGGTTGTAACCCTTCTCCTGAATAGAACTTTGTCTCCGACCATTTATCGATGAAAGTAAGCATAAACCATAGTGTACTGAAATAAACATACGGACACTGCCTAGACAAAACTAGACTGCACTGACTCCATCCATCAATCACGGCCAAGCAATGAGTACGGCTTGATACTTTAACTAACTAGGGTTATCATAAGCCAAGTTACTAACAAGATGCAAAAAGATTTCCAAGTCTAGTTACCCGCCTGCTGCTACCAAAGTGACTCCAGCAAAAGAAAACAAGTATAGCAGACACACTGCAGTAAGATACATGTGTCCGAAGGAGGTGCCACACTCGACGTATATATATATATATATATATATATATATATATATATATATATATATATATATAAGGCCGGGATCAAACGGGCAACAGGTAACTGGGAAAGTCTCTTCATGAACTACTTGATCAATCTAGTCATTAATCCTAGCCAGATTCAGTATGAATCCCTGACCGTGGTCATTAGAAATCCATGCCTTAAAAATGATGTAATACAGAACATGTAGCTTGTACAAACACACTCAAGAGAAACACCCACGGTGTCCAAATCATTCATAATTAGTTGTAAGACAATAAAGCCGTCGCAACAGAATTTGATTAAGCATGTCATGTTATGTTTACTTGTCAGTAGTGTGTCTCGACGGACCACTATCTTGTAAGCAAAGAAGGGACGTGTTCTAGAGTGCACCACGGCGGGTCACTATCAAGTAAAGCAAAAAACATGTTCAAGAGTGCACCACAACGGGTCACTATTATATAACGCAAAGAAAGACATGTTCAAGAGTGCACCACAACGGGTCACTATCATGTAATACAAGAAAAAGGCATAAATCATGAGTGCACCACAACGGGTCACTATAAAGAAATTCTAAACATGGCATAGATTATAAAGTACAATAAATTCAGAAAAGCATGGAAACACATATCACATCACATAAGAAATATTCGAAAGGAAAAACATATCCGGACATGTGAAAAGGGATAAGTAAAAGTAACTAATTGGCATAAAACAATAATTGAATATGTGCTAGTGTTAGGTGTACAAAGGGTGTACAATCATTTTCTAACTGTACAAAGTCATCTAATCATGATAAGACTTTATTATAGTCGAAGAAAACCTCAAAAACATCAAGTACAGAAAAATGCCAAAAACATCAAAACTATGATTGAAATTATAGCATATAAACTCTGATTAAAGTGAAACAAGAATGTTCTTGAAGGCAAGACAAAGATCTACAACTTTCATGTTTTGAGTTTTTCATGATTTTAGCTACAAAACAGCTCAAAGAGGCAAAAACAGTCATTTGGAGTGACCTGCGCGCAAGTTGTGCAAGCAAAACTGCCTACGACGCACGTTGCGCACAAGCACGTTGTGCGGCAGAAAATTGTACGGGCGCGCGGCCACGCAAGTTGTGCGGGAAAAAATTGCGCGGGCGCGTGGCCACGCAAGTTGCGCATTGTGCACGGACAAAAACACTCACGGCGCACGTTGCGCGCAAGCACGGCACGGAGTAGAAAATTGCCCGAGCGCGCGGCCGCCCAAGATGCGCATTATGCGCGGGCGAAAACGCCCATGGCGCACGTTGTACGCAAGCAAGGCGCACGGGCACGCGACAGCAAATCGCGCGGGCGCGTGGCCACGCAAGTTGCGCATTACGCGCGGGCAAAAACGTCCACGGCGCACGTTGCGCGCAAGCACCGCGCGCTGGCGCGCAACTGAAAATTGCGCGAGCGCGCGGTCGCATAACTTGCAATGTGTGCGAGCAAAAATTCCCACGGCGTACATTGTGCGCAAGCACGATGCGCGGCAGAAAAAATGCGCAGGTGCGCGGCACAGAAGTTGCAATGTGCGCGAAGACAAAAGTGCCCACGGCGCACGTTGCGTGCAAGCACGGCGCGCGGGCGTGCGGCAGAAGAAAATGCGCGGGTTTGCGGCGCGCAAGTTACAATGTGCACGAGGGCAAAAGTGCCCGCAGCGCACGTTGCGCGGAAGCAAGGCATGCGGGCGTGCGGCACTGTTCATCGTCCCGACAGCACCAAAAGGTGTAGGGAACCCATGAACACGAAAATGGCATAACTTTCTCATACGAAGTCGAAATCAAGCGGTTTAAAAGCCAAAATTGGGTAGAATAAAATTTTCTACAACATGGAACCATTAGATTTCAAAAAAAAATCAAACTTTAAGAGATCAAAACCAAGAAAAATAGGAATATCTTAAAACTTAGATCTAGAAAAATGTAACCATCAAAACCAAAAACTCCAAGTTCTAAAGAGGTTTAGAATCATGAAAGGAAGAGAATAGAACAAACAAAGTAACATTGTTCAAGATTTGGCAAGATGTACTTGCCTAGGTTTTGGAGGAGGAGCAAATGGAGAAGAAGGAGTAAATGAAATGAATGGAGGAGAGAGAGAGAAGTTGGTTTTTATACAAAACCCTTCTCATCTCAACCCAACCCAAACCAACTCATGCTAAGTTGAACCAAACCAAAATAAACCAAGTACCAGATTAAACCAAGTCAAGGGTAAGAAAGACAAATCAAAACACGGGTCACCTGTCAAATGTCAGAAATCCGTATACGTACACTGAAAATACGTATAACAGAAAAAGGGAGTGACAGGTATGTCGTCGGTATACACTGATTTACTGGCGGTATGCCGGTCAAGGAGAAAATCTATAAGTTGAAAAATTTTTAAAATATTCCAAAAACCAAGAAAATACAAAACACAGTACAAAAATATGTATCCGTATATAAATACCGATACAGTGAGACAAGTCTCACAATGACCAAGACGACTTTGAATCCCCTGATCGTGATTTTAACGATCATAACTATACATATTACCTTGCCTCTAAATCGTTCCTAAAAATTTTGACTTTCGATCACGACTAACTAGTGTGACTACGAAATTAGCCGTGTTAGAATTAAAAATTGATCATGTCTGAATAAATTTTTACCGTGCCTAAATGACTTGGGTTTGTAGAAGCATGGAAAAGAATAAAGAAAGATCCATGCGACCAGGGAGCCCCATGCGGTTCAAGCGTTTATGCGGCTCGGATAAGTTCTATGCGGCTCAGAGGGGAGCCACGTGGCCTGCAAACAGCTCGTCCCTTTGTCCTTTGCTGCATTTAATGCCTTGACGGCTGACAGCTCTGACAAGATGACAGTTCTGGCACAAAGATACAATTATGACTCCCTTATAATGGCGGACTGCTAGGGAAACGAAGGAAATCTCTGACACGATCCCCGAGATCCAGAAACTGTCATACGGAGTTGACATGTGGACAGTCGCATGCAGCTCGAGCAGAGACCACCCCATGCGGCTCTGGTCGAAGCTGTCCCATACGGCTCAGGCCGAAGCCGTCTTATGCGGCTCAAGCAGAGGTTGCCCCATGCGGCTCACGAGGACTATCTCCATGCGGCTCACGAAGAAGCTACCCATGATACGGCCGCCTACGCTCATGCGGCTGAGATCATCACCATGCAGTTCAAATGTTCAAGGGCCACTCCCAAATAGCCTTGACACGTGGCTAGCCTTATGCGGCTCAATGGGGAGCAATCCTTATGCGGCTTCGATTTTCTAAGTGGCTCGCGGTTAAGACACGTGGCATGATAGTGGGACACGTGGCATCAAATTGATTGAAATCCGTCAACAAATCCTAATAAAATATTGGGATCAAATCAGATCATTTACAATCAAGCAAATCAATGACACGTGGCAGAAAATTCGAGATTGGTATGATAAATCAGGATGAATAATGTCAATCATCATTAATTACCCATAAAAGATTTGATGCAATCACATTAATTGCTAAAATCTCTTATATTCAAGATGAACGGCCCAGATTCAGTGATCCTTAGCCGCCGACTTTTGAGAATGGGCAATCATTGTGAACCCTAATGATGCCCCCCACTCTTATAAATAGCAAGGTGTCATTCCCTTGCAAAGAAGGAGATTCTCTGATAAAAAAAGAGAGAGCACATCCCTTCGAATCAAAAGAGTCAGAGAGAGAATATACAGAGATCAAAAGGAGAGCATTTCTTCACCAAAGCTGTCACGACCCGCACCCTAGAATAAGGGCACGTGACGTGGGTACGTCCAGCCTATGCCGCAGTGTCGGCGGTAGAACGCTGTCCTAGGTCATAACATCTAACAAATAAGGGTAATATACAATTATACTCCCCGAATGGGGGTGACATAACACAATATAACTCAACCACATCTAGGATAGAACAGGAATTAGATAGAAAGATAAAGATAGATAACAACCAGGAATGTAACATCACAGAGATACAAATCCAGAATTCTAAGTGACTAAAAATAATACATCTCAGAATATCTCAAAGTCTAATACAGAAATCCCAAAATAGTAAGACAATCCTAAACTAATGGAAGTAACATCAACTGCTAGCAGGTCCAAGTTACTAGTGATGTCTAATGCTGCACCAAGAGAGATAGACACCAGAGCCTCATCATTCACTATAAAATTTTCAACAGGTCCAGTCAGGACAGGAACGAGCACATATCTCTCAAAACAGTTCATAGCAGGTTAGGAGTATAAATCATGCAATAGAGTAAAATACAGAAAGTGCTGAAAAGGAAGTACGAGTAAACAAGAGATATTTTGTAACTGAAAGTAAATACATGATAGTAGAGACTGTAAGTAGCTACGTGATTTAGAGCATAATGGTTATGTAAACGGCTTGGGGGCACATGAATACAAATAAGGAGGCACATTTATACAACTAATGGGGATAGTGTTCACATAACCAATTCTACTCACCCCGCCCCAACCAGTACACAAGGATCCATTCAAGTTATGTTATAAGAACATGAATACAACTAAGATACATGAACTCATGTAATGAGTAGTACATGAGGCACGTGAAAGCACATGAGAACATGTAAAAATATGAACTAGTACGAGTACAAGGAGTACCTGATGCACATGATAAAGTACATGAACATGAAATACCCGATGCGCCCGTAGAGGGATAACATCTCAGGAAGGGATCCATATAGTACTAATCCGTGAAGATACGTGTCAGCATCATGTAGAGTAATCTAGAGCAAGAATATAATCCAGGTAAGTATAAAAAGATCAAAGAATGTACTCGCCTGCTAACTGAAAGTCCGAGATGAAAATACTGTCCAAGGAGTGGTATCTGGCTCCTATTAGAACAGCACAAGTCACAACAAGTCCAGAATGGTAAATAATATGCACTACAATATGTTCTACATGAATCTAGGTCAATCTAGACCAAAGTCAACTTTTGGTCAACTCTGGCCAACCCTAGAAGTCAAACTAGGTAAACCAAGTCTAATCTAGGTCAAACTAGTCTAAACTATGTCTAGCAAGACTATTCTAGGCTTTCTAGACTAATCTAGGCAATACCAACTATTCTAGGTTCTAACAAGTCTATTCTAGGTTATACTATGACTAAAAGTCTATTAGGAACATCTATCCAATACTCTATAACATAATCTATGACACACCATATTATCTACACACTACATTAGTCCTATGGTATTCCATACTCTATGACACATATCACAACCCCACACATCATGACACCAATATATCTATATATAGAAATACATATACACATATATGGGAAAACTTGTATATATATATAACAATGCCTATATATATATATAAGTACATTCATAGAGTGTGAGGGGGAACAACACATGAGAACACAAGTGCAAGTGTGTGTCTAGCCCATAGGCTTTAGTGTGAATAACACAAGGGTGTGTGACTAGT
The DNA here is from genome assembly GCA_029216955.1 of Iris pallida. Taxonomy (NCBI): domain Eukaryota; kingdom Viridiplantae; phylum Streptophyta; class Magnoliopsida; order Asparagales; family Iridaceae; genus Iris; species Iris pallida. The sequence goes on along the minus strand of JANAVB010025196.1, from coordinate 9,003,993 downwards.
GCCAAGGACACTGTGATAGATTAGAGGGTGAGTGAACAAGGAAACTAAAAATCTGTGATTAACTGTGGTGTGTGTGTGTACTGTTTCAAGAGAAACTGGAAAAACAGGGACTAAATCCCAGGTTTTGAAAGCAGTTAACAATGAGTGTGTGTGGGTGTGAAGTGAAGTGAGAACTTGTGAGAAAACAGGGAGCAACAGTGACATGAATCAAACTTAGTAAAATAGAAGAACAAAAAGGAACTCAGTTTCAATACTCCCAGGTTTAACATAATTCATGAATCAAACTTAGTTTACAGTTGATGGAAGATATCCCAGATTTCTGTCAATAGAAAGAAGGAATTCAAGAATAGTCTAAACAATACACACTGTAGAACCCAAACCAGTGAACAGTCCTATGATTCCCAGATTTCAGATCATAAATATACAAATATCATTTCAGTCATATGGGAAGAAAACAGTTTATACATCCTCAGGATTTGAATCCCAGGTTTAACAATGAGTGAATTCAGTGATACATGAATAGTATTGCAGTTACAATTTCAATCAAGGGTTTAACTAATTCAGTTTTACAAGGGCCATCCCAAGATCACCATTCACAAGTTAACATAATGTAGGAAAACAAGAAAGGGGAAACAATTAAAGGACAGTCCCAACAAGAACAGGGAACTGATTCCAGTTACCATTAATACATTACCCAATTTAGTCTAACAATGGAATCCTCATTTCAGTTATTAGTGAAGGTTCATAGTGCAAGAAAGAAGAACTCAGTGATCAAGTACATTAATTCAAAAACATTCTCAGGAAACAGTAACAGTGAAACTCAGGTTTTGAATCCAATGAAAGGGCTGAACATCACTAATTCCAGGTTTATACATTAACAGTTTAAAAAATAATCAATACACAACCATTCTCAATAATCAAACATCAATATGAAATGGAAGGCAAAAATCTGGAACTCAGTTTTTTGACAATGAAAGAAAGGAAATCAATGAGCAGTGACATTCCAGGTTAATAATTTTCATTTCAGTTTTAAGGGAGCAACAGTGAACACATTGAATTCTCAAAATTAGAACTTAAACTCAGGTTTTCAAATTCAATAGAGGGAAAAAAGACTCAAGTATTTGACAGTACAATTATAAAGGAACAACAGTAAGGATAGGGAAAGAAATCAGTTTAATAGCATCATGAACTCACACTATGTAAATCCTATTCTCAGGTAATGGACATGAATGTAAAGGAAATCAAATTTCCAGGTTATAGGTTTTCATTTCAGTCTAATTATATGAACTCATTCTCAGGTTTTAGCCATTTTGAAATGAACTCAAAAGCCAAAATCTCTTACTCACTACCAAAAGCCTATAATTGAGTTTAGAAACTTAGTTAACATAATATGCAACATGTAGGATCCTAAAATCAATTGAAAAACATATCACAAGAGAAATAAAATGGTTAGGAAAAACTGGAATTTAAAGTATCAGAACTTGTATCAGACTTGCACTGTTCTTCCAATAATTCGAGCCAAAACACAATCTAAAACCTAAACAATTATGTAACATGGTGTAACAGAGATTTAACATGATAATTAGGATCCATCTAATCATTTAAACATAAATTAAAACATTTAGAATCGATTTAACCAACAGAACATACACACAGCACACGCACGCCCAGTGTTTGCCCCGTGCACACGAAATAACGTGTCCGACATGACACAAGGGTTCGTGCCACTTGACACACGTGATGTCAGTGGTCGCCCCATAGTGTGTGTCAAATATTTCGTGTCTTCGTGTCGTATCCTGCGCGCAATTGCACCCGAGTAGCAGGGCAGCTACAGTGCCCGTGCACGCGCGCGCGTGTCAGCGTGTTCACGTGTCTATGGCAACTCGACACGACACAAAAAACACACTCAGACACTAGAAACTCATAAGCGACATCAAAACCCTAATTCCTATTCAATTACATTCCTAAAAATCAATCGAAATGCCCATTGGGGCATTTCAACAAACACGTGCCAAGTGACACTGATACGTGTCCAGTTTGGACACAAAAGGACACGAAAATCTAGGGTTTTCTATTCCTACTATTAGGTTAGGGCTAGGGCATTCCTAAAATGAATTTTAATAGAATTTATATGGAGTATACAAGATTATACCTATTGGTGAACAACGGGTTAAAATCTTCAAATGGAAAGAGCTCCACAAGCCACTAAACTTCCTCAAATTGCGTGTTCCCTGAAAATACTCCACAGTAACAGCAAGAACACAGGAATTAAGTCCTATTGCAATTTATTTGAAGGAATTTGGAGAAAAAATGGATTTTCTAAGGATTTACAAAGTTGGGGACTCACCTCTTCCAAATGGCAAGTTTCCTAAAGAGGCAGTCCTAATTTTAAGAGCATATAAATAGGGAAGGGGCTGACCAAAGAGTCTATTCAGAATTTCTAGGGTTAGGGCTTGGTTCAATGGGTGTGGGCTATGGGCCATTAAGCCTACTAGTCATAAAATGACTTGTGACTTCACAAGCCAGTTCCATATCAAACTAACTCCTAATTTCACCAAATTAATCCCAATGAGTTCATCCTCATGAACTTAAGTCAACCCAGGTTCTCAAATCCTAATCTTTTAGTCAAGACCTAGGTTAGCCACTAGGTTAGTCTACAAGGTCAACTTAAGTCAAAGTCTCTAAAACACCAAAACAATTATTCTAAAAAATCACTCAAAAATCACATTAATTATAAATAATAATAATAATCCAAATTAAATTCTAAAATTTTGAAAAATGACCAAAATACCCTTATTTAGAAAATTGGGTGTTACAATCCTACCCACCTTAGAAAAAATTTTGTCCTCGAAATTAAGATGATCGTACCCCTTCTAGGTCAAACCCCCACAATCAAAATCTCAGAACCTATTTAAATCATTCAGTTGGAAAATATAACCTATGGGGTCATGGCATGTAGTATCAGTCTGGGGTCTCATCTAGTTACACCAACATACTATAGTACTAGGCAATCACAAGGTATCAAAACATACAACAATATGGTAGGGTGCATCAATTTTCAAAGACTGGCTAAGATATAGGTCAAAGACTTACCTTCAACTAGGTCTGGTGGCTGGAACTCCCTCCCGAAGGCGGAGTCCTGGCTGGGATAAGTGCAGCAGGACAGTCTTGCAGCCTGTGTGCAGTTGACCCACATAACAGGCACACTCCTCTTCTCTTCCTACAGATGTCCCACACATGTCCAGGCTTCTTACAGAAGGCGCAGGTTGGCACTCTCTCAGCTGGCCTCTGCTGAACAGGAGTCTGGACTGGGTAGGCTGGTCTAGGCTGATAGTCTGGGTGCTCACGGTGCTCTGGGTATACACTGCTCCTCGGCCTCTTAGAACTAGGCTCCCCTCCTGAATATACCAAATCCTACAGCAGTTGGATTCCACGACCCTGCTCCTTCAGGATCTCTGTCTGAACTCTCTGTGTCTCCAACACATCCCGGAGAAGTCTGGATATCTGAGCTCCATCAGGAAACAAACCTGCCGAGGGTATGGTTTGGGGTACTGCTCCTGGAAGCAGAGGAGGAGATGGGGAAGAACTCTTGGTCTCAGATGAGACTGCCACTCTCTCCTGAGTAACAGGTGGTGGAGGAGAATTCTCTGGTAAGGATGCTGACACCTCCTCGATGGCGGGAGGTGCCACTACCCTTGGGTCAGCCTGAGGGGTCACTACCTCCTGAGCAATAGGAGGCGGAAGCACACTATCAATATCTGCAGCTGCTCTCAGGCGACAGGCTCGGGTCATGGGTGCCATACTGGAAGGGATAAAAAAAAAACCACAACAATCATTAAGGCTGTACAGCAGTCTACCATCCTATCTGTAAAACTGGTATTTATCAAGAAAATAAAATAAGACAACTACCAATCATCTATAAAGGGTATTATTTAAGAAAATCATAACCAAAAGTTTAAGGAACGAAAGTCAATAACATTGAATCCAATCACAATCTAATATATATAGAAGAGAGAGTGTTAGAGGAAAAAGCTAACATTATGCAAGGGTCATATGGTTAGTATGAAATATACATGAAAGTGTATAGGAGGATTTGAGTCTCAACTGTAGCTATCAAGTTACACTATTCATGGCATATTAGTTAAGCAATCTACAAGGCACAAGCTATTACTCCTAACATGTATGGCTAACCGTGTATATATGTATATCTATATGTATAGAGAGGTAAAGATTTAATTATGCATCTACATATATTATAACATGTTTACAGAACTATATATATATCTATATAGCTATATGAACATAACATAGAGATGAAAGGTTAGGTTTTTATGGCAGTTGTGTACATTAGTGTAGAGTGTCATGTATATATGGGTTAAGACTTGAAATGAAGGGTTCAATCATTCAGCTAGCTCAACATTACATATTAGATCTGAAATTGAACTACGCATTTGAAAGCAATAAAAAAAAATGTTAACATGAATTCAGTTTTCAAAATTTTGGAGAATTCGAACATCAAAACCAACTTAATGTTTACCACAACCACGACCTAACATGTAAGAGTATGAACCTAACATTATATACATGCACACAACCATGTATACGGCTCAAAATATTACAATTTAAAACTGCAATTTGAACTAAACTCTTAGAATCCAAGGTTAAGGGTTTACTATGTACGCAGTCCCAGATTTGACAATTCAACACGAAACTCAACCAATTTTTTTTTGAAATAAAGCCCTGTATATAACATACATGTGTAGTGATGTAAGCAAGACTAATAACATAAAATTTAAATTTAAATTACGAATTTAATATGGAGAAACATAGAACTAGTCACTGATACTGCACTATATTAGAATACTAGGATTTTGAGAACTTAATATTAATCATATTAACATGCATTTAGATAGGTTAGAAATCAAGTGTGGCATGCATACGTGTCAGGCAAACATCTGTGTCCACTATATATACATTAGGGTAATACCAGAATCAATGGCAAGAAGAAAATAATGATAAAATCTGTTCTGTCTATCTGTTAAAAAGAAGGAACCATTGAAACTAGAGCTATAATATCAAATCCAAGTTAAGGTCTAGCAAAATCATCGATTCATTGCATTAGGAAGAAATTATAGCAAGAAGTTACACAATCTTATAATAATAGCTAAGCTACTCCTACTCATACTCCTACTCCTAAGTTATTTGATGATGGGGTACAATTATACAATAAAATGGTACGATAGAGATGATATGTTTAAAAACCATTCCAAAATACAATCTGATAATCATATACGTCTGTCCAAAATCATGATACTCAGACTCCTTGCCACGCTAGTAAGCAAGGCTGCGATAAACGGTAGAGTCCATAACAGGGGCATGCACCTCTATAATCATGTCGTCTGGAATTCTCGCTATGCCGACTAGTATAGATGCGAGAAATTCCAAATCTCATAACCAAGATACGTACATCCAAAGTCAGGGCTCTATGTTTCTGTCACGCCAGCTAATATAGCTGCGATAAACTCTAGGTTCCATAACCAAGTAGACGTTTATCATCCCCGTTATTCTGTCAACATATGTTATCAGAAGGTACTGTAACTCAGGCCATAAAATTCATCTCGATAGAAAAATCAAAATCAACAACGATCCAACAAAATCAAATTTAATAATCAAGGAGTGAGAGCGAACAAAACAAGGGAAAGGATTTTAAATTGAAGTTAAATAAGATTCTCAAGGGTCGTCCCAGGAATCTTTCAAGGAATCCTAACTGTGATTGAGTACCCTTAAAAAATATATCCTAATCCTACTGCTGGCTGTAGTGATACTATAGTTCGAATACCACTACATAAACTTGACATGCATGGGCCACCACTAAAAATGTGTCACGACCCGCACCCTAGAATAAGGGCACGTGACGTGGGTACGTCCAGCCTACCCCGCAGTGTCGGCGGTAGAACGCTGTCCTAGGTCATAACATCTAACAGATAAGGGTAATATACAGTTATACTCCCCGAATGGGGGTGACATAACACAATATAACTCAACCACATCTAGGATAGAACAGGAATGAGATAGAAAGATAAAGATAGATAACAACCAGGAATGTAACATCACAGAGATACAAATCCAGAATTCTAAGTGACTAAAAATAATACATCTCAGAATATCTCAAAGTCTAATACAGAAATCCCAAAATAGTAAGACAATCCTAAACTAATGGAAGTAACATCAACTGCTAGCAGGTCCAAGTCACTAGTGATGTCTAATGCTGCACCAAGAGGGATAGACACCAGAGCCTCATCATTCACTGTAAAATTTTCAACAGGTCCAGTCAGGACGGAAACGAGCACATATCTTTCAAAACAGTTCATAGCAGGTTAGGAGTATAAATCATGCAATAGAGTAAAATACAGGAAGTGCTGAAAAGGAAGTACGAGTAAATAGGAGATATTTTGTAACTGAAAGTAAATACTTGATAGTAGAGACTGTAAGTGGCTACGTGATTTAGAGCATAATTGTTATGTAAACGGCTTGGGGGCACATGAATACAAATAAGGAGGCACATTTATACAGCTAATGGGGATAGTGTTCACATAACCAATTCTACTCACCCCGCCCCAACCAGTACACAAGGATCCATTCAAGTTACGTTATAAGCATGTGAATACAACTAATATACGTGAACTCATGTAATGAGTAGTACATGAGGCACGTGAAAGCACATGAGAACATGTAAAAACATGAACTAGTACGAGTACAAGGAGTACCTGATGCACATGATAAATTACATGAACATGAAATACCCGATGCACCCGTAGAGGGATAACATCTCAGGAAGGGATCCATATAGTACTAATCCGTGAAGATACGTGTCAGCATCATGTAGAGTAATCTAGAACAAGAATATAATCCAGGTAAATATAAAAAGATCAGAGAATGTACTCGCCTGCTAACTGAAAGTCCGAGATGAAAATACTGTCCAAGGAGTGGTGTCTGGCTCCTATTAGAACAGCACAAGTCACAACAAGTCCAGAATGGTAAATAATATGCACTACAATGCGTTCTACATGAATCTAGGTCAATCTAGACCAAAGTCAACTTTTGGTCAACTCTGGTCAACCCTAGAAGTCAAACTATGTCAACCAAGTCTAATCTAGGTCAAACTAGTCTAAACTATGTCTAGCAAGACTATTCTAGGCTTTCTAGACTAATCTAGGCAATACCAACTATTCTAGGTTCTAACAAGTCTATTCTAGGTTATACTATGACTAAAAGTCTATTAGGAACATCTATCCAATACTCTATAACATAATCTATGACACACCATATTATCTACACACTACATTAGTCCTATGGTATTCCATACTCTATGACACATATCACAACCCCACACATCATGACACCAATATATCTATATATAGAAATACATATACACATATATGGGAAAACTTGTATATATATAACAATGCCTATATATATATAAGTACATTCATAGAGTGTGAGGGGGAACAACACATGAGAACACAAGTGCAAGTGTGTGTCTAGCCCATAGGCTTGAGTGTGAACAACACAAGGGTGTGTGACTAGTGCCAAGGACACTGTAATAGATTAGAGGGTGAGTGAACAAGGAAACTAAAAATATGTGATTAACTGTGGTGTGTGTGTACTGTTTCAAGAGAAACTGGAAAAACAGGGACTAAATCCCAGGTTTTGAAAGCAGTTAACAATGAGTGTGTGTGGGTGTGAAGTGAAGTGAGAACTTGTGAGAAAACAGGGAGCAACAGTGACATGAATCAAACTCAGTAAAATAGAAGAACAAAAAGGAACTCAGTTTCAATACTCCCAGGTTTAACATAATTCATGAATCAAACTTAGTTTACAGTTGATGGAAGATATCCCAGATTTCTGTCAATAGAAAGAAGGAATTCAAGAATAGTCTAAACAATACATACTGTAGAACCCAAACCAGTGAACAGTCCTATGATTCCCAGATTTCAGTTCATAAATATACAAATATCATTTCAGTCATATTGGAAGAAAACAGTTTATACATCCTCAGGATTTGAATCCCAGGTTTAACAATGAGTGAATCCAGTGATACATGAATAGTATTGCAGTTACAATTTCAATCAAGGGTTTAACTAATTCAGTTTTACAAGGGCCATCCCAAGATCACCATTCACAAGTTAACATAATGTAGGAAAACAAGGAAGAAGAAACAATTAAAGGACAGTCCCAACAAGAACAGGGAACTGATTCCAGTTACCATTAATACATTACCCAATTTAGTCTAACAATGGAATCCTCATTTCAGTTATTAGTGAAGGTTCATAGTGCAGGAAAGAAGAACTCAGTGATCAAGTACATTAATTCAAAAACATTCTCAGGAAGCAGTAACAGTGAAACTCAGGTTTTGAATCCAATGAAAGGGCTGAACATCACTAATTCCAGGTTTATACATTAACAGTTTAAAAAATAGTCAATACACAACCATTCTCAACAATCAAACATCAATATGAAATGGAAGGCAAAAATCTGGAACTCAATTTTTTGACAATAAAAGAAAGGAAATCAATGAGAAGTGACATTCCAGGTTAATGATTTTCATTTCAGTTTTAAGGGAGCAACAGTGAACACATTGAATTCTCAAAATTAGAACTTAAACTCAGGTTTTCAAATTCAATGGAGGGAAAAATGACTCAAGTATTTGACAGTACAATTATAAAGGAACAACAGTAAGGATAGGGAAAGAAATCAGTTTAATAGCATCATGAACTCACACTATGTAAATCCTATTCTCAGGTAATGGACATGAATGTAAAGGAAATCAAATTTCCAGGTTATAGGTTTTCATTTCAGTCTAATTATATGAACTCATTTTCAGGTTTTAGCCATTTCGAAATAAACTCAAAAGCCAAAATCTCTTACTCACTACCAAAAGCCTATAATTGAGTTTAGAAACTTAGTTAACATAATATACAACATGTAGGATCCTAAAATCAATTGAAAAACATATCACAAGAGAAATAAAATGGTTAGGAAAAACTGGAATTCAAAGTATCAGAACATGTATCAGACTTGCACTGTTCTTCCAATAATTCGAGCCAAAACACAATCTAAAACCTAAACAATTATGTAACATGGTGTAACAGAGATTTAACATGATAATTACGATCCATCTAATCATTTAAACATAAATTAAAACATTTAGAATCGATTTAACCAACAGAACATACACACAGCACACGCACGCCCAGTGTTTGCCCCGTGCACACGAAATAACGTGTCCGACACGACACAAGGGTTCGTGCCACTTGACACACGTGATGTAAGTGGTCGCCCCTTAGTGTGTGTCAAATATTTCGTGTCTTCGTGTCATGTCCTGCGCGCAATTGCACCCGAGTAGCAGGGCAGCTATAGTGCCCGTGCACGCGCGCGCGTGTCAGCGTGTTCACGTGTCTGTGGCAACTCGACACGACACAAAAACCACACTCAGATACTAGAAACTCATAAGCGACATCAAAACCCTAATTCCTATTCAATTATATTCCTAAAAATCAATCGAAATGCCCATTGGGGCATTTCAACAAACACGTGCCAAGTGACACTGATACGTGTCCAGTTTGGACACAAAAGGACACGAAAATCTAGGGTTTTCTATTCCTACTGTTAGGTTAGGGCTAGGGCATTCCTAAAATGAATTTTAATAGAATTTATATGGAGTATACAAGATTATGCCTATTGGTGAACAACGGGTCAAAATCTCCAAATGGGAAGAGCTCCACAAGCCACTAAACTTCCTCAAATTGCGTGTTCCCTGAAAATACTCCACAGTAACAGCAAGAACACAGGAATTAAGTCCTATTGCAATTTATTTGAAGGAATTTGGAGAAGAAATGGATTTTCTAAGGATTTACAAAGTTCGGGACTCACCTCTTCCAAATGGCAAGTTTCCTAAAGAGGCAACCCTAGTTTTAAGAGCATATAAATAGGGGAGGGGCTGACCAAAGAGTCTATTCAGAATTTCTAGGGTTAGGGCTTGGTTCAATGGGTGTGGGCTATGGGCCATTAAGCCTACTAGTCATAAAATGACTTGTGACTTCACAAGCCATTTCCATATCAAACTAACTCCTAATTTCACCAAATTAATCCCAATGAGTTCATCCTCATGAACTTAAGTCAACCCAGGTTCTCAAATCCTAATCTCTTAGTCAAGACCTAGGTTAGCCACTAGGTTAGTCTACAAGGTCAACTTAAGTCAAAGTCTTCAAAACACCAAAACAATTATTCTAAAAAATCACTCAAAAATCACATTAATTATAAATAATAATAATAATTCAAATTAAATTCAAAAATTTTGAAAAATGACCAAAATACCCTCATTTGGAAAACTTGGTGTTACAAAAGCCAAGCAGTTCTTCTACAGAGCCTAGGCTGCACCCGTGCGTCCAAGGAGTAAGGCAGAGCGGCCGTCGCTTTCCCGAGCCTTTATCGTCACCCCCCAGAATCTAAAATAAACAACTGTACTTAGATTGTTGTACTTAGGCTTTCGTCCCTAGGCTTTCTTTGTACAGGCGAGTTTGTATTGTGAAGTAAAAGTCCAGTCCTCCAATAATTGTTCTGCTCTTTTATATTTCATGGCAAACACGATGGCGACTCTGCTGAGGACAAACTTCTCCACGGCTGAGGAGTTGGTGACACAATCGGATGCAGCCAAACTTGGCTCCTCGCAACAGAAGATGGTCGTCCGCTTCGACCAACAGGCGTTCGAAGAAATGCCCTCCGAAGGAAGCGCTGGCCCGGTCCAGAAGCACGCCCGCACAAAGAAGGCTCGCAGGGAGTGGAGGCCAAAATCATTTGCTCCTCCCCCGGCCCTGGACGGAGTACTCTCTGCTACCCAAGACGACGAAGGCGACTCTCGTGCGGTCCCACTTCAAGCCATAGATGACTCTGCTGTCCCCAAGTCCGGCAGAGGAAAGCACTACGATGCTGGACTTCCAGGGGCAAAGAACGATTCTATGTGCTCCAGAAAGAAACCTAACAAGGGCACTAGCCAGAAAGCGAAGACTCATACGACCAAGATTGCCAGCCGCATGAATGATGACCATACGGCTGAAACTGCTAGCCAAACGCATAATACTCATGCGGCCAGGATTTTCAGCCGCATGGAGAACACTCATGCGGCCAGGGATTCCAGCCGCATGGAAAAGACTTATGCGGCTACGACTGTCAGCCGCATGAAGATTATTGATTCCAGCCGCATGACGCCTACTCCACGCGGCTCTGTCTTCGACCGCCTCTCCTATGGTCCTGATCTCTTGTGCTCCCAAGAAGACATGTCTGATTCTATCCAGTGCCACTTAGACTCTTCCTACTATGTGCCCTCATACACTAGAGTGAAGAAGTCTAGGACAGTACGAGCTTCGCAAGCTCGGTCCGCTGATCCGACCTCTGACCATCCGAGCGTCCCACATACTGTTATGCGGGCCTCTAATGGGAATTTGTACAGAACCACTCGAGTCCAGTCCCCGGCGGCAAACGGACAGAGAGGTTCCCAAAAGTCTTCCAAAATCGAGGGAGCAAATATGGTTGATCCAGACCCATCTGACTTGCGTGAGGCCATCCTCCACAAACGCAAGGATTGAGAAGGTGCTCCGGGGAGGAATGAGTCCTCCTACGGACGTTACTGCACCCAAGTCATCGTCAACTGCTGTTGAAATAATGCGACGGTACGAGAAGATCGGCGGTCCGTCTTCCAAAGACTGCAACAAACATGTTCAGAGGATGAGGCACCTCCCGTCGTCTCCTACAACTCTGCTCAGAAAATCTCCGTCGATGGGAGAGGAAAGAAGACCAATGCTCCCAGCCCGAAGTTTTCAACCACTATGACTAAGAGATTATCGTCTAAGCGGGTGCCTACCACCGGAGTTTTCTAAGGTACCCGTACAAAAATAAAGTCTGCTACAGTGGGAGATTCATCATCCGTACCACTGGGGGTTGCTAAGACTGGAGATAGAACTCTTCCGAACCTCCACGACAATCCGATGTTCCAAGAAGACGAGCTGGGGGAAACAACTCTCCCATCAGATGCAGCAAATCCCGACGTCCCCGAGGACGTCCACGACTTTCAAGATGAAGCAAACTCTGAAGCCGGGGGTACTATCCCTTCTGAATCCGAACCAGAGGAAAATATTCCCACATACCCCGATAACTTCTCGCTACAGGGGTATTATTCGGAGGGCACGTCCTCCACTGTTCCTTCCATCTGTCCTCATATAAGGATGGTGTTCATGACGGACAGCAACCAAGGTGGCTCCAGTGATCGCCAACGCATCGACACTCTGGAGGCCATACTACACACCTTGGTCAAGTCTGTAGACGAGATCAAAGCGGCCCTTCCAACACTCCAAGGAGGGACGCCTGGCCAAACAAGCACGGGTCCCGCATTCAATACGGATTCGAACTCAGTAGCACCGAACCCGGGCAACAATCCTCTTAAAATGACAGCTCCCACCGCCACGGATGATGCCAGAGAAGCAAGAAGAGAGGTCCAGGAGCTCCGAGCCATGTTTCACGCTCGAGAAACCTCTCAAGACCTCAGAATACGGCAACCATACCCTGCGACATGGAGGGATGTCCCTTTTCCACCGAGATATAAGCCGTTCAATATTAATCCTTATGATGGCAAAACCTCTGCAAGTCGATACATCACTTACTTCGAGGTCACCATCGACCATCTGCCCCATGACGATGCCATCCTCATACGATTGTTCATTGGGGCATTGGAAGGAGTCGCCTTCGACTGGTATCGCAACCTGCCAGACAACTGCATCCACTCCTTCGCCAGCTTCAAGCATATGTTCTTGGAGAGATTCTATGAAGTAGGACAGGACGTCACAATGTCCACCCTCATGGACGTCGTCCAAGGGGAAAAAGAGCTAACAAGAAACTATATTGATCGATTTTGCCAAACCGCAATGAAGTTGCCGTCTGGTAATCCGAATTCCTCCTTGATTTAAATTTGCCAAAAGAGATTGCTCCCAATAATCAGTCTCTGGATGGGCAAAAGTCAATTTAAGGACTGGAAGACGTTCATCATCAGTGCCCTAGCACCGAAGAACGGTTGAAGAAGGCTCGACAAATGGGATTAAACGTCTCAGAGGGAGAGAACAAGGGCAAGCGTCCTAATACCAACAACGACAATGGGGGTAGCCCCTCCAACAATCGGGATAACAAGGGTAAACAGGCTACGGTGGCCGACACGGCCCAGAAATCTGAGTCAAAACTGATAGACAAGCAATGGCCGCAAATGACCTACTCCTTCGAAGACGTCCATGTCAAGCCCATCTTGGACATGCTCATACAAGGAGATAGAATTCAGCTCCCTCCACCAAGACAGAAACCTCGGCCGACAGAAATGGAGAGCCCAAAGTACTGCCATTACCATCGCTACGTCCACCATGCAACACACGACTGCTTCCAACTAAAGCGATACATCCAACATCTCATCGATTCGAACGTTTTGGCTATTGACTTCGAAGAGGTAACCGTGGCAGTCAATATGGTGTCAGTATAATTCGGCCGCTTCCCTCCAACGGAGGCTCAAAACGGCGTAATACCCATCCATCGGGCGATAATGGAGATTGCTAATCTTCCACCTCCTCGAGATTAGATTGCGGGTCTAGTGCCCATCACCACATCACGAGGGGAGGTCATGTGGGTCCATCCAGACTTGGTATCTGAAGTGACTTAGTCCACACCACCCTCCATTGGCAAAAAAAAGAATAGAAAAGTCAGATCCTGCCACACAATCTCGGTGGATGTCGAGGAAGCTGCAGCTGTCGTCACTCGGTCTGGTGCTCAATGCCAACCTGTAGCTGATAACTCGGCTGAAGATTACTAGCCAGCCACCGCTGATACTCCAGGACCTTTCCAGCCTCCGACGACCGACAAACCTAGGCCGAAGGAGACTCTTTTTGACAAATCCCTCCGAAAAGAGGCACCTAAGGGGTTGGAAAGGCCCTACAACTTCGACAACTTGGCACAGTTGGCCAATATACCGGCCAAATTATCATTATACGAGCTCCTGAGGCTCTCAAAGGATGTTTATGCGGCTTTGTGCGATGCACTCCAAAATGTCGACGCATATCCGGCTCAGGCCAACCTCACAGGAGAGAGCCCGCCTGCAAATCTCCAAGACAGCTCTTGCACAGAAGCAATGCCCAATATCATCTTCACTTTATAGGATATGCTCATCAAAACCAATCTGCACGACCGTCCGTTATACTACACCGGATACATCGGGGACGTAAAGGTGGACCGGATGCACATTAATCCCGGTTCTTCCATAAGCATCATCCCAAGGGGCCTCCTATATCATCTCCACATCCCTATGTATCGCCTGACGCTAACAAGCACCGCCATCAGCGGTTTCAATTCGGGCAGGAGCTACCCAATCGGAAAGATTCGCCTGAAGTGCCAAATTGGCGATCTCTAGTCAGAAGTAACCTGTTACGTCATAGATGCGGACACTTCTTACAACATCCTCTTGGGGCGCCCTTGGATACACGATTATATGATCATGCCTTCCATGCTGCACCAGTGCTTCAAGTATGTCGACAAACACGGCTTTGTGAGAATAGAGTTTGCCGACATCGATCCCTTCAAAGGAGTCAAATCCTACTACTCGAATTTTTGCTTATATGAGAAGTCGAAGAGACACCTGGATGAAGATGTACAGGCTCGAACTGAGACGGCCTCAGGATCAGAAGAACCTCTGACGATCCACCTTCAAGCTTGCAAACCTGGCAAATCTGTACCTCTTACGACCGCTCTACGTAAGGATGCAATCAGCCTCTCGACACAAGAAGGAAAGATGATAATCCGACTGCCGAGGTCCGGCCAAACACCGAGACCCACAACGGAGCCATTGACAATCAGGCAACCGAGAGTCAGCCAGCCACAAGCAGAGAAGCTCAATCCCTTTGACAAGCCAATGACGATATGTCTTCCCAAGAAGAATCGTCTCCCCGATGCAAAGTCTGGGGCTTCTAGCGAACCAATAACTCCTCGCCAAGCATCGAGTACCAAACTGGGGGTCGCTAGTTTGCTAACAACTCCACGTTCGGCCCTATCGACAGAACCCCTGATAATCAAGCTACCCAAGTCATCCTCTCAGTCTTCATTTATACAGGAGGCGGCCGAAGAAGAACCAGAACTGGCCAAGTATGTGGCTGCTTACACTGATGTTTCCTCCGCAGATGTTGTAATCCCGCTAGAAAAGATACCTTACTTCATCAATAAAGGGCTATCTTTGAACTACCTCGAGCTTAATAAGCTTTATACAATGTATGCTATGGAACAAGGTATAGACACCCACCTACACACACAGGTGATAAATGTTTACACAGCAAACCAGCTTACTCCAGTAGAAGATGCATACCGCATAGTCGAAGGAGGGGACCATCCAATCATCTTCGGCCGGAAGGATGATCCACAACCCTTCACCATAGAGAAGGTCGATCCCGAATCAGATGCCAGGAGATTGCCTCTATATCTTTATAGCCCCCAATCCAAACATCTCATACAAAAACAGGGGTATGATCTAGAGACTACGCCAAGATTGAACTACGGCACCGGTCGATGATTACCTTTAAAGCCACCAGTCCCGGCTGGCAAACCACAGGACTACTATAACAAAACCAGATGTGGGCTAGGTTATGTCACACCCGCGACAACTCCAGAAAGCTTAGACGAGGAATGCGATTGGCACTCACACTCAACCGGATCACCCACTTTCGATTCATATGTCAGCATCGGAGACATGCTCAGGCAAGTCTGGTCCGTCAATATGGCATTCGCCGACGCTTACAAAGAAGATAAAGACATTCCTGAAATCCTCGAGTTAGAGCCGTGGGCCCAACAGCTGGATGCACAATGGGAAAAGCGGTTCGAACATAGAGAACCTCCTACTGAAGATGAGGTTATACAGGTCGACCTCGACAGGAAATCTTCTCCAAAACCAATCTTTGTCAGTTAAAGCCTGACAGTCGAAGAGCGAGAATCGCTACTGGAACTTGTCAAAGAATATATTGTTGTGTTCGCCTGGAGCTATAAAGACATGCCAGGACTAAATCCCGAGGTCGCCCTTCACAAGCTCAATATTCGGCCAGATGCGAAGCCAGTCAAACAACAACAGCGATGCTTCCGCCCGGGCATTATGGATGCGATCGAAGCTGAAGTCAACAAACTGATAGCCAACGGCTTCATTCGTGAGGAGCAACATCCTGACTTGGTCGCCAATATAGTTCCGGTCCTCAAGAAGAATGGTAAGATTCGAATCTGTATCGACTTCCGCAATCTGAATGAGGTGTGTCCCAAAGATGAATTCCTCCTCCCTATCACAAACATCATGATCGACAACACATGCGGCTTCAAACGCATGTCATTCATGGATGGTTTCTCGGGGTACAACAAAATCAAGATGTCTCCTGACGACGAAAAGCACACATCATTTCGAACACCAATTGGCACATACTGCTACACAGTCATGCCTTTCGGTTTAAAGAATGCTGGCGGTGTATATCAAAGAGCCATGAGTATCATCTTCAGAGAACACTTGCACAAGACTGTGGAGTGTTATGTTGATGATATCGCCGTCAAGAGTCGCTATAAGGGAGACCATCTGCAGGATCTGAGGAAGGTGTTCGACCTGATACGAGCGCACAACCTGAAGATGAATCCTACAAAATCTTTCTTGGGCGTATCCAACGGAAAATTCCTGGGTTTTATTATTACTGCCCAGGGAGTTCATGTAGATCCAGAGAAGACGAAGGCAATTATGGAGATGGGTCTCCCGAGAAATCTCCGCGAACTCAGAGGCCTTCAGGGAAGGCTAGCTTACATCAGGAGGTTCATTTCGAACCTCTTCGGGCGATGTCGGCCATTCACCCATCTCATGAAGAAAGGCATCTCGTTCGTATGGGATGAAGAATGTCAGTGCGCCTTCGATAACATCAAAGAATATTTGTCGAACCTACCAGTCCTGGTGGCCCCGGTCGCTGGAAAACCATTCTTGCTATATATACGAGCAATAGAGCATTCCTTCGGCGCTCTGCTAGCACAAAACAACGATGCGGGCCATGAACAAGCTATATATTACCTCAGTCGAATGATTATTGGGCTAGAGCACCGATACACCGCCGTGGAGAAGGAATGCCTCGTCCTGGTGTTCGCCATTAAAAAGATGCGGCATAATGTCACAGGATAAACCATACATGTGATCTCACGAGTAAACCCTCTTCGGGTCCTCACGACTAAATCAGGGGCACTCAGTCCCGCCTCGCCACATGGGCAATATTGCTGTCCCCCTATCATATAATCTTCGTCCCGCAAAAGGCTATTAAAGGTCATGCTCTGGCAGACTTTTTAGCAGCCCACCCAGGCTCGGAGTCGTCCAGAATATATGAAAGAATCCCAGATGAGGTCGTCGACTCGCATGCAACCTCTCACGGTGATATATGGCGAATGTTCTTCGACGGTGCCTCAAGGACCGGACCTAAGGGCAACATCGTCGTCGAAGTTAGGGTGGTGCTGGTTTCTCCTTCCGGGTTGGTGATCAATCGCGCTTACTCTCTCACAGAACCCTACTCTAATAATGTGGCCGAGTATAACGCTTTGGTCATTGGCCTCCAACTTGCGAGAGAGCTGGGGGTAGAATATCTTGAAGCTTACGGCGATTCGTAGTTAATCATCAATCAGATCAGGGGTTCGTATGAAGTCCACCACGAAGACATGATCCCCTATCACCAAATAGCGATCAACATTATCTCGTCATTTAAGGGATTCTTCATCGAACACGTTCCCAGACTCTAAAATATCGAAGCTGATGCCCTAGCAGGCCTTGCCGCTTCCCTAGCAGTGCCGAACCATACTCATCATTCGGTTGACGTGATAGGCCAAGAACTGGTCTGTCCCAAGAACAACGTTCAATTCGTGGCGAGTTATTCCGCTTAGACGATCGGCGAAGCGCCAGACTGGAGACAACCTTTCATAGACATCGTAGTCTATGACAACCTGCCCGAGAACCCAAAGGAAGCCACTTCTATCAGAAGGCGTTCTCTCAGATTCTTCTACGATACAGAGACGAAAATACTGTATCGCCGATCCTACGATCGATTATTACTCCGGTGTCTGTCAAACGCAGAAGCCAAAAAAGCCGTACGAGAAGCTCATGACGGTATCTGCGGGGCCCATCAGCCTGGCCCTAAATTGTAAGACCGTCTTCACCGAATGGGCTACTACTGGCCCACGATGGTAGCAGATGCGATAGACTATGCAAGAAAGTACAAAGTCTGCCAAGTCCACGCGGACTTCATCCACCAGCCATCCGAATTTTTACATCCGACAGTGGTGTCCTGGCTATTCGAAGCATGGGGAATGGATATCATCGGTCCGATCACTCCACCTTCTTTCCGAGGACATCGCTTCATACTCGCGATCACGGATTACTTCTCCAAATGGGCGGAAGCTGTTCCACTCGCAGAAGTAAAGACTTCAAACGTGATCAGTTTCCTCAAGCATCATGTCATCTATCGCTTTGGACTGCCCAAAGAATCATTCACGATAATGGTTCGCAGTTTGTAAGCCACACCTTCTACCGATTTTGCGACAAGCACAGAATTTAGAATGTTGCTTCAACGCTATATAATCCGGCAGCAAATGGGTTGGCAGAAGTATTCAACAAAACCATCATCAAGTTACTCAAGAAGTTCGTGTCCTCCAACAAACGCGACTGGAACGAGAAGCTTGGTGAATGCTTATGGGCGTATCGTACTACAGTCCGAACAGCCACCGGGAATACACCATTCTCCCTGACGATAACTACCGTCGCCGGCTACAAGAGTTGGAGGCCTTAGATGAAAAGCGCCTCTTGGCTCAGCAACGAATTGAGCTATACCAAGCACGCATCTCTGGAGCCTTCAACAAGAAGGTTAAAATCAGAATATTCTATGTTGGCGATCTTGTTCTGGCAGTCCGGAGGCCGATGGTCATAACCCACAAAATTGCCGATAAATTCCAGCCAAAATGGGAGGGTCCGTTTATCATTGATGTTGTATTCTCCAACGGTGCTTACCGCCTCGCAAAACAAAATGGAGACTTGCTCATGCTACCCGTCAACAGCAAGTTCTTGAAGAAATATTATGTTTAGACGACATTTCCCAGATTATCGAGTCATGTACCCGCTGGCACCGCTGAACTCACATTCACAAAATTCCAGATCATCGAGTCATGTACCCGCTAGTACCGCTGAACTCATATTCACCATATTCCAGATCATCGACTCATGTACCCGCTGGTAGCGCTGAACTCACTTTCACAATATTCCAGATCATCGAGTCATATACCCACTGGTACCGCTGAACTCATATTCACCATTTTCCAGATTATCGAGTCATGTACCCGCTGGTACCGCTAAACTCACTTTCACATCGAGTCATGTACCCTCTTATACCGCTGAACTCACGTCCTCCTTCCTCAAAAATCCCAGATTATCGAGTTATGTACCCTTTGTACCTCTGAACTTACACTTTGATTCTAAAATTCCTAGATTGTCGAGTTATGTACCCGCTGGTACCCCTGAACTTACATCCCGGTCACTCTTTTTGGGGAAAAGTTATGTATGACCATACCTCTGAACTTTCTTCCTGAAGGAGCTCCTTCCTCATGATCCACTACCCGCACTCCTAGTGCACAAAATGGGTAACAGATCCACTAATTTTCTAAACGACCATGTCGATGTTACCTCTGAGTCATTTTACTTCCGCCAAAAACAAATCCCCCTCTACGTAGAACTTCCATGTCCTCATTACCTCTGAGTTGTCGATATACCCCCCTTCATTGAGCCCACTCCTGCCATGCCCTCATTACCTCTGAGTGGGAAGGCTCCGTCGAAGAAACCTTCATGCTTGCCATGTCCTCATTACCTCTGAGTAAGTATGTTGATTCCCTTTCGACTTATTATCCATTCCCACAACCGGAGTACGCCAAGTATAATAGGTCCACAAATATCATCCGTTGAGTCCACTCCTGCCATGTCCTCATTACCTCTAAGTAGGAAGATCTCGCGGCAAGAAAACCCACATGTTTTCTATGTCCTTATTACCTCTGAGTAAGTATGTTGGTTCCCTTTCATCCTATTATCCGTACCCTGAGCCAGGGTACGCCAAGGATAATAGGTCCACAAATGTCCTGTGCCGAGTTTCTCAGCATAGGCCCACCATTTCTCATCATGCCCCGGGAGCCCAGCTGCTCCATGGCATTCTCTCTCCCGATACCCGGAACGTCCACGACAACATTACCGTGGAACTGTTCTAGGTATCCCCAATCAAACTTGTTATCCGTACTTAAAACCAAGGTATGCCAAGGGTAACAGGTCCACAAATAAGTCCCCCATGCGGGATAAACACCACCATAACACCACAGGCACAACGAAAAATACAAATGAAGGGTAGAATGGAAAGTACTCTTTATTTAAAAATCGAAAAAGCATTACATGTTTTGGGACCACGTCCCTCTCAAAAAGAAAAAGAAGAACAGCAACAAAAAAAGGAAAGGCCGACTATAGTTCGTCATTACACAATTCCAAAAGGCGGTTTCTCACCAAGGCAGTACCCCGTTCAAGCCTCTGTCTAGCTCGGCGCTCAGCCTCCTGGGACAACTGCTCCACATCATTCAAGTACATATATGCCTGCCAGTCATTCTCCATCTTCTTTAGGGCAAGTTCCAGATTGGCAGAAGCTCTACCTAATTTGTCAGCCTCCTGAATAGCAACCCCTTTTTCAGTACGAGCAGCTTCGAGCTCGGACTCCAAGAAGGCCAGCTTTCTCTGGAGCTCAAGGATCTGCTCCCGGGTGTCAGTTACCCCGCCGGAGGCAGTCGCTTCCCGAGCTGCGCAATCTTTAGTCCGACGGCTCCATTGATCGTACAACTGAGTCAGATTCCGGCGGTCCTTCAATATAGTCGGCTTGATCGATTCCCGAGCAAGCCTTACCTTCTCCATCGTGGTCATGAGGAAAGTACGCTCTTGATCTATTGCCACTGATAGATCAGCTTGCCGCAGTACGCGAAATTGGGCCACAAGACGATCAGCCTCTAGCAACTTTGGCTCCAGAAGCGCAGCTAGTCCCGCCCTACCAGGGAGTGTTCTAAGAATATTAATCTGGCCACCGGCGCATTAACGGGCCATAGCAAAAGGAGTCCCCCTCTCCACAGCTGCCTCGATCCCTCTCTTCAGGTGACGGTAAAATCTGTCAACCACATCCTGGGACACTTCATCCAAAACTTCTGTAGAGGATAGCGTCAAAGGGAGTATGGCGGGCAGTACCGAAGGAGTAGTATCAGAACTTGTCATCCCCGCCACCAGGGAAACGAATTCTATATAAAAAGAAGCATGAATGGCGGCTAGCTCCTCTTCTGCCGCCCGAAGAGCTTGGATACTTGGTAGGGCAGAAAGGTTAACCCCCGAGACCATATTCGCAAAGGAGGGCGCAAGAAGCATCGCCACATGGAATCCAGAACTCGATCTAGCTGGAGGCCCCTCAATATAGGTTGTAAAAGAAGGAGGCACACGTGCTTCCATCATATCACCTCCGGTAGAGTCCGCCCCGACAATGTCCGTCACCGACAATAAAGGGGTGGGACCTGCACGTCCAAAGCAACCATTAATCGACGTAACCCGAAGGACAGGATGATGGAGTAAATAGGGTTTGGCTTATCTTACCAGGGGAAGAGCATGAAGGCTGCGGCTCATTCGCAGCTGGCATAATCTCCCTACCTGCGGCTTCCAAATCAAATTCAACTGGTTTCTCTGTCCCAGCCGCCCCTGAAAGGGAGTCAGCCAGGTCAGTGTCATCCTGTTGAAATTCAGATGTCTCAAGAACAGGCGCAGTAGAGCCCCCATCCCCATGGGTTGAGGTCTCAGTAAGGTAAGACTTCTCGGCCGCCTTCGAAAGAACCCCAGCAGAAATAATAGCGGTACACACATCATGGACCAAATTAGACAAGATCGAATCAACCTCGGTAATCGAGTCCTGAGAAGCAGACTCCTCTGACGCCTACAAAGAGCAAAAGAAGAATGATTAAGCCATAGTTTAGAAAAAGAAGGAGATGGTAGTTCAAATCACCTCAGAAACAGCGTCAACGTCATCAATAAACAGCCTACGACGTCTTATCGCAGCCCATTTCGTGGAGTAGGTCCTGCCATCGTCAGTAGACATACGCCTGCCTCGTTTGCACGAAGCATCGGGCACAGCAGGTGGTTGATCCTCTACCTCTTCGTTCGGCACATTAGGTGGCTGGTCCTCCACCTCTTCGTCCGAAGAATGCGATGAGTCATCGGCACCCTGCTCATCATCCTCTTCGTCCATCGTAGTGGACTCCGAGTCCGGCACAGGAACCCTATTCGCCTTTCTCTTTCTCTTCTTGGACCCCTTGGGCTTCTCGGCCAAGCCAGTGCCAGCAATGAAGCTGGTACTCATGTCAAAGTTAACAGGAGGCTTGCTCGCCGCGACTTGATAAAGGACCTCCATGTACAAAATCTTTCCTGAAGTCTTAGCGTCAGGGACCGAGAAGCTTGCTCGGGTATGGACCGCATTGTAATAATGCCAAGCCCTGATACCATCGAAGACTCTGCCCTCAAATCCCAGGCAAGTACTGGGGCAGTCAAGGAACAGCTGACTATACCCGAATTGACGAGAAAACCTGCTAGGCAAATAAGGCTCCAGGTATACGTTATTTCGGTAACGATATACTAGATGCGCGGGGCGAATATTGCACAGCCAAAGAAGCATCTTCTCAGATAAGAGTTGGGGAGGTTCAATACCATCAACGTGTACACCCCTCACTTCTCTAGCGATAAATTGAGAAAGAGACACAAAGAAGTCGGGCCCTTCCACTCTCGCCAATACCCTCCGACAGGCCGGCATAGTGGCGTATTCCCAAGGCTGATGACGGTATCGAAAAAGGAAGGCGTCATTAGCGGTAACATCATCTTCTGTTTCGGGCCTCATCAACGACCGGTAATGAATCAACAACCACCCCATGAGATAATGGTATGGTAGCTCTATCCGCTCAAAGTCCAGTGTCGTCTCGCGAGCAATAACTTTAGACGAAAAGAAGCGGAGGCCGTGGTGTATGCTACACACCATGGCCGGAAAAAGGGCCAGTCTAACTCTGAAGACCAGCTACACGGCCGGGAGAATGAATTGACGGCTGATCCTTTCAATGGAACTAGCCCATCCCTCCCCCCCCCCGAGACTACGCAATTTCGTAGCCACACCAGCAAGAATCAGGCGAAGAGTGCTTTCTCAGACATCTGCCGGGTACCATGGTAGAAATAGCTGAAGGAGTCAGTACGACTCCCAAATCTGTCTCGGGTGGACCTCAACCTCTTAGTAGTCGACATCAAGTGACTTATCTCCTCCTGGATCTGAGGACCTCGAGAAGAAACCCGACCAGAGGGACTGAATTGGAAAAGATACGAGACCCAAGACGTAGTATGGGGAGCGTTCCCTTCTAAACTATTATTCTTCTTGATAGCCGTTTGGTGACAAAAATTGTGGTGGCACAGCAGTTCCCGGTACACGGCAACGAAACTCGGGAATCGTCGATCCAGATCCTCGAATTCTTCGTTTGTCGGGGTATATACTTCAAAGGCCTCACCCCCCATGGCAACTTAGAAACAGTATGCATTTCATGGAGAGCAAGTCACAACTCCCCTTTGGGCACGAAGAAAGTTCCCGTACGCCTGTTATACATCTCCAAAAGAGCCATGAACAACGGCTTGTTAATGGGTAACCCATGACAGGTACCCCGAATGGCATAGTAAAGGTCAACCTCCCGAAGGAATTCTTCGTATTTCCTCAGGATCCATGAAGTAAGATTGGCCCACATAGGAATGGGGTTTATCCAATTCAGCAGCGACAACCTGTCCACAGGATAAGACCCCTTGCGAGCGAGCTTATTCAGGAAGGTATCAGCTCGAGTAAAAGTGAAGTTGGGACCAGATACGTTTATAAAAGTACCCGGAATCAGCCCCATCACACTCCGACTGACCGACTCCCTGCTCGCACATGCTGACCTGATACTCATATTATAGTGGATGTTGCCCACGAACATCCCCGACTGGGTTAGAGTTAGGGAGCCCACCATTTTCCTGCTCAACGGTACCATATTAAACCACGAGAAGGGAAAATACCATTCCATCTCGGGAATATGGATCTTCACCCCGTCCACAGTAAAGTCCCAGCTCTCAGAAACGTCCAGCACTCGAAAATTCTTTATGGATAGAGCATCCCCAAACAGAAAAGCTAGTTTCAGATATTTTTCGTCCAGTCTTCCCGAATTCATCATAGTACAAAGAAAGTGGAAAGGCTGGTTATTGATGGCAGCCAACCTCTCCAAAGGCTCATTAGAGGGAAGCTGATCCGTCATATGTCGAATTAAGCCGTCGAGCCGCACACCCATGGCAAATTGTGCTGAACCCACTAGAAGCTCTTCTGCCGGGTAGGTTGGGAGGCTCACTGGAAAAGGATAAAAGAAACCGAATTAAAAGATGGTTAAAACGAAACCGCTCAAACTTTCTCGAAAAAGAAGTTCCTATGAGCCTATGCGGCTCGGATCAACGAAGTCTTATGGAGCCCAATTCAGCTGGGTTTCATGTGGTACGGCTTCAATAGAGCCTATGCGGCTCGGGTCAATACAGCCTCATGCGGCCTAATTCAGTTGGGAGTTCCATGTGACACTGATTCGATAGCTTATGAGGTTCGGTTGAACTTATGCGGTTCTATCTAGCAGAAGAGCTTACGCGGCATGACTCAGCAAAATTCTATGCGGTCCAGTTTGTCAGGAACATATGCAGTCCCGTTCAAAGGTGGCTTCATGCGGGTCAAATCCAGAAGCGCTCCTGCGGCTCAAATCCTTCCCATGCGGCTCAAACACAGGGCATGATCTATGTAGCTTGGATATGAGAGGGTCATGCGGCCCATACAACATATGCGGCTCCATCATGGTCGAACTTGGGCGAAGGATGAAGGCTTGTGCATAAATTACGCAACAGAGCCATGGGTCCTTAGGGTTCAAAGTATTCAAATCCAATCCTTTCCCTTGACAGCGGGGTGGACGTCAGGGTGCACTTTGGGCATGGCAGCCGACGAGGAAGCCGCTTTCTTGCCCTTCGCAGCAGCAGACGACCTTGGAAGACTTGGGGGCCATTTTCGACGGTCGGAGAAGGGAGATAAGGAAAGAAAGTTGAGACAGCAAGAGTTGGGGACGAGAAAGAAAGTAAAGAAATCCCTCCGACTGAACTCGTCCCTATTTATAAACAAAAGCAGGGCATTTCGATTCTCGTGTAGCACAAAAATCGACCCTTCGGTTATAGAGGCGAGCCGCCTAAAATGAAGGCCAAACTCCTAGGATCCTGCCCCGAAAAGTGGCCTTAAAACTGACAGCAGATCAACCGCATTTAATGCGAAGGATTTCCACACGTGGCAGGATGACGTGGCGAGGAGCTCATGCGGCCAGAACAGCCTATGTGGTCCGAAAGTCCATGCGACTGATGCATCCATGCGGCCGAAACATCCATGCGGCCGAGACATCCTTACGGCCAGGACATCATATGCGGCCAGAAGAGTTTATACATAGCCATGCTTCTTATTCAAAGTATTTCAATTTTGCAAATTGAAAACTTTGAAGGGGGTCTTGTAGAAGCATGGAAAAGAATAAAGAAAGATCCATGCGGCCAGGGAGCCCCATGCGGTCCAGAGAGCTCATGCGGCTCAGGGATCCATGCGGTTCAAGCGTCTATACGGCTCGAATAAGTTCTATGCGGCTCAGAGGGGAGCTATGTGGCCTGTAAACAGCTCGTCCCTTTGTCCTTTGCTGTATTTAATGCCTTGACGGCTGACAGCTCTGAGAAGGTGACAGTTCTGACACAAAGATCCAATTATGACTCCCTCATAATGGCGAACTCCTAAGAAAATGAAGGAAATCACTGACACGATCCCCCGAGATCCAGAAACTGTCATGCGGAGTTGACACGTGGACAGTCGCATGCGGTTCGAGCAGAGACCACCCCATGCGGCTCAGGCCGAAGCTGTCCCATACGGCTCAGGCCGAAGCCGTCTTATGCGGCTCAAGCAGAGGTTACCCCATGCGGCTCACGAGGACTATCTCCATGCGGCTCACGAAGAAGCTACCCATTATGTGGCCGCCTACGCTCATACGGCTCAGATCATCACCATGCAGTTCAAATATTCAAGGGTCACTCCCAAACAGCCTTGACACGTGGCCAGTCTTATGCGGTTCAATAGGGAGCAATCCTTATACGGCTCTGATTTTCTAAGTGGATCGCGGTTAAGACACGTGGCATAATAGTGGGACACGTGGCATCAAATCGATTGAAATCCATCAACAAATCCTAATAAAATATTAGGATCAAATCAGATCATTTATAATCAAGCAAATTAATGACACGTGGCAGGAAATCCAAGATTGGCATGATAAATTAGGATGATTCATGTCAATCATCATTAATTATTCACAAAAGATTTGATGCAATCACATTAATTGCTCAAATCTCTTATATTCAAGATGAACGGCCCAGATTCAGTGATTCTTAGCCGCTAACTTTTGAGAATGGGCAATCATTGCGAACCATAATGATGCCCCCACTCTTATAAATAGCAAGGTGCAATTCCCTTACAAAGGAGAAGATTCTCTGATAAAAAAAAGAGAGAGCACATCCTTTCGAATCAAAAGAGTCAGAGAGAGAATATACAGAGATCGAAAGGAGAGCGTTTTTTCACCAACGCTAAGCAGTTCTTCTACAGAGCCTAGGTTATACTCGATCGTCCAAGGAGTAAGACAGAGCGGCCGTCGCTTTTCCGAGCCTCTATCATCACTCCCAATAAACAATTATACTTAGATTGCTGTACCTAGGCTTTCGTCCCTAGGCTTTCTTTGTACAAGCGAGTTTGTATTATGAAGTAAAAGTCCAGTCCTCCGATAATTGTTCTGCTCTTTTATATTTCATGGCAAACAGGGTTTCTTCCTAAACCGTGCTTATAAGACCTTGATTTGGAAATCATGATTTTAACATCATTCATAACTAAACTTGGATCTAGCTCGTTCTTATGCGACCTAGAGTCTGATTTTCCATCAAATCTAACTATTGATCGTTTTATACTCGAATTTTGTTCTCCGTTTGCTTCTCTTAGCCTTAATTAAGATCATGGCTATATGACTTTGATTTTCATGATCATGATAGTCTTAACCCACAAATCGTGCTAAAAATCTTGATCTCTAATCACGACTGTATCGAAATAGATTTTCTATCATACCTAAATTTTGATTCTCTAGTCACTCGTGCTCAGGTTTCATTCTTGATCATGACTAGGTTTAAAATTTTTATCGCTCTATTCTAAATCGTGCCTAAGCGCTTAATCATTCCATAAAATTTTGAACGTGTCTGAGTCTTGCTTTCACTCATGACCAGATGGTTAATCCTTGATCAATGTTCGTGCTAAACATTTGATTATTCCTAACAATGTCCAATCACATCATTTTTATTTATGATCGTGCATATGTATAACCTTAAATCTTATTTCATCAAACTGGATCATATTAATCGATGTTTTGGCATGATTCTGATTTGATCGTAACCGAACGATTCCTGATTTTCCTAGTCACAACTTCGTACTATGTGCCTACAAAGCTGTGGCTTTAAATCTCAAATCATGCCAACCATTATTTTGGTCATGGTTAACTTCTCATCTTAATCAGGCCTGTTTGACTTTGAGGTTGATTTTCATCAAATTTAAGCGCTACAGATCACCCCGTACTTGAACTTTATTTATATTTTTGATTCTCCTAGTCGTCACTAAGATCGTGCCTCAATGATTTAACTTATTTCTAATCGTGTGTATATATAGTTTTGTTCATATCATGATTCTATTGTGCCAAAATCACTAGTTGTGTCTAAATAATTTTGAATTGATTATCTTGATCATGCCAAACTCGTCGTTCTTTGAATCATGCCTAAGATATGGCCTAAACTTTCTATCATGTTTTAACCCCACTACCAACCTTTAATTTCAAGGACAAAATTCTTATAAGGTGGATAGGATGTGGGACCCCTGATTTTTAGGGTTTTTTTCAAATTTTCTAAATGAATTATTTTTGATAATTCATTTGTATTTAATTATTTTTTATCATTAAATGCTCTTTTCCATGACTTTGATTCCTGTAGCGTCAAAGATGTCAATTTTAGGAAATTTTCTTTACGAGTTTGTAGTAGACAAGATTATCTTTATTTTGATATATCATGTCCCACTCAAACTTGTTCTCTTGTGCTCTTTTTGCATCACGCAACTTTCGGGTCAATTTAGGCCAATTGAACATCTACCGTAAAACTTGATCTAACTTTCAATCTAATTTCAGGGCCTGACATCGGTCCAATCTAATCGACCCAATATATGGTTCTGATCTATTTTGAGTCTACTATCCACTCGCTACTTGCGTGCCACCCAGCGGATCTCCCGTATGCTCCTATTTTATTAATGATTATAAATAATTTAAATTTGTAATTATGGCCTAACCAAGCCCAAACTCAACCGAACTTGATCCAACACCCAACCAAATTTTACGTAGGCCCCTCTCATGACTACCCAAACATCTCTCATAATTTCTCTCATTTCTCTACTCTAAAATATCTCTCTTTCTTTAATATATCTTTCTCTCTCTTTCTTTAATATACATCTCTCTCTTTCTCTCTCTTTATTACTCACACACATACAACCCCCATCACCATCAGCAGACCCCTCTCCCTCTCATTCAGCCGATAGCACCCCCCAACTTTTCTTCATTATTATCACTATCACCATCACCATCATCTCCTTCTTCTTCTTTACATCATCCACATCATCTTCTTCATCTCCTTCCTCTCATTCACCAAAACTAGCCTCAACCCCGCCCCTGTCGGCCATGCTGCCGCTGTTGTCATATTTTCGTATGCCACCTAGGCCGGGTCACTTCTCCAACTGCCATGCTGGCCGGGGAAACGTCGCATACATGTGCACGAACAGTACAGTACGTGCGGCCCTACAGCAGATACGCGTACAGCACTGTACAGCAGTACGACGACGGCTTTGCTCTACCACTCGTACCCCCATGAGGCAGTCGAACTCCGGCGACCCCCCTGTGTGCCACCTCGGTATGGCAGCAGCATCCACGATACGAGAAATAGACGATTCGTGTGTTTGGCATGAGATCCCGTCGTGACGTGCTCGGATTCGAATTCGTAACCTCGTCTCGGTATAGGAACTTCGTGCGCATTCTCTAAA
Source organism: Iris pallida (assembly GCA_029216955.1). Lineage (NCBI taxonomy): Eukaryota > Viridiplantae > Streptophyta > Magnoliopsida > Asparagales > Iridaceae > Iris > Iris pallida. The sequence goes on along the minus strand of JANAVB010025196.1, from coordinate 8,974,594 downwards.
AAATATGACCGTTGGATCGTTGATCCGTTTCTTTCGTCTTTATCTCGATATATATCCCTTCACCCTTGTCAAGTTAAAACCGTTAATTTTGTCGTTTCCTATGTCAAAATCGGCCACCAAGTTCACCCTTTAAATTGTGTTATTTTTGAATAGTTTTGTGGAGCCAACTTCGTCGACTCGTATCTTTGCATACGCAGCTCCATTTGGCATGCTTCAAGTTCGTATGCACATCTAGTATAACCCTCTTCCTGCCCCTTTAAGTTTTATTTTATTGTGACCTTATTTGATTGGCCATCCGAATTCATAATTTCCAACTTATAAAATTCTATTTTGAACCCGAGACTCCGGATTCAATTTCTGACACCACAAGTAGACTCATGGCATCGTTCTGGCACGAATTCATATAAAGTTTGTTAGATTTGAAGGACGTAGGTCCGACGTATATTTTGGTACAAGACGGGCCCCACAGTCCGTGTCAACGGGCGATTTTGAGATCGGCTCATCGGAATCTAATTCCGGATATACCGATGAGTTTGTTTCGTCATTTTTGAAACGCTGACATATACTATGCTAGATTTAGTGGACTTTAGCTGTGGCACGTATTTTCGTGCAAATCGGATCCCACAATTCGAGTTAGTGGGCCATTTTAAGATCGTGCCATCGGAATCCAATTCTAGATATACCTTGAGTTCGTATCATCATTCTGGACTCGTTGACATATACTTTGTTAGATTTAGTGGATATTGGCTCCGGCATGCATTTTTGTACAAATCGGATTCCAATATCCTGGTCAACGGACCAATTTGATATCGGGCTATCGAAATCCAATTTTGGATATACCATTGAGTTCATATCATCATATTGGACTCGTTGACATATACTTTGTTAGATTTAGAGGACATTGGCCTCGGCACACATTTTCGTGTAAATCGGATTCCAATATCCGGATCAACGGACCAATTTGAGATCGGACCATCGGAATCCAATTCTGGATATACCATTGGATTCGTATCGTCATTCTCGATTCGTGGACATATCATTTATTAGGTTTAGTGGACTTGTATCCTTGCACATTTTTGGTGCAAAGTGGGTCCGACACAAGTTTTAACCCAAAATTACCTTTTTGCTCATGTGTCCATATTAGACTTATGGGTAGGCTATTCTAGCTATTTTGTCCATTTTGGACACGTTGGTGATGGTTGTTTCATCATCTGACAACATATGTAGACTTTTTCCTTATCTATCACCATTTGTTATAATTCTTCTCTTTTTGGTTCGTATTTTGAGATCCGTCGATTCCAGTGATTTCATATCACTGAAATTGATAAGTTGATCATGTGGATGATTATAGAGACTAGCTTTGACCTAGTTTAACCTAGAGTGGACTAGGAGTTGACTCGACGAGTTGACCAGTTGACCAAAGTCAACTATAAGTCAACCTTTAACCCAGTTTGACTTAGTTTGATTGAGTTTGACCTAGAATGGGCCTAAAAGCATAGAATTAATGTAATTATACATATTATTTACTCTAGAACACTAAGTAACTCTGTAAATTCATATTAGGTCTCTCTGACGTCGGTTCAAGCATAGACCCTCACTTATTGCTCAAGACAGCAAGCGAGTACATTCTCTGATAGTTTTCATTGTCTTGATATCTACTATATCCGATTCATTTGTAGGGTTTTACTTGATTCTCGACACGATGGTACACAGACTAGTATATATTGGTTACCTGTCATGAGATGTCATTCCTGGGTTACCGTGGTATGCTAGTACATTGTTCGATCTTGTTTTGTGTATTTGTATTGACATCGATTTCTGAGGGGGATTAGCTACCCTCTTGGAGAATCCTGTATCACGATGTCTTGTGTCTGGATCCATTATACTACTTGGGGATGGGGAGTTATTAGAGGTTATGTGATTTAAACCGCTCATATATTTATGTTACTACTTGCATCATAGCTTTACCCTCGCCTCACGTAGGGTAAAGTCTGACCTGTGTTACTACTTGCCTCATAGCTTTCCATTGTGGTCGGCCTGACCTTGTTTTTCTTGTATTTCCTGACTCATAGCCGGTCAAATGGAAGAACCTGATCTTGACCCAAGACGATCACATAATGCTCTAATATCTTAAGGCACCGTTTATGTTTACATTATACATTAGATATTACTATACTATTCTACATTCCAGTATTTTATACCCTGACATGATATCCAATTTTACAAATCCTGTTTATATTCCAGTCTTGATATTTTATCTTGTATTTTATTATAATTGTCTCTTATAGGATTTTTTAATTCATTTGGAACTGCTGTTAGTTTATGTGCTCGTTCCAATCCTGACTGGATAAGTTGACAATATTTTTAGGAGTTGTTATGCCCTCATTATTGAACTACATGATAATGCTAGCTAAGACGGATCTCGATATTCTTTCACCATGAGTTGTCTTCCAGGAGTTATAGGTCTGGTAGTTATTTTAGTTTTGTAATTGTTTTTCCTCCGTTTGATTTCTTGTCTCATGTGATCCATTTGTAGTTGCTAGTTGTTCTAGTGATATTGTTATCTTTCTTATCTTATCCTCCTTAGCTTTTGTGATGTGATTTGAGTACATTTATAGTTATGGATCTTTTAGATGTTGTTGTTAGCATTGCGTACTTTACAGCGCTCTATCGCTGATACTGCAGCGTAGGTTGGGCACGGCCCACATATTCGCATCTGTATATTTGGGTGCGGGTCGTGACAAAGATCGATTCAATTATTTACGTCAAGAATTAGAAATTTTAGATGTCAATAATATTATTTACTTTTTTATCTTACTATTTATTTTTTAATATGCAAAAATTATTTTCGAGACAAGTCTACGAAGGCTCTGTCTGTCACTACGGCTATTGATAAAGCGAAACGGTACTTAAACGTTCCCCTGTGAACCTTCATTAGTTGGGACAGTACCCCTACAGCTAATCGTAGACAGTCGCTGTATAACAAAATTTAATTCGTAAAATAATAATAATTATATTAATTAAAATATAACATTACTAAACTTGGAATTAAACAAGTAAAAAGAAATGATGGATACAAAATAAAATGGCATTTATTTATGTGCAAAATACATCAGAAGAGTTTCAGGCAAAATCGGGACGAATTCGGCCCGAACTCGTCTAGTGTCGGGTATTTTAAATAGAACTAAAGTTGGCCCCTTTTTTTATTCATATTAATCCTCCTCCAAACGGAGCAGCAGTGTCACGAACCGCACCAAGAGTAAGGGCACAAAAAGTGGGTACGTCCAGCCTACGTCGCACTGTCGACGGTAGAACGCTATCCTAGGTCACATACATCTAACACAGTATAAATATACATGTACAAGATATACTCTCCAATCGGAGGACAATATAGAACGTACAACTCAATCATAATTTTAAGATAGAAATAGTACGATATGATAGATATGAAATCTCAAAAGAAGATACAAATAGAAGGAAATAAGTCTAAGTGTCTAACAACACAAATCCCCAAAATAAGACAACTCAGAAGTCCAACTCGAATAACATAATGTAAAGCCTAATAATCTAGTCTAGGAAAAATGGTAACATCCACAATGCAGGCTGGATCTTGTTGAGGGTCTAGGTCACAAGTATCGTCTAAGCCGGCTCTGTAATAGGTAGGACAGAACTCCTCCTCATCCACTGTAATATTTTCAAAAGGCCTAGTCAGGACAGGAACGAGCACATATCTCTCAAACAATTCATATCATGTCAGAAAATATAAAACAAGCAATAGAATAAGACATGAAATGCTATAGGAAATATACATGAAAGGTAAGAGAGATATCTGATAAACTGAAAATATATATATATGGAAAGTAAGAACTGTAAGTGACTAAGTGATTTAGAACACAAGATGGTTATGTAAATGGCTTGAATTTGCACATGAATAAGCTACAAAGTTGCACATGAATACCTACTTTGGAATTGATCACATAACCTCTTCTACTCCCCCTACCCCAATCAATACACAAGGATCTAGTTAAATTATGTTATTGCACATGAAAGTTTATACATGAAGCTCATGTGAACATAAGAGTACATGAGAGCACATAAGTGTACATGAATAATGAAAGCACAAGGAGTAAATGAAGTTCTTGAAAAGCACATGACATGAAGTAACCGATGCACCCGAGGGGGATAACATCTCATAAAAAATTCATATAGTACTAATCCGTGATAACAACGCAACAGCATCAAGTAAAGTAGTCTAGAGCAAGAATAAAAGTCCTAGCAAGTATGAAACGATCAGAGAATATACTTGCCTGATATCCTGAATGACTGATGAGAATAGATGTCCGTACAGGAGTAACTGAGTCCTAAATAGCGTATACAGGTTATGATGTATTCAAGAAGGTAATAATTGAAGTTGACAATGCATTCTACACGATTCTAAGTCGTTCTAGGTCAAAGTCAACTCTTGGTCAACTGTGGCCAACAATCTAGTCAAACTAGGTCAACTAGTCTAGGGTTTGGTCAACACTAGTATATATGTCATGGTAGGCCTATAGGGTCAATTTCTAGGTCATTTTATATGTTTTCTCACAATACTAGGTTACCTTGGGATACCAAGATAATACATAGCCTAGTCTAACATAGCCTATAGGTATATACCAGATACCACATATACATAGAGACCCACTAGGTAACTTAGCATATATATATAACCTATATATATTGAGTACACAAGTTATACTTATTTTATTTTTATCAGAAGAGATTTTATTAAAATAAAGGGTGGCTCAGAACGAGCATTACAAGCAGATGCAGGACCGAAAAACACAAAAGGGGCCCTGAAAGACATGGTAGAAAATCTAAAAAGGATCAGAAACGAGATTCCAAAATTTCAGAACCGAAATTTCAAAAAATCGGATTGACAAAACTGAGATTTCGAAATTGAAATTTCGAAATAACAGAAATTGAGGTTTCGAAATTGCAAAAACGAAAATTCTAATATTTTAAAACCTAATTACAAAATATGGAAAAGGGGGGAGTGTGGCATGGTTGGGGGTGATGGCTCTCGGCCCTGATTTTTTTTCCAGAAAGAAATGGAATTCAAATTTTGAAAATACATTCAAAATTCGAATGGGGCTGGTCCCAAGCGCTCAAGACCCGAGGGCGGGCAAACCAGCGCACGGGACTCGAGGGGACAGGCACGCAGGACCCGATGGGACAGTCCCACGTGGGGAGGGCCCACTTCCCGAAGGGTCAAGTTCGATGGGCTTCCCGAGGGTGCGGGGCCCGATGTCGCGCCGCTCGAGGGCTCGACCGGAGAGCCGCCCAGCACGGCGGGGACCGGCGAGCGCGACCGAGAAGGGGGAGGGCGGGGATGTCGTCGAGGGGGCCGAAAAACCTGCGGGAGGAGAAGTCAGGCCGCGGGTGCACCAGTGACTGCCGGAGGGGCCGATCGGGGCGGCGCCCGGGAAAAAGGAAGGGAGGAAAAGGGGAGGTGGCTTCCGCCGCCTGCATGCAGGCCGGAGTCGGCCGGAAGGGTCGCCGAGAGCGGTGAGGCCGAGAGAAGTCGACTCCGGGAGGTGGGGGGTCCCGACGGGGGCGCGCGACCGGAGAGAGAGGGGGTGGTACAGGGGGCTCCGGCGGCGGAGGAAAGCTGAATCGGAATTCCGGGAGAAGACGAAGGACGCGGGGTCGAGGCGCCGACGGCGAGGCCGCCGGGCGGAGGGAGCTGGGGGCTCGACCTTCGGGTGGCCAAAAGCCTACCACCTACTAGGGGGAAGGTCTCTAGCAAGCGCCTACGGGAGACTACGGAGCGCGTAGCGTGAGGTGGACACCGACGGCGGCGGCGCCTCAGACATGGGTCCATCGACCTCCGTCGGGGAGGCCGTCAGGGTGGGGGGACACTCGCTGAGGGCCACTGAGCAGGGGTCGGGAAGAGGGAGGTAGGGCACGGGGGTCGCAGCGCTGCCACAGTCGACCACGATGGGGGTGCCGCGAATGCCGAAGAGGAAGCCGGCTGGACAGGGAGGACGGAGACGGGGACAGCTCCAGGAGCCGGAAGGAGCGAGGGCTTCGGCCACTCGAGATAGAGGAACACGGAGGGGGCCCACCACGGGAGGAGGAGCAGTGGCCAGAGAAAGGATGAGCGAGGGCTTCGGCCACTGGAGGGAAAGAATGGCTGGATGGTCGCCACCGTGGGTGGAGGAGCGGCGAAGGATGCGGCGAGTGAAGGGGCCGGACACTTGAGAGGAGCAGCGAGACGCGGAGACGCCGGAGAGGGGGTGGCGTCGGGCGGGTCTCGGCTCGAACCAGGGAGAGGGCTGAGGGAGGGCGAAGGGGAGACGGGTTGGATGACCAGCGAAAGAGGAGGACCGGACGTCCTGCACCGCGCCCGTTTGTGCCGCCTAGGACGGCCACGCCGGAGAGGTTGGTAGAGCAGAAGAAAAGGGGGTAGACTGCACCACTAGACGTCAGCTGGCCAGGGGAACCTTGACCAACCGGCATGGCGGAAGGATAAAGAAAAGGGGGCTGGCCGGGGGGTGACCTCCAAGAGGGAAGAACAGCCCCAGTCCTGCGGCCAAGTCGAGGCGGCCAACCGGCCAGCAGTACCACCCGGCTACCGGAGGGCTGGGTGGAGCAGCGGCGATCAGAGGGGGGCTCCGCTGCATCCCTTTCAAATATCCTTATATATTATATCACAAGTTATACTTATATATATATATATATATATATATATATATATATATATATATATATATATATATATATATATATATATATATAATATATATATATATATATATATATATAAAGGAAAGGGGAAAATGTTACATGTATATGTGTATAGTGTGTACAGATTAGTGTAAACACAGTATTCAGTGAAGGGTTTGTGTTAGTGTATAGGTAAACATGTGAGGAGTGTGGACAGTGTATAAAGGAGTATGTATGAGTGTGAACTGATAATGAAAACAACTAAACCTAATATGTATGAATTCATTACAGAAATGAAATCAATGCCCAGGAATTCATATATTAACTATATAATTATACCTATCATATAACACTATATACATATCAACCTTATATATAAACTTCTACCTCTCACAACTATTGCAAACCCCAGCTCTCACAAACATAATCCTCACCTTCATAACTCTTGTTTACACTACTCAAACTCAACACTTAGACACTAACTGACACTCTCAAGTCTAACATGGCCAAGGCCAAGCCAAAGTGGCCTGTAAGCCTTGCTGCTACTGCCTGCTGTGACCTACTACCTGCTATGTAGCCTGCATTGCAAGGCAGGCCAGTGCAAATGCCAAGCCCAAGGCAAGTAGGTAACTTCCCTTACCTAGGTTACTCATAATACTCTCCCTAAAATCCAAACACTCTTGTCTAACACATCTCCTACTCACATAAACCTACAAAGTCAGGCCAACCAAGGCAAGCAACTTGCCTTAGCAATTTGTTGCGGCTACTGCTGCTGCTAGTACTCCTACTACACTACTGCAATTGCTCCTACAGCCCATGCTAATGCTATTGTCTACCAAGTCAAGGCCATGCCAAGCTAGGCCCCAACTCAAATACCTATATGCATCCCAGAAAATATAACTAAATATATAAACTCAACTACCACTTCAACATATAACTCAACTCAAAATATTATAAAATATTAAGATATCTACATACATCAACATTCAAATATACTTATACACTAAACCCAGGTTCATACAAACCTACATACTCAATATCAGGAGGTCTGGACAAGTGTCAGTGTCCTAGATACAGTATCCAACATGTGTCAGACAGAGGGTGAAGTGCAAAGTGTCAAGATGTGAACAACAAGTGTCAAATAGTGTACATACACACGTATGACTATGGACATAGGTAGGTAAACATGCGTGCACTATGAGTGTCAACCCTAGTGTTCCAAAAAATGTCCAGATTGTGTCCAACTGTGTCAATATGCGATGTATTAAAAACTGTGCAGTGTGGGGTATGGTGCGTGTGTGTCGGGTGAGCTAGGGACATGTGTGTCCAACTAAATGTGTCATGGTCGTGTCAGTGGGTAGTAGGGGTATAGGGCTACGTATCAGGGTCTCTGTATCGTGTTAAATCCATGTCCTGTCATGTGTCTGTGCGTATCAGAAGCCAATAATTCGCGTGTGTGCAGTGTAGGTGCAACCACTGGGGCCTCGAGTTCCTCTCGAACTCTGCACCATATCATCCTAAAATTTGGGATGATGTCGTTAGAGCTTGCCCCCATGTGTCCACCAAAACTTGTATCACGACGTGTTGTGTACTGTGGAGAACAGGACACGGGTAGCAGGAAAAGGCACCACAGCCTCGTGTTGTATCCCCGTGTCCTAAAATTGACACAAAAGTGTCCAAAAATCGACTCAGTCGAATGGAATATCAATCTCCACATATTTAGCAACAATTTTATTTAATTAGTTTTTAAAATTACAATAACTCATTCCTATGTGTTATTTCACCAAATACTTTACATAGCATTCCGATACTCCTCCAATATGTACCCTAAATGGATTTGATTTCCTACCAAACCTGTCCTACAGCTAAGGGGACCCTAAATGAATGCATCTATGGAGAGAAATCAGAATATTAATAGGTTTAGAGGCCATTACCTATTAAGAGTTGGAATCTCAATGAAGCCTACTAGATCTAGATCTCCACCAAGATCCAATGGTCAAATTGCTCCTAATCCTTGCTAGCTATCCAATAGAGACCTCCTTTACACAATGGGGGTGATTTGCAACTGATTTGGTTCAATTTGGAGGTAATTTGGAGAAAGGGAGCAAATTTGGGGAAGAACGCCAAAGTAGGGTTAGGGTTTGCTAATGGAAGGAATCAAAGGGCTAACATGATGCTTAAATAGGAGGATGGGGTGTCTCTTGGACGGCATATAGTGGTCTAGGATTAGGGTTTGGAGAAAATGGCTAAAAGGCCTTCCTAACATGCAAATTAAGGCCCTTTAAGGGAAGGACCCAAAGTGACTTAAGTTTTTAGCGAACTAATGGGCTTTAAATGGTATGATAGATAGATTATAGTCTAACTTAAGTTATCTAACCTTTCGAACAAGTTTCTATGGTCATGGCTAACCTCAACACAAGCAGTTTTAGGGTTTTACTAACAAATGACAAAATCATAATGCATCAATTAAAACAGTATTAAATAAATCAAAAATTTACCAATTAATATCTAACATGATTTAAATCAATTATTTAATGACTAACATGATCAATTTTACAAAAGTTTAAAATTATCCTCATTTTAGAAAAGTGGGGATTACAAACAGCCACGCAAAAAGCCCCAAAACCCTAATTCTTCCACATTTGATTCCTCTCAATTCCTTTGGAGTTTTCCTTCCAAACTTTGGATTCGTGCATGGAATCTCATTCTATTCTACATACTTGATTTCTAGACGGTATAATCTCTTCCATCACTCTATTTTAATTTCTTAGAAATTCTATATTATCTTAAAAATTATGCCTAGAATTCATAATCCATCTAAGAGAAAGAAGACAACGGCTAGCGAAGAAGCCTCCTCTTGGGTGCTCTTCAAGGATCTCCCTTTTTACCCATCCAAACAAACGATGGGGCGTTCAATGAGTTTATCTTTGAAACTCTTGAACAATCATTATCGTGGTATGCAGATTTTTTATTTAGTAACATATGCCTCAGCTCACCGATTAAGTGGATGATTTTTTTGCCTCACAAATTTCTTTGAAGTATTGGGATTGTACAACCTTATTACTTACTCATTTTCCATTGCTACTAATACCATTTGGCTATTTTACTGCACTTCAACTTAGCCGATAACACTTTTACTGTTAAGAGCCGTGTCGTAGGCATTGATATTTAATTCAATGATGACGACTTAGCAAAAATCCTAAATATTTCAAATGTAGCTGCTCCTTTAGATGACATCACTGAGTTTGAATTTCCAAAAGACACGACTTTAAGCAGTTTTAAAACTCAACTTTGTGTTCCTGAACCTGTCCGTCTCGGCAAGTTCAAAGCTGCACACTTGAACCTATTCTTTTATGAGTTATATCATATTGTTTACTCCACTATTTTGTCAAAATCTACTTCTAAAGACGATGTGACTACACTGAAAATATCTTTATTTTATCATATTCGTAAATGGATTCCATTTTTGGTCCCTAAGACGATTATCCAAAAGATAGGTAGATGTCGCGAGAGGAACAGAAACCTCGTCTACGCGATAATCCTTGCTATCATCTTTGAGCACTTTGAGATTGATTTATTTTCTTATGCTCGTGACTCAGAGCCCAAGTATCCTCAGCTCTCTCGTCGTAGTACATCTATCCCTTTTATTCCTCCTACTGTACCACCTCCTCCACCTCAAGATTACTATTTGTCTTTTGAGGGTCTCCACCAGCACTTGTTTGATATACAGCATGTTCAATTGGATGAGCATAACTATTTGCGAGCGATTATTACTAACACATTGAGAAAATGTGAGTTCTGAGATGCTAGTTGGTTTCAGGCTCTAAGCAAACTTTACGGATTTATATTTTTCCCAGACGAGTCAGTATGCCCGTTCTCTTCTATGAGATCCCACTGTCTATGCTACCACTATCATGATGAGGTAGTTCATCACTTCTTTGAGCCTGGTAACGCTTATCATTGGTACCGTGGTTCCGCACTCCACACCATTCTCATAGAGCTGACACTTCTGGGGCTGGTCCTTCGGGACATAGTGGCGATGCTGATCATGACGAAGATGATTTTGTTTAGCTGAGGATTTGATCTAGACTAGATGTTTTATTAGACTTTATTTTGTCTATGTGGTCTAGGAAATTCTCCGACATTTCAAGATAGTAGTACTTTTTATATTTTATTTTTGCACTTATTTGACTGTTTCTGAGATGCTGAGTTGATGTATTTAAACTCTTATTACTATGCATTTTCTATTATTAGTGTGTATTATTCTTTTTTGGTATTCACTTCTACATTTTATGCTTAGCACTATTTCTTAGCTAATGTTTTTTTCATAAAACTGCCTATGAACTTAATATTATTATCATTATTATCTCTATGTTTCTTCAATGTTTGTCTCTTATGCATGAATTACGAGGGAGCTTCTCTCTTTGTAACTATTTTTCTAAGTGACAATGAGGAAGAAAATGATCTAACATCTCTTTCGGTTTAAACTTTTACCAAGAAAAGATAGTACCAAGTACCAAATAACTAACCATTTTTTGGGTATTTTGTCAAATAAAATATCAAGATGTCATATCAGTCAAGGTTTGTCAATTATCAAAATGGAAGAGATTATAGGCTCATTGGTCATGGTCAAACCTGATTTTTAGTAATTGATCTAACCTTGTCTCGATATAAGGGCTACTTGGACGAACTCCTAAGAACTGCTATTGCTACGTTCGAGACTTGAAGCCATTTTCTATTGAGTCTATATTTTCTATTATCAATTGTCAAATGTATTTTTTTTATTTTATTGTTCTAGGAAATATAATGTACACCGAGTCTTGCTGGCAAATAGGCTATCGATAAACGTTTTCAAAATACCTTTTTATTTTGAAAACAAATCCTACTTGCAAAAGCCCAAAATTTTTCTAACTGCTTGATCTCTCAAAAATCCCAAAACCTGATGTACAAAATCCTAACCAAACCAATTCTTGACTAACAGAATTCGGACCGAAGTCAGCCCAAATTCGGCCCGAGTTCAGTCAGTGGAACGTTGGCTTTCTCTTCCGCAGTTATGGATGCAACGACTATCTGTCAAAATTCTCTCAAAGAATTCTGCACGAATTTGCCCCGAATTCTTCCTTTGGAAAACCTATAAATAGAGAAAAATTTCTACCATTTCAACACACCAATTCATTCTCTCTTCTCTTCTCTCTAAGCTTACTTCGTTCTTTCCTTTAAGCTTTCATTTTCAAATCCGAAGCCAGTTACAATCCTCTAGTCGATTTTCTATTATGGTACGGTCTAGTAGTTTCAGAGTGATTATAATCAAAAGGCTTAACAAGAAGTAAGACACTTCAAAATTGAAGTTGGTCGAGTGCTTTGGATCAAAGCTTGCGTTGTATAAGTTGCAAGGACTTCGTATGAAAACTTACAATTTTTGTATAGTGGATTTCAACTGGAAGTTGGAGTTTTTGTGACTGGATTAGTCCTCACAAGAGAAAAACTAGTATACATTCTTGTGTTTGTATTTACTCTCTGCTCTCTACTTTTACATTTTCATATCTGTGATATATTTATGTGATCTTGCTATTAATAATTTTTTAATAGCTAATTTTTTGCTGCCTACTATATTCATCCCCCTCTAGAGTATAGCACTTTACATCTCGTTCCTACAGTAGCGAGATGGACAAGTTGAAAATCTAGCTAGGAAATTCCTACCCGATAGGAATCGATCATAAGAGGCGTCATAGAGACCTATGTGTCAAAGCAATTGTTGCCTTTATGCATCGTCTACTCGAATTGAACTTTTGTGTCGGATATATTGTGGCCTTTATCCAACATCAATTTAAGAGTCGTGTCGGAAGAATTTGAGCACGGTGTCTTAGTATGTCATCTAGCGGACGTAGTCCTGAATGTTGATACATTTGCAAGTCAATAAAGGAAAATCATATCGAGATGACTTACAAGGTGAGACTTCAAAAATAGTTGGGCATTGACTTCAAACACAAGGCATTACGAAGGCTCGTTGTCATTGAATGTGCGACGGCTTGACGCAACGCATATAATTGATGTTCAATTGTACTAAGACTACAAAATTAGAAATGTAATTTTTGAATCACATCGTGTGTCGTGACTTTTGTTGGATGATCACTATAACACCCACTTTTCTAAAATGAGGGTAATTTTGAAATTTTGTAATTATAATTATTTAATAATGATATTTAAACTATGTTATGATTTTTGATGATTTTTAATCAATTTATAACTATTTAAATCTATGACTTATGATTTTAATGTTTTGCTAGTGTAACTCTAGAGACTGCATGACCTAGAGACTAACCTTGACCACGGGGACCTAACCATGTGATTAGGATGACTAATTGCAACTTTTTAGTCTAAGGGTACTTTGGTCATTTTTGACTTATTAATGAAAATGAATTTTGATTGATTATTTTGGTGTTATCTTTTTATTAAAGACTAACCTAGTTTTGACCTAACCTAGATGTTAGTGATGTTCATAGAGGTTTAGTTAGAATGTTAGAGACTTGATAACTAAGTTAGAGAATATCTAGATATTTGTAAGTTAGATATTTTATTAGCTTTAGCCTAGAATTAGCTTGGGTCGTAAGTTGAGACTTAGAATTGATTGCTAGAGAGCCCTTGCCTTTCTCCATGCCCAAACCCTAACCCTAACCATGCTATGGCAGCCATGTGGAGACCCCAACACCCCTATATAATGCCTTTTAACACTCACTTGCCTCCTTTAGAAATCCCCTTTAGAAACCCTAATAGTTCTTCCCAAAATCATCAAATCTCCACATTCTTCTACCAAATTGATCCCACTCAATTGCATTAGAGGTCATTTCTAGAGTAGAGGTTGAAAGGAGCTTGCTTGCTAGGTTTGGAGCCCACTTGGCCATTGGAGGAGGACTTCTCATTTTGGGGCTTTTTGATTGAGATCTCTCAATAGGTAAAATCTCTCAAATTGATTCAAATCTCTATTTTCTTTCCATAAAAGTATCCATCAAGGTGTCCCCTAGCTGTAGAGTGAGTTTGGTAGGAATTCGTGTCCATTTGATATGTGTATCGGACACGTATCGGTGTGTATTAACAAGTGTTTGATGAAATATCTAAACCAAAGTTTTGATAACCATTTTTGAAACTAATTTCATATGTGTGTAGCCCTATATGTGGGGATTTGATTCCCTTCTGACTGAGTTGATTTTTGTGCATTTTTTGTGTCCAAATTGGACACGCACACACGCATGAGACACTACACAGGGGATACTCTGATCTTCTGCTGCTAGACACGTCATGTATACTGGACACGACACGGTTTGATACGACATATTAGGGGAAGGTGCGGGCCAACACTGACACCTTGCACACAAAATTCGAGGAGGTTTCATCGAGGGGTTTGTGAGAAATCATGATCGTACTAGGTTTTCGAAAACTGCACACACACACGAATTTTTTACTCTAACACGCGTCTCGTGCGGCATGTAGGCACGACGTGGACCTAAAACAGTGAGTGTTAGCAGGCATGTGTGTTAGGGTGTGAGTGTGTGACTTGGGAGTGTGTGAGGCTGTGAAAACAATGTGACAATAGGCTAACAAGGCAGTATGGCGTGGCAACTTGTGTGTGTGTATAAACAGTGTGGCAGGACATGTATGCAGTGTGTGTATAAAGCATCAGGAAACCTGTGTGTGGTTCATTATATGACAGTGTAGGGATCACATATGTGTGCATTAGGCATTACATAGTGTAACAGGAATGTGGGTGTGTGTATGCTCAGATAAATGTAGCAGTTCAATAGGATTAGGAAATTACTTCTCAGGTTCAGTATTTAAAATGAGAGGAAATCAGTCCAGACTATTCTAAACAGTGACCCAATCTCAGAGATACAATCTCATATTAACACATGTAAAGCAAAGGAAACCAATCCAGTTCAGTCAACCATGGTGAATTCAATCAGAACACTCAGGTATTTAATCATGAACTCAGTTAAAACTAAGGAAATTCTCAGGTTTATATTTGAAAATGAAAAGGAAATCAATTCAGTAAATCAGGGAAGGAATGAACTAAATCTCAGTTGCATTTGTGAATCAACATTCCATTTAGTCAAACACATTTCGAATTTCAGATTGGAAGAACCCATTAACAGTTAGCAAAACAGTGAACATTTCACTGATACATGGCAGTATCAGAATTGGAAAATTCACATTTCAGCTATAAGGCCTATGGAAAAATCTGTAAATTAATTAAAAAGGTTAGGGACTTGTGTTATGATATGATTTAGTATAATCCTAACTAAACACAAACTTTAATAACAGGAAACTAACAGTGATAAACACTGATACCACATAATCTCAGTCGACTAACACTCAACCCACATTCGATTCACATATCTTATCTACAACCCAACTAACATATAGACTTAATCTAATATAGATTATACATTATATTTTGGACCTAATTAACAATTTAAAACACAATTTAAACACCATTTAATTTCTGAAAAGTGAAGAACTGAACTTGGTATCAGTGAACATTAGGAATAACCCAAATTTGAATATCGAAATATGGTAAAAACCTAATGCAAAGGTTGGTAAACATTCTGTCATGCATACACGTATCAAACATGATGTTTGTGTCCAAACAAGTGGACACAAATGTGTCCAATCCAACAAAACCAAAAACAAGTAAACTGGACACACTGGAAAACAGCCTCGTGCAGGTGTGCACGCGTGTCGTGAGGTGCACGTGTCTAAGTGTCTGTATCGTGTCCACAGTGTCGCGTGTCAGAGAATTTGAGCCGTATCAGAGACTAATTACACTGTGCATAGTGTCAGTATATTCCTCGTGCGCGGTCGATATCCCTCTAACCAGTGCACGAGACCTAGTGAAATTTGGGGAGCATGGTGACAGAATATGCCCTAACAATCCTACCAAATTTCGTGTCAAGGCAAGTCGTGTCGTGTCCTGTAGGGACCCCGAGCAGCAGGGGATCCAATCCCGAGCACACGCGAGCGTGTTCCCGTATCCAAACTGACACGACACCACACCAATATCACCTCAGTCCATAAGAAATAGGTAAGCGACAACAAAATAGCAATTTCCATTCAAATAGATTTCGTAAATGACCCAAAAAGTTCCTTTGAGGCATTTACACAAACACATTCCTAGGGACACTGATACGTGTCCAAATAGGAGACGAAACCGATGCAATCCGACACGAAACCAATGCTGACACTTAGGGGACTCCTAGGGCTCCCTAAATATGAAAACAAATCAAAATTTTAAGGAAAAATGGATGAGTTACCTATGGATGAACTTTCAAGAAAAACCTATTTTTAATAGCTCTTCTCTTGATGTCCCAATCCACTCAAATCACATCAAACTGAAATGGAACCTTAATGACAGCAAGAATAGGTATATTAGAACCTAATGGAGAAGATTTGAATGAAAAAGGAAGAGGAATGGAATTGTAGGGATTAAAAGAAGTAGAAACAAACCTTTCCTTAAACTTTGAGCTTTCCTAAGAAAGAGGCAACCCTAAATTTTAGGAGGGATTATATAGGGTGATGATCCCAATAAGGATAGGGGTGGCCGGCCACTTGTCTAGGGATTAGGGTTTTGGAATTTGTCTTGGGCTTTGGGCGAACTTACAAGGCTATGTGTTAAATGATTAATCAAGGCTCTAAATCATAAGTCAAGACTTATAACTTTCTAATCCCTATTGCTAATTAGAGTCTAATGACCAAACCAAAGATTAGACTAGGTTAGACTAGAGTCATATAACCTAACCAAGTCCATACTAACTAGGGTTAGCTTCTAGGTTGGTCTACAAGGGTCAAGACTAGCCAAAAACAATCTAGTTCAAATAATTCCTAAAAAATTCTCATAAATTCAAATAAATTCTAATAAATTTAAATTACCCCAAAAATGACAAAAATACCCTCATATGGAAAATTGGGTGTTACAATCCTACTGTCACGCCCCAGAACCAGAATACTGGAGAGCGGGGGCAGACATAGCCAGCTACGTATATGAAATGGAATCCATCTCGCTATACGGTCACGGCTGTCTAGATACATGAGGGTTTATCTACAAGCCAACAGTCTCTTACGGTCATGAATAAGCCTAGTGTCTCAATCACAAGCAAATAAGTAAAAGTTCACAAGAAGTATGATCATTAAATATACAATAGTAAGGCATCCCAAACATTACATATTCAGCTGATCATGAAGCTAGTCGTTACAAAATGTCAAGACTAGCAAGAGTTTAGTCATACATGATCAACCCTAGGATCTGTTAATCATGTTACAGCCCGTAGGCAGACAGTAAGTAAGTGCAATCGAGCTAAACAGATGCTCGTCGGCTAAACATCTCAAAAGAATATTTTTTACAATAAAGTGGGATATCAAAAATAAACCCACTCGTTGCCAGGGTTCCGTCTAGTGGCCACCATCTGGCTGGAAGTTCGGTAGATCCTCTGGAGCAGCTCCAAAATCTGGCCATACAAAACCAGCTGGGTCAGATCCCAGAAAGAGCAAGTGCCACAAAGGAAGCTTCACTTAGGAACTAAAACCAGCAATCAGCACAAGAGTATAAATAAAGTAAGAACTGGAAATAAAGAAAATACATCAGGATGATATACGACGAGATAACCATGGAACTATTCAGATAACCAGGTTATAACCCGTAAACCAAACAAGGACCGGAGTTGTAACCCTTCGTCTGAACAGAACTTGGAATTCTCACCATTTATCGATAAAATAACTATAGGCATTCAGGTCATGTAGTAATCTAGGACAGAATCCGGACAAGACTAGACAGGTTAGACTCCATCCAATCATTTCACGGCCAAGCAAGAGTTACGGCTTGATACTTTAACCAACTAGGGTTATCACAGATCTAGTTACTAACAAGATGCAGTGAGAATCATCCACAGCCACAAGCCCTGCAGACCATCCAGGTTACCCGGGTTAAAGGAATTAGAGTTGAATTCAGGTGGGTACGCCGTCCAGGAACGAATGTACCCTTAGGTAGCTTGAAGGGTGCAACACATGACAGTGTGCTGGAAATGTGCCCTACTCGACGGCAGGCTACAGATCCCAAGGCGTGCCCAGGTAACGGGATTGCCTGTAGCTGTGAGATCTCTTCATGACTAATGTATTAATCTAGTTATTAGCCTTAGTTCATTTTAGTAGGTACTCCTGACCGTGGTACTCAGGAGTCCCCTCCTAGACATTATGCAAGACAGGACTGGTTTATTTGTACAAGCACAATCGCCCACGGTGTCCAGGATTAATTATACAGGTCATGTCATGTCAGGTAGCCATCGTAACAACTATTCGAGATAATCATGTCAGGTTATCATGGCAAGTGTACTAGTCAGGAGTGCGTCACGACGGGCCACTATCAGGTCATGTCAGGTTATTATGTCAGGAGTGCACCACTACGGGTCACTATCACGTCATGCTCAATTATTAATTCCAAACATATCAAATGAATTCATGATTTTCAAGTTCAGGACAAAAGGCGTAAGGATATAAAATGGACGTAAAATATCTAATAAAATATCAATATACAAGGCTATAGAATAGCCATGCGGCTAAAGCATATGCGGCCAGGATAGATCTCATGCGGCTCGAAAGGGAACAGCCCATGCGGCTGGATGGTATCAGGCGTATGCGGCTGAAAGTGTAGGGCATATGCGGCCAGGAAACTAGTCCCCATGCGGCCAGGAAGAAATGGGGCACATGCGGCCAGGGAGGTGATGGCGCATGCGGCTCCAAGATGTTGGGCCTCATGCGGCCAGCGGAAGAGTGGCTTCATGCGGCTGGGGAGGGAGGCAAGCTCATGCGGCTAGGAGAAATGCAAGTTTATGCGGCTCAAGAAGATGGGCGCATATGCGGCTCGGGGAGCAATGCCTATACGGCCAGACTGGTCACGGGCCTATGCGGCCAGGAAATGACTGGGCCTCATGCGGCTGAGGAGAAATGAGCCTATGCGGCTAAGAATGGGACTCAGCCTCATGCGGCTGGGACTAAGTTTCATGCGGCTTAGAAGTACAAGGGTTTCAGGCGGCTGGGGGCGACTTGCCGCATGAATACTCATGCGGTCAAGTAAAGCCACGCGCCAGGGAACTGTTCTTCTTCTCCAAATTTCCGAGGAGAAGAACACTATGAGCCCATGCCTTCCATGCTTCATAAAACCTTCATCCGGAGCCCAAATCCGAACTTCCATAGGTCAAAATGGAGTAGAACGAGATTCTCTACAACATAGAACCCTCAAAACTCAGAAATAACAGGATTAAGTAGATCAAAACCCAAGAAATCCGAAAATAAGTAAACTTAGATCTAGAAGAATCTAGCCATAGAAAGTGAAAATGCCAAGTTCTAAAGTAAGTTAAAATACTGTAAGGAAGAGAATGAAGCAATAAAATTAGAGTTTCTCCATGAAGCAAGTTGCACTTGCCTAGACCTCTCTCTCCCCTCTCTCTCTGGTAGGTAAGGAAGTAAATGAGAAAGAAGAAGATGATAAATGAAGAGAGAGAATGAAGAGGGCTAATAAATACAAATGGTGGTAGGTAGGGGGTTCATCCATGGGTTCATCATGAACCAAGCAAAACCAAGCCAGGCCGAACCAACCCAAGGAAATAACCAAGCCAAGCCAAGAAGGAATTAAACAAGGAAATCATACAATACAAGAATAAATACGTACACGTATTCCAGGAATACGTAATACGAACCACAGGCATTACAACTCTACCCACCTTAAAAGAATTCCGTCCTCGGAATTTAATCAAGAGGCTAGAGGAGCAATAACAAGCTACATTAATCACATGTAAGCTATAACTAGGCAGACAATCAATCATTCAAGCAAGGAATCGAAGGTATGAGGCATAAGAAAGACATTATACCTCACGAGTCAAACAAGTCGGGATATCGCGATCGGATATCATCCTCACGCTCCCACGTTGACTTTCCCAAAGAGTGATGACCCCAAGCAATTCGGACTAACTTGATAGTCTTGTTCTTGAGGATCTTCTCTCTCCGGTCCAATATAGACACGGCCCTTTCTTCATACGAAAGGTTGGTACCAACAACCAATTCCGAATGATCTAAGATGTGGCTCGGGTCTGGGATATACCGTCGTAATTGGGATACATGGAACACGTCATGCACCTTGCTTAGCGACGGTGGAAGAGCGAGACGATAGGATACATCTCCTACTCGCTCCAGAATATCGAACGGTCCTATATACCTAGGACTAAGCTTTCCCCGTACGCCGAAATGAATGATGCCACGATTAGGCAAAATCCTCAGGAATACATGATCGCCGACCGAAAACTCGAGAGGGCGCCGGTGAGAATCGGCCCAATGGCGCTGGCGATCTTGGGCAACTCGAAGATGATCTCTGACTCGCCTGACCACTTCAACTGTCTGGGCAATCATTTCTGGACCGAGCATCTGTCTCTCTCCAATATCATCCCAGGCTAGCGGGGATCTGTACTTCCTATCATACAGTGCCTCGAACGGTGCCATCTGGATACTGGCCTGGAAACTGTTGTTGTACGAGAATTCTACCAGGTGTAAGTGATCTTCCCATGAACCACCGAAGTCAAGTGTACAGGACCGCAATATGTCTTCAAGAGTCTGGATCGTGCGTTCTGACTGGCCATCTGTCTGCGGGTGATACGCTGAACTGAACTGGAGACGAGTCCCCAAACTCTCTTACAAGCTACACCAAAAGTGCGACGTGAATCTTGAATCTCGATCCGAGGTGATACTGACTGGCACTCCGTGAAACCTGACAATCTGCCTGAGGTACATCTCTGCTAACTGAGCTGTCGACTGACCAACTCTGAACGGGAGAAAGTGAGCTACCTTCGTGAGCCGATCAACTATAACCCCGAAAGCATCTCTTCCAGCCGGGGATCTAGGTAATCCAATTACGAAATCCATGGTCACATACTTCCACTTCCATTCTGGAATTGGCAAGGGCTGAAGAAGTCCAGCCGGTCTCTGATGTTCAGCCTTAACTTGTTGGCAAACCAAACACCGAGAGACAAATCGAGCTATCTCCCGCTTCATGCCATTCCACCAGAAGTGCTGACGGATATCATGGTACATCTTTGTACTGCCGAGATGGATGGAATACTGAGAACTGTGAGCCTCTGACATAATTTCCTGTCTGATATCTCCACTGGGTACACAAAGACGCTTACCATGTCGAAGTATACCATCCTCATGAATGCATAACTCTGGTCTTCGTCATGCCTCACACTCTGCTCTGAGTCGCTGAAGCTTGGAATCTGCCGACTGCGCCATCCAGATCCTCTCGACTATAGTGGACTGAACTTGCATACTGGCCATCAATACCACACTGGAAGGGAGGACAACTTCTATACCCATCTTCTGAAGATCTGCTAACAGCTCTGGTTGCGCTGTTAGGAAATAAACTCCTGCTCTCCTGCTCAATGCATCCGCAACAACATTGGCCTTCCCAGGGTGATACTACAGGTTGACATCATAATCCACAAGAAGCTCCAGCCACCTTCTCTGACGCATGTTAAGATCCTTCTGGATGAAAACATACTTCAGGCTCTTGTGGTCGATAAAAATCTCCACCCTATCTCCGTACAAGTAGTGCCTCCACAACTTAAGTGCAAATACTACTGCTGCCAGCTCCAAGTCATGGGTTGGGTAATTCTTCTTATGATCACGAAGTTGTCGTGACGTATAAGCTATTACCTTCCCATGCTGCATCAGAACACATCTTAAACCTCTGCCTGAAGCATCACAGTACACTGAGAATCCTTCGGTCCCATCTAGAAGCGTGAGAATAGGAGCTGTTATCAGGCCTCGCTTCAACTGCTCAAAAGAACTCTGACACTCTGCTGTCCAAGCAAATTGTGCATCCTTGCGGGTCAACTGCGTCAATGGCGCCGAAATTCGAGCAAAATCCGATACAAACTGCCGGTAGTAGCCGGCCAATCCAAGAAAACTACGAACTTCTGCAACTGTGCTGGGCACTGGCCATGACTTAATAGCCACAATCTTCTGGGGATCCACTTCTACTCCTCTTCGAGTGATGATATGACCCAAGTACGAAATGCGATCGAGCCAGAACTCGCATTTACTGAACTTGGCATACAACTGGTGCTCACGAAGAATCTGGAGGACAACTCTGAGATGCTGCTCATGCTCTGCCTCACTCTTGCTGTAGACCAGGATGTCGTCCAAGAACACAATCACAAACTGATCCAAGTAAGGCATGAAGATGCGATTCATGAGGTCCATGAATACTGTCGGCGTATTGGTCGCTCCAAAAGGCATAACAGGGAACTCCCAATGCCTATATCTCGATCTAAAAGCTGTCTTCGGAATGTCCTGCTCTCTGACTCTGATCTGATGATAACCTGATCGCAAGTCAATCTTCGAGAATACTGAAGCCCCCTTGAGTTGATCAAACAAGTCATCTATCCTCGGAAGAGGGTATCTGTTCTTGATTGTCACTGAGTTCAAGGTACGATAATCAACACATAACCTGGACGTACCATCCTTCTTTTTCACAAGAAGCATCGGGGCTCCCCAAGGCGATCCACTAGCACGAATGAATCCTTTGATTCTGAGTTCCTCAATCATCTTGTACAATATTTCCAACTCTGACGGCGCCATCCTGTAGACTCTCTCTGACACTGGAGCTGTTCCGGGAATCAAGTCTATGGCGAACTCGATCTCCCGCTTCGGAGGCATACCTGGAAGCTCTTCTGGGAAAACATCTGGAAACTCATCCACTATCCTGGGTAACTGAACCGCTGCTACTGCCATCCGCAATATCGGAGGAGATGGCTCAACTTTGCCTCGAAAAAAGGAAAACTCTGGCTCACCTGGAATGCTAAAAACAATCCTGCCGATATGGCAGTCTATTCTAGCATACTGGTTTCTCAACCAATCCATCCCTAAGACCACATCATAATCGGCCATCGGGAACTCTATCAATCTAGCGGGGAATTCTCTACCGCTAACTACGATCCGACACGAGGAAAATACTCTATCTACTCCCACAAGTCTGTTACCAGTAAGTATATTGAGCCTTACTGATAATGACTCGGGCTCCAATCCTACCCGTATCGCGAATCGTGCAGACATAAAAGAATGCGATGCACCAGAATCAAATAAAGCTAAAGCTGGAAATGAGTTGACGAGAATAGTACCTGCCACTACCTCTCCTGGTGCCAATCCTTCCTCTGCGGTCATCACCATAGCATGACCATGCCCTCGGGGTGCTAGTCCCCTCTGCTGAAATCTTTGCTACTTATTCTGACTCTGGGCCTGGGCTTGAACATGCTGCTTGCTGGGGGTTCTGCTACTGGAACACTTGGGTCTGAGGCGGCAAGGGCCTCGGCAATGGATACTGCTGCTGCTGCTGGACTGGAACTGGTCCTCTCACCGAAGAGCTAGAAAGGTTGGACGATGATGAACCACCCCTATTCGGGCAGGATCCAACCCTATGGTCCGGTGCTCCACAAGCCAGAAACAATCCCTGTGTCCTGCGACATTCTGCCACTACATGGCCTGGCTTCCCACAATGAGAACAACCCACTGCGAAAGATTTCTTCTGCTTCTGCTGCTGAGGGTGCGTCAGAGTGGAATGCGGAACCGACGTTACTGAGGCCGCCCGCCTTGGAGCTCCAATAGTCAAAGCCCTGGCTGCCGGAGCTGGTGCTGAAGACTGATTCATCTGGGAATGAGATCGCTTCCGACCGCCGACCCTATCCACAATCCTCTGGAAGGTGTACTCATGCCTCCTAGCTGCTCTCAAGACTGCATCAAAAGTCTGATGCTCAAACTGCTCGACCGCCAACAAGATCTCCAGGTGAAGCCCTGCTGGAACCGCTGGGCTCTATCATACTCGGTTGCCACCAAAGTGGGAGCAAACCGACTAAGTCTGGAAAACTCGGCCGCATATCCGTCGACTGTTCTGCCTCCTTGCTTCAAGTTGGTGAATCGGGTCTGCAGATTAAACCGAGCTACAGCATCAAAATACTTGGTCTGGAATCTCTCTCTGAACACCGCCCAAGCAATGGATGTTGCTAATCCAATGGCCTGAGCTGCCCACCAGCTGCGGGCAAGATCTAGCAACTGCAGGCGCACCACGGCCACCTTCTCGTTCTCTGGGGTCCTGGCTGCTTTAAGAATCACCTCTGTGTCCTGAAGCCAAGCATCTGCGGCGATCGTATCTTCACTACCGTCGAAAAAGGGTGGGTTCAAGCGCTTGAAGCTGTTGGCCGCACTTTTACCCTGATGACCTCCTCTGGTCAAGGCATCCGTCACTGCCTGGTGTAAGGCATCTCCACGACGATCTTGAGAAGCTATCAAGGTCCTGACGAGTCCTACTAAAGTGCCATCATCAGGTTCGGCAGGCTGAACTGGCTGGACTGGTGGCTCTCCATCAGAAGGCACGACTCTGGAGGCTACTCCGGAATGCTGGGCTTGATCTCCAGGTTGCTGCTGGTCCGCGGGAGGTGCTCCGCCTTGCTGATCGGTAGGACCACGAACAATGCCGCTGAAGAAGACGACATAGGGAACAATAAGGAAGGACCAGGAGAGATCAATGATCATGTGATCAGGGCAAGAATCCAGGGATTCAGAGAATATGAGCAGAGTTCAAGGGCGAATATTGATTGAGACATCTATTCGGTAAACCGTCACATATCTTGATTTACAAGACCTGCATGGGCCACCACTTAAACCATGTCACGCCCCAGAACCAGAATACTGGAGAGCGGGGGCAGACATAGCCAGCTACGTATATGAAATGGAATCCATCTCGCTATACGGTCACGGCTGTCTAGATACATGAGGGTTTATCTACAAGCCAACAGTCTCTTAAGGTCATGAACAAGCCTAGTGTCTCATTCACAAGCAAGTAAGTAAAAGGTTACAAGAAGTATGATCATTAAATATACAATAGTAAGGCGTCCCAAACATTACATATTCAGCTGATCATAAAGCTAGTCGTTACAAAATGTCAGGACTAGCAAGAGTTTAGTCATACATGATCAACCCTAGGATCTGTTAATCATGTTACAGCCCGTAGGCAGACAGTAAGTAAGTGCAATCGAGCTAAACAGATGCTCGTCGGCTAAACGCCTCAAAAGAATATTTTTTACAATAAAGTGGGAGATCAAAAATAAAACCACTCGTTGCCAGGGTTCCGTCTAGTGGCCACCATCTGGCTGGAAGGTCGGTAGATTCTCTGGAGCTGCTCCGAAATCTGGCCATACAAAACCAGCTGGATCAGATCCCAGAAAGAGCAAGTGCCACAAAGGAAGCTTCACTTAGGAAATAAAACCAGCAATCAGCACAAGAGTATAAATAAAGTAAGAACTGGAAATAAAGAAAATACATCAGGATGATATATGACGAGATAACCATGGAACTATTCAGATAACCAGGTTACAACCCGTAAACCAAACAAGGACCGGGGTTGTAACCCTTCGTCTGAACAGAACTTGGAATTCTCACCATTTATCGATAAAATAACTACAGGCATTCAGGTCATGTAGTAATCTGGGACAGAATCAGGACAAGACTAGACAGGTTAGACTCCATCCAATCATTTCAAGGCCAAGCAAGAGTTACGGCTTGATACTTTAACCAACTAGGGTTATCACAGATCTAGTTACTAACAAGATGCAGTGAGAATCATCCACAGCCACAAGCCCTGCAGACCATCCAGGTTACCCGGGTTAAAGGAATTAGAGTTGAATTCAGGTGGGTACGCCGTCCAGGAACGAATGTACCCTTAGGTAGCTTGAAGGGTGCAACACGTGACAGTGTGCTGGAAATGTGCCCTACTCGACGGCAAGCTACAGATCCCAAGGCGTGCCCAGGTAACGGGATTGCCTGTAGCTGTGAGATCTCTTCATGACTAATGTATTAATCTAGTTATTAGCCTTAGTTCATTTTAGTAGGTACTCCTGACCGTAGTACTCAGGAGTCCCCTCCTAGACATGATGCAAGACAGGACTGGTTTATTTGTACAAGCACAATCGCCTACAGTTTCCAGGATTAATTATACAGGTCATGTCATGTCAGGTAGCCGTCGCAACAGCTATTCGAGATAATCATGTCAGGTTATCATGGCAAGTGTACTAGTCAGGAGTGTGCCACGACGGGCCACTATCAGGTCATGTCAGGTTATTATGTCAGGAGTGCACCACTACGGGTCACTATCACGTCATGCTCAATTATCAATTCCAAACATATCAAATGAATTCATGATTTTCAAGTTCAGGACAAAAGGCGTAAGGATGTAAAATGGACGTAAAATATCTAATAAAATATCAATATACAGGGCTATAGAATAGCCATGCGGCTAAAGCATATACGGCCAGGATGGATCTCATGCGGCTCGAAAGGGAACAGCCCATGCGGCTGGATGGTATCAGGCGCATGCGGCTGAAAGTGTAGGGCATATGCGGCCAGGAAACTAATCCCCATCCGGCCAGGAAGAAATGGGGCGCATGCGGCCAGGGAGGTGATGGCGCATGCGGCTCCAAGATGTTGGGCCTCATGCGGCCAGCGGAAGAGTGGCTTCATGCGGCTGGAGGGGAGGCAAGCTCATGCGGCTAGGAGAAATACAAGTTCATGCGGCTCAAGAAGATGGGCTCATATGCGGCTCGGGGAGCAATGCCTATGCGGCCAGACTGGTCACGGGCCTATGCGGCCAGGAAATGACTGGGCCTCATGCGACTGAGGGGAAATGAGCCTATGCGGCTAAGAATGGGACTCAGCCTCATGCGGCTGGGACTAAGTTTCATGCGGCTTAGAAGTACAAGGGTTTCATGCGGCTGGGGGCGACTTGCCGCATGAATACTCATGCGGTCAAGTAAAGCCACGCGCCAGGGAACTGTTCTTCTTCTCCAAATTTCTGAGGAGAAGAACACTATGAGCCCATGCCTTTGAAGCTTCATAAAACCTTCATCCGGAGCCCAAATCCGAACTTTCATAGGTCAAAATGGGGTAGAACTAGATTCTCTACAACATAGAACCCTCAAAACTCAGAAATAACAGGATTAAGTAGATCAAAACCCAAGAAATCCGAAAATAAGTAAACTTAGATCTAGAAGAATCTAGCCATGGAAAGTGAAAATGCCAAGTTCTAAAGTAAGTTAAAATACTGTAAGGAAGAGAATGAAGCAATAAAATTAGAGTTCCTCCATGAAGCAAGTTGCACTTGCCTAGACCTCTCTCTCCTCTCTCTCTGGTAGGTAAGGAAGTAAATGAGGAAGAAGAAGATGATAAATGAAGAGAGA
Source organism: Iris pallida (assembly GCA_029216955.1). Lineage (NCBI taxonomy): Eukaryota > Viridiplantae > Streptophyta > Magnoliopsida > Asparagales > Iridaceae > Iris > Iris pallida. The sequence goes on along the minus strand of JANAVB010025196.1, from coordinate 8,947,568 downwards.
GAATGAAGAGGGCTAATAAATACAAATGGTGGAAGGTAGGGGGTTCATCCATGGGTTCATCATGAACCAAGCAAAACCAAGCCAGGCCGAACCAACCCAAGGAAATAACCAAGCCAAGCCAAGAAGGAATTAAACAAGGAAATTATGCAATACAAGAATAAATACGTACACGTATTCCAGGAATACGTAATACGAACCACAGGCATTACACCTACCCACCTTATAAAAATTTTGTCCTCAAAATTAAAGGTGATCGTACTCCTTCTAGGTTAAGCCGCAAGCAATCATAGTCTCAGAACCTAATCAATCATACAATTTAAGAGGACGGCATATAGGGTCATGGCATGCAATATCAGTCTGGGGTCTCATCTAGTTACCCCAACATGCTATAGTACTAGGCAATCACAAGGTATCAAAACATACAAACAAGGGATGCATCAAATATTCATAAAAAGTGATACTAAGGTTAGGTCAAAACTCACCTCCAGCTAGGTCTGAGAACTAGAACTCCCTCCTGGAAGCAAGGCCCTGGTTGGTAGGTGCATCAGGACAATGCTGCACCCAGTGCGCAGCTGACCCACAGAATAGGCACAATCCTAGTCTCTTTCTACAGTTGCTTCACTTGTGCCTAGACTTCCTACAGTAGTCACAGATAGGCTCTGGCTCAGTTGGCCTCTGCTGGACAGGAGACTGGGCTGGGTATGATTATATAGGCGGGATAAAAGTGTACTCCTCAAACTCTTGGTAGGACTGGGTACTGCTCCTCGCCCTCTTGGAGCTAGGCTCTCCTCCTGAAAGCACAGAGTCCCGCTGTCACGCCCCAGAACCAGAATACTGGAGAGCGGAGGCAGACATAGCCAGCTACGTAATCCCAAAGTACGTTAATACTCTGAAATCACGTATAAGCTATCAAGACATGGGGGTTACTCTACAAGCCATCAGTCAATCCTAGGGTTTAACAATCCTAGGTATCTCAATCACAAGCAAATATATAAGAGCAAGAGTACGATCATCATACATACAATAGTAAGGCGTCCCGAACCATATATACATGACTGATCATGAAGCCAGTACCACAGAACTGAGGACTAGCTAGAGTATTAGTCGTACATGATAAGGACTAGCTATAGTCTAGAATACACATATCATGTTTACGCCCGTAGGCTACAATATCAAGGTAAATACCAAAACACGGGCTAAACACGTGCTCGGGGCTAAACATTACAAGAGAAGAATTTACATATCAGTGGGAGAATGAAGAAGAAACCCACTGAGGCACTCTGGTGCTCCGGCTGGTCACCGTCGAGTAGATGGTGCGGTAGATCCTTCGGGCTCTTCTATCGGAACCTGGCCATGCAAAACCAGTGGGGTCAGACCCCAAATAGCAAGTACCACAAAGGAGGCCGAACTATGAACTAAAACCAGCAATCATTAGCAATCAACAAGCAGATAAGTGAAGGGGAATCGAGATTCGTGCAGTACCAATGCACTCATCCCGAACATAAGAAGACAGTAAGTAAATCATCATTTGACATAAAGTAAACTGGAGAACATGTTAAATAAATAGAACTGGGCAGGTGATATATAATGAGATAACCATGGGACTATTCAGATAACCAGGTTACAACCCGTAAACCAAACAAGGACCGGGGTTGTAACCTTTCGTCTGAACAGAACTTGGTTTCTCCCACCATTTATCGGCAGGATAAAATAAGAAATCAGGACATGCAACAATCATGTACAGGACAGGACGAATATGAACAATCAGGTCATGTGATAATCTTGTGCAGGATCAAGTCAAGACTAGACTGAGTTAGACTCCATTCAATCAATCACGGCCAAGCAATAAGTACGGCTTGATACTTTAACTAACTAGGATTATCACAGGCCTAGTTACTAGCAAGATGCAATGAGATTCTTCCAAGTCCGGTTACCTGTTTGTTACTACCTGAGTGACCCCAGCAAAAAAAGGAAAAGATAGCATGATATAGCAGACACACTGTAGTAAGATACATGTGTCCTAAGGTACCACACTCGACGGCGGGCTGGAAGTGCGCTCATCTCGACGGATAGCAACAAATCCCATGTATATATATATATCAGGCCGGGATCAAAGGGGCAACAGGTAACTGGGAAAGTCTCTCCATGAACTACTTGATCAATCTAGTTATTAATCCTAGCCATATTCAATATGAATCCCTGACCGTGGGAAACCAGGGATTCATGTCCTAGACATGATGCAAGACGAGACGGGTTCATTTGTACAAACACAATCACCCACGGTGTCCAGGCCATTTATTTTTGTCAAGTCATGTTAGCCGTCGCAACAGTATTTCAAGGAGTATCATGTCAGGTTTATCATGTCAAGAGTGCGCCACAGCGGGCCACTATCATGTCATTATCATGTTCAAGTTTACTGGTCAAGAGTGCGCCATGACGGGCCACTATCATGTCATGTCAGGTCATTAATCAGGAGTGCACCACTACGGGTCACTGTCGTGTTCAGGGGACTAGTGCCGGACAGTATAGTGCAAGCATTCAATCAGGAGACTCAAGTTATGCTGAGGTTACAAGACACAAGTCATCATTAAAGGTTAAATAACAATAGAGAAATAATAATAATAACAACAATTAAATAGCAGGGCAAGGCACAGGAAGGAGCCCTGCGACTCAGGGTCACTATCAAGTCATGTGTAGCAGGTCAAGTTATCAGGTCAAGTTATCATGCATGTCAGTTCTTGGTCACACAATGCCAGGTACAATTGTCATTCCAATCATGTCAATCAAATCGGGATTTTCAAGTTCGGGAAAAAGGCGTAAGGATATAAAATGGGCATAAAAATATACAATAAGGAGTTACAAGACATGGGTAAATAATAATAAAATAATAGTACACAGGGTTATGGAAAAGTCATGCGGCTAAAGCATATGCGGCCAGGAATGATCTCATGCGGCTATGAAGAGAACAGCCCATGCGGCTGAATTCATCAGGACGCATGCGGCTAAAGGAGTCGGATTTCATGCGGCTCAAATAGGAGCAAGGCCAGACGGCCAGGAAAGATGAGCATATGCGGCTGGGGATGCAAGCCTTATGCGGTCAGACTGGTCATGAGCCTATACGGCCAGGGGATGAAGGGGGTTTATGCGGCTGGACCAATGCGGGTCATGCGGCCAGGATGTAAATGTTCATGTGGCTCAGGAAGCACAGGTATATGTGGCTCGGGAGTCTCATACGGCTCCGCCAGGGTAGGTCATGCGGCTCAGCCCCACGTAAGGCCATGCGGCCAGAAAGGGACGGGTCTCCATGCGGCTCGGGTAGAAGTCCATGCGGCTAGTCGTAAGTCCTATGCCATGCGGCTCGATCTAATCAGGGTCATGCGGCCCGGGAATCAAAAGTCCATACGGTTGGATGGATCAAATCTTCATGCGGCTGGGAGTAAGTTCCTGCAGCATAGGCCATGCGACCAACTCATGCAGTAAGCTTATGCGGCTAGGAAGGATGACTGGCCGCATAAGAGCTATGCGGCTCAGTTCTTGCGACTGTGAACTGTTCTTCTTCTCCATTCTTCCGAGAAGAAGAACCACTCAAGCCATGGCTCCCAAGCTCCATAAATCTTTCATCCAGAGTCCAAATCCGAACTTCCTTGGGTCAAAACGGGGCAGAATGAAATGTTCTACAACATGGAACCATCAAAACTCGAAAATAACGAGATTAAATAGATCAAAACCCAAGGAATCTAAAATTACTTCAAAGCTAGATCTACAATAATCCACTCGGTAAAACCGAAAACTCCAAGTTCTAAAGATGCTTAGAATGTAATAAGGAAGAGAATGGAACAAATGAAATTGAAGTAGTCCAACATTCGGCAAGGTGTACTTGTCTCTCTCTAATGGCTAGGGTTTGGTGGAAAAGAAATGAATGATGGTGAATGAGAAGGGAGAGAGAAAAAGTGGCTTATATAACAAGCTCAAGCAATCTCCACCATTCATTCCTCTCCACTCAATCTAAACCATACACCTCATCTCATGAAAAACCAACTAAATCGAGCCAAACCAAGTCAAAGTGGAACCGAACCAAATAAAACCAAGTCAAAGTTAAACCAAGTCATGAAAATCCTACTTAGGAAAAATTTTAAAATATCAAGCAAATCGATGAATACGAAATACGGCTCAAATAAACACGTATCCGTATAAAATACTGATACAGTGAGACGGGTCTCATAACTCTCCACACCTTAGAAAATTTCGTCCTCGGAATTTTCTGAGGCTAGTCGAGCAAGATAACAAAACAAAAGCTCCAGGAAACTCAACAATCTCAATAAATCAAGCATGGCATATAGTAAAGTAAAACAATCAGTAATGTAAATAAACGCGTAAGTAGTAAATAAATGCACAAGAACAAATACAATCATGATCAAGAAGGACTGGAGGCATATGGATCAATATGACTCCTGAGTCAGTTGTGTAGAAACCAACGTCCTTGCTGGCCTAAGCTGACTCCCAAAAATAGATAAAGTCAAGCCTCAAGGTAAGTCGGTACCAATGACTTAGTTCAAGACATGACTCTACCCAGGACGTGTCATCGTAGTTGAAACAGATACATGAACTTTATCACCTGTCTCAAGATATAAAGACAGAAGCGACCGGCTGATCGGGATGAACTGACATCTCTGCCTACATGCTGAGACTGATCCTCCATAACTGGCCTGGCTGAAGAATGCTGAGCTGCCCTCGGCAAAACACGAACAAGACAATCAGAAGGATCAAGAACAGTGCCCTTGAAAGTTGAAGGACACAAGATCAAATCATGGGAACAGGAATGACCAACGATCAAAACAGATATCAAGTCAAGTATCAGAGATAGAGAATAATCTGAAGGAGATCAATAAGGATAATAGTGATTGAGATATCTAAACATGGTAACCCCCACAAATCTGAAAATCGAGACCTGCATGGGCCACCACTAAAACCATGTCACGCCCCAGAACCAGAATACTGGAGAGCGGGGGTAGACATAGCCAGCTACGTAATCCCAAAGTACGTTAATACTCTGAAATCACGTATAAGCTGTCAAGACATGGGGGTTACTCTACAAGCCATCAGTCAATTCTAGGGTTTAACAATCCTAGGTATCTCAATCACAGGCAATTATATAAGAGCAAGAGTACGATCATCATACATACAATAGTAAGGCGTCCCGAACTATATATACATGACTGATCATGAAGCCAGTACCACAGAACTGAGGACTAGCTAGAGTATTAGTCGTACATGATAAGGACTAGCTATAGTCTAGAATACACATATCATGTTTATGCCCGTAGGCTACAATATCAAGGTAAATACCAAAATACGGGCTAAACACGTGCTCGGGGCTAAACGTTACAAGAGGAGAATTTACATATCAGTGGGAGAATGAAAAAGAAACCCACTGAGGCACTCTGGTGCTCCGACTGGTCACCGTCGAGCAGATGGTGCGGTAGATCCTTCGGGCACTTCTATCGTTACCTGGCCATACAAAACCAGTGGGGTCAGACCCCAAATAGCAAGTACCACAAAGGAGGCCGAACTATGAACTAAAACCAGCAATCATTAGCAATCAACAAGCAGATAAGTGAAGGGGAATCGAGATTCGTGCAGTACCAATGCACTCATCCCGAACATAAGAAGACAGTAAGTAAATCATCATTTGACATAAAGTAAACTGGAGAACATGTTAAATAAATAGAACTGGGCAGGTGATATACGATGCGATAACCATGGGACTATTCAGATAACCAGGTTACAATCCGTAAACCAAACAAGGACCGGGGTTGTAACCCTTCGTCTGAACAGAACTTAAAATTCTCACCATTTATCGGTAAAATAAATACAGGCATTATGGTCATGTAGTAATCTGGGACAGAATCAGGACAAGACTAGACAGGTTAGACTCCATCCAATCATTTCACGGCCAAGCAAGAGTTACGGCTTGATACTTTAACTAACTAGGGTTATCACAGATCTAGTTACTAACAAGATGCAGTGAGAATCATCCACAGCCACAAGCCCTGCAGACCATCCAGGTTACCCGGGTTAAAAGAATTAGAGTTGAATTCAGGTGGGTACATCGTCCAGGAAACGAATGTACCCTTAGGTAGCTTGAAGGGTGCAACACATGACAGTGTGCTGGAAATGTGCCCTACTCGACGGCAAGCTACAGATCCCAAGACGTGCCCAGGTAACGGGATTGCCTGTAGCTGTAAGATCTCTTCATGACTAATGTATTAATCTAGTTATTAGACATTGGTACAAGCACAATCGCCTACGGTGTCCAGGATTAATTATACAGGTCATGTCATGTCAGGTAGCCGTCGTAACAGCTATTCGAGATAATCATGTCAGGTTATCATGGCAAGTGTACTAGTTAGGAGTGCGCCACGATGGGCCACTATCAGGTTATGTCAGGTTATTATGTCAGGAGTGCACCACTACAGGGCTATAGAATAGCCATGCGGCTAAAGCATATGCGGCCAGGATGGATCTCATGCAGCTCGAAAGGAAACAGCCCATGCGGCTGGATAGTATCAGGCGCATGCGGCTGAAAGTGTAGGGCATATGCGGCCAGGAAACTAATCCCCATACGGCCAGAAAGAAATGGGGCGCATGCGGCCAGGGAGGTGATGGCACATGCGGCTCCAAGATGTTGGGCCTCATGCGGCCTGCGGAAGAGTGGCTTCATGCGGCTGGGGGGGAGGCAAGCTCATGCGGCTAGGAGAAATGCAAGTTCATACGGCTCAAGAAGATGGGCGCATATGCGGCTCGGGGAGCAATGCCTATGCGGCCAGACTGGTCACGGGCCTATACGGCCAAGAAATGACTGGGCCTCATGCGGCTGAGGGGAAATGAGCCTATGCGGCTAAGAATGGGACTCAGCCTCATGCTGCTGGGACTAAGTTTCATGCGGCTTAGAAGTACAAGGGTTTCATGCGGCTGGGGGCGACTTGCCGCATGAATACTCATGCGGTCAAGTAAAGCCACGCGCCGGGGAACTGTTCTTTTTCTCCAAATTTCTGAGGAGAAGAACACTATGAGCCCATGCCTTCTAAGCTTCATAAAACTTTCATCCGGAGCCCAAATCCGAACTTCTATAGGTCAAAATGGGGTAGAACGAGATTCTCTACAACATAGAACCCTCAAAACTTAGAAATAACAGGATTAAGTAGATCAAAACCCAAGAAATCCAAAAATAAAGTAAACTTAGATCTACAAGAATCTAGCCATGGAAATTAGAAATGCCAAGTACTAAAGTGCTTTAGAATGTAGTAAGGAAGAGAATGAAGTAATAAAATTTGAGTTCCTCCATGAAGCAAGTTGCACTTGCCTAGACCTCTCTCTCCTCTCTCTGGTAGGTAAGAAGTAAATGAGGAAGAAGAAGATGATAAATGAAGAGAGAGAATGAAGAGGGCTAATAAATACAAATGGTGGTAGGTAGGGGGTTCATCCATGGGTTCATCATGAACCAAGCAAAACCAAGCCAGGCCGAACCAACCCAAGGAAATAACCAAGCCAAGCCAAGAAGGAATTAAACAAGGAAATCATGCAACATAAGAATAAATACGTATACATATTCCAAGAATACGTAATACGAACCACAGGCATTACACCCGCAGACGTAGCAACTTCTGGATTTGCTCTCTCATGGCCTCCTCATGAACTCTCTGTGACTCCAACTGCCTCTCTTGGAAATATCCAAACACCTGGGCTGCGTCAAGTAACAAACCTCTGGGTGGTACAGTAGGGAGTACCATCCCAAGGGATAGGTGTAATGCCTGTGGTTCGTATTACGTATTTCTGGAATACGTGTATGTATTTTATTCTGTATTGCATGATTCCTTGTTTAGCTTGCATCTTGGCTTGGTTTATTCTTTTCTCGGGTTGGCTTGGTTCGGTTTGGGATTGCCTTGGTTTATTATGAACCATGGATGAACCCCCTACCTACCACCACCATTCATATTTATTACCCCTTCTCCTTTCTCTCTCTTTATTTATCATCTTCTTCTTCCTCATTTACTCCTTCACCTACCAGAGAGAGGAGAGAGAGGTCTAGGCAAGTACAACTTGCTTCATGGAGGAACTCGAATTTTATTGCTTCATTCTCTTCCTTACAGCATTCTAAATTGCTTTAAAACTTGGCATTTTCACTTTCCATGGCTAGATTCTTGTTGTTCTAAGTTTACATTATTTTTGGATTTCTTGGGTTTTGATCTACTTAATCTTGTTATTTCTAAGTTTTGATGGTTCCTTGTTGTTGAGAATTTCATTCTGCCCTATTTTGACCTATGGAAGTTTGGATTTGGACTCTGGATGAAAGATTCATGGAGCTTGGGAGCCATGGCTTGAAGGGTTCTTCTTCTCGGAAGGATGGAGAAGAAGAACAGTTCATAGCCGACTGGACTTAGCCGTATAGCTTTATACAGCAAGTTTTATTCCTAACCGCATAAGCCTTGCTGAGTTACTTGGCCGTATGGCCTATGCCGCAGGAACTCGATTCTTCCAGCCGCATGAAGATTTAATCCTAGCCGCATGAGGCCCAGTCCTAACTGAGCCGTATGGGCTTCTGAGTCCGGGCCGTATGACCCGATTTATTCTAGCCGCATGCGCCCTTGTACTCTTCTGAGCCGCATGAATTATCTTAACCGCATGAGCCCCCCCCACTTGAGTCACATTCGTATTGGCGCATGACCCCGCTTCCGCATAAGCTCCGCTCCTACCTGAGCCGCATGGACTCGATTGACCTGAGCCGCATGGGCTCAATTGATCGGGCCGCATGGATCCAATTGATTCCAGCCGCATGGGTTATTGAACCCTGCGGTGTATGGATTCGATTGATCTCAGTCGCATGGGGCCAAGAATATTCTTAGCCGTATAGGGTCCACCCCTCCCCGCCAGCCGCATGTACCCCCATCTTAATACTTCCCAGCCGTATGGACCCGAACTCCTTCTTGGCCACACGGACTTTCCCTTATTAGCCGCATGCGCCGGACCCCATTCAGCCGCATGGGCTATTCTCATCCAGCCGCATGAGATCATTCCTAGCCGCATATGCTTTAGCCGTATGGCTCTCCTATAGCCCTGAATATTGATATTTTATTAGATATTTTATGTCCATTTTATATCCTTACGCCTTTTGTCATGAACTTGATAATCATGAATTTATTTGATATGTTTGGGATTGATAATTGAGCCTGGCATGACAGTGATCCGTAGTGGTGCACTCCTGACATGATAACCTGACATGACCTGATAGTGGCCCGTCGTGGCGCACTCCTGACTAGCACACTTGATATGATAAACCTGACATGATTATCTCGAATAGCTGTTGCGACGGCTACCTGACATGATATGACCTGTATAATTAATCCTGACACCGTGGTTGTTTGCATTGAATGTGCCTATATAAACTACGAGTTCGGTTGTGTCTTGCATCATGTCTAGGGCATGATCCCTGAGTACCCCGGTCAAGGATTCATACTGAATCTGGCTAGATTAATGACTAGATTGATCAAATAATTCATGGAGAATTTACCAGTTACCTGTTGCCCCTTTGGTCCTGGCCTTATATATATACATAGGATTTGTTGCTATCCGTCGAGATGAGCGCACTTCCAGCCCGCCGTCGAGTGTGGTACCTTAGGACACATGTATCTTACTACAGTATGTCTGCTATATCCTGCTATCTTTTCCTTTTCTTGCTGGGATCACTCAGGTAGTAACAAACAGGTAATCGGACTTGGGATTCTTATTTGCATCTTGCTAGTAACTAGGCCTGTGATAACCCTAGTTAGTTAAAGTAGCAAGCCGTACTTACTGCTTGGCCGTGATTGATTGTATGAGAATAATCTGTCTAGTCTTGTCTTGATCCTGTACAAGATTGTTACATGTCTCGATTTCTTATATTTGCCTTGCAGATAAATGGTGGGAGAAGCCAAGTTCCGTTCAGACGAAGGGTTACAACCCCGGTCCTTGTTTGGTTTACGGGTTGTAATCTGGTTATCTGAATAGTCCCATGGTTGTCTCATCGTATATCATCCCGTCATGCTTTTCCATATGTTCTGTCTTTTATTGATTCGGTACAAGATTTTCTTTTATATTCACCTGTCATGCTTTTCTTAAATTACTGTCTCTTATTATGTAATTATATTCTTGTGCTAATTGCTGGTTTTAGTTCCTAAGTAAAGCCTCCTTTGTGGCACTTGCTCTTCCTGGGGTCTGACCCAGCTGGTTTTGTATGGCCAGATACCGGAGCAGTAACAAAGGATCTACCTGCTTTCCAGCCCGATGGTGACCGCCAGGCATAACCAGGGCAACGAGTGGGTTTTCTTTTTGTTCTTCCACTACAATTGTACTTTATTCTTTTGAGGCGTTTAGCCGCCGAGCACTTGTTAGCTCGATGCACTTTACCTTCTGTCTGCCTACGGGCTGTAATCATGATTGGCAACTCGAGGTTGATCATGTATGACTTAACTCTTGCTAGTCCTTACATTTTGTATGACTAGCTTCATGATCATCTGGATATATAATGTTTGGGATACCTTACAATTGTATATTTGGTGGTCTGATATCTTGTAACTATTACTAGTTGGTTGAGATTGAGATAATAGGATAATTTATGACCTTAAGAGACTGATGGCTTGTAGATAAACCCTCACATATCTAGACAACCGTGACCGTATGGTGAGATAGATTCTATTTCATTATACGTAGCTGGCTATGTCCGTCCCCGCTCTCCAGTATTCTAGTTCTGGGGCGTGACATGGTTTAAGTGGTGGCCCATGCAGGTCTTATCAATCAAGAGATATGAGGGTTTACCGGATAGATGTCTCAATCTGTACTCGTCTTTGATCTTCACTCGTATCTTCTTATCTCCTTGGATCCCTGACTTGATAACATGCTTGCATCATTGTTCTCTCCTGGTCCTTTCTTAATATTCCTGATGTCATTACTTCAGTGGCATCATTCCTGTTGATCAGCCAGAAGGAGTTCGGCCGGCAGACCAGCAACAGCAAGAAGATCAAGATCAGTCCTCAGCAGCCGCCTCCCGAGCCATGCCTTCTGGAGAACCAGAACCCCCAGTCCAGCCAGTTCAGCCAGCAGGGTCAGAGGATGGGGTCTTGATAGGGCTCATTCGTGAGTTGCTTGCGTCTCAAGATTGTCGAGGTGATGCCTTGCAGCAAGCAGTACAAGAAGCTATGAGCGGAAGTGGTCCTCGAGGGAACAGTACGGTCAATAATTTCAAGTGCCTGAACCCTCCCTTCTTTGACGGCAGCGAGGATGCTATTCCTGCAGATACATGGCTACAGGACATTGAAGTTATCTTGGAGGCAGCCAGGACCCCTGAAGCAGAGAAGGTGGCTGTGATGCGCCTGCAGTTACTAGATCTAGCCCGCAGCTGGTGGGCAATACAAGCAGCGAGTTTGGGTACACCTGTCACGTGGGCGGTATTCAGTGATATGTTCCAGACCAAGTACTTCGACGCAGTGGCTAGATATGACCTGCAGACCAGGTTTAGTATTCTCAGGCAGATGAGCAGGACGGTCGACGGATATACGGTCGAGTTTTCAAGGATGAGTCGGTTTGCTCCCACCTTGGTGGCAACCGAGCTAGACAGAGCACAGCGATTCCAGCAGGGGCTCCACTTGGAGATCATATTGGCAGTAGAGCAGTTCGTGCACAGAACTTTTGATGCCGTATTACAAGTAGCGAGGAGGCATGAGTACACTTCTCGAAGGATAGCAGACCGGACCGGAGGTCGAAAGCGGTCTCACGACCAGATGAACCAATCCTCAGCACCGGCCCCCGCAGCTAGGGCCCTGACCATTGGGGCTACGAGGACAGATTCGGTTACCTCCTTACAGCATTCTGTCCTGACCTATCCCCAGCAGCAGAAGCAGAAGCGGCCTTTCGCAATAGATTATTCTCATTGCGGAAAGCCCGGGCATGTTGTTACTGAGTGCCGCAGAGCACAGGGATTGTGCTTGGTTTGTGGTTCGCCGGACCACATGATAGGATCTTGTCCGTTCAGAAACAGATCATTGTCGACAATAACTAGTCCCTCGGTTATGGGACCAGCACCAGCACCAGAACCAGCTCCAGTTCACCAACCACAGTAGCTTCCGTTCCCGGGTCCATTGCCATCTCAGGCCCAGGCCTTCCAGCAACAGAGGCCTCAGCAGTTCGCCCTAGCCCAGGCCCAGATCCAGAATCGGCGGAGAGGTATCTGTGTCCTATTGTCTTGTTGTCCGACTGTCGTTATGTGGGATACATGTCATGTTTCATGTATCCTAATTACCACGGTATATCCTTGGCCCGAGCCATGTCCTAGATCATTCAAAAATGGTTATTGGTACCAACCTTTTCGTATGAGGAGAGACCCGTGTCCCTGTTTGACCAAAAAGAGAGACCTCAAGCGCAAGACTATCAAGTTAGTCCGAGTTGCTTGGGGTCATCACTCTTTCGGGGAGTCAACGTGGGAGCGTGAGGATGAAATTCGATCACGATATCCCGACTTGTTTGACTCGTGAGGTATAATGTCTTTCTTATGCCTCATGCCTTCGATTCCTTGCTTGAATGAGTGATTGTCTACCTAGTTATAGCTCACATGTGATTAATGTAGCTTGTCATTGCTCCTCTAGCCCCTTGATTAAATTCCGAGGACGGAATTCTTTTAAGGTGGGTAGAGTTGTAATGCATGTGGTTCATATTACGTATTTCTGGAATACGTGTATGTATTTTATTCTGTATTGCATGATTCCTTGTTTAGCTTGCATCTTGGCTTGGTTTATTCTTTTCTCGGGTTGGCTTGGTTCGGTTTAGGATTGCCTTGGTTCATTATGAACCATGGGTGAACCCCCTACCTACCACCACCATTCATATTTATTACCCCTTCTCCTTTCTCTCTCTTCATTTATCATCTTCTTCTTCCTTATTTACTCCTTCACCTACCAGAGAGAGGAGAGAGAGGTCTAGGCAAGTGCAACTTACTTCATGGAGGAACTCAAATTTTATTGCTTCATTCTCTTCCTTACAGTATTATAAATTGCTTTAGAACTTGGCATTTTTACTTTCCATGGCTAGATTCTTGTAGATCTAAGTTTACATTATTTTCAAATTTCTTGGGTTTTGATCTACTTAATCTTGTTATTTCTAAGTTTTGATGGTTCCATGTTGTTGAGAATTTCATTCTGCCCCATTTTGACCTATGAAAGTTTGGATTTGGACTCTGGATGAAAGATTCATGGAGCTTGGGAGCCATGGCTTGAAGGGTTCTTCTTCTCGGAAGGATGGAGAAGAAGAACAGTTCATAGCCGACTGGACTTAGCCGCATAGCTTTATGCAGCAAGTTTTATTCCTAACCGCATAAGCCTTGCTGAGTTACTTGGCCGCATGGCCTATGCCGCAGGAACTCGATTCTCCCAGCCGCATGAAGATTTAATCCTAGCCACATGAGGCCCAGTCCTAACTGAGCCGCATGGGCTTCTGAGTCCGGGCCGCATGACCCGATTTATTCTAGCCGTATGCGCCCTTGTACTCTTCTGAGCCGCATGAATTATCTTAACCGCATGAACCCCCCCCCCCCCCCAATTGAGTCGCAGTCGCATAGGCGCGTGACCCCACTTCCGCATAAGCTCCGCTCCTACCTGAGCCGCATGGACTCGATTGACCTGAGCCGCATGGGCTCAATTGATCGGGCCGCATGGATCCAATTGATTCCAGCCACATGGGTTATTGAACCCTGCGTCGTATGGATTCGATTGATCTCAGCCGCATGGGGCCAAGAACATTCTTAGCCGCATAGGGTCCACCCCTCCCCGCCAGCCGCATGAACCCCCATTTCAATACTTCCCAGCCGCATGGACCCGAACTCCTTCTTGGCCGCAGGAACTTTTCCTTATTAGCCGCATGCGCCGGACCCCATTCAGCCACATGGGCTATTCTCATCCAGCCGTATGAGATCATTCCTGGCCGCATATGCTTTAGCCGCATGGCTCTCCTATAGCCCTGAATATTGATATTTTATTAGATATTTTACGTCCATTTTATATCCTTACGTCTTTTGTCATGAACTTGATAATCATGAATTCATTTGATATGTTTGGGATTGATAATTGAGCCTGGCATGACAGTGATCCGTAGTGGTGCACTCCTGACATGATAACCTGACATGACCTGATAGTGGCCCGTCGTGGCGCACTCCTGACTAGCACACTTGATATGATAAACCTGACATGATTATCTCGAATAGTTGTTGCGACGACTACCTGACATGACATGACCTGTATAATTAATCCTGACACTGTGGTTGTTTGCATTGAATGTGCCTGTATAAACTACGAGTTCGGTTGTGTCTTGCATCATGTCTAGGGCATGATCCCTGAGTACCCCGGTCAGGGATTCATACTGAATCTGGCTAGGTTAATGACTAGATTGATCAAATAGTTCATGGAGAATTTTTCAGTTACCTGTTGCCCCTTTGGTCCCGGCCTTATATATATATACATGGGATTTGTTGCTATCCGTCGAGATGAGCGCACTTCCAGCCCGCCGTCGAGTGTGGTACCTTAGGACACATGTATCTTACTACAGTGTGTCTGCTATATCCTGCTATCTTTTTTTTTCTTGCTAGGATCACTCAGGTAGTAACAAACAGGTAATCGGACTCGGGATTCTCATTTGCATCTTGCTAGTAACTAGGCCTGTGATAACCCTAGTTAGTTAAAGTAGCAAGCCGTACTTACTGCTTGGCCGTGATTGATTGTATGAGAATAATCTGTCTAGTCTTGTCTTGATCCTGTACAAGATTGTTACATGTCTCGATTTTTTATTTTTACCTTACTGATAAATGGTGGGAGAAGCCAAGTTCCGTTCAGACGAAGGGTTACAACCCCGGTCCTTGTTTGGTTTACGGGTTGTAATCTGGTTATCTGAATAGTCCCATGGTTATCTCATCGTATATTATCCTGTCATGCTTTTCCATATGTTCTATCTTTTATTGATTCGGTACAAGATTGTCTTTTATATTCACCTGTCATGCTTTTCTTAAATTACTGTCTCTTATTATGTAATTATATTCTTGTGCTAATTGCTGGTTTTAGTTCCTAAGTGAAGCCTCCTTTGTGGCACTTGCTCTTCCTGGGGTCTGACCCAGCTGGTTTTGTATGGCCAGATACTGGAGCAGCAACAAAGGATCTACCTGCTTTCCAGCCCGATGGTGACCGTCAGGCATAACCAAGGCAACGAGTGGGTTTTTTTTTTGTTCTCCCACTGCAATTGTACATTATTCTTTTAAGGCGTTTAGCCGCCGAGCACTTGTTAGCTCGATGCACTTTACCTTCTGTCTGCCTACGGGCTGTAATCATGATTGGCAACTCGAGGTTGATCATGTATGACTTAACTCTTGCTAGTCCTTACATTTTGTACGACTAGCTTCATGATCATCTGGATATATAATATTTAGGACACCTTACAATTGTATATTTGGTGGTCTGATATCTTGTAACTATTACTAGTTGGTTGAGATTGAGACAATAGGATAATTTATGACCTTAAGAGACTGATGGCTTGTAGATAAACCCTCACATATCTAGACAGCCATGACCGTATGGTGAGATGGATTCCATTTTATTATACGTAGCTGGCTATGTCCGCCCCCGCTCTCTAGTATTCTGGTTCTGGGGCGTGATAGTAGGGAAAGGCTCTTGGTCTCAGGCAAATCTGCAGCTCTCTCCTGAACGACAGGAGATGAAGGAAGACTCTCTGGCGAAGCTACTACCATCTCCTCAAAGACAGGAGGTGCCACCACCCCCTGATCAGATAGAGGGATCACTGCCTCCTGAACAGTAGGAGGTGGAAGCACACTCTCAGTAGCTGCAGCTGCTCTCAGGCGACGGGCTCGGGTCATGGGTGCCATACTGGAAAGGAAAAAGAAAACAACAATCATCAAGGCTATAAGACAGTCTACCATCCTATCAGAAAACTGGTACTTATTATAAAAATATAAAATAAAGGTAACCACCAATTATCTATTAAGGAATACTATTCAAGAAAATAAAAAAAACGAAGTTAAAGAGTGAAAGTCAATTGCATTTAAATCCAATCACAATATATTTACATATATAGCATTAGAGAGGGAAAAGCTAACATTATGTAAAGGTTATGTGGTTTGTGTGAATTATACATGAAAGTGCATAAGAGGATCTGTGTCTCAACTAAAGCTATCAAGTTACACTATTCATGGCATATTGGTTAAGCAGTCTACAAGGCACAAGCTATTTACTCATAACATGCATGGCTAACCATATATATATATATATATATGTATATTTATATGTATAGAGAGGTAGAGATTTTAATTGCATCTATATACATTATAACATGTATACAGAACTATATATATATATATATATATATATATATATATATATATATATATATATATATATATAGCTATATGAACATAACATAGAGATGAAGGGTTAGGTTTTCTTGGCAGTGGTGAACATTAGTGTAGAGTGTCAAGTGTACATGGGTTAAAACTTCAAATGAAGGGTTCAATCATTCAGTTTAGCTCAACATTACATATTAGATCTGAAATTGAACTACACATTGAAAGCAATGTAAAAATGTTAACATGTATTCAGTTTTCAAAATTTTGGAGAAATTCGAACATCAAAACCAACTCAAGGTTTATCACAACAACAACCTAACATGTAAGAGTATGAAACCTAACATTATATCCCTACATACAACAAGGTATACGGCTCAAAACATTACAATTTTAAAACTACAAAATGAATTAAACACTTAGAATTCAGGCTTAAAGGGTTAATATGTACACAGTCTCAGGTTTGACAATTTAACACAAAACTCAACCAATTTTCTTTAAGACTTGAAACCCTGCATGTAACATACATGTGCAGTAATATAAACAACAACTTATAACATGAAATTTAAATTTAATTTACGAATTTAATCTGGAAAAACTAGTCACTAATACTGTCCTATATTAGAATAATTAGGATTTGAAAAAAATTAACATCAACATATTAATATGAATTTAGATAGGTTGGTGATCAAGTGTATCATGCATACGTGTCAGGCAAGCATCTGTGTCCACTATATTATATATTCTAAGATAATACAAGAATTAATGGCAAGAAGAAAATGATGATAAAATTTGTTCTGCTTATCTGTTTAAAAGAAGGAACCATTTGAAACCAGAGTTATAATATCAAATCTAAGTCAAGGTCTAGCAAAATCACCGATTTATTGTATTAGGAAGAATTTATAGAAAGAAGTTACACAAGGTTATAATAACAACTAAGCTACTCTTACTCATACTCATACTCCTAAGTTATTCATAACAACAGAAGGGTATGATGTTTAAACTCTTCTCAAGATACAACCTGTTAATCATATGCGCCTGTCCAAAATCATGTTGCCCAGAGTCCTCATCATGCTAGTGGACAATGCTACGATAATCACAGAGTCCTTGACTAAGGTACGTACCCTTAGGTTCATGGTATTTAAAATTTTTGCATTGCCGCATGCGACGGCGAAAACCTTAAATTCCCATACCCGAGAAATACATCCAAAATTTGACTACATGTCCTCACTATGCCAGCTAACACGACCATCGAAGATTCTAGATTCCATAACAAAATTAATCAATCAACAAGGAACAGATGGAATCGGATTTCAAGGTAGTTATAAAGGACAATTTTGGGAATGAAATTGAGAAGAACGGAACTTGCAGCAAGATCTCCACTGGTCTGTGCATCTTTGATTGTCCTGACGATAGCTCGCCCCTACTGGTTTCCCCCGGTCCGCTGCTGATGCTGCATGAACTGCTGCTACTGAGAGAAATCGGGAATGACGAGAAAAAGTCCCTGTACAGTCAGAGGTGCATCTCCTATGTAGCAGAAACGCCAACCTGAGTCGGCACAACAGAAACTGCAGTCTCGAGGCCCTGATGAACAGAACGAGAGGTGGCCAGCCTCTCGATAATATCCTCCAAACCGTAGCGATGAGATCGTGCCTTCATAACCATCATGAAGACAGATCAAAACAAGAAACAATTTCTGAGAATGAAGCGAAAATTCAAGGAGGACAGTTCATATTCAAGGGAAACAACGAGTAGCGTATTTAGATAAAAGGAATCTGATAAAGAGTTTTTCCTAATGTGATTGAGTACCTTCAAATATCCTGATCCTTCTGCAGGCTGTAGTGATACTCTAGTTCGAATTCCACTACATAAACTCGACCTGCATGGGCCACCACTAAAAATGTGTCACGACCCGTACCCTAGAGTAAGGGCACGAGACGTGGGTACGTCCAACCTACGCCGCAGTGTCGACGGTAGAACGCTGTCCTAGGTCAACATACATCTAACAATATATATCTAAACAGTTTATACTCCCCGAATGGGGGTGACATAGCAGTAATAAACTCAATCACAACTAAAGAAGAGATAGCACGATATGAAATAGAACTCAAGGAAACAATAGGTGATAAAGTAGTCTAAGATAGTACCAGCAAATATCCAAAAGTACATATTCACAAATACAGAATGAAAGAATATATACATCTCAGAACTCAGAATAAAGTCTAGCTAAACATGTCTCAAGACTACATAAAGTAAGATAAGCCTAACTAATCTAGTCTAGGCAATGGGGGTGATATCCTCAGCTAGAGCTGGGTCCTCCTGAGGGTCCAGCTCGCAAGTGTCATCTAAGGCTGCCCCGTTGTAAGTGTCCAGGCAGGCCTCCTCCTCGTCCTCTGTAATATTTTCAACAGGTCCAGTCAGGACAGGAGCGAGTACAGTACATCTCAATAGTTCATAGCAGGTTAGAAAATATAATCATGCAGTAAAGTAAGATACAAGTACTGAAAGAAGTGTAGTATGTAAACAGAGAGAGAAAGCTGTAATAGAAATATCTACTATAAATAGAGAACTAACATGTGGCTAGTGAGTCAGAGTACAACATGGACATGTAAATGGCATGGGATGATTCTGATGCTACACTATGGAATGATTCTGATGCTACACTACTGGTGTATTATTCACATGTCCACTTCTACTCTCCCGTACCCCCAATCAATACACAAGGATCCAACCAAGTTATGTTATGATTCCACGCAAAGCCCCCCGAAGGGTAATACATGGATGTCCTAAAAATGGGGATTCTAGGAGATTCTAGGATACCCAGTAAATAGGATAAGAGATTCTAGGAGACTCTGTGATCATAAGGATATATGTCACAAGTGATCAAAGAACCTGTGAAGCATAGTGATACGTCATGTAAGTGAAATACACAGAACATGTAGTACCCGATGCTCCCTAAGGATAACATCTCAAGAAGGGATCCGTATAGTACCAATCCGTGTGACCAACGTGACAGTAACAAGTAAAGTAATTTAATACAGAAAATAATTCTAAGTCGGATATGAAATGATCAGAGAATGTACTCGCCTGGTATCTGAGTGTCTAATATGAAAGTACTGTCCGAGGAGTGGTGTCTGGCTCCTAATTAGAACAGCACAAGTCACAACAAGTCCAAAATGGTATAATGAAGTCCTACTATGCATTCTACATGATTCTAGGTTAATCTAGGCCCAAGTCAACTCTTGGTCAACTCTGGTCAACCCTAGAAGTCAAACTAGGTCAACTATGGTCGAACTAGGTCAAACAAGTCAAACCTAAGTCAAACTAGTCTACACTAGGCTAACAAAGCCATTCTAAGTCTAACAAGGCTACACATATTGATATAGCAATAATATAATATAGAAACATACATTAGCTTATAGGTTACCTATAATATATCACCCATTCCATATATATCATATATATAATAGCACACACTCATATATATAGGATACCCATATACATATATATCTTAATACATTATATATATACATATGTAAAGAGAGGGGGCACATGAATTCAAATATGTGTGGGTGTGTGAGTCATGAGTGAGAGTGTGTGTGTCAAGAGGGTGAGAAAACATGTGTGTTAGGCTAAAATAGTGAGTGTTAGCAGGCATGTGTGTTAGGGTGTGAGTGTGTGACTTGAGAGTGTGTGAGGCTGTGAAAACAATGTGACAGTAGGCTAACAAGGCAATGTGGCATGGCAACTTATGTGTGTGTATAAACAGTATGGCAGGACATGTATGCAGTGTGTGTATAAAGCATCAGGAAACCTATGTGTGGTTCATGAGTTGACAGTGTAGGGATCTCATATGTGTGTATTAGGCAGTACATAGTGTAACAGGAATGTGGGTGTGTGTATGCTCAGATAAATGTAGCAGTTTAATAGGATTAGGAAATTACTTCTCAGGTTCAGTATTTGAAATGAGAGGAAATTAGTCCAGACTATTCTAAACAGTGACCCAATCTCAGAGATACAATCTCAGATTAACACATGTAAAGCAAAGGAAACCATTCTAGTTCAGTCAACCATGGTGAATTCAATCAGAACACTCACGTATTTAATCATGAACTCAGTTAAAACTAAGGAAAATCTCAGGTTTATATTTGAAAATGAAAAGGAAATCATTTCAGTAAATCAGGGAAGGAAGGAACTAAATCTCAGTTGCGTTTGTAAATCAACATTCCATTTAGTCAAACACATTTCGAATTTCAGATTGGAAGAACCCACTAACAGTTAGCAAAACAGTGAATATTTCACTGATACATGGCAGTATCAGAATTAGGAAATTCACATTTCAGCTATAAGGCCTATGGAAAAATTTGTAAATTAATTAACAAGGTTAGGGACTTGTGTTAGGATATGATTTAGTATAATCCTAACTAAACACAAACTTTAATAACAGGAAACTAACAGTGATAAACACTGATACCACATAATCTCAGTCGACTAACACTCAACCCACATTCGATTCACATATCTCATCTACAACCCAACTAACATGTAGACTTAATCTAATATAGATTATACATTATATTTAGGACCTAATTAACAATTTAAAACACAATTTAAACATCATTTAATTTCTAAAAAGTGAAGAACTGAACTTGGTATCAGTGAACATTAGGAATAACCCAAATTCGAATATCAAAATATGGTAAAAACCCAATACAAAGGTTGGTAAACATTGTGTCATGCATACACGTGTCAAACATGATGTTTGTGTCCAAACAAGTGGACACAAACGTGTCCAATCCAACAAAACCAGAAATAAGTAACCTGGACACACACTTGAAAACAGCCTCGTACGGGTGTGCACGCGTGTCATGCATCCGACACAGGCCAACCCAGGCCTCGTGGTCGTGTCCCCACTTAGGCTAGGTCTAGGTGCACGTGTCTAAGTATCTGTATCGTGTCCACAGTATCGCGTGTCAGAGAATTTGAGCCGTATCAGTGACTAATTACACTGTATACAGTGTCAGTGTATTCTCCGTGTGCGGTCGATATCTCTCTAACCAGTGCACGAGACCTAGTGAAATTTGGGGAGCATGGTGACAGAACATGTCCCAACAATCCTACCAAATTTCGTGTCAAAGCAAGCCGTGTCGTGTCATGTAGGGACCCCGAGCAGCAGGGGATCCAATCCCGAGCGTGCGCGAGCGTGTCCCCGTGTCCAAACTGATACGACACCACACCAATATCACCTCAGTTTTAAGAAATAGGTAAGCGACAACAAAATAGCAATTTCCATTCAAATAGATTTCGTAAATGACCCAAAAAGTTCCTTTGAGGCATTTACACAAACTTATTCCTAGGGACACTGATACGTGTCCAAATAGGACGCGAAACTGATGCAATCCGACACGAAACTAATGCTGACACTTAGGGGACTCCTAGGGCTCCCTAAATATGAAAACAAATCGAAATTTCATGGAGAAATGGAGGAGTTACCTATGGATGAACTTTCAAGAAAAACCCCTTTTTAATAGCTCTTCTCTTGATGTCCCAATCCACTCAAATCACATCAAACTGAAATGGAACCTTAATGACAGCAAGAATAGGTATATTAGAACCTAATGGAGAAGATTTGAATGAAAAAGGAAGAGGAATGGAATTGTAGGGATTAAAAGAAGTAGAAACAAACCTTTCCTTAAACTTTGAGCTTTCCTAAGAAAGAGGCAACCCTAAATTTTAGGAGGGATTATATAGGGTGATGATCCCAATAAGGATAGGGGTGGCCGGCCACTTGTCTAGGGATTAGGGTCTTGGAATTTGTCTTGGGCTTTGGGCCAACTTACAAGGCTATGTGTTAAATGATTAATCAAGGCTCTAAATCATAAGTCATGACTTATGACTTTCTAATCCCTATTGCTAATTAGAGTCTAATGACCAAACCAAAGATTAGACTAGGTTAGACTAGAGTCATATAACCTAACCAAGTCCATACTAACTAGGGTTAGCTTCTAGGTTGGTCTACAAGGGTCAAGACTAGCCAAAAACAATCTAGTTCAAACAATTCCAAAATAATTCCTAAAAAATTTCCATAAATTCAAATAAATTCTAATAAATTTAAATTACCCCAAAAATGACAAAAATATCCTCATATGGAAAACTGGGTGTTACAAGGGGCATGAATAGAGTATGTGTGTCAATAATGAACAATTAAAAATTTAACTCTATTAAAGTATAACCAACAAAAGATTAATCAGAGTGTATGTGCGAAAAGTAAATAGAGATCAAAAAGCATACACAAACACAAAAGTTTTAACCTGGTTTCCCTCGTGGTGGACTAGTCCAGGCCTGGGAACTCTTGCTCAGGATTGAAATCCACTATTTATGAAATAGCGTACAAACACGTGCCTTTACTCATAAGAGCACGCCAACTTCTTACAAAATTGTAGAGGCAAAACTTAGAATTTTCCAAGCAACTTCTTTGAAACTCTTGCACACAAACTTCTAATCGACTCGCACTGAGCACCTAGTAGGCTTGGGAAGTTATGTGGCTAGTAGATGAGAAGAGTATAGCTCTTTAGGATGTATAGGCTACAGGAGTAGAGAAGAAGAGAAGATTGAATCATTTGAAATGAGAGAAATGGGTGCCTATTTATAATAGTTCTGGAAGGCAGTGTTCGACCAGAACTCTATCCAAAATATTCAAAAATTTGGCCGTTGGACAACTAGCAATGAGCATACCCTAAAAATCAGCTCCTGGAATTTAGGGAACATAGTTCGGCCCAACTCTGTGTGGGGGCAGAGTTTGGCCCAAACTTTGCCTCCTTGGAGACAGAATGTTCATGGGCTGATTTTGGGCTTTGGCAGTTTGGTCTTTTGTTTGTAGATCTTTTGGTTATCTAGCCTATGGTTGAGATACTCAGTGCGACTCAATGTACAATAGCATAGACTGAAATAAAAGTGTAAAAATATAGACTCTGTTTACAAGTTACAGCAATATTTGTCGAGCAGTCGTCGATGATGTTCGTCTGACTTGATATGTGATAATCGTCTAATTTGTAGCTTGATGGAGATTTACGTGTCAAGTTGTATCATGACAAATATCGATTTATTAATTATCAAGATTAGGTTGACTGCGATCCAGTTTGGGTCAACAATCTCCTCTATTTTGATAATTGACAAAATTGTAATGTTTGTGTATCACAACATTCATACCTGGACACATATATAGCTCCCCCGTAGATGGATATATCAGCTCCCCCATAAATAGAGAAGTCCAGATACAAGTACTTGTCCAAGCATAATATGTATTGAAGCTTTAAAACAAATATCCATACATATATCACAAGTATCCATCCAATGCACCCAAAACAAGCAAATATTACATATTCTCCCCCTTTGGCATTGAACAAAATGAAATATATCCTTCCACATAAAGAATAATCATGGAAAAATATGCATCCACACAACAGGCTCAAATCTAAAGTAAGAGATAACTAGAAAGTAATAATCCAAACAGACGCTAAGCTTAAAGAAGTATATGCAAAGTGTTCAACGACATAAAACAGAATGAAACTACAAAGTACAGAAACAGAGTAAATCCTAAACATCAGCAGCAGCAGCATAAAGGGGACCACGGGCGTCACGGAGCATGAAAGGTCCAGCAGAATCAGATGGGTCATTGGCAGAGCGACGTGGATCAACAAACGATGCATCCGGATCCAGGTACCACCTGACCCAAGTGTCGTCGACCCGGAAACCTTTGCGAGAAGGGTCCCGTACTGGATGTCAAGGAGTACTGGATGTCATGCAGGGTATTGCTGATGGCCGTCATCTGAAGGATAGTACGATAATCTATCTAAATCTAGCGATCGCCCTCCAAGTGGAAACGATCTCTCAGTATAGTCTGAAGGGACTCAAGGGTAGCAGGTGGCTGAGGCTCAGGGTTGCCAAGAGCAGGAGGATCAGCATGAGCATCTGAATCAGAGTGCTCAGACTCAGTAGGGGACTCAACAGCAGCTAGAAGCCTCCGTGCCTTAGACAGATAGGTTGGGGCAGGAAGAAATTGACACTCATCGAGTGGAATATGGAAAGCACGAAAGATCATTGGCAAATACATGGCATAAACTAATGATCGGGGTTTCGTCCTTGCACGAATCATCCAGTCCATCATCGTACGAGGAAAGTTGAATGGGACATGGAAGTGGAGATGGTAAAGAGCAGAAATCTCAAGGTAGGACACTTCATCGGTCGATCCCGCTTTGGGCAAGATCATGGAGAAAAGAATCTGATGAAGTTCATAAAAGTACGGGTTGAGGAATTTTGCCCATAGCTTACGGGGACGAGTGTTAAGAGTACACAAGTCATTCTTGAGGCTCTCAAGGAAAGATCCGTCAGGAAATTGAAATTGTCGGGCGTCGACAAGTTTATCCCAAGAATTGGGTTCCGGGATCTCAAGGTAGTCAGCAAGCTCAAAGTCATCAAATGAAATATCGATACCGGCGACACGGGAATAAATCTGTGTGTCGTCAAAAGTTAAGTTACAATAGAACATTTGTATCACATTCAAATAAACGATAGATGAAGTAGTAATTAATTCATCTAAGCATAAATCATAAAACAAGGAATCATACTCCGAAAAGATAGTAAAATTTATCGGATGTTTCGCATACATGCTTCTTGAACGAAAATCGAAAAACCATTCATTGGACGCAACCAATGATACAAATAGTTGTTCATTGAAGGTGTTGGGGTCGTGTGGTAGTGGTGGATTGAATAAAGGATGGATTGGAGGAGCAAGAGGAGGAGGAGGATAGGAAGATGATGCACCATCACTCCTTCTTCTTTTACCTCTACCAAAGAGTCTTGGAGCCATGGAGAGAATAAAAGTTGAAAGGAAAAAAATAGAGGAGAAAAGGACTCACCCAAGTGATGGAAGATGGAAGAGATCCCCTCAAAAGCCTTAGATCTTGAGTTTGGAAAGGAGATGAGCCCTAAAATTTGATTTCTAGGGTTAGGGTTTGAAATAAATATGTTTGGAGGAAGGTGGAAGAAGATGCAAGTGAGGAGAGAGAGGGTTTTCGCGGGTTTAAGTGCTTTGGATGCAACATGTCGGGTTAAATCCTGACCATCGGATCAAAAAGATAGATGGATGAGAACCAAAGGAGGTTCTGTGTTCATAGACACAAAGTTCGGCCGAACTCTGTGTGGGGCAGAGTTCGGTCCGAACTCTGCCTCCATGTTCCAGAACACATGAAAGTTTGAAAAATGGCTAAGTTTTGATAGAAAACGTCTAGAATTTGAAAGATTGAATTGAATAAGTCATAAAAATAATAAAGCCATATAATAAATAATGGTTTAAGACAGTGATCATTACAATGAAACTGCCATGGGATAGCTGTAGGGGCCGGATCCCAGCTAGCGGTAGTCCGATGACTAGTGCACCGTGTCGCTTAGGCTTTTACGCCTTGTTGTCAGAAGGACCCTTTCGGCTTGTACCCATAGCAAAGTCATCATAGAGATATATGTCATAATCGTTATTTACGCAGGTCCAATTTATTTTATGACCGTTTCATCCAAAATTCCTAACTCACGACGAAGGAAATTGAAGCGCTCTTCAGCTAGTGGTTTGGTAAAGAAGTCGGTTAGCTGATGTTCAGTGTCTATGAACTCTAAATTAATCGTGCCTTGTTGTTGATGATCACGCAGAAAGTGATGTCTAATCTCTATATGTTTTGTGCGTGAGTGGCATACTAGGTTCTAGGTCAGATTAATTGTGCTAGTGTTATCACAGAAGATAGGTATGTGCTTGAAAAATAAGTTATAGTCTTCAAGGGTTTACTTTATCCATAGAATCTGTGTACAACAACGACCAGCTGCGATGTATTCAGCTTTTATTGTGGATAGTGCGACAGAGTCCTGCGTCTTGCTAAACCATAAGACTAACGCCTTTCCTAGCAAATGACACATGCCGCTGGTACTCTTATGTTCGACTTTGCATCCCGCAAAAATCAGCATCGAAATATCCAATTAAGTCAAAGGAAGTGGTTTTGGGATACCACAAGCCTACCGTAATAGTTCCTTTAAGGTATATAAAGATACGCTTAACTGCGGTCATATGTGATTCCTTAGGATTAGCTTGATATCTAGCATATAAGCAAACACTAAACATAATATCGGGGCGACTAGCAGGTAAATATAATAAACTACCAATCATACCTCGATACTTACGTTGATCGACCGGTTTAATGCTTTCATCAGGTTCCAGCTTTATGGTAGTAGCCATAGAGGCGTTGATCGGTTTGATGCTGTCACGCTCAAACTTTTTCAGCATGTCCTTTATATATTTTGACTGACTGATGAAGACGTCTTACGAGAGTTGTTTGATTTGCAGTCCAAGAAAGTAGTTGAGCTCCCCCATCATACTCATCTCCAACACATTCTGCATACACTTGTCAAATTCCTTGCATAGACCCTCATTAGTAGACCCAAAAATAATATCATCAACATATATTTGTACTAAAAGTATTGTGTCATCAAGAGATTTTATAAAGAGTGTAGTGTCGATTTTCCCTTTTGAAAATCCTTTATAAAGTAAGAAAGTACTAAGACGATCATTCCAAGCTCAAGGGGCTTGTTTGAGGCCATAGAGAGCTTTCCTAAGTTTAAAGACGTGGTCGGAAAATTTGTGATTTTCGAAACTAGGTGGTCGTTTGACAAAAACCTCTTCTTTGATAAAACCGTTTAAAAAAGCATTTTTCACATCCATTTGAAAAAGTTTAAAGTTTTGAAAATTTGCAAACGCACTAAGCATCCGAATGGATTCAAGTCGAGTAACAGGAGCATACGTCTCATCATAGTCGATGCCCTCCTCTTGGTTGTATCATTGGGCTACGAGACGAGCTTTGTTGCGAGTGACTGAACCGTCCTCATTTACTTTGTTACGAAAAACCTATTTAGTGCTAATTATTGAATGACCAGTAGGTTTAGGAACACGTTCCCAAACTTTGCTTCTTTAAAATTGGTTGAGTTCTTTTTGCATCGCAAAAATCCAAAATTCATTATTAAAAGCTTCTAAAACATTTTTAGGTTCTTTTGAGAAATGAATGCAGTGCTAGCTATAGTCTCTTACAAAAGATCGAGTAGTTACCCCTTTTGATATTTTACCTATTACCAAGTCCTTTGGATGAGAGGGAGTGAAGTGAAATTTCTTTGGTAATTCCTCCGGAGAGCTGGTTTTAGACGTTGTATTTATAGGTGTGGAGGTTGATGGTTCATTGTAACTCCACTTCCCGAAAATTTTTGAAATAATTTTTATTTATTGGATTAAAATGGTGGCTTTAAAATTTTTTATAAATAATTAATTAGTTAATTATTACGGTAGATGACTTTAGTCATGGTTAGAAATTGGAGTACCATTTAACTAAAAATCGTGGCACGGATAGTGCAATGGTGTACCTTGGATAGTGTTTTAGCCATAGTAGGGAAGGCCGAGCCATAGGAGTGATCTAACTAGGAAAACCAGGCCAAGTTACGACTTGACCCCCTATAAAACGATTTAATTAGTTTCATTATGGCTACGACTTGTTAGGAGACTCGGATAGACCGTTTTAGGCCAGACTTGACCCGAACCCAACCCAACCCATGTAGGAAGGTAGTGCATCCAGAGACGCCCATGTAGACATATTTTATGTATATGTATATTTCGTACTTTCTTTTAAAGATTTTAAATATTTTATATATATATATATATATATATATATATATATATATATATATATATATATATATATATATATATATGGTTATATATATATATAAAATATATATATATATATATATATATATATATATATATATATATATTTGTATATACCTACAATGTAAGTATCATTAACATTTATATGTTTTGAAATAATTACACGTTTTTCGGTGGCCAATTCGAGTAGGAGCATTTTGTGTATCCCAATACTATACCTATATTAGTTAGTTGGTTATTATTGTTTTTAGTATTATATTTGATATAGCAATATCTTTATTTTATTTAATCGTGTTATTAGGAAATAAAAAAAATTATGTAAGAGTACTATACTACAAAAAAAAGTAAAAAGAAATACTATTTAGATATTTTAGTTGTTTTGAATATTCAAGGTCATATAGAGATGTCTAAAAAGAGGTATATATAGATATATAAAGATATAGGTTTTTGTTGGATTGTATATAAAAATATGTATAAATATAATATCACAATAAAATATGTTGAATAAATTATTGTATATATTCATTGCATTGTATGTATATAGATATGGTACACATATATATATGATTGTATATATATATATATATATATATATATATATATATATATATATATATATATATATGTATATGTATATGTATATATGTATATATTTATACCCACACATATAGGTATATAAAACAAAATAAAATAAGAAAACAAATAGAAAAAAAGAAACAAAAGAAGAGAATCCCAGCCCAACCAAAAAAAGCCCAAGCCCAACCGAGCCTCTTCCCCGACCACCTTGTGTAAACCTATCGTATAGGAATAGGATCGAGAGAAAACCCTAACTATAAAACTCTAAAAACCAAGCGTTTGAGCTTCCGAACTCATGGCGGCGTGGCCATGCGCGCCACAGTGCCACTGGCCGGCCGTTCGTCGGCCAGAACAGCAGCAACGGCGGCAGCAGCAGTGGCGACAGAAGCAGCTGAGAGCAGACAGCAACAGCGCAGCCACGAGGCCAGCTTTGTAGCAGTTTCCCCGCCACCCCACTTTACCGTTTCTCGAACAACTTGGGCTGATATGTAGCCCATATATACCCCTTATAATTCCTTCAAATAGGTTTTATTCTCATGTACTAGGTTGTTCGAAAAATTGAACCCAAGTTCGATAAAAATCTATTCAAAACATAGCCATTTCTAAAGTAAAACCTCTGTTTTAAAAGGCCAAAAGTATCCAATCCAGTTAGGAATTTCAAAACTGATTTGAACACATTCACAGACAACATACAGGACACTAAAATGTCATTTACACTATTCAGTTTCATCTATTATGTGTCGAGATAACTCGATTCGAAAATCAAGAAAAACCTAAGAAAAATATTTTAGAAAATTCTAGAAAACCACAGATACGACGTACGTTCCGCCAATCCGGGCGACGTGGTCACGAACTGAAAGTATCAAAAGGTGCGTAACAGCTTCGTGGTCTTGTGGGCTTTGACAGAATTTAAATTAGTTGTGTGTGCGCGACGAATTTGATGTGTATCCGTTAAAATTTATTGTATCAGTCCCTTTGCAAAAATTTTAATTACTTTGTGCACGTTCGTCAGATCGAGACAAAACTTATGCCAACAAGATCGTATCATTTTTCTGGTCCTGTATGCCAAGTTTGGTCCGATTCTGAGACAGATGATCGAATCGTCGTTTTGTGAGCCCCACAATCCGACACAACGGGCAATTTCGTACACGGCACACCGGAATCCAAAACTGGATATACTGTTGGATTCATATCATCAAAACGAATCTGTAGACATATAGTTTAATAACTTTAGAGATCGTGGATACTGGTACGCTTTTCGGTACAAAGCGAGTCCAACGGCAGACATCGTTTTGGCCTTAAATTATCGTTTTGCCCCTGTGTCCAGAATTAGACTTAAGGATAGGCAATCCTAGCTAATTTGACTATTCTGAAAATGTTGATAATGTCTATTTCAGCTTTCGGAGACAGTTGTGAGGTTTGGACTTTATGGCCTACTAGTTGACGGTATATTGTTGGTTCTTCGTGCTACCACCAGGCAAGTATACCTTACCTCCCTCTATAGTTTATTTCATGCTTATGTTATTTCTTCTTTAGTTTTACGTTATCATTTAGTTTTCTAGAGTTGATTTGGTTGACATGCCTCTTCTGCTTGTTGACACGCTTGCCACACGGAGATTAGTATCTTGGATTTTGTTTATACTTCTTGACTGTCATTCATGTGATTTACCATGCTTGTGACATGATTCCATGAGTACTATCTGGGCAGGAAAATATCTTAGCAGACATATGGACGACCCAAAAATATCCCCAAAACGTCTATTCTTGACTGATAGCAGCTGCACACGACACGTACAGGGTGCCGTATTTACCCTTAGTCGTTCACATGTCGAAAAGGATATTTCAACACACGTAGATAGTTAATGTTTTCTTGCTAGCAGATCATTTATGAGTACTTGTTCTCGTGTCCGTGTTCATAGTACTTTTCAGTTTTTGTCTCGTTCCTGTTTATTTCTTTACGCATGATAAACTGTTAGATATGCATATTTTATGTATCTTGCTATGTCCCCTGAGGACCTGATGATCTCTTCAGGTAGCTGATTATATGGAGTTAGTTAGCGGATCATGATGGTAGTGATTACACCTGCAGGGATACAGGTATTTTTTTGTGATATTTCTTTATTATCCTCTCGTGCTTTACATTCTATACCATGATATATTATGCTTGTTAGTTTATTTTATATACTCATATTATTCTTTGAGTCTAATCGGACAATATGCTAGTGGGCTGCAGACCATAAACCATACTTGTTCATTCAAGTCTTATATTCTTATCGTAGATTGAGCTATAGTTTGGATTACCATAATAGATATGATACCATGCTCTTGACAGCTTATACGTATTCGAGTCGGACTGGAGTCCGCTTGATACGTAGCTGGCTTGCTCATGTACTTGCATCCCGAAAAGCGGGTGGGTCGTAACATTCATCATTGTCGGGAATGACAGTTGTACTATTATCCTCATCAAAAGTTATATTAGTAGACTCTTCAACAATCATGGAGCGTTTATTGAACACTCTATATCCCTTACTCTTGGCCGCATAGCCAAGAAGAATACCTTCGTCAGCTTTGGCATCAAATTTTCCTCAGTTGTCTTTGGTATTCAGGATAAAGCAGCGACAACCGAACACTCTAAAGTAAGAAACATTAGGAGTCCTACCAAACCAAATCTCATAGGGTGCCTTCTTCGAAATTGGTCGAATCAACACCCTATTCAAAACATGGCACGCTGTGCTGACAGCTTCTGTCCAAAAGTATTTCGGAAGAGAGAATTAATTTAGCATAACTCTAGCCATATCGCCAAGAGTTCTATTCTTTTGTTCCACAACACCATTTTGTTGAGGAGTTCTTGGACACAAAAATTCATGACTAAAACTATTTGAATCACAAAACTTTTTAAAATCAAAATTTTTGAATTCGCCACCATGATCACTTCGGATACTAATAATCATGTAGCCTTTTTTATTTTAGACTTTTTTTAGCAAATACTTTGAAAACAGAAATTGTATCACTTTTGTTTGTAAGAAAGAAAACCCAAGCAAATCTTAAAAATTTATATACAATAACAAAAGCGAAAAGTTTTCCACCAAAACTGGCTACTCTACTAGGACCAAATAAGTCCATATAAAGTAATTGCAATGGTCGAATAGTACTTACAGTGTTTATGGATTTAAAGAAAGATTTGGTAGCCTTATTCTTTTTATTCGGCACATACCGTATCTTTCTTGAATGTGATATCCGACAGTCCTTTGACTAGCTTCTTGGTGGATAGTCTGGATATATTATCCATGTTGGCATGACCAAGATGCTGATGCCATAGGAGCTTTTCATCTTTGTGAGCGTAAAAGCATCTTTCTGCACTGTTAGTATCACTAGACAGATAGAAAATATAAATGTTATCTTCCCTTATCTCCTCAAAAGCGATGTCTCCAGTTGATCTATCATAGATAAAGCATTTAGTTTTCCTGAAGTTAATATCATATCCATGATCAGCAAAATGACTAATGGTGAGCAAGTTATGCTTTAAATCGGTCACTAAACAGACATCGTTAATGACGGAAGAAGGAGGATAACCAATTGTATCGTTACCTATGATATAGCCTTTAAGGTTATTGTCGAAAGAAACGTATCCTTCCTTTTTCATCGATAGTATTGCGAATAAATTTGCATTTTCAGTCAAATGTTGCGAGCATCCACTATCGAAAATCTACTTGCTTCTAGTTGAAGAGGGAAGGTCCACCTACACCATGAGTAGATGTGACCTTTGGTACCCTGATTCTTGTGGGTCCTGAACGATTAGACTTTGGTACCCACGCATATATATTTTTATCAACTAATCTTCTAATTCTATATTATAGTGAAATGTGTCCATGTGAACCACAATATATACATCTAGCATGCATGTTTATATTAGGAGCATGTTGATAGTGACGTTTATAAGTGGGGTATTGATAGCTACATGCAGCAGTAGAGTGATTATAGTGACAATGTGCAGCAGCATGATGATAATAATCATTGAGTACAGCAGGATGATGATGGTGTTTACGTGTGTGTGTTTTACGTGCTACATATGAATAAGTGTACATAAAAGCATGATTTTGTGTAGCATGTGGATGAGTGTTCTTGTGGTGACGTGCTTTCTTGTGTTGAGCTGTCTTGTGTTTGTAAGTGTTGTGACTATGAGACTAAACTTGGGGTTGAATAACCTGTGTCACGACCCACACCCAGTGTAAGGGCATGAGAAGTGGGTACGTCCAGCCTACGCCGTAGTGTCGGTGGTAGAACGATGTCCTAGGTCAAAACATCAAGCAATAACCATACCTATACGATAATATACACTCCAAAAGGAGGACAATATAAAGGTACAACTCAATCACAACATCTAAGGTAGAATAAAGAGAATAGATATAAAGATAAGGTAAAAGGATAATCTCCAACCAGCTACAAATGAGAATAATAGCTGAATATAAAAACATCTATCAAAATCCAAAAAACTGAAAGTACATGAAATAAGACAACCAATGGAAACTAGTCTAGAGATCTAGTCTAGACAATAGGCAAGTCTTCAGCAACTGTAGGATCCTCATGAGGGTCCAAGTCACCAGTGTCATCTAAGCCTGTGCCATAATATGCAGGACAGAACTCCTCCTCATCACCTGTAATATTTTTAACAGTCCAATCAGGATGGAAACGAGCACAATATATCTCACACAGTTCATATCTTGACAGAAAATATAAAGCATTTGATAGGTTAAGATACATGAAATGCTGTAAGAAATAAGCATAAAAGAAAGAGAGAAACTGATAAACAGGCTATCCATATATGATAATAGAGAACTGTAACTAACTACATGATTAGAGTACAAGATAGACATATGAACGGCTTGATTTGCACATGATTACATTAAAGAGTTTGTACATGATTACAATACTTTGGAATTGTTCACATGACTATTTCTACTCCCCCATGCCCCAATCAATACACAAGATCTAGACAGGTTATGTTATTGTACATGATAGTTTATACATGAAGCTCATGAGATCATGAGAGCACATGAGTATACATGAATAATAAGAATCCACAGAATACATGATGTTCGTGAAAAGCACATGATACGATATATTCGATGCACCCGAGGGGGATAATATCTCATGTAAAGATCCATATAGTACTAATCCGTGATAATGTCGTGTCATCATCAAGTAAATTAAACTATGACAAGAATATAATTTGTAACAAGTATGAAACGATCAGAGAATGTACTCGCCTGATATCCTGGTTGTCTGATGAGAATATGAGTCTAAGCTGGAGTATCTGAGTCCTATTTAGAGCAACACATGTCACAACATGTCTAACATGAAATAAGAATAGTCTACAATGAATTCTAAATGATTCTAGGTCCTTCTAGGTCAAAGTCAACTCTTGGTCAACTCTGGTCAAACCTGGTCAAACCTGGTCAATCTTAAGTCAACTAGTCCGTTTACTAATTTTTAGGCCAAACACAAATTATCTAGTCATTCTAAGCTCATTTGAGGCAATTTGGATCAAGTTTGACTTAAAGTTGACTTTTGTCAACTTGGTCGACTTGATGGTCAACACGGCCAATTTAGGCTCATAGGCTCAACCTAAACTGATTCATAAACCTAGACTATATCCTTTAGTAACAATAACATATATATATATACACATTTATATTCCAAATATTGACATTAGGATATATATATATATTTTTTTTAGGATATATATATATATATATATATATATATATATATATATATATATATATATATATATATATATCTATATATATATATATATATATATATATATATATATATATATATTTTATATATATAATACAAGATAACAAGAAGCTTGTGTGTGTGTGTGTACTGTAGTGAAGGGAACCATCCAATCTCAGTAAAACTACGATTCTATTCAATAGAATAAAATTCAGGATTTAAAGTAAAAGGACTCACACACATACATATATACATACATATATGCATACATACAAATATATATATATATATATATATATATATATATCAAAATGGGTCACGCAGGAGGGGTTTGGGCATGGCTCCCTTGGGGCGGAGCGCCTCCGCTCCCCGCGCCAGGCAGGCGGCTGGCCGTCCCCCGTCGCCCCGTCGCCCGACGTGGCCACCCTCTCCTCCCCGGCCTCCCCGCTCCCTGCGGTTGGCCGGGCGACCCTTGGACGCCCTATCCGTGGAGTTTCTCTTCTTCCCCGTCGCCGCCGGCCGGCGTCTGTCCGACTTGCGGCGGCTCTCCTCCCTCCCTCCCGCCTCCTCGGCGACGCCGTCGTCCCTGTCGTCGTAGGCGCCGTCGCCCGCGGCGCCCTCTGCCAGATCCGGGCCCTTCCATCCTCGGCCCCGGCCCGTCGCTCCTGTCCCTCGCCATCTCCGCCGCTGCGGCGCGTCCTCCCGGTCCGACGCCCCGGCCTGCCAACCTTTCGGTCGACGTCCTCGCCGCCGCGCCTCCCCCTCCTGTGGGAGTCATCCCCCCATCGCTCTGTCCCCCTCGAGTAGCCGCTCTGAACCCCGAGAGGCGACCGCTCCGGCCCCTCCCTCTCCCTCCCGCCCGGTGGTCTCCGTCCCCGTGGCTCCGGATTCGACGGCTCATCCGGCCGACGAGTCCCCCGACCCGTCAGCCCCCTCCCCCCCGTCTCCTCCAGCCCCTCTCCCATCCGGGGCCGAGGACCTCCCGTCCGCCTCCGCCTCCTCTCCGCCACTCTCTTCCCCGGGCGGCGGCTTCTGGCAGCACCCGGCCTACTCGGGGTGGGTCTGGCTTCCCGCCCATCCCCAGGTGGAGGCGGTCCTACTCGCTTTGGAAGCGAGCCGCCACCCCTAGCGCTCTCGTCACCTCCTCCGCGGCGGTTGTCGTCTCGACGACCCCGGCAGTGCAGGAGGCCAGCTCCCCCCCCCCTCCGCCGCGCTGGGACCCCCCGCATGCTCGCCCTGTCTAGTCCCAGCTCCCCGCCTTCCCTCCCACCTGAGGACGAGTCCCCTCCCCCGTCCTCGTCCCCGTCCGAGCTACTTCCTCTCGGCGACGGAGGCCCCTCCCCCGTCCCCGTCCGAGCTTCTTCTTCCGGCGCCCCCGTGGCCCGCCGGCCCCCAGCCCTTCTCGGTCGTACCTCTTCCCTGAGGTTGGCCCCCCTGGGTCTCCCTCCCCCTGCCGTCGTGGCGTGTCCCGCGTCGCCACCCCTCCTGGATGACCAGCGCCTTGACGGCCTCCCCTCGCCGGAGTCGAGCTCTCCCCCGCGCGCGATCTCCCTTGGCCGGCCCTGCGCGCCCGTATGCGTCCGTTGCTCGGCCCCGGTCGAGAACCCCCCGCCGGCGCCACTGTGCCTTCCGCCGTGGCGTAGCTCCCGTGACGCCGGCCCCGGTGTCGTTCCCCCCGCCCCCGTCGGTGGCTGCGCTCCTCGGGACGTGCCCCATCTCCCTCGGGCCCCTCGCCCGGATCAGGCCCCTCGGACCCCGTGCGGACTGGCCACGCGCCCTCCACGTGACTCTGTTCACCTCGGGTTTCGTGTTCTGAACCCCGCCCGTGACTTTTTGTGTTTTCGAATTTTTTCGAAAATTCATTTTTTCGAATTTCGAAAATTTTCGTGTCCCCTGTTTTGCTGATCCGGGTAGCGGATCTTCGTACCTTTCTCTTCTGGGCCTTCTATTTGTTTGGCCCAGACACAGTCTGTTATGCTCATTATGAGCCCCTTTTATTCAATAATATGTCCTCTTCAAATATATATATATATATATATATATATATATATATATATATAGCTATATGAAAATACATTTGGAGAGTTATATCCATAAGGGAAAAAAGAAAGGTGAAAGACTAGTGTGAATGCACTGCTAGCATGGGTGAGAAGGGTGGACCTAATCTCAGAAATCTGAGATTGCAATTGAAACTTAGAATGAGCATGAAGTCTATAGTAAACTAAACTGAAATGAAATGTGAAAACCAATTGAACTCAAGAACATTATAAATGAACCCAAAACCTGTATATATATACAACTGAGAATGAACTCAGTAATCTGTGAACACTCTCAGGTTTATAACCATGTCATTAAGCTGATATCAGTAAACTAATATATAATACCACAGTTATCATTACATAGGGCCAAGCTCAATAACAACCCAAATTTGAAATCCCATGTATCACTTGAAACCCAATGTATCAGTTGAAACCCAAATTCAAAAATCAAATTTAAAACCAACCTTGAATCATGAAACTTGAATCAAATGTACAGTCAAAATGCAACTAAAGGAATATCGCAATCAAAGTAAAACTGGAATCATCACAAGCATTTCGAAGAACAGTTCAGTTCAAATCTAAGTATCATAACCGACCAATTCGAACCCAAATTTCCCAAACCAATTTGAAAATCAAACACAAATCAATTGTACAGTGACATGGACAGGTCATACAAAACCCCTCTAGTCTTTTCGTGTCCCAAAAACTGGACACGAGTCGACCCGAACCCAAATCAACCGTAAAATAGTGCACAGACTGCACTGTCTCGCGCGGCCATGTCAGTGGCTCGTAGACACAGAACTCGAGACGAGTCAAGCTCGTGCACTGTCCTAGAGGGGGTCTAGGAATAGTGATGTGTCATCCTGCACAGTACCCACACGTGTCATGTCGAGTGATTCGAATGCGTATCAGACGCGATTTCTCGCGTGCGCACAGTGTGGCTGAAATCAATGCACGTAAGATTTCTCGAGATCTACTCAATGAAATCTCACAAAACTTGATCAGCCCTGTGTCAGTTATGTGCCCTACGTGTCCACCAATTTTGGGGTCACGACGTGTCCTATCGTGCCCGCTACAGTACCCGAGTAGCAGGACACACGCACGGCTTGTGTGTGAGCGGGTTCATGCCCAATTTGGACACGGATACCGCAAATTTTCCTCCACAGCAACACAAATCCATAATCCATGTATAGATCTACAAATCCATTCTATTAGATTTCAAAATTTTGAATAAAAATCCCTTTGGGCATTTCATCGAACACGTACACAAGGACATTGATACGTGTCCGATACGGACACCAAACCACTATCAATTCCTATGAAACTCATCCTACAGGTAGGGGACACCTAGATGGATGCATCTACAGAAAAAAAAAATCATGAAATTAAAAAGGTTTTGGGGAGATTACCTATTGAGATAAATTTTCTATAGAAAGCTCCAAATGTGAAGATCCTCCTTGCGGCTCCAAAACTCTGATGCACTTCAAATCTGAGTTTTCTCACCAACAAAAATTCATATGCACATATCAGAACCCAATGCAAGAGACTAGGGTTTAAAAGTATAAGAAATAAAGAAATAGGAAGAATACTTACCTAAGGTTTTTCCAGGAGAAGAAGGAAATGGAAAAGAGAAGGAATTCTCAATATGAGATATTAAATAGGCTCCCTAGACCTAACCTGGCCAGCCATAACTTGGGTGGGCTAGGGTTTCATGATAGTTGGGCTGGGGCTTCTTTCTATGATTAAAAATGAATCCTTAATTCAAAAGGGTTCTAACTAGCCTCTAATCAAACATGCTAACTAGCTTCTAACCTGAACTAACTAGAATAGGATTTATTAATACTAACTAACCATACTAACTAAGTTACTAAGTCATGGTGAGACACTAGGCTAGGTTGCACCAAGGCTATACTATCAAAAGGCCAAAAATTACTACACCAATAATATAATGTATTAAAATAATCAAAAGAAATTTACAATTACCAAAGTACCCTTTAAATAGAAAAATGGGTGTGACAACCTGCTTGTCCAGTTTAATCTCTAATTTCTTAGAGACAGCATTTAACTCATCATATTTAGTGGTAAGACTGTGTATTCTACCTGTAGCAATTTTGAACATGTTTTTCTCTTCAGCAAGTTCTTTGTTTAAAGCCGTGATATCAACTATTTGTTTCTCAATGATTGATTCAGCATCGTGTAAGCATAATTTAAGCTTGGATACCTTTTTAGTGTTTTCTGTGGGTATAGTATTTCTAACATTATCTAGTAAACATGAAAGTCTATGGATCTCGGTTTCACACTCCTTGATCTTATCCTTTGCATGTTTATATTTATTGAGTAACTTTTTGTGATCTTCAAGTAGATCACTAAAAGCATTACCATGTTCATCAAATGAGAAATCATCAAAAGAATATTTTACCTTATCTGAAGTCGCAATTAGACAGACGTTAGCCGTATTTTACGGAGAGTCCTCTTCCTCGTCTGAATCACTAGCCTCGCTTTCATTTCAGATGCTGGTGTTGGCATACTTCCTTGTAGTTGGCTTCTTGTATGGCTTCTGGTATCTGCTTCCTTTCTTTGTTACGGGACAATCTTTCTTGACATGTCCCGTCCTCTTGTATCCGAAGCAGGTGGGTTCTTCCTCATCGTCTCTTTGTTCTCTCTTTTTTTTGGAAGTGTAGAAACGTTTTGAAGTTTCGAACTAAGAGAGCTTGATCGTCACCTTCGGAGTCGTCGTCATCAGTGTCTTCTGAGCTGGTTCTTCGGTGATGAGCTCTCAATGCAATCTCCTTCTCATTTGGAGCTATTTTTTTGAAATCTTTTAGATCGAGCACAGCGTCATCAGCTTGCCCATCAATGTTTCTAGTAACATGACCGTAAGATTATTGTCTTCGATGATCGTCGTGACTTTGGGGTTCCAGACCTTCGACAATCCTCGTAGCACTTTACGTATCATCTCGTGGTTGGAATAATCTTTTTCGAGGAAAGATAGCGGGTTGACAATGTCGAGGAATCTGGTGAACATTTGAGTGATCGTCTCATTTGGCTTCATCTTGAATGCCTCGTACTCCTGTGTCAGACGACTGACTTTTGATTCTTTGACTTGTGTGGTCCCTTCATGAGTTACCTCAAAAGCTTCCATACTTCGTGCGAGGTGGTGCATGTGGAGACCCTGTTGAATTCAGTCCTGTCTATGGCACAGAAGACAGCATTAATAGCCCTAGCATCTAGACTTGCCTGTTTCTTTTCCTGATCAGTATATATGTCGTGGGGTTTCTCGACGAGACTCCCCTTGACAGTTATTCTGGGAGATTTCTTATAGCCATCAGTGACTACAGTCCATAGGTCAAAGTCTAGAGACTTAAGATAAAAACTCATACTAGTCTTCCAATATGCGTAGTTGGTTCCATCAAATAGAGGTGGCCTATTTGTGGATTGTCCCTCACCATAGTTGGCAAAGATGGGTTGTGTGGTTGCCATGGATCAACTCTAGGATGTAAATCATGTATCAAGAGAACAGGGCTCTGATACCAATTGAAGTACGTATAGACAACTCTAGAGGGGGTGAATAGAGTATGTGTGTCAATAATGAACAATTAAAAATCTAACTCTATTCAAGTATAACCAACAAAAGATTAATCAGAGTATAAGTGCGAAAAGTAAATGGACATCAGAAAGCATACACAAACACAAGAGTTTTAACCTGGTTTCCCTCGTGGAGGACTAGTCCAGGCCTGAGAACTCTTGCTCAGGATTGAAATCCACTATTTGTTAAATGGCGTACAAATACGTGCCTTTACTCAGAAGAGCACGCCAACTTCTTACAAAATTGCAGAGGCAAAACTTGGAATTATTCAAATGACTTCTTTGAGACTCTTGCACACAAACTTCTAATCGACTCGCACTGAGCACCTTGTAGGCTTGAGAAGTTTTGTAGCTAGTAGATGAGAAGAGTATAGCTCTTTAAGATGTATAGGCTACAAGAGTAGAGAAGAAGAGAAGATTGAATGATTTGAAATGAGAGAAATGGGTGCCTATTTATAATAGTTCTGGGAGGCAGAGTTCGGCCAGAACTCTGTCCAAAATATTAAAAAATTTGGCCGTTGGACAACTAGCAATGAGCATACCCTAAAAATTAGCTCCTAGAATTTAGGGAACAGAGTTCGGTCCAAACTCTGTGTGGGGGCAGAGTTCGGCCTGAACTCTGCCTCCTTGGGGACAGAATTTTCATGGGCTGATTTTGGGCTTTAGCAGTTTGGTCTTTTGCTTGTGGAGCTTTTGGTTATCTAGTCTATGGTTGAGATACTCAGTGTGACTCAATGTACAATAGCCTAGACTCAAATAAAAGTATAAAAATACACACTCCCTTTATAAGTTACAGCAGTATTTGTCGAGCAGCCGTCGATGATATTCGTCTGACTTGATATGTGATAATCGTATGATATGTAGCTTGATGGAGATTTATGTGTCAAGTTGGATCATGACAAATATCGATTTATTAATTATCAAGATTAGGTTGACTACGATCCAGTTTGGGTCAACAAAATGTTTCATGTATTAGTTGCTAAATAATAGAGATGATTATGTTGTGAATTATTGAAATGAATAACACATAAACATTGAACTACTGAAGGAATAAAATTTGAACTGTAAAATAAATTGAGGCCTGAAATGAAATGACAATGTCCCCTATGTTTAAGCGATGGTCTTGTAAATGCTGTTAAACTGAATGAGACACTGAATTATGTACATTTTGTGTAACTGTTGCGTAGAAGTGAAATGGTGTCTGTTTTCATATAAGCAATAAGATGAAATAATATTGTCCCTAGAAGTGATAAATGAAATGCTAAATATCCCTTAAGAAATAAATAATGTGGGAATGCTTCTATGTATCTTAGTTGATGGAATGAGAAATGAATGATTGATGCAATAAAAAATAATGAGGCTTGGGATTGATGAGATCACCAAGTGAAATAATGGTAATGTTGAGAATGAATAAGTCATTGAACATGATTTGAATGAGATAAATGATGATTCACTGTTGCCTTTAATTCTTTTTAATATTTTATCATGCGATTTTGTGCACGATAGAGTCAGACACGCATTCTTATGGTCATAGGACAACTTGTGCACAAGGTTTGGAGATATGTTTTCTTGGACGATTCTCCGGGATGTTAGGTGGACCGATCCGGCCTAAAAGGAAACATTGGCGTGCTAGTAGGAGCACAGGTCTTGCGAGGCATCCTGGAGGCTAGCTACCTACCTTGATGTCATCGCATTACTGATGAAGCCCTATATAGCAACGTCCGTATGGTTTAATAACACCAGTGGCCATGTAGTTAGGATACACGCTAATGAATGTTTTGTGCAGGAAGAGTAAGTACATCTGCTAACATGTATTTGATGTAGGTACGAGGAGTCGGCTATCGGTAAGAAGTCACTTATATATAAGCAAGCAAGTTGAACATATATATATATATATATATATATATATATATATATATATATATATATATGTTCAACTTGCTTGCTTAAACTGCTAAACGAAAAGATGCTATGATGTTGCCTATCCAATAAGGAATTCTATATAGTGCTTAACATGTTCAATTTAGTATGCCAATATATTGCCTTGCTATGAAATTGTTTAAACATAACATACATGCTAAACGATGCTTTTTATGAGAATTGTCATAACATGTTTAAGATGTTAATGCTAACGATGCCTCAATGATGTATTTTCATGATAACACCAAGTATACTATAATGATGCCTTCACATGAATGCCGCTAAGAACATGTTTACATGCTTTACTATGAATATTGTCCATGAACTGTAAACTGGTGCTAGGTCCCAAATAGAAAGACCACTCTAATAAATTCTCGCTAAAATTGTCCACTTAGTGTCGGTTTAAGCGAGTGGGCTAGTTATGCTCGCCAATACATAGCTGATGTACTGACCTACGTTATGGGCACTCTTTTTAGGTGCTCTGCTCGGAAAGTTCTGTACACAAAGATAGGCTTGATCGGTCACATGGCACTGAAGATTTATTGGGCATGCAGAAGCTCTCCTTGCAAAAGGTGATGTCTTATGTTTATAAAGGGCATAATGTATGGAACATTACAATCAGTTGTAGTAGTGAGTTGTAAGATAAGTCAGTATATCGAGTTGTAATCCAATGTATTAGAGTATCAAATGTAAGCTTTATGGCATTTGTTCAGTTGGATATCAACATAAAGTGAGATGTGTTGTAAACTTTGTATTATATCGCAAGTCCTGTACTCTACTTCAATTATCAATAAAGAGAATACAGTTTTATATATCTTTGTGCGACTTCAAGTTATCTACTTATCTTCGCTGCTATAAATTAGTGATGTATTTCTATTTAATGAGAAAAAATGCCCTCATTAACTTCAATTTGTCTGCTTCTGTCGCTGCGATGTGTTTCTATTTGAATATTATCAATTTTGTACCGTCTTTGTCTTGTACAAGTGCAATACCAGACTTGTACGACATCACGTCCAAGAGAGGACAAATGATTCGACATGAATCAAAGCGAGGATGAATGATTCACCGAATCAGAGCATGGCTTTAGGACCCTTATTTAATTCGTTTCAAATCAAAATTGTATCGACGATTAACCAAAGTTACTTCTGCGATCACTCAATGTTGCTTCCGTGATTAAATCAAAGATTGCTTCCACGATTATGTTGATGTTGTTTCTGTAATCATTTCAAGTTGTTCGTGTCTGAAAGTTCTTTGACTCTCTTGGCTGATCCCTGGATGTTCCATATAATAAGTCAATACGTTGTGATGCCCCTGAATGTTTGATTGTTGTTGGTTTGGACACTAATAACCGAACAATGAATCGATGCATAGTATGCTAATTATAAATGATGTTTAAGATATGGGAGTAGAAAAAAGTTGCCATGTGCACTGTAACATGTTGAGGGTTTAATGTTATGTTGGGAAAGAATAGTGACTGAAATAATTGATGCATGAGTTCAACAGAATTGATGAGTTGACTCATGTATATTGGCTAGTGCTTTTGAGACCCTAAGAATGTTGCCTTGTGACTTGAGACCCTAAGATGTTGGCTTTATGTTGTGATCATTTATATCACGAATGTCCGAAATAGATTTAAGTTGGTATTATTTGGGAATGGCTTTGTTTCTGAGTGGTATATTGTCTCTACCACTTCAGAATGAGATGTGTCGTGACCCTTTCCATCGGATAGCAATGAGTCTATCTGTGAGCCTTGGGTAGTGCCGAGACTTAGCTGGGAGTCATGCCATATCACTAGATGAATTGACTGTCCCTTGATGGTGATATTATGTTGGTTAGTGAGATTATTGAAAAGTATAACGAGTGCCTTGGTCGGGAATTGCTCAGTTTGACGATGGCTCAGATAGCAGGGTGATAGTTGTCACGACCCGCACCCTAGAGTAAGGGTACGAGAGCGTAACAACGCCCAGCCTACGCTGCAGTGTCGGCGGTAGAACGCTGTTCTAGGTCATGAACTATAACTAACATAATATGAATACTCTCCATAAGAAGGCCAACACAGAGGTACAACTCAATCACAATCTAGAGATAGAATATGGCACGATAAAATAGATAAAAGAATCTTCAACTGAGGTACAGCAGAATGAAATAACAAGGTCCCAACATCACTAAAATATACAATTTTAGAAAATAAAGGCAACAGCTAAACATGAAAAGAAGAACAGTTTAAGCTATCTACACTATACAAGGTATCATCCTGAGCAGCTGCCTGAACCTCCCCAGGGGTCCAGGTCGCGAGTGTCAACTAAGCAAGCTCCAAGTAAGGGGGTGCAGGGTTCCTCATCATCCTCTATAAAATTTTCAACAGGTCCAGACAGGACAGGAACGAGTACAACTCATCAAGAAATCCCAAGTAAATGACAGAGAACTATAAAGCAGTTATAGACAGTTTTATTGATGAATATGGCAGTTTATATACAGGTGATGGAATGGAGAACAGATAAGATACAAGGAAAGTAAGAACTAAAACAAGAGAAGAATGATGGCAATGAAGACTGTAAAATAAATCTAGCGGAACTAAAGTAACATAATAAGTCCAGAATGTAAATGTAAACAAGTGCAAAACCCAAGTAAATCCAGACAACATGAATCTGATACCAGGTGGTTCCAGTACAAGATGAGTCCGGTATAAGGTGAGTCCAGTTGGTGATCAAAGGTTCCAGGGTGAGTCCAGCCTATACTCTAACAGTGTGTTTTAAAATATCGGGATCGACATATGAATGGCTATAGGTAATACGGCACACCGT
Source organism: Iris pallida (assembly GCA_029216955.1). Lineage (NCBI taxonomy): Eukaryota > Viridiplantae > Streptophyta > Magnoliopsida > Asparagales > Iridaceae > Iris > Iris pallida. Next base: position 8,902,727 of record JANAVB010025196.1, on the reverse strand, counting down.
ACACTCGGCCAAGTGTGGGATGGCTATCGTTCCAGTATAATTCCAAGGGAGTGGTTCTAGTATTTGGGAATGTTCACATGTCTACTCCAATATTTCCCCACCCACAAGTACAAATGAATCTAGAAAACGATACGAGAATCGAGATAAGTACAGCCAAACATAATGATACCAGCAAAAGATTCCAGAGTGATTCCAGTAGGTGGTTCCAGTAGTGATTCCAGAAGGTGATGCCAGTATTGATTCCAGAAATAGAGGCCAGATAATATGGTATGTGTGTCGCATACATGAATCCAGAAATATCCATACGTGTTATAAGAATCACATAAAACTAACTAGAACTGAAGTACAGTAATTGACAAGTAAATGAAAGAACTATCAGAGAATGTACTCGCCTGATGTCTGAATGTCCAAAGTAAATATACTGTCCGATGAGAGATGTCTGGCTCCTAATCAGAACAGCACAAGTCACAACAAGTCCAAAATGACAATATGAAGTTCTACTATGCATTCTACATGATTCTAGGTCAATCTAGACCAAAGTCAACTCTTGGTCAACTTGGTCAACCCTGAAAGTCAAATCTAGGTCAACTATGATCAAACTAGGTCTAACAAGTCTAAATTAGGTCAAACAAGTTATTCATGTCTAAACAAACTAAGTATATGTAAATCAAGTATCCGAGATAGCTACTAACTCATAGGCTAAGTCACTTGCTAAACCAAGCACAAAACTAAACCATAAGCTAACAAGGCACACAAACTTAGTCATATAATGTATATATATTATTCACATTCACATATTCATATACATAGATATATATAGGAAAGCTATATATATATTGGCACATACATATAGGCACATATATATAGGCACATATATATATATATATATATATATATATATATATATATATATATATATTATATATATATATATATATATATATATATATATATATATATATATAGAAAATATAAATATATATATATATATATATATATATATATATATATATATATATATATATATATATATATATATATATATAAAGAGAGGTAAAAGAGTAAGTGAGTATGTGTGTGTTTGGCATGTGTGTGAAAGGATATGTGTTAATGTTCTAAAATTTAGTGATAGGTAGGTGTATGTGACATGGGATACATGATGTCAAAGGGTGTATGAATGTATGTGTGTAGAAGGTTATAGGTTAACTCAGTTTATAGAAATACATACATACAAACTTACCTTGTATACATGCATACATACATATCATGTATATTACATTTACATGATACATACATGTATACTCGTATTATATTATACTTACATTCATGCATATTAGATACTTGTATTTATATTAACATATTGCAAATATTCATTTCATTCATGCATCTATGCATTACCTACATGTTTTATACATATGCATACATTGTATATTCATATCATTTCATACATTAACATAGAGACATAAAAACATACACACGTCATATATTCCATACCTTGTATTACCTTAAATATCATGTTATATATTATCATTCATTCCTTTCATATATTACATTCTATATTACCCATATACATGTATTTTCTCCATTCATTCATGCTTGCATCATATACTCTACATTACCATACATGTTATCATTATATATTGTATTACAATATTTATACATTATGCATTCATATCTATCATTATATATATATCTTGCATTCATAAGTAGCATTCATTATATACTTTCATGCATACATTGTATATCATTCTTTCATTCATGCATTGCTTATATGCATTATATTAATAGCATTCCTACATGCTTGCATTCAACCATATATATAAATTAATATAAAGAGAATATATATCATATATATATTATTTTATTCATCTAATATATCATGCATTACATACTCTATATTCATTTAATATCCATACTACATAGGCTCATAGGTTACACAAAATGCATATATCGTATAGTCACTCTTCTACTTAAAACCAATACTGTACCAATTGGGTATTTGTTAAATTCTAGGATTAAAGTATGTTGTAGCTCTTCATGTTATCTTTCTAAAACTTTAAACGGATCGCATTTTCGTGTCCGGAAGCTCCCAAAATCGCAAAAATACCGAAACACGTTCATCTTTCGTACAGCTGACACTCAAATAATTTTACAGAACATTACAGAAAGAATTTGGTTTATTAAAATATATATTTGAAAAGCTAACTTTGATACGGTTCTTTTTAAAAAAACGGAAGATAAATCGGAGTTCTAAGATAAAAGTTATGACATTTCTAAGTTGCTTTGGTTAATAAAAACGTGGATAATAATTGTGACGGATTTGACAAAAGAACACATATAGGCCAAGATACTTGGATGCAAACATAGGTATCCAAATGAAACTCATTCTAACCATCCTAACTAAGATCAATCCACTCTCTAACCATCTAACCACACACACAAATATATATATATATATATATATATATATATATATATATATATATATATATATATATATGCACACAAGTGTCCAAAATAGGGGGTTTTTTTTCCACTAGGACACAATCACAACACAAAGGACACTCCTATGACCTCCAAATGGACATGAAATGGACACGAAATGGAGATACAACCATGGGGGTCATTCCTATGGGTTCAAAATAGACCTATATGCATGAGGAAATAAAAAAGAGAAGGGATTTATACCTCCCGGTAGATCGAATCGAAGAAAAGCCTTCCCGGAGCGACACCAACACGTAGAGATTCCAAAAGGACACGAATGAGCTCCGAATCCTTCCAAACTTGGGTAGCTTCCTCCTTGGCTAGAATGGAGAAGAAAAGAAGAAGATTTGGTGACGAAATGGAAGGATTTGGTAGAAAAATTGCTAGGGATTGCTCTCTAGAAATTTGGGGAAGAACAAGAGAGAGAGTGTGGATGAGAATAATGAAATGAACTTGAGCCTATCCTCTCCCAAAGTGGCTGGCCATATGGGGCTATTTGTCCTATTATGGTAAGGTCCAAAATGCCCCCACTAACCTATTCTATTAGTATTAGGAAAGGGCTAATTGGTTGGGGCTAAATTAGTCATTCTAAAGTCTCTAATCACACTAACCTTATCCATAATAATTAGTCTAACCTCTAACTAAAATATTTCTATCATGTGGGCCATGGCTAACTAATGTATGGATCCACTAAAGTCAACACTACCCCCGGGTCCCCATTTCAAGTAGGATTGAGCTGAAATTCGAACCCGACTCAAATAATCCCAAAACAATATCATAAATAATAAAATAAATTTCAAAAATATTTCAAAAGTACAAAATGATAAAAATACCCCTGTTCCTGAAAATTGGGGGTAACAAATTCCTCGAAATTAAAACCAAACAATAGTAAAATGTCAAAATCACAAGTCATAATTTTAAATAGTTTAAAAATGATTAAAAATTACCAAAAATTATAATATGAAATAATAATCAATAAATAATAATTATAATTATAAAATTTCAAAATTACCCTCATCTGGAAAACTGGGTGTTACAATCCTACCCACCTTATAAAAATTTTGTCCTCGAAATAAGGTGATCGCACCCCCTTCTATGTCAAACATAGTCAAGGGTCAATCACTAGTCAATTTCTCAACATCCAAGTACTTGGTCATCAACTGGTCAACTTCTTAGGGTTTTACCTATGCTAGCTATCTAGGTGTTGGCAACTAGAATTTAGCAAAAGAGAAACTCTATAATAGACTAGCTCTTAACTTCCCAATCATATCAAGTCACCTATAACTAAATACCTACAAGCTAAGCACATGAATACCAAATACCAAATACCACATATATATATATATATATATATATATATATACTCAAGAACAACAACCCATCACATATATCCTAAGTATATCATCTATATATATACATGACTGATCAACCAAGGGTTAAGACAGACTAAACTTATAAGGGTCTGAAACAATGCTTAGAACTAGGCTAAGGATGAATGGTCTGAATCAAGGGGACATGGTATCTAGTGAAGGGTCTGCACACTGCCTATAAAGGTGATCAACACAAAGGAACTCAACACGAAGAAAACTTAACTAAAATGGAAAACTGAACCAAGTATAAGCTAAACAACATGTTTATAACCCTATACAACAATGGCCTATAGATACCAACTAACCTATATCCCATATGCCAATATCATCTACAATCTATCTATGCAAATAGACCTCTCGGTCTTAGGTGAAACTACAACTATACTCAAAAGTAGGCTCTGGTCATGGGTGCCTCACTGGAAAAGGTAAGGGAAAGTAGTAATAATCATCAAGGCTGTAAGACATACTAACATCCTATGTGTAACTGGTTGGTATTATAGATAACAGGAGAATTATCTGCAATGGGTTACTATTCTAACACCAATGCTAACTATCACCTCTACGGTACAGACACTCTACAAGTCATGATACCATTATACTATGAAGGAACTACCTATGAATAAGCTCTACAAAACTAAATATTCCTACTCCTAAGTCATTTATAACAATCAAAAGGGTATGATGTTTAAACCTTCTCAAGATACAATCTGTTAATCATATGCGTCTGTCCAAAATTATGTTGTCCAGAGTCTTTATCATGCTAGTGAGCAAGGCTACGATAATCACAGAGTCCTTGACTAAGGTACGTACCTCTAGGTTCATGGTATTTAAAATTTTTGTACTGCCGCATGCGACGACGAAAACCTTAAATTCCCATACCCGAGAATACATCCAAAATCTGACTACATGTCCTCACTATGCCAACTAACACGACTATCGAGGATTCTAGATCCTATGATTTAGGCGACCTAGCCCATATGATTTTCTCAGAAGAAAAACAAACACAACAAAAGAATAACATGACAAAATTAATCAATCAACAAGGAACAGATGGAATCAGATTTCAAGGTAATTATAAAAGACAATTACGGGAATGGAATTGAGAAGAACGGAACTTGCAGCAATATCTCCAATGGTCTGTGCATCCTCGACTATCTTGACGATAGCTCGCCCTGCTGGTTTCCTCCAGCCTGATGCTGATACTGTACAAATCTCTGCTGCTGATGCTACATGAATCAATACTGCTGAGAGAAACCGAAAACGAAGGAAAACGTCTCTGTACAAACGGAGGTGCACCTCCAATGTAGCAGAAACGCCAACCTGAGTCGGCACAACAGAAGCTGCAGTCTCGAGGCCCTGATGAACAGGACGAGAGGTGGCCTGCCTCTCGATAGTATCCTCCGAACCGAAGCGATGAGATCGTGTCTTCATAACCATCATGAAGACAGATCAAAATAAGAAGCAATTTCTGAGAATGAAGCAAAAATTCAAAGGAGAACAGTTTATATTCAAGGGAAGTCAATAAGCAATAATTTTAGACAAAAGGAATCGGATTAAGAGTTTTTCCTAATGTGATTGAGTACCTCCAAAAATATCCTAATCCTACTGCAGGCTGTAGTGATACTCTAGTTCGAATACATAAACTCGACCTGCATGGGCCACCACTAAAAATGTGTCACGACCCGCACCCTAGAGTAAGGATACGAGAGCGTAACAACGCCCAGCCTAAGCTGCAGTGTCGGCGGTAGAACGCTGTTCTAGGTCATGAACTATAACTAACATAATATGAATACTCTCCATAAGGAGGCCAACACAGAGGTACAACTCAATCACAATCTAGAGATAGAATATGGCACGATAAAATAGATAAAAGAATCTTCAACTGAGGTACAGCAGAATGAAATAACAAGGTCCCAACATCACTAAAATATACAACTCTAGAAAATAAAGGCAACAGCTAAACATGAAAAGAAGAACAGTTTAAGCTATCTACACTATACAAGGTATCATCCTGAGCAGCTGCCTGAACCTCCCCAGGGGTCCAGGTCGCGAGTGTCAACTAAGCAAGCTCCAAGTAAGGGGGTGCAGGGTTCCTCATCATCCTCTATAAAATTTTCAACAGGTCCAGACAGGACAGGAACGAGTACAACTCATCAAGAAATCCCAAGTAAATGACAGAGAACTATAAAGCAGTTATAGACAGTTTTATTGATGAATATGGCAGTTTATATACAGGTGATGGAATGGAGAACAGATAAGATACAAGGAAAGTAAGAACTAAAACAAGAGAAGAATGATGGCAATGAAGACTGTAAAATAAATCTAGCGGAACTAAAGTAACATAATAAGTCCAGAATGTAAATGTAAACAAGTGCAAAACCCAAGTAAATCCAGACAACATGAATCTGATACCAGGTGGTTCCAGTACAAGATGAGTCCGGTATAAGGTGAGTCCAGTTGGTGATCAAAGGTTCCAGGGTGAGTCCAGCCTATACTCTAACAGTGTGTTTTAAAATATCGGGATCGACATATGAACGGCTATAGGTAATACGGCACACCGCACACTCGGCCAAGTATGGGATGGCTATCCTTCCAGTATAATTCTAAGGGAGTGGTTCCAGTATTTGGAAATGTTCACATGTCTACTCCAATATTTCCCCGCCCACAAGTACAAGCGAATCCAAAAAACAATACGAGAATCGAGATGAGTCCAGCCAAACATAATGATACCAGCAAAAGATTCCAGAGTGATTCCAGTAGGTGGTTCCAGTAGTGATTCTAGAAGGTGATGCCAGTAGTGATTCCAGAAATAGAGGCCAGATAATATGGTATGTGTGTCGTATACATGAATCCAGAAATATCTATACGTGTTATAAGAATCACATAAAACTAACTAGAACAGAAGTACAGTAATTGACAAGTAAATAAAAGAATTATTAGAGAATGTACTCGCCTGATGTCTGAATGTCCAAAGTAAATATACTGTCCGATGAGAGGTGTCTGGCTCCTAATCAGAACAGCACAAGTCACAACAAGTCCAAAATGACAATATAAAGTTCTACTATGCATTCTACATGATTCTAGGTCAATCTAGACCAAAGTCAACTCTTGGTCAACTTGGTCAACCCTGAAAGTCAAACCTAGGTCAACTATGGTCAAACTAGGTCTAACAAGTCTAAATTAGGTCAAACAAGTTATTCTAGGTCTAAACAAACTAAGTATATGCAAATCATGTATCCGAGATAGCTACTAACTCATAGCCTAAGTCACTTGCTAAACCAAGCACAAAACTAAACCATAAGCTAACAAGGTACACAAACTTAGTCATATAATGTATATATGTTATTCACATTCACATATTCATATACATAGATATATATAGGAAAGCTATATATATATATATATATATATATATATATATATATATATATATATAATATATATATATATATATATATATATATATATATATATATATAGAAAGAGAGGTAAAAGAGTAAGTGAGTTTGTGTGTGTTTGGCATGTGTGTGAAAGGATATGTGTTAATGTTCTAAAATTTAGTGATAGGTAGGTGTATGTGACATGGGATACATGATGTCAAAGGGTGTATGAATGTATGTGTGTAAAAGGTTATAGGTTAACTCAGTTTATAGAAGTACATACATACATACTTACCTTGTATACATGCATAAATACATATCATGTATATTACATTTACATGATACATACATGTATACTCGTATTATATTATACTTACATTCATGAATATTAGATACTTGTATTTATTTTAACATATTGTAAACATTCATTTCATTCATGCATCTATGCATTACCTACATGTTTTATACATATGCATACATTGTATATTCATATCATTTCATACATTAACATAGAGACATACAAATATACACACATCATATATTTCATACCTTGCATTACCTTATATATCATGTTATATATTATCATTCATTCCTTTCATATATTATATTCTATATTACCCATATACATGTATTTCCTCTATTCATTCATGCTTGCATCATATACACTACATTACCATACATGTTATCATTATATACTGTATTATAATATTTATACATTATGCATTCATATCTATCATTACATATATATCTTGCATTCATAACTAGCATTCATTATATACTTTCATGCATACATTGTATATCATTCTTTCATTCATGTATTGCTTATATGCATTATATTAATAGCATTCCTACATGCTTGCATTCAACCATATATATAAATTAATTTAAAGAGAATATATATCATATATATATTATTTTATTCATCTAATATATCATGTATTACATACTCTATATTCATTTAATATCCATACTACATAGGCTCATAGGTTACACAAAATGCATATATCGTATAGTCACTCTTCTACTTAAAACCAATACTGTACCAATTGAGCATTTATTAAATTCTAGAATTAAAGTATATTGTAGCTCTTCGTGTTAGCTTTCCGAAACTTTAAACGGATCGCATTTTCGTGTCCGGAAGCACCCGAAATCGCAAAAATATCGAAATATGTTCATCTTTCGTACAGCTGACAATCAAATACTTCTACAGAAAGTTACAGAAAGAATTTGGCTTATTAAAATATATATTTGGAAAGCTAACTTCGATACGGTTCTTTTAAAAAAAAACGGGAGATAAATTGGAGTTCTAAGCTAAAAGTTATGACATTTCTAAGTTGCTTTGGTTAATAAAAACGTGGATAAAAATTATGACGGATTTGACAAAAGAACACATATAGGCCAAGATACTTGGATAAAAACATAGGTATCCAAATGAAACTCATTCTAACCATCCTAATTAAGATCAATCCACTCTCTAACCTTCTAACCACACACACAAATAAATAAATATATATATATATATATATATATATATATATATATATATATATATATATATATATATATATATGCACATAAGTGTCCAAAATAGGGGTTTTTCCACTAGGACACAATCAAAACACAAAGGACACTCCTATGACCTCCAAATGGACACGAAATGGACACGTAATGGAGATACAACCATGGGGGTCATTCCTATGGGTTCAAAATAGACCTATATGCATGAGAAAATGAAAAAGAGAAGGGATTTATACCTCCCGGTAGATCGAATCGAAGAAAAGCCTTCCCGGAGCGACACCGACACGTAGAGATTCCAAAAGGACACGAACGAGCTCCGAATCCTCGTAAACTTGGGTAGCTTCCTCCTTGGCTAGAATGGAGAAGGAAAGAAGAAGATTTGGTGGCGAAATAGAAGGATTTGGTGGAGAAATTGCTAGGGATTGCTCTCTAGAAATTTGGGGAAGAACAAGAGAGAGAGTGTGGATGAGAATAATGAAATGAACTTAAGCCTATCCTCTCCCAAAGTGGCTGGCCATATGGGGCTATGTCCTATTATGGTAAGGTCCAAAATGCCCCCACTAACCTATTCTATTAGTATTAGGAAAGGGCTAATTGGTTGGGGCTAAATTAGTCATTCTAAAGTCTCTAATCACACTAACCTTATCCATAATAATTAGTCTAACCTCTAACTAAAATATTTCTATCATGTGGGCCATGGCTAACTAATGTGTGGATCCACTAAAGTCAACACTACCCCCGGGTCCCCGTTTCAAGTCAGATGAGCTGAAATTCGAACCCGACTCAAATAATCCCAAAACAATATCATAAATAATAAAATAAATTTCAAAAATATTTCAAAAATACAAAATGACAAAAAATACCCCTGTTCCTGAAAACTGGGGGTGACAAATTCCTCGAAATTAAAACCAAACAATAGTAAAATATCAAAATCACAAGTCATAATTTTAAATAGTTTAAAAATGATTAAAAATACCAAAAATTATAATATGAAATAATAATCAATAAATAATAATTATAATTTCAAAATTTCAAAATTACCCTCATCTGAAAAATTGGGTGTTGCAATAGTTATATTGTAGGTAATAATTTTGGCTAGCGAATGTTGTGGCTTAGAATATTGAACGATAGTTACGACTAATTGGATGGGAACCATGTGTGGCTATTACAAGTTGGTTGCTAAATTGAAAGTTTTGAAAATATTGTCGGTGACTCGAATGAATGTTGAAAATATGTGCTATTACCCTAAGGTGCAATAGATGTTAACTCATCTTGATTTTTGAAGGATAGAATCCGTAAAAGTTGAGTTTGTGCTTGCCGAGATTGACAGAATTGCATGTGTACATGTATGTTGAGGAATTGAAGTGTATCCTAGAAGTAACAAGTAGTGCCTCGGAATACTTGTTGCACAGAAAATGGTTAATTGATACATGAATTGTCGGATTGATTCGAATGGATCATTCGACCCTTGCGATATGAGAAATTATAAATGTCCGTGTGAGATTTTGAGGGCCGAGAAATAAACGGGATTAAGAATAACAAAATGTGTTGGATAGAGCCGGTAGATGGTGTGACGGTATGGACGACTGTCGGTTAGGATATAGATTACTAGCTTATGCCTTAGTAGTATGACTTTGTCATACAGACCGAATAGTATGATTTTATAGTCCTATTGAGACTACCGAAATTGACGACCCTTGAATAATTAGCCTCGATATATAGATCCATATGGATACGAAGGAATTAGAATGGAAATAGGATTGTTGGAAATTATATGTTGGGTAAAAATTTGACCGTAATGTTGCTAGATCGATCTTAGTTGATCGTTGGATAAGTCTACAATGAGCCTTTATGAAAATTAGTTCCTTAAGGATGATTCTGGATAGATAGACTTGACCCTAGCGACCGTGGTCGATAATGACTATTAGTTGTTCAGACTGAGTTGATACCCATAGGTTTGTGTAAAGTTGCTTGGAACTGTTGGTTTCTTGTTGGCCTAAGAATAAGAATAAAATATTATCCCTAGTAGCCATCCACTCTAATGAAGTCACCTGAATGATTAGGTTTGGCTGTTGGTATAGCTAATCTTAGGGACTTGACCGAGTAATAGGTGACTATTGGCGACCCATAGGATGACCTTGTGGTATTGAACCAGGGATGGTGATGAGTATGACCTAAGGAAGTATATGCTTCAATGAGAACCTCAAGGATGTTTGGCACTAGTAAAGCAATATGTCGGCTTTAGCGGGAACTGGAATCATGGAATGAGACTTGAGTTGTATGTATCGAGTAGTAAATTATTCTATGAGATGGAATTGACTGCTCATGATGGGATGTTAGATTGGTTTCTAAAGTCGGGTAGCTAGATTAACCTAGAATGTCATATAGAATTGTACCTGAATAACCCTCCAATATGTCCTTTAGAGATGAACTGCATCGGTAGAAAATATTTTTGGATTTGGAAAGGAATAGAATTGCATATTGGTTGTTGTGAACTCTTAGTATGGTTGGCTCTAAGTTAGACCCTTGGCCCGAATGTTAGTAATATTGTGCTTGGGTAAAGAACATATTCGAGTTGTCCCTGATGATAAGTGTTGTGGCTTGAAAGATAGCGATTGTGATTAAGCCAAGGAAGTAATCAGTCAATTGAAAGTATGCCAAGACGGATTTGGGGAAGAGAGTTACACATGTGGCTTATCGAATCGCACTAACATAAAAGTTGGCCAAAATACATGTATTTGGGGGACGCCTAAAATATATGTGTGGATCCAGCCAAAGTGATAAGTTGCAACCGAGATAACATTGTGGGAAGAGTTTATCGTACTAGCATATATTTAGGCTGAAATGCATATATTTTGGGGATGTCTGAGATAAGTGTATAAATCCAAACAAAGTGATATACTGCAACTAAGATAACAATACTGAAAGAATGTTGGTGAATCAATAAGAAGTTGTAAGTATTTTGGAAAAGAGAAAGATGGATTGAGTCATCGATGGATTAAGTGGTACAGTTGGATAACAATCTCGAGATTTTCTAGAGTGCCTTATCGGAATATTGAATAGAAGCTGAATGAGTAATTTGTTGTGACTAAGTGAATTTAGTAGAATGAGTTGTTCTCTTAAGTTTCGATGATAAAACTTTTTCTGAGTGGTATATTATGCAATGCCCCGCTCCGCATGAGGAATTTGGTTGGCTTATTGGATGCGATCAGAACGTTGGACCGTGACTTGGATTAAAAATCAAGAGAATTAAAACTGATGCAGTCTCTCTTAGCTGGCTAGACGGAATAGGTATTGGAACGTGGCTCGTTGGTAGAGCTATGCTTAGTGGAAATATGTACAATCGAAACAAGAAGACCCTTTTATGCAAGTGAGTGGAACTGTCCTTTCTCCCAACTCCTTCATGCCTAATAAAATAGAGTTTTGTGTTAATATAAACTATCCCTAAATGTTCCATGTGTTAGTTGCTAAATAATAGAGATACTTATATTGTAAATTGTTGAAATGAATAACACATGAACATTGAACTGCTGAAGGAATAACATTTGAACTGCAATGTGAATTGATGCCTGAAATGAAATGATAATGTCCCTTATGTTTAAATGATGCTCATCTAAATACTGTTAAACTAAATGAGACACTGAATTATGTACATTCTGTGTAACTGTTGCGTTGAAATGAAATGTTGTCTGTTTTCTTATAAGCAATAAGATAAAATGATATTGTCCCTAAAAGTGATAAATGAAATGCTACATGTCCCTTGAGAAATGAATGATGTGGTAATGCTTTAATGTATATGAGTTGATGGAATGAAAAATGAATGATTTATGCAATAAGAAATGATGAGGCTTGGGATCGTTGAGATCACCAAGTAAAATGATGGTAATTTAAGAATGAATAACTCATTGAACATGACTTGAATGAGATGAATGATGATGCACCGTTGCTTTTACTTCTTTTAATATTTTATTATGCAATTTTGTGCACGATCGAGTCGAACATTCATTCGCATGGTCATAGGACAACTTGTGCACAAGGTTAGGGGATATGTTTTTTCGAATGGTACCCCGGGACGTTTGGTGGACCGATCTGACCTAGGAGGAAACATTGGCGTGCTAGTAGGAGCACAGGTCTTACAAGACATCCTGGAGACTAGCTACCTACCTTGATGTCATCGCATTACCGATGAAGTCCTATATGGCAACGTTCGTATGGTTTAACAACCCTAGTGGTCATGTAGTTAGGATGCACGCTAATGAATGTTTTGTGCAGGCAGAGTAAGTATATCTGTTAACCTATATTTGATGTAGGTACGAGGAGTCGACTATCGATAAAAAGTCACTTTATATATATATATATATATATATATATATATATATATATATATATAAATATATATATATATATATATTGGTTCAACTTGCCTGCTTAACCTGCTAAACGAAATGATGCTGTGATATTGCCTTTCCAATAAGGAATTCTATATAGTGCCTAACATGTTCAATTCAGTATGCCAACATGTTGTCTTGCTATGAAATTGCTTAAACATAACATACATGCTAAACGGTGTTTTCTATGAGAATTGTCATAACATGTTTAAGATGTTAATGCTAATGATGCCTCAATGATGCCTTTTCATGATAACACCAAGTATGCTATAATGATGCCTTCACATGAACGCTGCTAAGAACATGTTTACATGCTTCACTATGAATATTGTATATGAACTGTAAATTGATGCTAGGCCCTAAATAGAAAGATCACTCTAATAAATGCTCTCTAAAATTGACCACTTAGTATTGGTTTAGGCGAGTGGGCTAGTTTTGCTTGCCAGTACATAGCTAATGTACTGACCCACGTTGTGGGTACTCTTTTTAGGTGCTCATGTTTGGAAAGTTTTGTACACGAAGATTGTCTTGATTGGTCCTGCAGTACTGAAGATTTTTTGGGCATACAGAAGCTCTCCTTGCAAAAGATGATGTCTTCCCTTTATAAAGGGCATATGTATGGAACATTAGAATCAGTTGTACCAGTGAGTTGTAAGCCAAGTCGGTATATCGAGTTGTAATCTAATGTATCAGAGTATCAAATGTAATCTTTATGGCATTTGTTCAGTTGGCTACCAATGTAAAGTGAGATATGTTGTAAACTTTGTATTACATTACAAATCCTGTACTCTACTTCAACTATTAATGAAGAGAATATATTTTTATATATCTCTGTGCGACTTCAAGTTATCTACTTATCTTCGCTGCTATAAATAAGTGATGTGTTTTTATTTGATGAGAAAGAATGTCCTCATTAACTTCAATTTGTCTGTTGCAATGTGTTCCTATTGGAAGATTATCAATTATGTATCGTCTTTGCCTTGTACAAGTACAATTTCATACTTATACAGCATCAGGCCCAAGCGAGGATGAATGAATGATTCAACGCGAATCAAAGCAAGGGTGAACGATTCTCCGAATTGGGGCGTGACACCAGGCAGGGTGAGCGTGGGGAGGCGCATACGGCGACACACGGCTCCACGCGCGGTGGGCGGTCGAAGTGCCACTGGGGGATGCACAACAGCGATTGTGTAGCAGCAACGTTGCTGCCTTCCTGGCCGACGGTGTACGACTGTCGCGGGCGGGGGCACGAGGTTGGGCTAGCCAACGACACATCGGGGAGGGGGCACGCAACTATATGGTGGCTGCGTGCGACGACGTACTGCAGTAGCTGCTAGGGCAGCGACAACACTAGCCATAAGCGGCAGCAGCAGCAACCTGAGAAGAAGAAGAAGAAGAAGAAGAAGAAGAAGAAGAAGAAGAAGAAGGTGAAGGAGGAAGAGAAGTTGGGGAAGGAGGATGAGGAGTTAGGGTTAGTTGTACATGGGTTCCTCGTGGAGTGAAGAGGAGAAGAAAATAGCATTAGAAGAAGAAGGAGGATGGGGAAGGAGTGTGTGTTCGGCTGATATGGGGGGAAGAGTTGTCTTTATTTTTAAGGAAATAGGAGAGAGGAGAGAGAGGGGAGAAAATTTTTGGAGGAGGAGAAGAGATGGTTGGTTAGGGGTGATGTGTGTGTGTCTTTGTTTTAAAAGGAGGTGAAGTATAATGCATGGTGTCACGACCAGCACCCGCTTTTCGGGATGCGAGTGTGTGCGCAAGCCAGCTATGTATCAAGTGGACTCCAGTCCAACTCGAATACGTATAAGCTGTTTAGACTATGATAATAGGTCTAATCATGGCCAGCCAAAACTATATCTCAATCCACTAAGTGTGTAATATAATAAGAATAAATAATATGTAATACAGTCGGCGCCCTGTACCACACATGTTCGATCAAGCTCAAGATAATAGAGATTACAAAACTAGGCTATATCAGCAGAAAGTCATAGAAATAAATATAAATAAGAAAAAAATGAATAAGTACCACTATTGATACCTGATTCTTGCAGACACAAACATCAACTACCCATCTACTTTATGCAACCGCTTAGCAAATACCTGAAGAGATTATCAGGTCCTCAGGAGAATAGCAAGATACATAAAACATGCCTACTAATATGCCCATAAATACATGTATGGAGGATAAGAACAGTGCAAGAAGAACATCCAGGAAGTGACATGTCATAGGAAAATGTAATACTAGACTTGGCTAACAATCAATTGAATAACTCCTATAGACTGTAGTACAATGCAAGATACTCCCAATCTATAGTATGCCTCGATTGTAGTACAATGTAAGATACTCTCAATCGAGAATAGCCAATCCTTCAATCTCACCTCCTAAAGGAATATAAAGATTATGTAAAATCCTATAGATTGTAGTACAATACAAGATACTCCCAATCTATAGTATATCTCAATAGTAGTACAATGCAAGATACTCCCAATCGAGAATGGTCAAGTCAGGTCAGGTCATACTCAAGACAAGTCCAAGTCCATCAATTACAACCAGGTCAAGTCAATCAACGAAACATGGCATAACTGGAAACTCTATCACAAGACACGGTAAAAACTAGGAAGACCAATAAATAATCAATGAAAACAACTAATATCCTATACATGTACGTAAATTTAAAAAACAAGAAGGCAATAAATAATAACCCAAGTGGGATATGAGAAGCATATGATAATATGAAAAGAAATACCATAGGAAGGAAAACATGTAAATACTGCATAAGTTCGGCAAAGTATACTAGCCTGGTGGTAGTAACATGTCCCGCAAACAACTCGTCAAATCAAAGAGTCACAAAATCTAAACTTCCGCAAACGCCTCCAGATGCTGAAATAGACATTACCAATATTTTCAGAATAGTCAAATTAGGTAGGATAGCCTACCCATAAGTCCAATTTTGGACACAGGAAAAAATGGTAATTTTGGCCAAAACGATATCCGTCGTTGGACCCACTTTACACCAAAAAGTGTGCCAGTACCTACAGTCTTTAAAGTTAATAAACTATATCTCTACGGGTCCGGTTTGATGATACGAACCCAATCGTATGTTCAAAGTTGGATTCCGGCAGACTGTGCACAAATTTGCCCGTTGGATCGGTTCGCGGGCCCGCCAAAATAGAATTCCGATTGACCTTCTCAGAATCGGTCCAAACTTGGCATACAAGACCAAAAAAATGACATGGTCCTGTTCGCACAAGTTTCATCTCGAGATGACGAATGTGCACGAAGTAATTGGCTCATTTGCAAAGAGGCCAATACGAGGTATCTCGACAGATACACATCGATTTCGTCGTACACGTACAACGAAAGCGAGTTTCGTCGATTCTCACACGTCCGCAACATCCGTATGCGCCTTTCGATGCTTACAGGTTGTGACCATGTCGCTCGGTTTGTTGGGGCGCATGTCGTATCGGTGAAGTTTTTCTAAAATCTATTGTTTTGAAATACTGTTTTTCCTTATTTTTGAAATCAGATAACTTTCTACATAGTGCTTGAAAACATGGTATACCATATGGATTTCATTCTCGCATATGTTGTCTATAAACATGTTTAATTAGATCGCAAGAATTCTAAATATCCTGACATAATTCTGGCTTCCAATTAGGAGGGTTGGACTGATTCTCTACTATGTTTTCTTGTTATTTTTCTCTGATTTGCTCTCAGTTTCTCGTCGAAACAAGATCAATCTCGACCAAACTAATTAGTAGAGTTCACAGATGGTTAGGTTATCTATACATAGGATTTTTTGGTTTAAAAAATCATCAAACGGTGAGGGAGATAAGTGGCAAGGTAGGAGGGTACCTGGGGGTGCTGCCGTTGTAGTTACTCGATGTTGCTGCTGTCTCGCGTTTGGCCGGCACGTGCGTCTGTTCCGGTGGTGGTCCGACGACTGGGCAACGCGCATGGGGTTGGCGACGAGGTCGACGGGGGTGCGGGCCACGTGGGGGTGGCTCCGCGACGTACCTACGCTGTTTGGCTGCTATTATGCGTTCTGTCTGATCCTTTGTGGCTGCTGCTGTAGTTTGTTGGTTCCACACGGCTGTTGGTGCAGCTGCGTCGCCCATCGGTGGCGATAAAGGCGGCAACGCGTGGTGGATTGTCGATGACATGGTGGTGCGTCGAGGTTGAGGACAGGGTTCTCGATAAGGTTTTCCTCCCAGGACTTCAATTGATTTCAATCCATACAATTTTAAAACTCTGACTTTGAATAGGTTTATGTGGTAGAGAAATAAAGATAGATGAGAATATTTTTGGGAAAATATTCATTGGTGATTTGTCCTGGATTTGTACCAATCCAAGTTGGTTCCCATCTCTGTTCGTGTAGAACAGTTCGGGTATGGGAAGTAAAAGATGATGAACAATGCGTTCATCCCTTTACATATACTATTATATATAGTTGGTTGTGTGTACAATTAATTAACTCAAGGAAGTTCAAATAAATTAATTAATTAATAAATAATAATAAAAACAACAAATTTCTAGAATTTCTAAAAGTAAAAAATAAAAATAGTTCTAAAATAATTCACAAGTCCTTTATAAAAATTATCTCACTTTATGTGCCATGCAGAAAATATATTCTACCTAAAATATTGATAAAAAAAATATAATAATCTTGATAATCCCTCAAATACATGTGACCTATAAAGATCTTTAAGCTATATATCTATAAAGACGATTATTCGCATACCTGCATACACTTGTATATACATATGGCCTAAAATCCCAAAATCTATAATAGCATTCTAAGAAAAATATTCTCATAAACTCAAACAATATCAATTCATGTTTTGGAGAAAATATATATATTATATAACACTCATTTATAAAATATTTATTTATCCACTAAAATAAATATCCTAGTTATATTTACACAATAATTATTCACATTGACATCTTTGGGAGTACTACATGACTACATTGATATGGGTTTGGTTCGGGTCGAGCCCAGGCTGAACTGGTACAACCGGGTCTCCTAAAAGTCAATAATCATAATGATAAATAATTAATTTAGTTATAGGGGTCATGTCACAACATAGTCTGATTTTCTTAGTTAGAACACACCTACGGCTAGATCTTCCCTACCATAGCAAAAATACTAGTCAAGGCACACAGCTATACTATCTGTGCCATGATTTCTAGTCGTTTTTACTCCAAATCTCAACCATGACTAGGGTCATCTATCGTAATAACTGTTTAATTAAAATATTTATAAAATTCCAAAAATTCCTATTTAATTCAAATAAATAGAAAATATTTTCAAAATACCGAAAAGAGGGGTTACTAATCTATCCACCTTAAAAATAAATTCGTCCTCAAATTTAAGAAAAAGTTCAACAGTAATGGTAGAAGACGGGGTCCCACTAGCTGTCAATTATTCTTATGGTTATTTCGAAACTACAAATCCTCTAGGACTTCTACCCACCTTTGGTTACACTACTCCCTCAAAACACATGTCGCTAAAACTTTATAACCTCCCAACTAGTTGCTAAAATTAATACCGATATATACTTGTGGAAAACGACATCCCCAATATCCTTTATGTCTACCCAAGCAACCAAAATTTAACAAGCAACTAATTTACACAACTAGCTAAGAATTATTGATAAATTCTAATAAGCATAATCATTCGTTACTCCGAAATAGAAAGGGACGAGGATCAATGGTACGAGAAGGCAAGGTAGAATAATCAAGAGCACATATGAAGTTTTAAGGACGATAGAGAAATTTCTAAAAGAATTTTCAATGCATGGTGGATTTAGATTTATAAGGGTTTAATCATATTTGCAGGCTCGTATCAGCACAGTTACGTAACCGATACGATATGCTTTGACCTGCATGGGCCACCAAAAGAACTTGTCATGGCCCACACCTGCTTTTCGGGATGTGAGTACGTGCGCAAGCCAGCTACATATCAAGTGAACTCCAGTCTAACTCGAATACGTATAAGCTGTTTAGACTATGATAATATGTCTAATCATGGCCAGTCAAAACTATATCTCAATCCACTAAGAGACTAACATAATAATAATAAACAATATGCAATACAATCGGCCACCCTGTACCGCACATGTTCGATCAAGCTCAAGAATAATAATAGAGATTACAAAACTAGGCTATTTCAGCAGAAAGTCATGAAAGTAAATATAAATAAGGAAGAATGAAAAAGTACAACTATTTATACATGATTCCTACAGACACAATCATCAACTAACCATCTACTCTATGCAACGGCTCAGTAAATATCTGAAGAGATCATCAGGTCCTCAGGAGACTAGCAAGATACATAAAATATGACTACTAATATGCCAGTAAATACATCTATGGAGGATAAGAACAGTGTAAGAAGAACATCCAGGAAGGGACATGTCATAGGAAAATATAATAGTAGACTTGGCTAATAATCAATCGAATAACTCCTATAGACTGTAGTACAATGTAAGATACTCCCAATCTATAGTATACCTTGATTGTAGTATAATGCAAGATACTCCCAATTGAGAATAGCCAATCCTAGTATCAATCTCATCTCCTAAAGGAATATAAAGGTCATATAAAATTCTATAGATTGTAGTACGATATAAGATACTCCCAATCTATAGTATATCTCAATTGAAGTATAATCTAAGATACTCCCAATCGAGAATGGTAAAGTCAGGTCAGGTTATACTCAAGACAAGTCCAAGTCCATTAATCGCGACCAGGTCAAGTCAATCAAGGAAACATGGCATAACTGGAAACTCTATCATGAGACACGGTGAATACTAGGAAGACAAATAAATAATCAATAAAAATAACTAATATCCTATACGTGCATGTAAATCTATAAAAGAAGAAGCCAGTAGATGATAACCCAAGTGGAATATGAGAAGCATGTGACAATATGAAAAGAAATACCACAAAAAGAAAACATGTAAATATTGTATAAGTTCGACAAGATATACTTGCCTGGTGGTAGTAACATGTCCCACAAACAACTCGTCAAATCAAAGAGTCATAAAATCTAAACTCCCATAAACTGTCACGACCCGTACCCTAGAGTTAGGGCACGAGAACATAACAATGCCCAGCCTACGTCACAGTGTCGGCGGTAGAACGCTGTCCTAGGTCTCATGCATCTAACAGTATAAGGCTAAGCTGTTTATACTCCCCGAATGGGGGTGACATAGCAGAATGTAAGCTCAATCACATCTAAGGTAGAGCATAATAGAAGATAGATAAAACATGAAATCCAAAAGAGATACAGCAGATAGAAGTCTAAGTGTCTAAGATATACAACCCAAAAATGCATCTCAAAGCTCAAATACAGTAATCCATAAAATAAATACAACTCAAGACAACTGAAATAAAGTAAGAAAGCCTAGCTACCTATACGACCTCTACTGTGTCTCCTCTAGGCTAGCAGGCAACCTCCAAGCTATCTGTAAAATTTATCAACAGGTCCAGTCAGGACAGGAGCGAGCACAGTACATCTCAACAGTTTATAGCAGGTTAGAAAATATAATCATGCAGTAAAGTAAGATACATGAACTGAAGAAATACAGTATATAAACAGAGAGAGAACTGTAATAGAAATATCTACTATACATAGAGAACTAACAGTGGCTAGTGAGTCAGAGTACAATATAGACATGTAAATGACATAGGATGATTCTGATGCTACACTATGGAATGATTCTGATGCTACACAACTTGGATATTATTCACATGTCTACTTCTACTCTCCCGTACCCCCAATCAATACACAAGGATCCAACCAGATTATGTTATGATTCCATGCAAAGGCCTCTGAAGGGTGATACATGGATGTCCCATAAATGGGGATTTTAGGAGATTCTAGGATACCCAGTAAATGGGATAAAGATTCTAGGAGACTCTGTGATCATAAGAGTATATGTCACAAGTGATCAAAGAACCAATGAAGCATAGTGATACGCCATGTAAGTGAAACGCACAGAACATGTAGTACCCGATGCTCCCTAAGGATAACATCTCAAGAAGGGATCCATATAGTACCAATCCGTGTGACCAACGTGACAGTACAAGTAAAGTAATTTAATACAGAAAATAATTCTAAGCAGGATATGAAATGATCAGAGAATGTACTCGTCTCGATTTGATTGGAGTCGACGTATGTAACACGAACGTGTCGACACGAGGTAGGTACCATGCTAAGCTCCATAGAGGGTCCCAGACGACGACATGGGCAGTCCCAATGAGTCTAGAGTAGTCCAAAAAGCCTAGTTTGGTATACAAAAGTCTAAAATCAGGATTGGTATGACAATCAAAACAAGAGATAGAAAATGACTATCATAGTCACGATTTATGATTTTAGAAAAAGTATAACTAATTACAAATATTCTATTTATAAAATTATTATATAAAATTAGAAACTATTTTGTTATCATAATATATTTAAATATATGGTTTGAATATATATAGAAAACATTTTGTACCAAAACTCCAATTTATCAAATATAAAATTTAGGTCAAACTTACTAATAATATTTTAGAAATATTATTATATATTTTTATATAATTTCAAATAAGCAATACTACTAGTAACGATAAAACTAATAATAAGGTACAATGCATACACATTATATACATGTATACACCATACTCATATACACATATTATGGCCTAAAACCCATTAACGGTAATTATAATCTTAATATCCTAATTATTAACTAAAATAATACCAACAAGAATTTGTAAGCAATAATAATAAAATAACAATAAATACCCTCATTATTATCACCATTATATACTAAATATTTTAATACATAAACTATTATATAAACTAATATATAACCATTATATTAAATAATATATAAACCATTTTATATAATAACATAAAACTATAATATATAAATATTATATAAACTATTATATAATATAAGCTATTATACATAAATAATAGTTAAACTTATTTATATAAAAATTGGGGGGGGGGGGGCTCTGCTCCTAAGCAAATCCCTAACCAATGCTACTGAAGAAAGGAACGAGGAGCTCACAGAAGGGGTTTCAGCGCCGGCTGCCCGGTGGAGCACGGGCGGAGCGCCGGGAAGGCGAGGAAGAACTGGTGGTCGGATCGGGGCTCTCCTCGGCCAGGGCTCCGACGGAGCAGTGCCAAGTGGGCGGCGGATCTGCCGTTCTAGGGCGGTGGACGCAGCCGCCGAAAACGGATCTAACCGGAAGGGGTTCGCACGGAGGGCGGCGGGCACCGGAGCTCGGCTGAGCTCCGGATAGGAGCGATCAACGGGGCTCGCCAGGGAGCTCGCCGAAGAGGTGGCGGTCAGATCTAGGGCACGGCGGTCCAGGAGTGGCGGAGTTGGGTGGCGGACCACCGGCCGGAGACGCGACGACGGAGTCGGTCAGGTCTTCTCTCCCCCTATTTCTTTGTGATTTAGTGGTGGTGGTGGCTATCGGTGGTGGTGGGGGTGACTGTGGCGGTGGTGGGCGGTTGTCTGGTGAATGTCGCAGTGGTGGTCGTGTTTTAGGAGGAGGCCAGAGGTGGCGAAGGGTTGGGCCAGTTGGCCGGGGTGATGGATCTGATGGTGGCGGTGGTGGCGAAGGGTTGTTCGGGTAGCTGTGCCGGGATAGCGGCGGACCATGGTGGTGGTCGGGACTGATGCAGTTGGTGGCGGGATGGTGGTGCAGTGTGGCCAGGCAGCCGCGGAATAGACGGAGATGGGTGGAGGCTCGTCGGGAATGGCCTGGGGTGGCGGCTGTGGGAATATTTTTAGGTTTTGGGGATTTGTGTGTGGGTCTTGGGAAGTGTGCTACTTATAGAGGAGTGGGAAGAAAACCCTAAAATGTACATGTAATAGAATATAGGAAAATAATGGAAAACTACTAACTGCTAACCCAATGCTAACCACTAACATTATCACTATCTGCCAATAATTAGTACAAAATAAATATTAGTTATAAATTAATAATTAAAATTACTAGTTAATACTAATTTAACAAATGGCTAATTACAATTTAGCCAATATTTTTAAAGACATAAATAATACTAATTTATTCACTAATTATTTAAATATATTTAAAATTATTTATTAGTAAATAATTATATTTTGAAATTCCAAAATTCAATAAACGTCTCTCCATATAGAACAATATTTATAAATTATTAATTTAAGGAATGAGCAGAAAATTCAATAGGATAAAATCGCATAAAATAGTAGGCCAAATCAACAGGGACCGATAGCAATCACGGTCAAAAATTATTTTTCTAATAATTTGAATTTGCACGTTTTTCGAGATTTAAAAAATTCGATGTTTTGAAAAATACGAAATAAAATAAAATAATTAAGAATTTTTTAAAAAATCAATTAACGGGGTTTACATAAACGCCTCCGTATGCTGAAACAAATATAGCTAATATTTTCAAAATAGTCAAATTAGCTAGGATAATCTACCCATAAGTCCAATTCTGGACACAGGAGCAAAACAGTAATTTCGGCCAAAATAATATCTGTCGTTGGATCCGCTTTGCACTGAAAAGTATGCCAGTACCTATGGTCTCTAAAGTTCTCAAGCTATATGTCTATGGGTCCGGTTTGACGATACGAACCCAACCATATGTCCAAAGTTGGATTCCGGAGGGCCGTGCATAAATTCGTCCGTTGGATCAGGTCACGGGCCCGCCAAAATAGCGTTCCGGTCGACCTTCTTAGAATCGGACAAAACATGGCATACAGGACCAAAAAAATAACACGGTCCTGTTGGCACAAGTTTTGTCTCGAGATGAAGAATGTGCACGAAGTTATTAGATAATTTGTAAAGAGATCGATACGGGATATCTCGACGGATACGCATCGATTTCATCGCACACACACAACGAAATCGAGTTCCATCGATTCTCACACGTCTGCAACATCTGTACGCGCCTTTCGATGCTTATGGGTTGTGACCATGTCTCCCGTTTGTCGGGGCGCACATCGTATCGGTGAAGTTTTTCTAAAATCTATTGTTTCGAAACACTATTTTTTCCTTATTTTTGAAATTAGATAACTTCCTACATACTGATTGAAAATATGATCTACCAGGTAGATTTCATTCTCGCTTATGTTTTCTATAAACATGTTTAATTAGATCTCAAGAATTCTAAGTATTATGACCTAATTCTGGCTTCCAATTGGGAGGGTTGGACTGATTCTATACTTTATTTTTTTGTTATTTTTCTCTGATTTACTCTCAGTTTCTCGTCGAAACCAGATCATTCTCGACCAAACTAATTGGTAGGGTTCATAGATGGATAGGTTATCTACACATAGGATTTTTTGGTTCGAAAAATCATCGAATGTTGAGGGAGATAAGTGGTGAGGTAGGAGGGTACCTGGGGGTGTTGTTGCTGCTGTTACTTATTATTACTGCTGCTGTCGCATGTTTGGCCATCGCGTGCGGCCGTTCCGACGGTGGTCCAAAGACTGGACGACACGGACGGGGTTGGGAGGTCGTCGGGGGGTACAGGCCATGTGCGGGTGGCCCCGCGGCGTGCCTACGTTGTTTGGCCGCTGCTATGCGCTCTGTCTGAGCCTTTGTTGCTGCTGCTGTAGTTTATTGGTTCCACACAGCTGATGGTGCAGCTGCGCTACGCGTCGACGGCGGTGGAGGCTCCGACACATGGTGGATCGTCGGTGACATGGTGGTACGTTGAGGTTGAGGATAGCATTCTCGATGAGGTTTTCCTTTCCAGGACTTCAATTGATTTCTATTTATACGATTTTAAAACTCTGAATTTGAATAGGTTTATGTGGTAGAGAAATAGA
Organism: Iris pallida; assembly: GCA_029216955.1. Taxonomy (NCBI): domain Eukaryota; kingdom Viridiplantae; phylum Streptophyta; class Magnoliopsida; order Asparagales; family Iridaceae; genus Iris; species Iris pallida. The sequence goes on along the minus strand of JANAVB010025196.1, from coordinate 8,877,758 downwards.
GATGGGTGAGAATATTTGTGGGAAAATATTCATTGGTGATCTGTACTAGATTTGTACCAATCCAAGTTGGTTCCCATCTTTGTTCGTGTAGAACAGTTCGGGTGAGGAAAGTAAAAGATAATAAACAATGCGTTCATCCCTTTACATATACTATTTATATATAATTGGTTGTATGCATAGTTAGTTAACTCAAGGAAGTTCAAATAAATAAATAAATAAAAATAGCAAATTTCTAGAATTTCTAAAAGTGAAAAATAAAAATAGTTCTAAAATAATTCGCAAGTCCTTTATAAAAATTACCTCACTTTATGTGCCATGCAGAAAATATATTCTACCTAAAATATTGATAAAAAAATATAATAATTTTGATAATCCCTCAAATACATGTGACCTATAAAGATCTTTAAGCTATATATCTACAAAGACTATTATTCGCATACCTGCAGACACTTGTATATACATATGGCCTAAAATCCCAAAATCTATAATAGCATTCTAAGAAAAATATTCTCATAAACTCAAACAAAAGCAATTCATGTTTTGGAGAAAATATATATATTATATAACACTCATTTATAAAGTACTTATTTATCCACTAAAATAAACATTCTAGTTATATTTACATAATAATTATCCACATGGACATTTTTGGGAGTACTACATGACTACATTGATATGGGTTTGGTTCGGGTCGAGTCCAGGCTAAAAGTTAATAATCGTAATAATTAATAATTTATTTATTTATGGGGGTCATGTCACAGCTTAGCCTGGTTTTCCTAGTTAGAACACACCTACGGCTCGGTCTTCCCTATCATAGCAAAACCACTAGTCAAAGCACACATCTACACTATCCGTGCCATGATTTCTAGTCGTCTTGTACTCTAAATCTCAACCATGACTAAGGTTATCTATCGTAATAACTATTTAATTAAAATATTTATAAAATTCTAAAATTCCTATTTAATTCAAATAAATAAAAAATAGTTTCAAAATACCGAAAAAAGGGGTTACACATGGTGTGCATTAATAAGGGTGGTTTGGGTGTGGTAGGTTTAGTCAAGGAATTTGCATGAAAATAGAAGTTTTAGGAGTATGGGGATGGTAATACTAAAAATGGGTATTGGTGTGTGATAGTTGTGTGATGGAATGGATGGGAGCCACCATTTGGCTTGGCCATTTTTGTTTAGCATTAAATAAGGGGGTGATGGTGTATTCCTTTGGTTAACCCATATATAGGTATTATGGTTAATGGTGTTGTCCATTGGATTTGGGAGTGTGTAGGCTAGATGTTTGGTATTTTGTAGGAGTGTAAGTGGTGTTGTGTGTTTAGTTGGTCATGATGGAGTCACATGTGGTTTGGGTTGGGTTCATTTGGGTTAGGTTGGATCAAGATTAGGCTAGGTATGGTTATGACTACAAATTAAGTCATTTATAATCGTTGATGAAATAGTAGCATGTGGGAGCTCAATTGGATGGCACGCAAGTGACATGTGCGTAGTAGGCTCAAAATAGGTCAAAATTATATATTGGGGTGATTAGTAGGACCGATGTCGAGCCCCAAATTTAAATTGGAACTTAGGTCATACTTTTTGGTAGATGATCAAATGGCCTAAATTGACCAAAAAGTTGTACGATATAAATAAAGTACAAAGAAACAAGTTTGAGCAGGACATGATATATCAAAATGAAGATAAACTTGTCTAGGTCAAAACTCATGAAGGATATTTCGAGAGATTAACATACTTGGCATTGCAAAAATCTAAGTAACATAAAAGTATATTTAATAATCAAAACTAATTATAATAAAATTATCTATTGAAAATAATTTATTTAAAATTTTTAAAGAAATGCTAAAATCCAGGGGGGCTTACAAGCAACAACATCAGATGACAGTCCAGCAGCATCAGTAGACTCGACAGCAAGAGAAGATTGTTTTACTGAACCAGGGTTTGCAAACCGCCCTGGAGAAGGATGGGAGCAACAGAAAGGTTTTCTCGGCTCAACCCGAGATACTTTGATGGCACGAAGGATGCCATTACGGTGGATGCTTGGCTTCAGGTCATCGAGGCTATTTTGGCAGCGACAAAGGTTTCGATAAAGGAGCATGTCGATCAGGTCCGATTGTTACTTCAGGTCCTTATCCGTGATTGGCGGGCATCAGTGAAGATGGGTTTCAGGTGCACTATTTCTTGGAACGGCTTTAGGACCAGATTTAAGACCAAGTATTTTGATGTCATAGCACGATATGAGCTTCAGCAGAGGTTTATCAGTCTCAAGCAGACTGATATGACCGTGAACGATTATGCAACAGAGTTTTGCAGACTGAGTCGGTTTGTTTCGACGATGGTGGCTACGGAGCAAAGAGGGCTATGAGGCTCCAGCAGGTACTTTATTTGGAGATTCTTCAGCTGGTAGAAGAGCACGACTACCAGACTTTTGATACAGTTTTGATGACATCTTGGAGGCACGAGCTCACCCAGCAGAGGATGACGATTAGGACTGGGGGCCAGAAGAGGTCTCATGTCCAGAGCGGGGGTTGAGGAACAGTACAGCGAAATTCGGCAACAATACCCGGTGTTCGTATCCATGAGTCAGAAGCACCACGGAGACCGACTGTATCGGTGATAACAACACCAGTACGGCAGCAGCAGCTGAAACACCAGCAGCAACGCCAGGGAGCGCCTATAGGATGTACATATCATGGCAAATGAGGGCACACTAGGGATATGTGTCAGGAAACAAATGGATTGTCTATGACATATGGTAGTATAGACCACATGATAGCTAATTGACCAATGATGTATGGATCATGAGGGCCGATTCAGTAGTTACTAGCATTGCCAGCTCCAGGGGCAGCACTATACGGAGGGCCAGCGTTAGCAGTGAAGCCATTAGCCCAGCATCCATTACTGATGCAGGCCCAAATATTTTGTCAAGTACAGAATCAGGGAGGTCAGTAGAGGCCACAGAGGCGCAGCAGCACCATGGTCAGGGAAGACAGCAGCAGGGAGTTCAACAGGGCCAAAGTCAAGTATTTACCTTATCTATGGAGGAGGCTTTGGCATCGGGCGCTGTGATTGTAAGTAATATTTCCGTTGCATCTTTTCTTGCTGTATCATTATTTGATTTTGGGGCTTCCATTATTTTGTATCTGTATGATTCTCGATACGTATTGGATTGGAGCTTGAGGCATTGCCAAAGAGGATAAATATATATTCATTGTTAATAGGCTCGTAGGAGTTGCATAGTATGCTTAGCGTGTCCAGTCGTAGTGTGTGGGCATTTATTACCTATAAAGTTGATAGAGCTCCCTATGGGTAACTTTGATGTCATCCTACGCATGGACTGGTTGAGCGACAGTCATGCTACGATAGAGTGCCGAGGATGTAAAGTATTATTTAGTATTCTAGGTATTAAGGAGTTTGTCTTTGTTCGATCATTGGAGGATCGAAGGTGTGGTTGCAGCAGCAGTAGCAAAAAAGGAGCAAATTCCATAAGTAGTTAGCGAGTTTTTCGATATCTTTTTAAATGAGTTTCAGGAATACCACCAGTGAGGGATGTAAAGTATTGTATCGAGTTCATGCCAGGGACGAAGCCCATATCTAGCAGAGTTTACAGAATGTCATAATTAGAATTGGATAAGTTGTACCAGAAGGTGGAGGAACTGAAGGTGAAGAAGTTCATTCGAGATAGTAAATCACCCTAGGGAGCTCTGGTGATTCTAGTACCTAAGAAGGATGGATTATCGTGGATGTGCTTTAATTACCGACAGTTGAATCCAATAACAGTGAATAACAAGTACCCGCTACCGAGGATTGATGACTTATTTGACCAGTTGTGTAAGGCCAGCGTCTTCTCTAAGATTGATCTTTGATCTAGATATCATCAAGTGAGGTTCTGGGAGGAGGACATACCCAAGATAGCATTTAGATCATGATATGGGCATTATGAGTTTCTAGGAATGCCATTTTGATTAACTAGTCCATGACAGTGTTTATGGATTTGATGAATCATATCTTCATGCCTTATTTAGATAAGTTTGTGGTAGTATTCATAGACGACATACTCATCTATTCCGGTTGTGAAGCAGAACATGACAAGCATCTTTGGACAATTTTACAGACCTTGAGGGAGCATCAACTTCATGCCAAGCTTAGTAAATATAAGTTTTGGTTGGATCATATTTCGTTGTTGGGACACATCATCTCTGGAGCAGGGGTGTCAGTAGATTCGAAGAAGGTTGAGGCTGTAGAGAATTAGCCAGTTCTAAGGATGGTAGCAAATGTGCATAATTTCTTGGGATTGACAGGATACTACAAAAGATTTATAGCAAATTTTACCAGGATTTCAGCACCCTTGACGTGTTTGACGAGTAAGGAGATAGAGTTAGTTTGGTCAACAGAATGTCAGACATCATTTGAATAAGTGAAGAGAGAGATAGCGATGTTCTTTTTTGTTGCTTGATATGTCAGTAAGTTAAGACATAGCAGCAAAGACCAGCAGGATTATTGTAACCGCTTTCTACTTTGGAGTAAAAGTAGGAGCAAATTATGATAGATTTTGTGACTGGTTTATCTACATCCCCAACTGGTAAAAATGCGATCTGGGTGATAGTGGATCAACTCACGAAGGTAGCTTATTTTCTTCCTTTCAGATTAAGGCAGTCTACTGAGCAGTTGACAGATATGTATGTAAAGCAGATTGCGAGGCAGCATGGTGTTACAGTGAGCATAGTATCAGATCGATACATCATGTTCACATTTTATTTTGGTAAAGCTTGTATCGAAGCTTGGACACCAAACTAAGGTTCAGTATAGCTTACTATCCGCAGATAGATGGACATTCGGAGAGGACCATCCAGACCTTGGAAGATATGTTGCGAGCTTGTACATTAGATTTTGGCAGTTCATGGGAGGACCACCTTCAACTGGTCGAGTTCTCATACAACAACAGTTATCAAGCGAGTATTCAGATGGTTCTATTTGAAGCATTATATGGAATGAAGTACAGATCTCCAATAGCATGGGACGATATGGGTGAACAAAATTATTAGGACCCAAGATGATCACGCAGGCAGTAGAGGTAGGCATCGTCATTGGGTAGACTAGCATCGGAGATCCCTAGAATTTCGTGTCAGTGACCAAGTATTTCTACAGATTTTGTCTACTCGGAGAGTCATTTGATTTGGAGCCCCGGGAAAGCTTAGCCCATGATACGTTGGTCCTTTCGATATTCTTGCATGGGTAGGCGATGTTGCTTATCGTCTTATCCTTCCGCCTTTTGCTACGTGATGTACATGATATTTTTTATGTATCTCAGTTGCGTAGTATACCCCGAAACCAAGCCACATCCTCGACCATTGTGAGCTAGTCTTTGGTACCGACTTGACTTAGGAGGAACAACCTATATCCATTTTGGATTGGAGGGAGAGATTGCTCAAGAACCAGACTATTAAGCTTGTTCGTGTTGCTTGGAGCCATTACTCCCCGGAAGAGTCGATATAGGAGCATGAGTATGAGATTAGATCTTGATATCCGCACTTATTCGACTCGAAAGGTATATTCAATTCTTATGCCTTCGTGCCTTAATTTATGTGGCTAGTAGCACCATGCAATATCATAATTGCTTGGTTGATTGGTTTGATTTTATGTATAGTTAGGCTTATAGAATATATCTTGCTTGTCTTGATTTGTCTATCTACTCTTGGTTGAAATTTCGATGATAAATTTTTTTAAGGAGGGTACAGATATCACTCCCCATTCTCGGTATATGTATTTTCTTGCACTACTCTTGTATGTAGTATATGGTATCTGTAATATGAACACATTTACCACATATTTATACCAGATCATAGCATAGAATAGTATCTCGTCACGGAGTAGTGTGCCACCCCTTATCCTTATCGGGTTATAGGTGTGGTTCACTACCTCAATGATGAAATAACTGGACCATATTGTGATCCAGATTATTCTTATAATGTAGCATGACATGTAGAATAGATTAGTATGATTATGGTTAGGGTTTAGTGAAACCACCCCCACCTCCATATAAATAATCTCTTCCATTCTTTCTCCTCATTCACTCTTATTTACTCCTTCCAACCAACCCATAGGCAAGTACATCTTGCACTAATGGAAAGCCCACTTGCCATTTTGTTTTTTTTTTGTTTTTTTTTTGTTTTTTATATTTTATTAGTCTATATTATGTACCTAAACCTTCTTTACATATTTCGTTCATGGAGTTTTTGGATTTGATGGCTAATTTAGTGTAGATCTAAGTTTGAATGTTAGGCTTTTTTGAGTTTTTGGTGGAAATAATGTCCTAAAAGTGCTTATTCTAGTTGTTCCATGTGGTAGAGAATTTGATTTTATCCAGTTTTGACTTCTATTTTGTCAGGTTTTGAGTCCTAGAATACAAGTTATGGCCACTGGAAGTTATCAGAACTTCCATGACAGACTTGATGTTTGGGGACGTCGACCCTCCATGCGCGTGCGGTAGTAAGGCCAAGTGGTCATAAAAACTTGTCGCATGAACCCTATCAGCATGTGCAGAATGTGCATGCTTGATTGCTATGCGCCTATGGATATCATGCGTCTATGATTGCTATGTTTATATGGTCGCTATGCATCTATGGTTGCTATGTGCCTATGGACGTCATGCACCTACGATTGCTATGCGTCATGCACCTATGGTTATATGCCTGCTAATGGCCAGACATCTAGCTATGTCATGTGCTTGCTTCCTATCCGAACCTGACCACCCTATGCGCATGTCTGTCTTATGCGCCTGTTTTGTTGGAATTATATTTTAAATAATTTTTGCTATTATCCCTTAGTGATTTGGTTACTTGTCCTGACCCTAGTCTATGGTGAGTAGCTTAGCCTATGAGTCCCATGCGCCTACGTATTCTTATGCGCCTACGTATTCTTACGTGCCTATGAATTCTTATGCGTCTATGTGACCTAAGTGCCAAAAAATTTCTATGCGCCTACTTAGCTTGATCATGTTCCTGACAAGATTACATGTATAAGTGTTGGCATATTCTATGTGTGTACTGAGGTACAATTATATGTGAGCATTATGGTACTAATCTACGGGCTAAGCGATCCTATGCGATATATGTCAGTACATCCATATTTCCAGCATAGTCATGGTAACGGTCAGAAATATTGGCATGGTACGATGATTGCTTGATTGACGCATTACACTAAGGATGGATCCAGAATCGAAACTCTACGAGCCGATGTGGATTCATACTAGGGTACCGGTACCAAGGTACAACATTTAGGAGGATGGCTATGTGACAACGGCATGTGATTCCAAGACCAACTTAGGGTTAAAACTAAATAACTTAAATTGATAAAAGCAATGGGTGGGAACAGAATTTTGAGATCGTGTTCTACTAGCCACTTTCCAGACATCAGTCATGGTGTACATGCTGGCCATCACGGATATGATTTAACATCCTCCATTAGGGGATGGCGATATCCGACTACTATGTGCTATGTGCTATGTGTTATATGTTCCACACGGTGGCCTTACAAGGGGCCGGTGTGTATTCTACTTGCTAAGCATTATGTACTGGACCGACTAGCCCTGCTGGGACTGACACGATCTGAGGATTCCTATATATAAGTATTACTGGTAATAATCCAAACAAATCATAGAAAGCCGTAGGGATGATTGGCCGTATGTAAATTGAATTGCTTGTGATTTGTTCCTTCTATTAGTAGCCGAGAAACATGGACTATCATGGTACGTAGCCTAACTCATGTCCTTGTTTGGTTGTTGGGTTGGGCTATTGTGCTATGACAGGCTAGGGACAAAAGTTGCGACACAGAAGCGCTGTGCTTGACCATGGTCTTAGGATGTATCTTATCCCGTAGCGGTTCGGCACCCTTTGTCATTATTTGATTGCAAGGGTGTCGTATTGCTTGATGATAGCTTATAATCCTTGGCCAGGTCCTACTTTAATTGCTTGGGTTTTGTCTCAATCCTATGTGATCCCTTTGTGGTACTTGCTATTCGGGGCTGACCCCACTTGTTTTGTTTGGCTAGATCTCATAGCAGCGCCTAAGGATCCAGCTTTCTTTCTTAAAGATGGTGCATACTAGAAGCATAGCCGTCGGAGGACGAGTGGGTTTCTTCTTTGTCACTCTGATATCATCATTTTGTATAATGGCGTTTAACCATTGACAATTGTTTAGCCGACAATTTTGTACATTTAGTTGCCTTTACATAATTGTAACAAATCAGACTGCAGCTGACTATGATTATGTAATATTGACTCTCTATGGTAGGTGGTATTTTGTACAGCTAGTTCTTATGATCATGTTGATGAAGCATCGGGGACGCCTTACTGCTTTATCTTATATGTCCATTAATTGTTGATTCTTGATTGAATGATTGAGACGTAGTGTTCTGTGTGACCCTAGAAGACTTGATTGTAGCGTGCACCCCTAAGGCTAGTGACAGCCGTGATCACCGTATGACATTTTCGTACCTTATAAGGGGTATCTGGTCATGTTTGTCTCCATATTTCGGTATACAGGGGCGTGACAAACACTCATCGCACTCTTCGAGCTTCTTCGACACACAAATGATGCTCGTCGCACTCCGATGTTTCTTCAGATATGTTGGAACCCTACCAAATATCAACAGACTATGAGTTAGGATGGAGTTTTCTTTACATTTTTTTCTCAAGGTCGTGGATAATGCATTTTCATTTTCTTTGCTTTTTTTTACATGTATTTCTCTTAATTTATTTTTATATCATTAAAGCCTAAACTTCAAAGCCTAACCATTTTTAATTTTTAATTTTTAATAAATGGACCAATTCGGATCTTGTTTAGATCCAACCCGATTAAGCTCGCATAGTTCATATCGGATTGTAGACTGGACTTGATTTGGGATTTCGATCAATGCTGAGCTCGGCCCAGCCTGTAGCACTTCCCTTGATCGGACTTGACTAATCCGTCACAGATCTGGTCAAACCCATTCATGTTAGTTCGGTCCGACCCACCAAACACCTTTTATCAAAAGGCATGATTTCTCCCTTCTTGTTGAACTAATTTCAAAGAGAGGATAATTTGACAAAGTCCTCTTAGACCATCTCCAATGGTGATTTCTAAAATTGAGTTCTTTTCCTACTTGGCATTGTACTTTAAGGAAATTTCTATCCTAGTTGAAAGAGTTTCTACATAGAAATTGTAGACATATAAAAATGCTCTCCAATGGTTCTCCATTTCTATTCTATGTGTCACATAGTAAAATGACCAATTTAATGGTGTGGGGCCCAATAATAATTGTCATGAGAGATAGGAAAATTTCTATGATAGTTTATACATGTAGAAACCCTCTTAGAAAGTTTTCATCATACATCATTGCCACCTAGAATAGAAATTGTGATAGAAATTACGATTGGAAGAAATTTTTTCTAAAATAGATTTTTTTTCATAGAAATATTAAAGATAGAAACCCCATTGGAGATGGTCTTATATACCCATACTTCAATCTAATAAACAAGGCACGAACAGAAAAATTCTGAGCAAGTCAAACAACATTCATGACAGAGAGTGAGAAAACAAAGAGCATCTGATTCCAAGGTGATGTCTCTTCACATCATGACACAGTTTAGCAACGAACTAATATTAAATTGCACTACGAACAGAACAGTACACAGACCACCTCTAGGAAACATCTACCAAATTCCTAAAATTAATTATCCTATCTATATACGACAGGATTTCATGAGAAGATCCCATCCCATCAGTAGTAAGTACTAAGTAGATCAAGAAAATATTTAAACTAATTATTCTAATTAACCGACTTCCTTTTCCTCTCCCCACTCCAGTCCAGCTCTGTAGCTCTAGTCCTGATCTACTATGGTTTGTGCTTCTGCGTGTATATGTAGTCCAAGTGGGCTTCAGACATCAGCCTTCTCTTGAGGCATTCCTCATCTCCATCATTGCACTGCTCCATTCCCATCAGCTGCAAAAATAATCAAAGATTAATTATAGTTGTTATCATTAAGCGTCATTGTCACTTTCCCAAAACACTGAGTTACAGTTTAATATAAGAGAGAAGGGGTAATCAAATGTTGGTTTTATATAATGGATTTTGTTAATATTGATAAATAAGTTGACACATTTATTGCACATTTCACTTAAGACACGTGTATTGAAAAATATCCATATGTCCGAGCTCTCTAGCCTAGTGGTATTAGAGCGGACATCCGGAGGGGCCGGCAAGGTTCGAGCCCCCCAATTGTGTGTGCGCGTGTGATTTCAAAAAAAAAAAAAAAAAAAAAAAATATCCATATGAAAATTATATTCATATAAAATACACATTTATTAATATACAAGTATGTGTCCTTAGAAGATATGTTAACAAAATTCTTATATATTTTAGAAGTTTAGAAAACGACAATAGTCTTTATCCCAAATTCCAAATTTCTAGGTTCTGCTATTTCAATCTGTTTCTTCTTCTTCTTATTGAACACTGCTGTTAAGAACCATGTCCATTGTAATCTGTAACATTAACAAAAATACATATATATATATATATATATATATATATATATATATATATATATATATATATATATATTTATGATAATATATATATTTATGATAGTCAGTCTTTTAGTAGTTTTTTTTTCCATGCAATATTCGACGTAACGCACGAAACATTATGTATGCTGCGTTATATGTCATTTGGGTCCACTGTTCTCCAATTTTTACACACCCCCACACATCTATCCTGCAGTTCGATTCCGAAAGCGCTTGCCTAGCCAAAAAGGTTATCTCTCTCCTCACCGATCACAAGAGCCCGATGAGTTCGATAGTCTTTCCATAGTTCTAGCAACAATTCCGACTAACATCATCTGATGGACTAAGACTAAGTTGCGCATGTCAAACTAATTTATGCCGTTACGAAATAAGAAAAAGATGGCCATCAGAATCCCAAATTACTATACTCACATTCCAGGCTGCTTCTTCTTCTTCTTGTCCTTCCATATCTACTCCAGAGTGGTCAAGTACTGCTTGTGTTGGTCCATCCATCTTCATCATCTCCTCTCTTCCTACAGCTATATATAAAAGAATAGATGAAATGATACATGAGATGAAATCACTTGAACATTAGCATGCAAATTGTAGGAGATCAAGAGGAAGAGTATATATATATATGTACAGCTCTGTTGTCGGTCAACAGGCAGCAGGAATGGATCAGTTCTGGCACTTGTAGTAGTGTTGATGGAGAGGAGAAAGACGAATAGAATAGAGAGAACAAGTGCATGGGAGGAGAAGTGGAGCTTCATAGCTCTAGTGCTGTTGCTCACGACAGAGTCCAGAAAGAGAGAGAGAGAGAGAGAGAGAGAGAGAGAGAGAGAGAGGTTAGTGTGTGGGAGGAGTTGAGGTTCTTGCTTGAGGAGGATGGTGGTGTGGAAAATGGGACATATATAAATGCATGCACACAGTTGAGGTCACATGCCAGCCAGCCAGCCAGCCAGCCAGCGCCAGAAGGAGAGAACAAACAGTTGGGCTCTCAATGACACCACCTCAACTCTAGCTGGTGGGACCCAGACTCCACTTACTACTGCTAAAGATCAATCAGCACATATGCGCTATGCACCAAGTCCACTGTCATGCAACCAAAGAAGTGAACTGAGCACTTCCATGACTTTGCTACTTGTTGCTGCTTCTGATTTTTTCTGTGTGCCAATGTTCGAGTCACATGAATGCAACTTGCCATGCTGCAGCAAAATTAGGCAGAAATGGCTAAGTTATAAGAAGGGTTAATCAGTGTTTAGATTCTGAATTTTATATCAATTTTAAGTACAAGACAACAACCAAATAGAATATAATTAAAAAATCAATATATATATATATATATATATATATATATATAGAGAGAGAGAGAGAGAGAGAGAGAGGAGAGAGAGAGAGAGGGAGAGAATAAGGGAGGTAGGGTGCCACCTCACGGGAGGTGTCTACTTGTCACCCTCCCATGCTATTATCAAGCACATGGGTGCATGATGATAGCATGTGGGGGGTGACAAGTAGACACCCTCCATAGGGTGGCACCTCACCTCCCTCATCCTCTATATATTCAGATTTTTCAGATTTTTCAATTGAATGTGTCAGAATTTTTACTCTAAACTGATATAAAATTCACAGTCTAAACACTATGTTAACCCTAGCTAGCTAGCTATATACTGTTGGGGGTGACTGGACCATGCAGTGGTCAGAGACTTGAATACCACTGTGTACTGCCCCATATTTAGGGGTTGTTTCTGCTTGCTGTTACGACTGAACGAGTCAAACGCTAGCTTGGAACATAGTGTATGGTGTTGCAGTCCAATTATAATATCACATGACTTGTTACTTCACATGTTTTGCAAAAGTTCCTCTGTATATTTGCTATCAAATACTCGTGATGGATGTTTGTTTGAGGGATTACATCAAAATGGACAGTGGAAACTGAAAGTCTATGTGCCCCATCAGAGTTTGCTCATTTCAACATAATTTCTCTATTTCAACAATTTCTCTGAATCTTGTTCTGTAAAAAAAAAAAAAAAAAAATTAGTGTTGCCGGTCCCCGAACAGAAAAGTCATATACGAAATACTGTTCTAAAAGATTATAATTTAAGATTTATGTGCAGACATTTTTTTGAATCCTCTTAAAAATAAGACCCCTTACTGTCGGCTTCCCTTCGCTGCACACAGCCTTTCGCTGCATACAGCTTTGGAAGAGTAATCTGAACTTAGATTTGTCTAGAAAAATAAAATTGAGAACTTGATAGAATATAATTTGGTGAAGGATGTAGGAATGAGAGACTATCCTCTCAGAAAGAGATTCTCTCCAAATGGAGAAATGGAATATATATATATATATATATATATATATATATATATTCCATTTCTCCATTTGGACAGAATCTCTTTCTGAGAGGATACATCCTATCGACCCAACAATTAAAATAGAATTTAATAGAAATCAGTGGACTAATAATTGATGGAGATAAACTTCTTCAGGAGATGAGAAAGTACAAGAGGGATGTGTTCTCTTGTTTCTAAATCACTAGAAGAGGATGCTCAAAATATTATGAAGTGGAATAATGTTTATTGATGTTTGCTTGATGATAAAGTGTACAAGATGATGCTCTTATATAGCATATGTATTTGCATAAGTTACATGTTTATTAACGATATAAGTTAAATAGAAAATGAGAAAACCGAAATAAAACTTGTCATGCATATGAACATGGCATATAACATAGGATGTTTCTTCTCTTTAATTAAAACTTGTAACTCTCTATCTTATATTTCCAACAGCCTCCGTTAAGCTAGATCTTCACCATGCCTAATTTTTCTTTCATCTTCTTGAAAATGTCATACTTCAAGGCTTTTGTAAAGATATCACATTACAAGAAAAAATATCTTTTACAACGTTCTATCTACAACACTTCCTAAAAACGTTGTTAAAAAGGGGGGTCTTCTACAATCTTTATAGTAAAAACATTGTAAAATACATGTGCAAACAACGTTTATATTCAAACGTTAAGGCTTCTACAATGGTCATTAACAAAAGTTGTGTATTACTATCTTCAACAACGTTTTATTAATATTGTAATATTTATTAATTTTGACAACATTTATTTAAAATTGTCAAATTTATTTATTTTGACAATGTATTTAAAATATTGTAAAAATGTCATGCTCAACAACGTTTATCAAATGTTGAAATTTTTTATATTTTACAATGTTTGTTTGATGTTATAAAATTAATTTTATTTTACCACTTTATAATGTTGTGTATGTCATATCATTTTACAATGTTTAAGAAACATTGTAAAATGATTTTATTTAACATCCTTTAAAAAATGTTGTAAAAGATGTGTATTTCACAATATTTGAACAATATTATAAATTTATATAAAATACTTATAGGATGATATTATTTGAAATGTTGGTCTTATTAGGTCGATACCTCACTTGGTAGCATCTCATGATTAAATGGATATGTCATGTGCTGAAACCCATCCCTCTATGGCGTCGAAAGACAAGCATAATGTAATAGCTTCTTGCTCATTATAATCTTCATTCTTGTAAAAATCATTACTCCTCAAACTCTATTTTACTCTTAAAATGTTGCTTTAGCTTAGATTATGTCATATATTCAATTAATGAATCACTAAAAATATCTAACAACTATCAAAATTTCTAAAGCTTAATCATTGAGATAAATATTTTTTCTTCATTTATATGCTTTGACAACTTACTATGCTTTTACACCCTTGATGATTGGTCATTTTTGTTCAATTATCTTTGTTGAATTGACTGGAAAAGAGACTCCCAACGTCCGTATCGGTTAGTATCGATAGCGACGATATCAGATTAGAAAAAAATCAATATATATCGGTATTGATGGTTTCGTATCGGTATCGGTCTATACTGTAAAAAAAGCTTTCAAATCTAAAGTGGAGGATGATCCCCACTTGAGCAGCCTAAGGGTTGTATTTCGCTTAGATGTATTCGATGACTATGCACACTACAAGAATTACCCCTATTTCATAATAGTTTTAGTGCAACGGTTATATGTGTGTTGCTGGAACTAGAATTTACAACAGTTTACTAACGATTGACATAACGGTTTATAAACTAAATATATTTGCAACAGTTAGAGAAATGGTACTTGATTCTAATGTGTTTACTTTTTCCATGGAAAACATGATTCTTGGTAAGAGAAATGGCTGAAAAATTATCACAAAACATTGTTGTACCTTCAACTTGTTCATGTTTGAGCTCACCCAAGATCCATCTAATCCATAATGATTGACAAGATGCTAATGCCAAAGCAATATATTTTGCTTCAGCTGTTGAATGAGCAATGACTTTTTATTTCTTGGACGCCCATAAGACTGCACCCGAACCAATATGAAAAAATATAGCCAGAAGTACTTCTAAAATCATCAACACTTCCTGCCCAGTCACTATCACAATAGCCAATCAACCTTGAATCTTCAACATTTTTGTAATATATGTCTTCATTGATGGTTCCACAAAGATACCTTAGTAACCGTTTTCCTGCATCCCAATGGCTCCTTTTTGGTGATTCCATGAATCGACTAAGCATGCTCACAACGAACATAAGAGATCTGGTCTTGTTGCAGTCAAGTACATAAGACTACCAACAAGACTACGATAGAGAATTACATCAGCATCTTCTTCATTTTCATATTTGCATAACTTCAAACCAACTTCCATTGGAGGGCTAAGTGGGATGGCGCCCTCCATTTGGAATTTTTTCAAAATATCATTGGCATACTTCTTTTGTGAAATAAAAATTCCATCTTCTTCTTGCTTGACTTCAATTCCAAGAAAGAAATGAAGCAAACCCATATCAGTCATCTCGAATTCATGCATCAATGCCTTCTTAAATTCATCACATATGCTAGTACTATTGCTAGTAAAAATTAGATCATCCACATATAAGCAAACTATCAAGAATTAACCTTGATTGCCTTCTTTGATATAAAGTGTATGCTCAAAGGGGCATCTTCTGAAACCACTCTTCAAAAAATAGCTGTCGATGCGACTATACCATGCTTTTGGAGCTTGCTTGAGCACATATAGTGCCTTATTCAAATGACATACCTTCTCTTCTTCACCCTCTACTACATAACCAGGTGGCTGGTGCACATAGACTTATTCTTCAAGAAAACCATTCAAGAATGCCGACTTGACATCCATTTGATGAACCTTTCATCCTCTTTGAGCCGATAGAGCTAAAACAATTCGTATGGTTTCAAGACGAGCAACAGGGGCAAACACATCTTGGTAATCAATACCAAATTTTTGTTTGTAACCTTTCACAACTAGACGAGCCTTGTGTTTTTCAGCTTCACCTTTAGAATTCAGCTTGGTCTTGTACACCCACTTCACATCAATAGCTTCTTTCCCACTTGAAAGGCTCGCAAGCTCCCAAGTTTTATTTTGTTGAATAGAATCAATTTCTGATCCATAGCATACCTCCACTTCTCTTTTTTTTTGAAGCATCTTCAAAAGTAATTGGATCAACATCGACAAATAAGGCAAAATTAGCCAAATCTTCTTTCAAATTTTTTGTTGCTTCATACAGCTCTTATATGCTCCTTGTCTTCTTTGGAGGAGGATACGAGCTCGAAGATGGAGAAGATGAAGATTGAAAAGATGGAGAGGAATGGGAAGAAAGAGGTGGAGTGTTTACTTCATCATCATGCTGAATTTGTTCTTTTTTTTTCTTCTTCCACATGGACTACTTTGCCTTTTTGTCACTTTCATTCCAATTCTAGGTTGCTGCTTCATCAAATTTGACATCCCTATTTACGACAAGCTTCTTGGTAATTGGATTAAATAGCTTGTACGCATTGGAGTGCTCGTTATATCCCAAAAAGATACATTTTTAAATTTGTCATCCAACTTCTTTCTTCTCTCGTCTGGAATATAAGAATAAGCAATGCTACCAAAAACTCTCAAATGAGCCACACTTGGCTTATGACCACTCCAAGCTTCTTGAGGAGTCTTGTCTTGCAAATTTTTAGATGATGCACGGTTCAAAAGATAGATAGTGCATGCAACAGATTCAGTCCAGAAGTCATTAGGAATACCTTTTGCCTTCAACATGCTTCAAGCTAAGTCCACAATTGTTCTGTTCTTCCTCTCTGTGATCCCATTCTGCTGAGGAGTATATCGAGCAGTAAGCTGATGGCGAATTCCATTTTCCTTCAAATAAGTTTGAAAATCATGCCCAACATATTCACCTCCGCGATCGGTACACAAAGTCTTCAATGGGAAGCGACTTTCTTTTTCCATCAACGCCTTAAAGTTTTTGAAATATCCATATACTTCTAATTTTTCTTTAAGGAAGAAAACCCATGTCTTTCTACTATAGTCATCAATAAAGGTAAGGAAATAACGATTACCTCTAATTGAAGTAGTTTGCATTGGACCAAAAAGATCTGAATGTATAAGCTCAAGTGGTTGTGATGCTCTCGAAGATTTTTCAATTGGAAAAGAATTTATGTGATGCATACCAAGTACACATCCTTCACATATTTTCTCTTGAATATCAACCTTCAGCATGCCTTCAACAATATTCTTGCTAGCCATGAGTGAAAGAGTTTTGAAACTAAGATGTCCAAATCTAAAATGCCATAGCCACGAGTTGTCTTGGATAGTATGCATGCATGAGTTAATTTGAGAATGAAGTTTCAAAGGAAACATCTTGCTTAGTGTCATCTTTACCTTCGTGATAAGAGCACCATTCTTGTCTTTTATCTCACACAGATCTTCATTAAAATGAAGTTGGAATCCCTTCAATAGAAGCTGACCAACACTCAGAAGATTGTGCTCGAGTCCGGGAACATAGAAAACGCCAGAGTTGTGCACTTTACTCCTTTCTTTGATTGGACAAGAATATCACCTTTACCTTTCGCTGAGAGTCTCTTGTCGTCCCCAGTTCGAACTTTACTTATAATTGATTCATTAAGGTTTATGAACACCTTTTTGTTTCCAGTCATATGGTTGCTACAACCATTGTCGATGTACCATATTTCGCCATGTGTAACTTCTTCAACATTGCAAGCGAGAAAGAGAGTGTCGTTCTCACTTTTCTTTTTTTCTTCATGCATGAAAGTTGAGCTTCCATCTTCATTATTGGTCTTCTTGGACCAATAATCTGTTTGATAATGGCCATATTTTCCATAATTGTAACATTGAACTTGATAAAAATCTTCACGACTTCTACCTTGGCCTCTACTTGCAACTCTTCATCTTTCTCTTGTTCTCCTCCAATTTGAAGAATCAGCATCTTCCTTTTTCTCAACTTCGATGTATCTGCCTCCATTGTGTCTTCCTCTTCCACGACCTCTTGGACCACCTCTTCTTCCTCTCGAACCGCCTCCAAAAGACATATGTGTTTAGAAAGCTTACTCTAGAGGAGTGGAATCATATTGTTTCATACGGAGTTCATGAGACTGAAGTGTACCTAATAAACTCTCTACTAAAAGTAAAGACAAATCCTTAGATTCTTTAATGGCTACTACGATAGACTCGAATTTTCGAGTCAAGCTTCGTAGAATCTTCTCAACAATTCTTTGATCTTCAACTTTCTGTATCATTCACTTTCAATTGGTTAACAATTGAAATAATCCGATTGGAATAATCTTCAATGGATTCTACATCTTTTATCTTTAGTGTATCAAATTCGCTACGAAGAGTTTGTAGCCTTACCATTTTTACCTTGTCATCTCCTTTGTATGAAGAATGAAGTGTGTACCATGCTTTCTTTGTCGAAGTCACCGTCGATATCCTTTTAAAGATAACCTCATCCACCGCTTGATAGATAAAAAACAATGCTTTCTTGTCCTTCTTGCAAGCTTCTTTCAATTCTTGAAGTTGTTGTGCATTGAGACTAGCCACATCAGCGGGTTTCGCAACTCTGCTCTCTACAATATCCCAAAGATCATGAGATTGGTAGAAGACCTTCATTTGAATACTCTATTGGTTGTAATTCTTGTCGGTAAAGCGAGGTTGTTGGGGCTGCAACATGTTGTTGTTGTTGTTGGAAGCCATGACACACATTTATGGCTCTGATACCACTTTGATGGAGATAAACTTCTTCAGGAGATGAGAAAGTACAAGAGGGATGTGTTCTCTTGTTTCTTGTCACGACCCGCACCCGCTTTTTGGACGCGAGAGCGTGAACAAGCCAGCTACGTATCGAGCAGACTCCAGCCCAACTCGGATACGTAAAGGCTGTCGCGGCTATGGTATACTGCCAAATCATGGCAAACAAATCTATATCTCAATCCACAAGAAGAATAATAAATATGAATGAACACTATGGGTCGTGGTCTACAATCCACTAGCATAAATGTAGGAAATAACAAGAGTCTAAAACTGAATCAAGAAACAGGATATCTCATGATAAGGTATGAAAGCACGAGAGGATAATAAACACGATAACGATAC
Organism: Iris pallida; assembly: GCA_029216955.1. Lineage (NCBI taxonomy): Eukaryota > Viridiplantae > Streptophyta > Magnoliopsida > Asparagales > Iridaceae > Iris > Iris pallida. Next base: position 8,858,742 of record JANAVB010025196.1, on the reverse strand, counting down.
CTGAATCCCGCAAGCGTATCATCACATCTGTCATCCATAACCACTAGCTAACTCCATGCAATCGCTAAACCTGAAGAGATCATCAGGTCCTCAGAGGACATAGCAAGATACATAATATACATGCCTATCTAACAGTTTTATCAAGCGCAAGAAAATAAACAAGAAAAACAGGAACACGATAAATGACCAAGAACAAGAACACGAACACGAACAAGAACAAGAACACGAACACACGAACACTAGAACAACTACGTATAAATGAACTACCGGATAAACGATACACGAGATCAATGGAAGAACCAAACCCTCATCCTGAGTGTGGACTCACGGTTTTGAACTAAGCACTAACCCTTGTCCCGAGTGTGAACTCTATGGTTAGCTCACGGCAAGGCACCCTCGTCCCGTGTATGGACTCTCTGGTGTAATTGGTCAACCCTCGTCCCGGGTGTGGACTCTCTGGTGCCAATGATCACGACAAACACCCTCGTCCCGAGTGTGGACTCTCTGGTGCACCAAACAACCCTTGTCCCGAGTGTGGACTCTCTGGTTATGTAAAACGATAATCAAGGCTATGGCAGTTCACTACATGCACTCATTCTATGATACGACTCAAGCAAGGTACTGACGAGAAACTCCAAGTGTGAACCACAAGACCAAATATGAACACGGCTATACGCAATGGAAACGACTCAAAATAATATAATACGAAAAGCACATGTCCATAAACAATCAAAACTAGAAAATAAAATACAATGCATGTAAATAAAACTATAGAGAAAGGTAAGGTATACTTGCCTGGAGGTTGTACGCAGATCCAACAACATATAGTCAACCGGTAAGCCGATGAGTCCAAATCATAATAACTCTCTTCGAAAGCTAAACAGACATTGCCAACATTCTTAAAATAGTCAAATTAGCTAGGATTACCTGTCCTTAAGTCTAATTCTGAACACAGAGGCAAAACGGTTATTTCAGGCAAAAACGGTGTCCGCCGTTGGACCCGCTTTGCACCGAAAAGCGTACCAGAGTTAATTGTCTCTAAAGTCGTCAAACTACATGTCAACAGATCCGGTTTTCTGATACGAACCCAATCGTATGTCCAAAGTTGGATTCCGGTGGACCGTGCACAAAATCGCCCGTTGAATCGGACCGTGGGGCCCGCGAAACGGCGATCCGATCAACTGTCTCAGAATCGGACCAAACTTGGCATACAGGACCAAAAAAATGATACGGTTCTATTGGCGTAAGTTTCGTCTCAATTTGACGAGCGTACACAAAGTAATTGAGGAATTTGCACATAGGTCGATACGGTGAATTTCGATGGATACGCATCAAATTCGTCGCGCACACGCGACCAATTTGAATTCCGTCAAAGTCCACACGTCCACGAAGCCGTTACGTACCTTTCGATATTTTTGGTCCGCGACCACGTTGCCCGATTTGGCGGGACGTACGTCGTGTGGATGAGTTTTCTAGTTTTTTTTAACTATTTTAGATAATGGTTTTTGGTCAACTTCTATCCCGATTTAAAAAAAAGTACAATAGACAAATAAATAAAATAATTACTGTGTTTTGATTATGGTTAGGTTGCCTATAAATTCCTCCAAGTGGATTTTTGAAACTGTCGAAGATTTTGCCAAAAATCGCCTTCCAAAACGGCCTCATGCCAGTTCGTTGGGGTTCTGTTTTTACAGGTTTTTTTTCGAACTTTCAGGAATTATTACGATTTATCTAGGAAAAAACAAACAATTGTAATTAAAGGGGTTGATAGAGGGTTATCTAGGCTTTATGTAACAATTTACGGATCGGAGATCGGAGGAATACACAAAGAGAAATCATACCTCAAAGAAAGATCGATACTTGGCCACTGTAGCGGCTGTGTCCTATTGCGCGCACGCATGTCCGCCATTTGCGCACGCTCCGGCGGCCGTGGCCGGCCTGCGACTCCGCACGGCGGCGCCAGGACGGGGAAAGGGTCGCCAGGTGTGGGTGGAAGCGAGGTTTTGCGTAGGGTTTCCGCGAGAACTCCTCTTGATACAATCAGTCCGGTTATGTATATATGTGTATACACATACACGGGGCTTTGGTTCTGTTAATGTGGGGGAAAGGCCCGCTCGGGTTTGGGTTGGTCGACTATGGGCCGGGCCTTAGTTTGAGGCTATTTGCTGTTTGGTTGTGTGGGAGCTGGGCCGAAGGCTTGGCTTGGCTGCATGTTCCTTTGCACTAGTTCTAATATGTAACTAATTTACATATATTTATATATATACATATATGTATATACATACAAATATATATTTATATATATACACATACACACATATATCTTATACATTTATATATACATACATATACCTATATATATCTACACATATGTACAATATATATATATATATATATATATATATATATATATAAATACACAATTTACACATTCACACATATATATCTATATTTACACACATCCATTATATATATACCTCGTATATATATATATATATATCAAAAATACTCAATTAACCAATAATAATAATATCCAATAGTGATAAATATATTTATTTAATCACCATAAAATAATAAAATAATATTTAACTGGTGGTTTTGTAAATCCATTCTACTCACCTTTATCCAGGTCCAGAAAATTATACAAATATTGTAAACAATATTTAATAATAAGAATACCAATTTTTGTACAAATATTCAAATAATTAAAAATGTACATCAATACCTAAAATAATTTAGGAAACACTTGTACACACATCCAATATGCCTACATGGTCATCTTTGTCTCACTACATACCTTCAAAGGCTTGGATTCGGTTCGGGCTAAAATGGTATAACCGATTTCTGCAAAGTCAATAAATCTAATAATAATTAATTAACTATTTCTAATGGTCATGCTATAACTTTGCCTGGTTTTCCGCGTTAGGACACACCGATGGCTTAGCACTCCTCTACCATGGACAAATACTAGTCAAAATATGCTACTGCACCACCCGTGCCATGATTTCTAGTTGTCTTGTATTTCAAAACTCAACTATGGCTAAAGTCTCCTACCATAAAAACTAACTAAATAATTATTTATAAAATTCTAAAATCACTATTTAAATCAAATAAATAATAAAAAAATATTTTAAAAAAAATTTCCGGGAAGGGAGGCTAAAAATCTACCCACCTTAAAAATAATTTTATCCTCGAAATTCTAATTCATAACTATTCCTTTAAATTTTAAAGTCCACTATTACCTTAATCTCCTCAATTTAATTCTTCAAAAATATTTTATAACCTTCTCTAGTCATTTCGTAACTACGAAACTTCGAGGACTTCTACTCACCTTTGGTCACACTATTCCTCAAAATACGGTCACTAAAGTCTTATGGTCTTCTAACTAATTGCTAACAATTCTACCGGCAGATATCTAGGCATATGGCATCTATATTCCCTCATATCTATAAACAACCAATCATTCAATAGTCAAGCAATATTATACTATAATTTAAGAATTTCTAATGAATCCTAGACAACACGATCATTCGTCACCTCGGAATAGAAAGGAACGAGAATCAATGGTACAAGAAGGCAAGGGAGAATAATCGAGAACGAATACGAAGTTTCAAAGACGGTAGAGAAATTACTAGGAAAATTTTCAAGGAAGAGTGGATTGAGATTTCTAAGATTTAGTCTTTGTCGCAGGCTCGTACCAGTACAGTTACGTAACCAGTACGATATGCTCTGACCTGCATGGGCCTCCAAAAAACTTGTCACGACCCGCACCCGCTTTTCGGACGTGAAAGCGTGAGTAAGCCAGCTACGTATCGAGCAGACTACAGCCCGACTCGGATACGTAAACGCTGTCGCGGCTATGGTATACTGCCAAATCATGGCAAACAAAACTATATCTCAATCCACAATAAGAATAATAAACATGAATGAACACGATGGGTCGTGGTCTATAGCCCACTAGCATAAATGTCCGATAAGACTCCAAAGGAAATAACAAGAGTCTCAAACTGAATCAAGAAATAGGATATCTCATGATAAGGTATGAAAGCACGAGCGGATAATAAACACAATAACGATACCTGAATCCCGCAAGCGTATCATCACATCTGTCGATCCATAACCACTAGCTAACTCCATGCAATCGCTAAACCTGAGGAGATCATCAGGTCCTCAGAGGACATAGCAAGATACATAATATACATGCCTATCTAACAGTTTTATCATGCGCAAGAAAATAAACAAGAAAAATAGGAACATGACAAATGACCAAGAATAAGAACCCGAACAAGAACAAGAACACGAACACACGAACACTAGAACAACAACGTATAAATGAACTGCCGGATAAACGATACACGAGATCAATAGAAGAACCAAACCCTCATCCTGAGTGTCACGACCCGCACCCTAGAATAAGGGCACGTGACGTGGGTACGTCCAGCCTACGCCGCAGTGTCGGCGGTAGAACGCTGTCCTAGGTCATAACATCTAACAGATAAGGGTAATATACAGTTATACTCCCCGAATGGGGGTGACATAACACAATATAACTCAACCACATCTAGGATAGAACATGAATGAGATAGAAGATAAAGATAGATAACAACCAGGAATGTAACATCACCGAGATACAAATCCAGAAATCTAAGTGACTAAAATAAATACATCTCAGAATATCCCTGAATCTAAATACAGTAATCCCAAAGTAGTAAGACAATCCTAAACTAATGAAAGTAACATCAACTGCCAGCAGGTCCAAGTCACTAGTGATGTCTAATGCTGCACCAAGAGGGATAGACACCAGAGCCTCATCATTCACTGTAAAATTTTCAACAGGTCCAGTCAGGACGGGAGCGAGTACAGTACATCTCAACAAAATCATAACCAGTTAGGAAATATAAACATGCTAGAGAGTAAGATACAGGATCTGAAGAAATAACATGATGAAAAAGAGAGAGACTGTAAGTAAATAGCTACAATATATAGAGAACTAACAGTGCTAGTGATTCAGAGCAAAAGATGGTTATGTAGACGGCACGATGTTATACACGAGTAATCTACAGAGGTTTGTACACGAGTAATCTACTGGATTGAAAACATAACCACTTCTACTCCCCCGCCCCAATCAATACACAAGGATCCAACTACGTTATGTTATTGTACACGAAGGTCATGTGAAAACATGATTATACACGATTCACACGTTTCGTACACGAATGTAACAAATACAAGGAGTACACGATGTTCCCGATAAAGTACACGAACACGAATACCCGATGTATCCGCTAAGGGGATAACATCGCACAACCAGATCCATATAGTACTAATCCGTGTTTCCAACGTGTCAGCATCATGTAAAGTAATCTAAAGCAGGAATATAATCCTAAACAAGATATGAAATGATCAGAGAATGTACTCGCCTGTAACCGATGAATCTGAGAGAATATAGACTGTCCGAGGAGTGGTGTCTGTCTCCTATTAGAACAGCACATGTCACTATGAGTCTACAATGATAAAATAATGCAACTTAATGCATTCTACATAAAACTAGGTCAATCTAGACCAAAGTCAACTCTTGGTTAACTCTGGTCAACTCTGGTCAACCTTAAGTCAAACTTAGTCAATTTGTCTAGTCTAGGTCTAACCAAGCTATCCTAGGTTCTAACAAGTCCATTCTAGGTAGCATCTATCTAACACTCTATAACATCATAACACAACATTGTTATCTACAATACATTAGCCCTATGACATTCCATACTCTAAGACACACAACACAACCTCACGCATCAAGACACCATACATATATAATACACTATATCATAGTATCACATACACTATATATATATATATATATATATATCTAATATATATACAATCATATATAGGAATCCTATATAGCAACTCAAATATAATGCATATACACATGTAAAGAGGGAGGACAGTGAAGAACTGTGGTGTGTGTATATGATAGCATAAGGATGTGTTAGTGTCATGGGCAAGTGAGTGATATATGAGTGAACAAACAGTGGCAAGAAACAGTCCCTCAAACTCCAGATTTCCTATTGCAACTTAAAGTTTAACTCACATGGATTTATATTAAAACAATTCACAACATCCTATAGGGAAATCTCAGTTACAGTGAACAAAGGAGATCAAGACTGTCAAGCAATTTGGTTAAGGACTATTCCCAGTTTTCAAACACTGGAATGCCACCCAATCCCAGGCTAATGTGTCCAACTTCTCAGGAAGCAATCTCAGTACACAGTGAACAACATAAGGGAATTAACCTTAGGTCCATTCACAGGTTTTGAAATGGACTGGAACAGTGAGGAATATATATACAGTCTAACAAATGGTTAAAACACATTCTCAGGTTAGTTAAACATGGTATCACAGGTTAACATAATGAAACCATCTCAGATTTTGTTTATTCAGGAATTAACAGTTTAAAAAATAGTTTACACAAACATGAACATCTAGTTTGCAGTCACTCATTAAAAGGAAAGAAAATCAATTCAGTTTTCATTTCACAGGGAATAATATCATGTTAGAATGTACAGCTACTCAGGTTTGTATTTATACAGAAATTTAACAGTTCAGTGGGAGAAGATCCCAGGTTTTTGAAAAACTGGGAACACCAACTAAAGCCCACACATATCAATAGCTAACAGCCTATACAAAACAGTTAGGAGGAAACTCAGTTATAGGAATAACAGTGAAGAGATTAAACCCAGGAATGCATTGATCTTAAGGTTTTGTATCAATTTAATAACAGGAAACAAATTAGTTAAGAGTTATCTTAGATTTAAAACACATAACAGTTCAATATGATAATAGTTTCTAGAAATAAAACTCAGATTAAACAGTGAACAATGTATATTAAATCCATTCTCAGGTTTTACACATTAGCTAGCAGGACAATTTGACAACAACCTATTCCCAGGTAAACAGTGAACAATGTTGAATAATGAGAAGGGAAAACAGTTACAACTAATCACTATAGATAAACAATTCTCAGGTTTACACATTGTTGAATCAACCAAGCTGTCAAAATTCTATATACACAACCCCAAGCCAAATTTTCATGCCTCAAACTTAGCTAACATATAACATGACATGTAGGTTCAATTTAATGGAGAAACATACAGGAATAAGAATTTAAACTGTTGGAAAAACTGGGAAAGGACAGTATCAGGTATCAGAGACTCACTTCACTGTTCTACACAATTTCGAACCCAAACATCATCCAAAAACCCAAACAAATGTGTTACTTAATGTAACAGAGATCTAAACAAGATATTTAAGATCTATTTAATCATTAAACAACATTAAAAATCATTTAAATACAATTTAACACAACCAAACACACACTGCACACGCACGCACACAGCCATTCCCTGTGCACATCGAATACCGTATCCGACACGACACGAGGACTCGTGAAACTTGACGAGCCTCGTGTCAGTCAACACCCCTACCCCTATACCAAATTTCTAGTGTCGACGTCGCGTGTCCAGCGCGCAGTAGCCCCCGAGTAGCAGGGGAGCTACAGTACCGCGCGCGCACACCCGCACACGCGTGTCCCGTGTTCCCCATGACACGACGCGACACGAACAATAGCACACGACACATGGGAACCCTAGACGACACCTAGATCTAGCTTTCCATTCAAATAGAATAGGAAAACTCGATCGAACAGTCCTTTGGGACATTTCGTCGAGTACCTAGACTGGTCTCTGATACGTGTCCGATACAGACACGAAACGAGACCAAAACTTAGGGTTGGTCTTCCCTATAGTTGGGTGAGGGCTAGGGGACCCTAAAAATGATTTTTACAGGATTTTAGGAGCATTAATAGAGATTATACCTATAGGTGTCCAAAGCTCCAAAAAACTCCAAAGAAGAGGATCCTTCAAAGCACCAAAAACTCCCCAAATTGTTTGCTCCCTATCAAAACTCAATCCCAACAGCAAGAGCACAATATTTAGAGCCTATAGGAATTTGTTTGAAGGAAAAAGGACTTAATTTGGATTTACTATGAATTTGTGAAGATGGAACTTACCTCTTTCTAAAAACTTGATGAACCCTAAGAGAGAGGCTAGCCCTAATTCCTAGGAGAGTATTTATAGGGGGGGCTATTATGTGGCTGGCCATAGGGTTTAGATCTAGGGTTTTGGCTAGTTGGTTGAGTCCTAATTAGTTTAAGTCATGGTTTTGACTTGTGACTTCACAAGCCATTCTTAGACTAAACAAACTCCTAATTTCACCAAATTAATCCCAATGAATTCATCCTCATGAACTTAAGTCAACCTAGGTTCTCAAATCCTAATCTCTTAGTCAAGACCTAGGTTAGCCACTAGGTTAGTCTATAAGGTCAACTTAAGTCAAAGTCTCTAAAACTCCAAAAACAATTATTCTAAAAATTACTCAAAATCACAATAATTATAAATAAATATAATAATTCAATTTAAATTCTAAAATTTTAAAAATGACCAAAATACCCTCATTTGGAAAACTGGGTGTTACAATCCTACCCACCTTAGAAAAATTTCGTCCTCGAAATTAAAATGATCGTACCCCTCCTAGGTCAAACCCCCACAAACAAAGTCTCAGAAACCTATTTAATCATTCAGTTGGAAAAAAAGTAACCTATGGGGTCATGGCATATAGTATCAGTTTGGGGTCTCATCTAGTTCACCAACGTGCTACAGTACTAGGCAATCACAAGGTATCAAAACATACAACAATATGGTAAAGTGTATCAATTTCAAAGACTGGCTAAGATATAGGTCAAGGACTCACCTCTAACTAGGTCTGGTGGCTGGAACTCCCTCCCGAAGGTGGAGTCCTGGCCGAGATAAGTGCAGTAGGACAGTCTCGCAGTCTGTGTGCAGCTGACCCACACAACAGGCACACTCCTCTTCTCTTCCTACAGATGTCCCACACATGTCCAGGCTTCTTACAGAAGGCGCAGGTAGGCACTCTCTCAGCTGGCCTCTGCTGATCAGGAGTCTGGACTGGGTAGGCTGGTCTAGGCTGATAGTCTGGGTGCTCACGGGGCTCTGGGTATACACTGCTCCTCGGCCTCTTAGAACTAGGCTCTCCTCCTGAATGTACCAAATCCCACAGGCCACTCTCTCCTGAGTAACAGGTGGTGGAGGAAGACTCTCTGGTAAGGATGCTGACACCTCTTCGATGGCGGGAGGTGCCACTACCCTTGGGTCAGCCTGAGGGGTCACTACCTCCTGAGCAGTAGGAGGTGGAAGCACACTGTCAGTAGCTGCAGCTGCTCTCAGGCGACAGGCTCGGGTCATGGGTGCCATACTGGAAAGGATAAAACACAACAATCATTAAGGCTGTACAGCAGTCTACCATCCTGCTCCTTCAGGATCTCAGTCTGAACTCTCTGTGTCTCCAACACATCCCGAAGAAGTCTGGATATCTGAGCTCCGTCAGGAAACAAACCTGTCGAGGGTATGGTATGGGGTACTGCTTCTGGAGGCAGAGGAGGAGATGGGGAAGAACTCTTGGTCTCAGATGAGACTGCCACTCTCTCCTGAGTAACAGGTGGTGGAGGAAGACTCTCTGGTAAGGATGCTGACACCTCTTCGATGGCGGGAGGTGCCACTACCCTTGGGTCAGCCTGAGGGGTCACTACCTCCTGAGCAGTAGGAGGTGGAAGCACACTGTCAGTAGCTGCAGCTGCTCTCAGGCGACAGGCTCGGGTCATGGGTGCCATACTGGAAAGGATAAAACACAACAATCATTAAGGCTGTACAGCAGTCTACCATCCTATCTATAAAATTGTAATATATCAAGCCTATCTGAAAACTGGTATTTATCAAGAAAATAAAATAAGACAACTACCAATCATCTATAAAGGGTACTATTTAAGAAAAATCAAACCCAAAAGTTTAAGGAACGAAAGTCAATAGCATTGAATTCAATCACAATCTAATATATATAGAAGAGAGAGTGTTAGAGGAAAGCTAACATTAAGCAAGGGTCATGTGGTTTGTGGCATATACATGAAGGTGTTATAGGAGGATTTGGGTCTCAACTATAGCTATCAAGTTACACTATTCATGGCATACTAGTTAAGCAATCTACAAGGCACAAGCTATTACTCCTACATGTATGGCTAACCGTGTATATATGTATATCTATATGTATAGAGAGGTAAGATTTAATTATGTATCTACATACATTATAACATGTTTACAGAACTATATATATATATCTATATAGCTATATGATCATAACATAGAGATGAAAGGTTAGGTTTTTATGGCAGTTGTGTACATTAGTGTAGAGTGTCATACGTACATGGGTTAAGACTTGAAATAAAGGGGTTCAATCATTCAGTTTAGCTCATCATTACATATTAGATCTGAAATTGTACTACGCATTTGAAAGCAATAAAAAAAATGTTATCATGTATTCAGTTTTTAAAATTTTGGAGAATTCGAACATCAAAACCCACTCAATGTTTACCACAACCACAACCTAACATGTAAGAGTATGAACCTAACATTATATACCTGCACACAACCATGTATACGGCTCAAAACATTACAATTTAAAACTGCAATTTGAACTAAACTCTTAGAATCCAAGGTTAAGGGTTTACTATGTACGCAGTCTCAGATTTGACAATTCAACACAAAATTCAACCAATTTTTTTGAAATAAAGCCCTGTATATAACATACATGTGTAGTGATGTAAGCAACTAATAACATGAAATTTAAATTTAAATTATGAATTTAATATGAAGAGCATAGAACTAGTCACTGATACTACACTATATTGGAATACTAGGATTTAAGAACTTAACATTAATCATGTTAACATGCATTTAGATAGGTTGGTAAACAAGTGTAGTATGCATACGTGTCAGGCAAGTATCTGTGTCCACTATATATTAGGGTAATACAAGAATCAATGGCAAAAAGAAAATAATGATAAAATCCGTTCTGCCTATCTGTTTAAAGAATGAACGATTTGAAACCAGAGCTATAACATCAATCTAAGTTAAGGTCTAGCAGAACACCAATTTATTGTATTAGGAAGAATTTATTGCAAGAAGTTACACAAGGTTATAGTAACAGCTAGGCTATTCCTACTCATACTCCTACTCCTAAGTTATTTGATGATAGGGTACAATTTATACAACAGAATGGTACGATAGAGATGATATGTTTAAAAACCTTCTCAAGATACAATCTGATAATCATATGCGTCTGTCCAAAATCATGTTACTCAGAGTCCTCGCCATGCCAGTAAGCAAGGCTGCAAATAACGATAGATTCCATAACTAGGGTATGCACCTCTACAATCATGTCGTCTGGAAATCTCGCTGTGCCGACTAGTATAGCTGCGAGAAATTCCAAATCTCATAACCAAGATACGTATATCCGAAGCCAGGTCTCCATGTTTCTGCCACGCCAGCTAATATGGCTGCGATAAACTACAGGCTCCATAATCATGTAGACGTTTTACCATCCCTGTATTCCCGTCAATATATGTTATCAGAAAATATCGTAATTCAGGCTATAAAATTTATCTCGATAGGAAAAATCAAAATCAACAACGATCCAACAAAATCAAATTCAATAATCAAGGAGTGAGAGCAACAAAACAAGGAAAGGATTTCAAATTGAAGTTGAAATAAGATTCTCAAGGTTCGTCCCAGGAATCTTTCAAGGAATCCTAACTGTGATTGAGTACCCTTAAAAAAAATATCCTAATCCTACTGCAGGCTGTAGTGATACTCTAGTTCGAATACCACTACATAAACTCGACCTGCATGGGCCACCACTAAAAATGTGTCACGACCCGCACCCTAGAATAAGGGCACGTGACGTGGGTACGTCTAGCCTACGCCGTAGTGTCGGCGGTAGAACGCTGTCCTAGGTCATAACATCTAACAGATAAGGGTAATATACAGTTATACTCCCCAAATGGGGGTGACATAACACAATATAACTCAACCACATCTAGGATAGAACAGTAATGAGATAGAAGATAAAGATAGATAACAACCAGGAATGTAACATCACCGAGATACAAATCCAGAAATCTAAGTGACTAAAATAAATACATCTCAGAATATCCCTGAATCTAAATACAGTAATCCCAAAGTAGTAAGACAATCCTAAACTAATGAAAGTAACATCAACTGCCAGCAGGTCCAAGTCACTAGTGATGTCTAATGCTGCACCAAGAGGGATAGATACCAGAGCCTCATCATTCACTGTAAAATTTTCAACAGGTCCAGTCAGGACGGGAGCGAGTATAGTACATCTCAACAAAATCATAACCGGTTAGGAAATATAAATATGCTAGAGAGTAAGATACAGGATCTGAAGAAATAACATGATGAAAAAGAGAGAGACTGTAAGTAAATAGCTACAATATATAGAGAACTAACAGTGCTAGTGATTCAGAGCACAAGATGGTTATGTAGACGGCACGATGTTATACACGAGTAATCTACAGAGGTTTGTACACGAGTAATCTACTGGATTGAAAACATAACCACTTCTACTCCCCCGCCCCAATCAATACACAAGGATCCAGCTACGTTATGTTATTGTACACGAAGGTCATGTGAAAACATGATTATACACGATTCACACGTTTCGTACACGAATGTAACAAATACAAGGAGTACACGATGTTCCCGATAAAGTACACGAACACGAATACCCGATGTATCCGCTAAGGGGATAACATCGCACAACCAGATCCATATAGTACTAATCCGTGTTTCTAACGTGTTAGCATCATGTAAAGTAATCTAAAGTAGGAATATAATCCTAAACAAGATATGAAATGATCAGAGAATGTACTCGCCTGTAACCGATGAATCTGAGAGAATATAGACTGTCCGAGGAGTAGTGTCTGTCTCCTATTAGAACAGCACATGTCACTATGAGTCTACAATGATAAAACAATGCAACTTAATACATTTTACATGAAACTAGGTCAATCTAGACCAAAGTCAACTCTTGGTCAACTCTGGTTAACTCTGGTCAACCTTAAGTCAAACCTAGTCAATTTGTCTAGTCTAGGTCTAACCAAGCTATCCTAGGTTCTAACAAGTCCATTCTAGGTAGCATCTATCTAACACTCTATAACATCATAACACAACATTGTTATCTATAATACATTAGCCCTATGACATTCCATACTCTAAGACACACAACACAACCTCACGCATCAAGACACCATACATATACAATACACTATATCATAGTATCACATACACTATATATATATATATCTAATATATATACAATCATATATAGGAATCCTATATAGCAACTCAAATATAATGCATATACACATGTAAAGAGGGAGGACAGTGAAGAACTGTGGTGTGTGTATTTGATAGCATAAGGATGTGTTAGTGTCATGGGCAAGTGAGTGATATGTGAGTGAACAAACAGTGGCAAGAAATAGTCCCTCAAACTCCAGATTTCCTATTGCAACTTAAAGTTTAACTCACATGGATTCATATTAAAACAATTCACAACATCCTATAGGGAAATCTCAGTTACAGTGAACAAAGGAGATCAAGACTGTCAAGCAATTTGGTTAAGGACTATTCCCAGTTTTCAAACACTGGAATGCAACCCAATCCCAGGCTAATGTATCCAACTTCTCAGGAAGCAATCTCAGTACACAGTGAACAACATAAGGGAATTAACCTTAGGTCCATTCACAGGTTTTGAAATGGACTGGAACAGTGAGGAATATATATGCAGTCTAACAAATGGTTAAAACACATTCTCAGGTTAGTTAAACATGGTATCATAGGTTAACATAATGAAACCATCTCAGATTTTGTTTATTCAGGAATTAACAGTTTAAAAAATAGTTTACACAAACATGAACATCTAGTTTGCAGTCACTCATTGAAAGGAAAGGAAGTCAATTCAGTTTTCATTTCACAGGGAATAATATCATGTTAGAATGTACAGCTACTCAGGTTTGTATTTATACAAAAATTTAACAGTTCAGTGGGAGAAGATCCCAGGTTTTTGAAAAACTGGGAACACCAACTAAAGCCCACACATATCAATAGCTAACAGCCTATACAAAACAGTTAGGAGGAAACTCAGTTATAGGAATAACAGTGAAGAGATTAAACCCAGGAATGCATTGATCTTAAGGTTTTGTATCAATTTAATAACAGGAAACAAATTAGTTAAGAGTTATCTTAGATTTAAAACACATAACAGTTCAATATGATAATAGTTTCTAGAACTAAAACTCAGATTAAACAGTGAACAATGTATATTAAATCCATTCTCAGGTTTTACACATTAGCTAGCAGGACAATTTGACAACAACCCATTCCCAGGTAAACAGTGAACAATGTTGAATAATGAGAAGGGAAAACAGTTACAACTAATCACTATAGATAAACAATTCTCAGGTTTACACATTGTTGAATCAACCAAGCTGTCAAAATTCTATATACACAACCCCAAGCCAAATTTCCATGCCTCACACTTAGCTAACATATAACATGACATGTAGGTTCAATTTAATGGAGAAACATACAGGAATAAGAATTTAAACTGTTGGAAAAACTGGGAAAGGACAGTATCAGGTATCAGAGACTCACTTCACTGTTCTACACAATTTCGAACCCAAACATCATCCAAAAACCCAAACAAATGTGTCACTTAGTGTAACAGAGATCTAAACAAGATATTTAAGATCTATTTAATCATTAAACAACATTAAAAATCATTTAAATACGATTTAACACAACCAAACACACACTGCACACGCACGCACACAGCCATTCCCCGTGCACATCGAATACCGTGTCCGACACGACACGAGGACTCGTGAAACATGACGAGCCTCGTGTCAGTCAACACCCCTACCCTTATACCAAATTTCTAGTATCGGTGTCGCGTGTCCAGCGTGCAGTAGCCCCCGAGTAGCAGGGGAGCTACAGTGCCGTGCGCGCACACCCGCATACGCGTGTCCCGTGTTCCCCACGACACGACGCGACATGAACAACAGCACACGACATATGGGAACCCTAGATGACACCTAGATCTAGCTTTCCATTCAAATAGAATAGGAAAACTCGATCGAACAGTCCTTTGGGACATTTTGTCGAGTACCTAGACTGGTCTCTGATACGTGTCCGATACAGACACAAAACGAGACCAAAACTTAGGGTTGGTCTTTCCTACAGTTGGGTGTGGGCTAGGGGACCCTAAAAATGATTTTTATAGGATTTTAGGAGCATTAATAGAGATTATACCTATAGGTGTCCAAAGCTCCAAAAAGCTCCAAAGAAGAGGATCCTTCAAAGCACCAAAAACTCTCCAAATTATTTGCTCCCTGTCAAAACTCAATCCCAACAGCAAGAGCACAAGATTTAGAGCCTATAGGAATTTGTTTGAAGGAAAAAGGACTTAATTTGGATTTACTATGAATTTGTGAAGATGGAACTTACCTCTTTCTAAAAACTTGATGAACCCTAAGAGAGAGGCTAGCCCTAATTCCTAGGAGAGTATTTATAGAGGGGGGGGCTGTCATGTGGCTGGCCATAGGGTTTAGATCTAGGGTTTTGGCTAGTTGGTTGAGTCCTAATTAGTTTAAGTCATGGTTTTGACTTGTGACTTCACAAGCCATTCTTAGACTAAACAAACTCCTAATTTCACCAAATTAATCCCAATGAATTCATCCTCATGAACGTAAGTCAACCTAGGTTCTCAAATCCTAATCTCTTAGTCAAGACCTAGGTTAGCCACTAGGTTAGTCTACAAGGTCAACTTAAGTCAAAGTCTCTAAAACTACAAAAACAATTATTTTAAAAATCACTCAAAATCACAATAATTATAAATAAATATTATAATTCAATTTAAATTCTAAAATTTTAAAAATGACCAAAATGCCCTCATTTGGAAAACTGGGTGTTACACCGAGTGTGGACTCACGGGTTTGAACTAAGCACTAACCCTCGTCCCGAGTGTGGACTCTCTGGTTAGCTCACGGCAAGGCACCCTCGTCCCGTATGTGGACTCTCTGGTGCAATTGGTTAACCTTCGTCCCGAGTGTGGACTCTCTGGTGCCAATGATCACGACAAACACCCTCATCCCGAATGTGGACTCTCTGGTTGTGTAAAACGATAATCAAGGCTATGGCAGTTCACTACATGCATTCGTTCTATGACACGACTCAAGCAAGGTACTGACGAGAAACTCCAAGTGTGAACCACAAGACCAAATATGAACACGGCTATACGCAATGAAAATAACTCAAAATAATATAATACGAAAAGTACATGTCCATAAACAGTCAAAACTGGAAAATAAAATACAATGCATGTAAATAAAACTGTAGAGGAAGGCAAGGTATACTTACCTAGAGGTTTCACGCAGATCCAACAACATATAGTCAATTGGTAAGCCGATGAGTTCAAATCATCATAACTCTCTTTGAAAGCTGAAATAGATATTGCCAACATTCTTAGAATAGTAAAATTAGCTAGGATTGTCTGTCCTTAAGTCCAATTCTAGACACAGGGGCAAAACGATTATTTCGGACAAAAACGGTGTCTGCCGTTGGATCCGCTTTGCACCAAAAAGCGTGCCAGAGTCAATGGTCTCTAAAGTCATCAAACTATATTTTAACAGATCAGGTTTTTCGATACGAACCCAACTGTATGTCCAAAGTTGGATTCTGGCGGACCGTGCACAGAATCGCCCGTTGAATCGGACTGTGGGGCCCGCGAAATGGCGATCCGATCAACTGTCTTAGAATCAGACCAAACTTGGCATACAGGACCAAAAAATGATACGGTCCTGTTGGCGTAAGTTTCATCTCGATCTGACGAGCGTGCACAAAGTAATTGGGAAATTTGCACAGAGGCCGATACGGTGAATTTTGACGGATACGCATCAAATTCGTCGAGCACACGCGACCAATTTAAATTCCGTCAAAGCCCACATGTCCACGAAACCGTTATGCACCTTTCGATGCTTTCGGTCCGCGACTACGTCGCCCGATTTGCCGGGAAACACGTCGTGTGGATGAGTTTTCTAGTTTTTAAACTATTTTAGATAATGGTTTTTGGTCAACTTCTATCCCGATTTAAACAGAGTACAATAGACAAATAAATAAAATAATTACTGTGTTTTGATCATGGTTAGGTTTCCTATGAATCCCTTCAAGTGGATTTTCGAAACTGTCGAAGATTTTGCCAAAAACTGCCTTCCAAAACGGCCTCATGACAGTTCGTTCGGGTTCTGTTTTTACAGGTTTTTTCTGAACTTTCAGGAATTATTACGATTTATCTAGGGAAAAACAAACAATTGTAATTGAAGGGGTTCATAGAGGGTTATCTAGGCTTTATGTAACAATTTACGGATCGGAGATCGGAGGAATACACAAAGAGAAATCATACCTCAAAGAAAGATCGATACTTGGCCACTGTAGCGGCTGTGTCCTGTTGCGCGTGCGCGTGTCCGCCGTTTGCGCGTGCTCCGATGGCCGTGGCCGGCCTACGACTGCGCGACGGTGCCAGGACGGGGAAAGGGTCGCCAGGTATGGGTGGAGGCGAGGTTTTGCGTAGGGTTTCCGCGAGAACTCCTCTCGATACAATCAGTCTGGTTATGTATATATGTGTATACACATGCACGGGGGTTTGGTTCTGTTAATGTAGGGGAAAGGCCCGCTCGGGTTTGGGTTGGTCGACTGTGGGCCGGGCCTTAGCTTGAGGCTATTTGCTGTTTGGTTGTGTGGGAGCTGGGCCGAGGGCTTGGCTTGGCTGCTATGTTCCTTTGCACTAGTTCTAATATGTAACTAATTTACATATATATATATATATATATATATATATATATATATATATATATATATATATATATATATATATATATATATATATATATATATATATATATATATATATATAAAAATATATATATATATATATACATATATGTATATGTATATACATACAAATATATGTATATATGTGTATACAAAAAATATATATATATGTATATACATACAAATACATATTTTATATATACACATACACACATATATCTTATACATTTATATATACATACATATACCTATATATATCTCCACATATGTACGATATATATATATATATATATATATATATATATATATATATATATATATATATATATATATATATATATATATATATATACACAATTTACACATTCACCACATATATATCTATATTTACACACATCCATTATATATATACCTCGTATATATATATATATATATATATATATATATATATATATATATATATATATATATATATATATATATATATCAAAAAATACTCAATTAACCTATAATAATAATATCCAATAGTGATAAATATATTTATTTAATCACCATAAAATAATATTTAACTGGTGGTTTTGTGAATCCATTCTACTCTAAATATATATATATATATATATATATATATATATATATATATATATATATATATATATATATATATATATATATATATATAAATAAAAAAATATATATATATATATATATACACAATTTACACATTCACCACATATATATCTATATTTACACACATCCATTATATATATACCTCGTATATATATATATATATATCAAAAAAATACTCAATTAACCTATAATAATAATATCCAATAGTGATAAATATATTTATTTAATCACCATAAAATAATAAAATAATATTTAACTGGTGGTTTTGTGAATCCATTCTACTCACCTTTATCCAGGTCCAGAAAATTATACAAATATTGTAAACAATATTTAATAATAAGAATACCAATTTTTGTACAAATATTCAAATAATTAAAAATGTACATCAATACCTAAAATAATTTAGGAAATACTTGTACACACATCCAATATGCCTACATGGTCGTCTTTGTCTCACTACATACCTACAAAGGCTTGGATTCGGTTTGGGCTAAAATGGTATAACCGGTTTCTGCAAAGTCAATAAATCTAATAATAATTAATTAACTATTTCTAATGGTCATGCTATAACTTCGTCTGGTTTTTCTAGTTAGGACACACCGATGGCTTGGCACTCCTCTACCATGGCCAAACACTAGTCAAAACATGCTAGTGCACTACCCGTGCCATGATTCCTAGTTGTCTTGTATTTCAAAACTCAACTATGGCTAAAGTCTCCTACCGTAAAAACTAACTAAATAATTATTTATAAAAATTCTAAAATCACTATTTAAATCAAATAAATAATAAAAAAATATTTCAAAAAAAATTTTCGTGAAGGGAGGCTACATTTCTAAAACACTAGAAGAGGATGCTCAAAATATTATGAAGTGGAATAATATTTATTGATCTTTGCTTGATGATAAAGTGTACAAGATGATGTTCTTATATAGTGTATGTATTTGCATAAGTTACATGTTTATTAACAATATAAGTTAAATAGAAAATGAGAGAACCGAAATGAAACTTGTAATGCGTATGAACATGACATATAATATAGGATGTTTCTTCTCTTTAATTAAAACTTGTAACTCTCTAGCTTATATTTCCAACAATAAATTAGTTATTTAGTAATAATTTAATAGGCCAACTAATGTAAAACGGTAGGTACAAGAAAGTTTTTTTTTACCTAACTTATCTGGCTCTTGATGGGTCAGAGAGGAGAGGTATAACCTACCTGACTAGGCAGACGGTCTCAAAATCGAATGGCGGGACAGACGTGGACAGTTGGTCCAACTGACGTTGTAACGACCGTGGATCGTATTACGTATTTTGGTATACGTATATTACATGTTTCCTGGCATGGTTTATGTAATGCCTGTGGTTCGTATTACGTATTTTTAGAATACGTGTACGTATTTTCTTGTATTGCATGTTTTCCTTGCTTAGTTTTCTCCATGGCTTGGTTTATTCTTGGTTCGGGTGGACTTGGTTCGGTTTGGGATTACTTTTGGTTCATCATGGACCAAAGGATGAACCCCCTACCTACCACTACTACCATTTATTAACCCATTCTTCTTTCTCTCTCTTCATTAACCTCCTCTTCTTCTTCCATTTACTTTTTTACCTACCAGAGAGAGGGAGAGAGGGAGAGAGGTCTAGGCAAGTGCAACTTGCTTCATGGAGGAACTCAAATTTTACTGCTTTATTCTCTTCCTTACAGCATTTTAACTTACTTTAGTACTTGACATTTTCACTTTCCATGGCTAGATTCTTGTAGATCTAAGTCCTTTTATTTTCGGATTTCTTAGGTTTTGATCTACTTAATCTTGTTATTTCTGAGTTTTGATGGTTCCATGTTGTAGAGGCTTTCGTTCTACCCCATTTTGACCTATGGAAGTTCGGATTTGGGCTCCGGATGATGGAGTTATGGAGCTTGAGGACTTGGCTCTCATGGTGTTCTTCTTCTCAAAATTTTAGAGAAGATGAACTGTGCTTGACTTGACCGCATGAATATTTCATGTGGCAAGTGTTCTCTTGAGCCGTATGGCTGAAAGTACTTGAGCCGCATGAGGGTCGAACTCATCTAGCCGCATAACTCGCTCATTCCCAGCCGCATAATACTCTGCACTTTTCAGCCGCATGAGACGCTACCCTTAGTCGCATGCGCCCTTCCCGCTGGCCGCATAGGACTTTACTTGACCCATCCGCATGAGAACAACTTCCTGAGTCGTATACACCCCCCCCTTTTATCTCCTGGCCGCATAAGCGCACCCTTTTCAGCCGCATGGACCCAATTCATTTCAGCCGCATGGCTCTGCTCTTGTGTCAGCCGCATGGACCAATTCATCTCAGCCATATGGTCGCATGCGCCCTCTTATCCCGCTAGCCGCATGAGGACTGATATTCTTAGCCGTATAGGCTCTCCTTTATCGGCCGCATGCGCCTGACCCTATTCAGCCGCATGCGCCTGACCCTATTCAGCCGCATGGGCTATTCTCCTTCCAGCCGCATGAGATTATTTCTGGCCGTATATTCCTGAACTGCATGACTCTCCTATAGCTCTATATAGTTATTTTATTATTATTTTTGCCCATGCCTTGGAACTCCTATGGTATATTTTTATGCCCATTTTATATCCTTACGTCTTTTTTTCCTGAACTTGATAAATTACGATTTTATTGACATGATTGAAATGACAATTATACATGGCATGGTGTGACAAGTAAATATGACATGACCTGATAGTGGCCCGTCGTGGCACACTCTTGACCAGAACTCTTGACATGATAACCTGGCATGATATATCTGATAAGCTGTTGCGACGGCTACCTGACATGACATGACCTGTATAAATAACCTGGACACCGTGGGCGATTGTGCTTGTACAAATAATCCAGTCCTGTCTTGTATCATGTCTAGGAGGGGACTCCTGAGTACCATGGTCAGGAGTACCTACTGAATTGGATTAAGGCTAATAACTAGATTAATACATTAGTCATAAAGAGATCTCTCAGCTACAGGCAATTCCGTTACTTGGGCACGCCTTGGGATCTGTAGCCTGCCGTCGAGTAGGGCACATTTCCAGCACACTGTCATGTGTTGCACCCTTCAAGCGACCTAAGGGTACATTCGTTTCCTGGACGATGTACCCACCTGAATTCAACTCTAAATCCTTCAACCCGGGTAACCTGGATAGTCTGCAGGGCTTGTGGCTGTGGAAGATTCTCACTGCATCTTGCTAGTAACTAGGCCTGTGATAACCCTAGTTAGTTAAAGTATCAAGTCGTAATTCTTGCTTGGCCGTGAAATGATTGGATGGAGTCTAACCTGTCTAGTCTTGTCCTGATTCTGTTCCAGATTACTGTATGACCAGAATGCTTATATTTATTTTACCGATAAATGGTGAGAATTCTAAGTTCTGTTCGGACGAAGGGTTACAACCCCGGTCCTTGTTTGGTTTACGGGTTGTAACCTGGTTATCTGAATAGTTCCATGGTTATCTCGTCGTATATCATCCTTATGTTTTTTTCTTTATTTCCAGTTCTTACTATTATTATTATCTTCTGTGCTAATTGCTGGTTTTAGTTCCTAAGTGAAGCTTCCTTTGTGGCACTTGCTCTTTCTGGGGTCTGACCCAGCTGGTTTTGTATGGCCAGATTTCGGAGCAGCTCCAGAGGATCTACCGACCTTCCAGCCCGATGGTGACGACTAGACATAACCCGGGCAACGAGTGGATTTATTTTTGATCTCCCACTTTATTGTAAAAATATTCTTTTGAGGCGTTTAGCCGACGAGCACCTGTTTAGCTCGATTGCACTTACTTACTGTCTGCCTACGGGCTGTAACATAATTGACAGATCCTAGGGTTGATCATGTATGACTAAACTCTTGCTAGTCCTAACATTTTGTAACGACTAGCTTCATGATCAGCTGAATGTATAATATTTGGGATGCCTTATTATTATATATTTAATGATCATACATCTTGTAACATTTACTTACTTGCTTGTGATTGAGACACTAGGCTTGTTCATGACTATAGGAGACTGTTGGCTTGTAGTAAACCCTCATGTATCTAGACAGCCGTGACTGTATAGCGAGATGAAATCTATTTCATATACGTAGCTAGCTATGTCTGCCCCCGCTCTCCAGTATTCTGGTTCTGGGGTGTGACAGTTTAACATGGTTCGGTTCGGTTTGCATAGTTCGGCTTGGCTTGGTTTTTATGTGGACCAACCCCCCTACCTACCCACTCTTCCTTTATTAGCTGCCCACTTTTCTCTCTCTTCATTTACTTTTATTAACTCTTCTTCATTACTTCTTCTTCTCCACCATTACTCTCCTCACCTACCAGAGAGAGGTTGAGGCAAGTACAACTCGCTTCATGAAGAACTCACATTTTATTGTTCTATTTTCTTCTCCACACGAGTCTAAGCCACTTTAGTACTTAGCATTTTCAAATTCCATGGCTTATTCTATGTAGATCTAAGTTTCTAGCATTTTGATCTTCTTGGTTTTGATCTACTAAAATGGCTTGTTTTCAAAAACTAACAGTTCCTTGTAGTAGGCATTCTGATTTTACGCGAGTTTGGTTTTGGGATGGCCGGATTTCACCAAGTCTTAGCCGAGATGGAGTTCCTCGAGTTTCAGAGCTTTTACGCATGATTGTATTGGCCATGGGGAGAAGACAAAGTTTTACGCCCATGTTTTACGTGTCAGCGGGTTATCACATGCTTTACACCCACGTTTTACGTGTCAGCGTGTTATCCTAGCCTTTTACGCCAACGCATTTGCGTGCCAGCGTACTCTGTTTTACGAATTTTGCACTCGGGGCTCTCCCGCTCGTATAAAATCGTGCTTGCGTAAAACCCCTAGCTCGAGTAGACTCTAGCGAGCGTAAAGTTTTGCTCGAATGTTTTCTCGCGTAAAGTTCACTCGCGTAGAATTCTACTCAAGTAAAATCTTACGCACGTATAATCTCGCTTGCGTAAGGCCCGGCTAGCGTAAACACCACCCACATGCATTCTCGTTCGCGTAGAGCCATCCCTCTCGCGCTTTCGCTCGCGTAGGGCCGTTTTACGCTTGAGGCCCTTGGCCTAGCATAGAGGCGCACTCACGTAGAGCTTTGAGCCCCTTTGCGTACCCGGTTGACCTAATGTACTTCCACTTTCCATGTCTTAGCAAATCACTGATTGATTGATATGACCGGGCTAATAATGGCATGGCATGGCATGGCATGGCAAGTACTTGGTATGACATGACATAACAAGATATGACAAGTACGTATGATGGTAATTATTAAAAGCTGTTGCGACGGCTTGTATAACATGACTATAATAAATGGCTTGGACGTCGTGGACGATTGTGTTTGTACAAATAAACTAGTACTGTCTTACATCATGTCTAGGATGGGGGCCCCTGAGTACCACAGTCAGGGGTACCTACTAAAATTGACTAAGGCTAAAAACTAGGAAATCCAGTAGTCATGGAGAGATTTTCCAGCTACAGGCAATCCCGTTATCTGGGCGCACCAGCGAACTTGTAGCCTACCGACGAGTAGGACACATTTCCAGCACACAGTCACGTGTTGCATCCTTCATTAACAGACATTCGACCTGGATAACTGGATGGACTGCAGGGCTTGTGGCTGTTGGAATAATCTCATTGCATTTTACTAGTAATTAGGCCTGTGCTAACCCTAGCTAGTTAAAGTATCAAGCCGTACTCATTGCTTGGCCGTGATTGATTGGATAGAGTCTAGCCCAGTATAGTTTGCCCTGATCCTGTACAAGATTGTAAAAAGACCTGATTTCCGGTGCCTTACTTATCGATAAATGATGAGATACCAAGTTCTGTTCAGATGAAGAGTTACAACTCCGGTCCTTGTTTCGTTTAAGGGTTGTAACTCGGCTATCTGAATAGTCCCATGGCTATCTTATTATATATTTTCCTAATTATTTATGCTTGTCTTAACAATAATGATCAGGGGACCAGTTCTGTTCAGGCGAAGGGTTACAACCTCGATCCTTATTTGGTTTAAGGGTTGTAACCTGGCTCCCGGAGCAGTTCTGTATCCTCTCCTCGTTTATTGTCCTATTGTACCCCGTGCCATGCTCGTCCTGTTTTACAAGATTGTGACATGACATGGTTACCTATGCTTGCCTTAACAATAAAGATCAGGGGCAAGGTTCTATTCAGGCGAAGGGTTACAACCCCTGTCCTTGTTTGATTTAAGGGTTGTAACCTGGCTCCCGGAGTAGTTCTTTATCCTCTCTTTGTTTATTGTCTTATTTCACCCTATGTGAAGCTCATCATATTTCACTTTAGCAGCAATATTGAGACGGGTATCTATTCAGGTGAAGGGTTGCAACCTCGATCCTTGTTTGGTTTAAGGGTTGCGACCTGGCTACTTGAATGGTTTCCTTGTACTCAATTCATTATTGTAGCCCCTGTTATTATCAGTATCTTATAATTATCTTTATTGTTCAATTTTAATGTGCTGGTTTTAGTTCCAAAGTGAAGCCTCCTTTGTGGCATATGCTCTTTCTGTGGTCTGACCCAGCTGGTTTTGTATAGCCAGATATCGGACCAGCTCCAGAGGATTTACCTATCTTCCAGCCAGATGGTGACCACCAGGCGTAACCCTGACAACGAGTGGATTTATTTTTAGCCCTTCCACTTTATTGTAAAATATTCTTTTGAGACGTTTAGCCGGCGAGCACGTGTTAGCTCGTGTTGCACCTTTATTTACTGTCGGCCTACGGGCTGTAACTTGATTGATAAATCCTAGGATTGATCATGTATGACTGAAACTCTTGCTAGTCTCGACATTTTGTAAGACTAGCTTCATGATCATCCAAGTATGTAATCTATGGGACGCCTTGCTATTATATATTTGGTGCTCTGTCATCTTGTAAACTGTTATTGCTTGCTTGGGATTGAGACAATAGGCTTATTCACGACCATAGGAGATTGATGGCTTGTAGTTAAACCCTCATGTATCTAGACAGTCGTGACCGTATAGCAAGGTGGGTTGTACTTCAATATACGTAGCTGGCTATGTACGCCCCCGCTCTTCAGTATTCTGGTTCTGGGGCGTTACATGGTTTAAGTGGTGGCCCATGCAGGTGAGGGTTTACCGAATAGATATCTCAATCAGTATTCGTCCTTGATCTCTGCTTGTATCCTCTAAAATCCCTGGATTCTTGACCTGATCGCATGCTTGTATCTTTGATCTGTCCTGGTCCTTCCTTATTGTTCCCTATGTCGTCTTCTTCAGCGGCATTGTTCTTGGTCCTACCGATCGGCAAGGCGGAGCACCTTCCGTGGACCGACAGCAACCTGAAGATCAAGCCCAGCATTCAGGAGTAGTCTCCAGAGTCATGCCTACTGAGGATCCAAAGCCACCAGTTCAGCCCGTCCAGCCTGCAGAATCTGATGATGGCACCTTAGTGGTCTCATCAGGACATTGTTAGCTTCCCATGATCGGCGAGAAGATGCCTTGCACCAGGCAGTGACAGATGCTCTGACCAGAGGAGGTCACCATGGGAACACCGTGGCTAACTGCTTCAAGCGCTTGAACCCTCCATTCTTCGACGGCAGTGAAGATGCTATTGTCGTAGACGTATGGCTTCAGGACACAGAGGTGATTCTAGAAGCAGCCAGGATGCCCGAGACGAGAAGGTGGTCGTGGTACGCCTACAGCTATTGGATCTTGCCCGCAGCTGGTGGACGTCGCAGGTCGTTGGATTAGTGGCACCCATTGCTTGGACAGTATTCAGAAAGAGATTCCAGACCAAGTATTTCGATGCTGTAGCTCGATACGATCTACAGACGAGATTCACCAATCTGAAGCAGATGGACAGGACGGTCGAAGGATATACGGTCGAGTTTTCGAGACTTAGTCGGTTTGCTCCCACCTTGGTGGCGAACGAGTTCGATAGAGCCCAGCGGTTCCAGCAGGGGCTCCATCTAGAGATTCTATTAGCGGTAGAGCAGTTTGAGCATCAGACTTTTGATGCGGTGTTGAGAGCAGTCAGGAGGTATGAGTATACCTTCCAGAGGATCGTGGATATGACCGGGGGTCGGAAGCGATCCCATGGCCAGATGAATCAGTCTTCAGCACCAGTCCCGACAGCTAGGGCTTTGACCATTGGAGCTTCGAGGCGGGCGGCCTCAGTGACGTCGGTTCAACATTCAACTCCGACGTACCCTCAGTAGCAGAAGCAGAAGCATTCTTCCGCAGTGGGATGTTCACACTGCGGGAAGCCGGGACATGTGGTATCCGAATGTCGCATAGCACAGGGGTTGTGCTTGGTTTATGGTGTCCCGGACCATAGGGGTGGGAACTGCCCGAACAGGGGGAGTTCATCCTCATCAACCTTTTCTAGTCCTTCGGTGGGAGGACCAACACCAGTCCAGCAGCAACAGCAGTACCCGTTCCCGAGGCTATTGTCGCCGTAGGCCCATGCATTCCAGCAGCAGAGATCGCAGCAGTATGCCCAAGCCCAAGCCCTGATCCAAAGCAGGCAGAGAGATTTTCAGCAGAGGGGACCCGCACCCCTAGGACATGGTCAAGTGCTGGCTTTGACCATGGAAGAAGAAGGATTAGCACCAGGTGAGGTGGTTGCAGGTACTATTCTCGTCAACTCCTTCCCAGTATCAGTATTATTTGATTCTTGTGCATCGCATTCATTCATGTCTGTACGATTCGCAACACGGATAGGACTGGAGCCTGAGTCGTTATCAGTAAGGCTCAATATACTTACTGGTAACGAACTTGTGGGAGTAGATAGAGTATTTTCCTCGTGTTGGATCGTAGTTAGTGGTAGAGAATTCTCCGCTAGATTGATAGAATTTCTGATGGGCGATAATGATGTGGTCTTCGGGATGGATTGGTTGAGAGACCAGTATGCTAGAATAGACTGCCACATTGGCAGGATTGTTTTTAGCATTCCTGGCGAACCAGAGTTTTCCTTTTCCCGAGGCGAAGTTGAACCTTCTCCACCAGTGTTGCAGATGGCAGTAGCAGCAGTACAGTTACCTCGGATAGTCGAAGAGTTTCCAGATGTTTTCCCAGAAGAGCTTCCAGGAATACCGCTAGAGCGAGAGATCGAGTTCACCATAGACTTGATCCTCGGGACAGCCCCAGTGTTAGAAAGAGTCTACAGGATGGTGCCGTCAGAGTTGGAGATATTGTACAAGATGATTGAAGAACTTAGAACCAAGGGATTCACTCATGCTAGTAGATCACCTTGGGGAGCCCCGATGCTTCTTGTGAAAAAGAAAGATGGTACGTCCAGGTTATGTATAGATTATCGTACCTTGAACTCAGTGATAATCAAGAACAGATACCCTCTTCCAAGGATAGATGACTTGTTTGATCAACTCAAGGGGACAGCAGTATTCTCGAAGATTGACTTGCAGTCAGGATACCATCAGATTAGAGTCAGAGAGCAGGACATTCCGAAGACGGCTTTCAGATCTAGATATGGGCATTATAAGTTCCTTGTTATGCCATTTGGAGCAACCAATGTGCCGGCTGTATTCATGGACCTCATGAATCATATCTTTATATCTTATTTGGATCAGTTCGTGGTTGTGTTCATAGACGATATCCTGGTCTACAGCAAGAATGAAGCAGAGCATGAGCAGCATCTCAGAGTTGTCCTCCAGATTCTCAGAGAGCACCAGTTGTATGCCAAGTTTAGTAAATACGAGTTCTGGCTTGATCAAATTTCATACTTGGGTCATATCATCACCAGAGGAGGAGTAGAAGTAGACTCCCAGAAGATCGTGGCTATTGAGACATGGCCAGTACCAAGCACAGTTGCAGAAGTTCGTAGTTTCCTTGGCTTTGCCGGCTACTATCGGCAATTCGTTTCAGATTTTGCTCGGATTCAGCGCCACTGACCCAGTTGACCCGCAAGGATGTGCAGTTTGCTTGGACAACAGAGTGCCAGAATTCTTTTGAGAAGTTGAAGCGAGGTTTGATGACGGCTCCCATTCTCATGCTTCCAGATGGAACCGGAGGATTCTCAGTGTATTGTGACGCTTCAGGCAGAGATTTGGGATGTGTTCTGAGGCATCATGGGAAGGTAATAGCTTATGCGTCACGTCAACTTCGTGATCATGAGAGAAATTATCTAACCCATGACTTGGAGCTGGCAGCAGTAGTATTTGTACTTAAGTTGTGGAGGCACTACTTGTACGGAGATAGGGTAGAGATTTTCATCGACCACAAGAGCCTGAAGTATGTGTTCACTCAGAAGGATCTCAACATGCGTCAGAGGAGGTGGCTAGAGCTACTTGTGGATTATGATATCAACCTGCAGTATCATCCTGGAAAGGCCAATGTCGTTGCAGACGCATTGAGCAGGAGAGCCGGAGTTTATTTTCTAACAGCACAACCAGAGCTGTTATCAAATCTTCAGAAGATGGGTATAGAAGTTGTTCTTCCTACCAGTGTGGCATTGATGGCCAGTATGCAAGTTCAGTCCAGTATAGTCGATAGGATCCGAGTGGCGCAGTCAGTAGATTCTAAGCTTCAGCGGCTCGGAACAATGTGTGAGGCAGGACGAAGACCAGAGTTATGCATTCATAAAGATGGTACACTTTGACATGGGAGGCGTCTGTGTGTACCCAGTGATAATATCAGACAGAAAGTCATGGCAGAGGCTCACAGTTCTCAGTATTCCATTCATCTCGGTGGTACGAAAATGTACCATGATATCCGTCAGCACTTTTAGTGGAATGGCATGAAGAGGAAGATAGCCCCGTTTGTCTCTCGGTGTTTGGTTTGCCAACAAGTCAAAGCTGAACATCAGAGACCAGCTGGACTTCTTCAGCCATTGCCGATTCCAGAATGGAAGTGGGAGCATGTAACCATGGATTTCGTAACTGGATTTCCTAGGTCCCCGGCCGGTAGAGATGTTATTTGGATTATTATAGACAGGCTCACGAAGGTGGCCTACTTTCTTCCATTCATAATTGGTCAGTCGACGGCTTAGCTGGCAGAGATGTATCACAGGCATATAGTCAGGTTGCACGGAGTACCAGTCAGTATCACCTCGAACAGAGATTCAAGATATACGTAGCACTTTTGGCGTAGCCTGCAAGAGAGTTTGGAAACTCACCTCCAGTTCAGCTCAGCTTATCATCCGCAGACAGATGGTCAGTCAGAGCGCACCATACGAACCTTGGAAGATATGTTGAGATCTTGTACGCATGACTTTGGTGGTTCGTAGAAAGATCACCAGCACCTGGAGGAGTTCTCGTACAATAACAGTTTCCAGGCAAGTATCCAGATGGCACCGTTCGAGGCACTGTATGGTAGAAAGTGCAGATCTCCGCTAGCATGAGACGATGTTGGATAGAGGCAAATGCTCGGACCAGAAATGATTGCTCAGACAGTTGAGGTGGTCAGGAGATTCAGAGATCATCTTCGAGTTGCCCAAGATCGCCAGCGTCATTGGGCCGATTCTCATCGGCGCCCTCTGGAGTTTTCTGTCGGCGACCATGTATTCTTGACGATTTTGCTTAATCGTGGCGTCATTCGTTTCGGCGTACGGAAAATGTTTAGTCCTAGGTATATAGGTGTTAGGGTGTAAGCCCCCTGAATTTCCAGAATTATTTTTTCGAATTTTCTAATGAATTATTTTCAATAATTCATTTCTATATAATTAATTTTGATCTTTAAATGCTCTTTACCGTGACTTGGAATTCTAGAGCATCAGGGATGCCAGTCTCTAGAAACTTCCTTCTTGGAGTTTGTAGTAGACGAGATTATCTTCATATTGATATTTTGTGTCCCACTCGAACTTGTTCCCTTGTGCTCCATTTGATTCGCGCAACTTCGGGTCAATTTAGACCAATTTATTATTTACCGTAAATTGTGATTTAACTTCCAATTTAATTTCCGGGCCCGACATCGGTCCAATCCAGTCAACCCAATATATGGCCCTGGTCTGTTTTGAGCCTACTATGCACGTGCCACTTGCGCGCTATCAAATTGATCTCTCTTGTGCCCCCAATTCATCCATGAATAAATTGGTTTAATTTATAAATTAATTAAATCTTGGCTTCGACTTTGCACAAACTTGGCCCAACGTCCGACCCAGTTTGGTGTGGGCCCTGTCATGACTGCCCATACATCCCCCTGATGTGTCTGTATTTTTCCCTATTTAAAAACACGTTTATTTTATATAAATATCTCTTTTGCTCTCTCTTTTATATATGTATATATATATATACACATATAATATAATATATATAAATATCCTCACATCACTCTCTCTCACTCCCATCAACCCACACACCACCTCACTCTCTCTCCTAACTCCCCCAATGTGTAGCCGACCTACACCCCCTCTCTCATTCTCTCTCTCTAATAATCTTCTTAATATCACTCTCTCTCTTGTATATATATATATATACACACATATATATACACATATATATACATATAATATATATACACATGTAACTCTCTCTCTCTCATACTCTCTCACTTCCCACACAACCCCCCCCATATCACAGCCGACTTCACCCACTCCCTCTCTCTACTTTTCTCTATTCTCTCCCGATAATATCTTTCTCTCTCTCTCTTCCTATTTTTTTATATAACACACACACACTCTCTCTCTCTCTCACCCATCACCATCATCACACTCTCTCCCCTCTCTCTCACAGCCGACAAGCCCCCCCATTGCTGTACGAGCAACACCCCCATCCTCTCCTTCTTCTTCTTTCCTTCTTCTTTTTCATTTCACACTACTACCACCACCCTCACCATCACCATTCATGATCACCACCACCACCTCTTCTCATCTCCTCCTCCTTCCCCCTTGGTGGGCTGCCACCGCCATCGCCTGGCTGCGCCACCGCGCGCTCCGCCGCACGCGCCGCCGCGGGGCAGCAGCCGCAGCAGTGCAGCGCAGCAGCAGCTGCAACAAGGGGCAGCAGCCCCCCCGCGCCCCCTGGCCGGCAGTTCAGCGCCGCCGCCGCCGGTGGGTGGCCGCGCGCCACCGCGTGGCCGACCACCCAAGGCTGGGCGACCCCGGCGAGCACCCCCATGCCGCCTCCGTCGTCCCCGACGTGAAGAACGGGCTATTCGTGCGTTTCGCACGGGTTCCCGCCGTGACGCGCGCGGGAACGGTACACAAAATTGTGTTTCGGGATAGCAACTTCACGCATATTTTTCGGGAAATCCGACCGTTGGATCGGCGATTTCTTTGCTCCGTCTCAATCTCGATATATCCCTCTTCACCTCTGTCACGTTTGAACCGTTAATTTCGTCGTTTGATACCTCAAAACTGGCCACCAAGTTGACGTTTTAATTTGAACTGTTTTTGCACAGTTTCATGACGCCAACTTCGCGGGTTAGTATCTTCGTCGTCGAAGCTCCATTTTGCGCGCCACCAGTTCCGGTGCACAGCTGGTATAACCCTCTTCCTGCCCCCTTTAGATTTCGTTTCAGTTTGAGCTTGTTAGGTCGGTCGAATTCGAGGCCAAAGTTGGCCATTCGAATTCTTAGTGTTGCACTTGTAAAATTCCATTTTTGAACCCGGGACTCCGGATTCAATTTCTGACACCACCAGTAGACTCGTGGCGTCGTTCTGGCATGTTTTCATATAAAGTTTGCTTGATTTGGAGAACGTGGGCCTTGGCACGTATTTCGGTGCAAAGCGGGTCCCACTTTCTGGGTCAACGGGTCATTTTGAGTTCGGCTCATCGGAATCCAATTTCGGATATACCGTTGAGTTCGTATCGTCATTCTGGACTCGTTGACATATAATTTGCTGAGTTTTGAGGACATTTGCTCCGGCACGCATTTCTGTGCAAACCGGATACCAAGTGTCCGCGTCAACGTATCATTTTGAGATCGGCACATCGGAATTCCATTTCGGACATACCGTTGGGTTCGTATCATCATTCTGGATTCGTGGACATATAATTTGCTAGGTTTTGTAGACTTCTATCCTGACACGTTTTTCGGTACAACGTGTGTCCAACGGCGGACATCATTTTGGTCCGAAATTACCGTTTTGCCCCTGTGTCCAAATTGGACTTTTGGACAGGCTATCCTAGCTGATTTGACTATTTTGGACACATTGGTGATATTTATTTTATCATCCGACAACGTTGTAGGTTTTTACCCTATTATTATCATCCTTCTCCTTTTGTGGTATTTTGAGTTCCGTCGATTTCGGTGATTGCACAATCACTGAAATTGAATGGGTTGACCCTGTAGATGTTTATAGAGACTAGCCTTGACCCTGTTTGACCATGGTTGACTGTTTGACTGAACGTCGAAGTAGAGTCAACATTTGACCTAGTTTAACCTAGAGTTGACCATAGTTGACCAGTTGACCAAAAGTCAACTATAAGTCAACCATTGACCCAATTTGACCTAGTTTGACTTGGTTTGACTTTTTGTGACCTAGTTTGACCTGGTGTGACTCAGTGTGACCTAGTTTGACTTAGTTGGACTGAGATTGATCTAGATTACATAGCTTATACTATAGAATCAAGCCTAACACTGTTGAACCCTAATTAGTTTATATATATCTTATCTTTTGGTCTGTGGCATCACTCTGAGCATCGATCCCATTTGACAGCTCAGGACCGCAGGCGAGTACATTCACTGATAGTTTTCATTGTCTTGATATCTGCTATATCCGATTCAGTCGTAGTGTCTTACTTGATTCCCAGTCACGATAGTTCACGGACTAGTATATGTTGGATCATGACATGAGATGTTGTTCCTAGATTTTCTTGGTATATATGTACATTTCCTGCCTTGTTTCATGTACTTGTATAGACACCGATTCCTGAGAGGGAGTAGCTATCCTCTTAGGGAATCCCGTGTCATGACGTGTCATGTCCAGGTCCATTTTACTATTCGGGGATGGGGAATTATTAGGGGTTATGTGATCAAAGCCTCCCTGTCACTATTTTGCTAGCGCCACCCTTACCTCACGTAGGGTATAGCAGACACCCCTTGCTGGGTTATCCAGGTTGGAGACTAACTTCTCACCATGCTATGATTTCATTTACTCACATGCTCTACATGCCTTTATATTGTACCTTAATTGGAGACTAAGTTCTGCTCGGGAGAAGAGTTACAACCCCGGTCCTTGTTTGGTTTAAGGGTTGTAACTCGGCTTTCGAATGGTTCCCAAGTCTTCATATATCTTTGTCTTGTAGTTCATTATACTGTCTCTTATAGAATTTGTCAATTCACATGGAACTGCTGTTAGTGTTTGTACTTGCTCATTTTCCTGACAGGATACCGTTGATAATATTTTAGGAGTTGTTATACCATTAGTGGACATCATGATGTTGCTAGCTGGGGTGGATCTCACTATTCTTCTATGTGAGTTGTCTGGGAGTTATCCTTAGTTAGTCTTGTTGTTCCTTCTTTATTTTCCTGTCTTATGATTCCTTCTAGTAGTTTCTAGTTGTTCTTGTGCTTTAGTTATCTTTCTTGTCTTATCATCCCTAGCTGTTGTGATGTGACTAGAGTATATTTGTAGTTATAGGCCTTCTAGACGTAGTGTATATTATTGGGTACTAGACAGCGTTCTACCGCCGATACTGCGGCGTAGGCTGGGCATCGTCTACGTATTCGTACCCGTATATCCGGGTGCGGGTCGTAACATAGGGTTATATACTAAAAGCATCACTTTTAACGATGGAAACGATAAATGATTGCTCAGACAGTTGAGGTGGTCAGGAGATTCAGAGATCATCTTCGAGTTGCCCAAGATCGCCAGCGTCATTGGGCCGATTCTCATCGGCGCCCTCTGGAGTTTTCTGTCGGCGACCATGTATTCTTGACGATTTTGCTTAATCGTGGCGTCATTCGTTTCGGCGTACGGAAAATGTTTAGTCCTAGGTATATAGGTGTTAGGATGTAAGCCACCTGAATTTCCAGAATTATTTTTTCGAATTTTCTAATGAATTATTTTCAATAATTCATTTCTATATAATTAATTTTGATCTTTAAATGCTCTTTACCGTGACTTAGAATTCTAGAGCATCAGGGATGCCAGTCTCTGGAAACTTCCTTCTTGGAGTTTGTAGTAGACGAGATTATCTTCATATTGATATTTCGTGTCCCACTCGAACTTGTTCCCTTGTGCTCCATTTGATTCGCGCAACTTCGGGTCAATTTAGACCAATTTATTATTTACCGTAAATTGTGATTTAACTTCCAATTTAATTTCCGGGCTCGACATCGGTCCAATCCAGTCAACCCAATATATGGCCCTGGTCTGTTTTGAGCCTACTATGCACATGCCACTTGCGCGCTATCAAATTGATCTCTCTTGTACCCCCAATTCATCCATGAATTAATTGGTTTAATTTATAAATTAATTAAATCTTGGCTTCGACTTTGCCCAAACTTGGCCCAACGTCCGACCCAGTTTGGTGTGGGCCCTGTCATGACTGCCCATACATCCCCCTGATGTGTCTGTATTTTTCCCTATTTAAAAACACGTTATTTTATATAAATATCTCTTTTGCTCTCTCTTTTATATATGTATATATATATTTTTTTTTTTTTATATATGTATATATATATACACATATAATATAATATATATAAATATCCTCACATCACTCTCTCTCACTCCCATCAACCCACACACCACCTCACTCTCTCTCCTAACTCCCCCTATGTGTAGCCGACCTACACCCCCTCTCTCATTCTCTCTCTCTAATAATCTTCTTAATATCACTCTCTCTCTTGTATATATATATATATACACACACACATATATATATATATATATATATATATATATATATATATATATATATATATATATATATATATATATATATACATATATATATATAATATATATATACACATGTAACTCTCTCTCTCTCCTACTCTCTCACTTCCCACACAACCCCCCCTATCACAGCCGACTTCACCCACTCCCTCTCTCTACTTTTCTCTATTCTCTCCCTATAATATCTTTCTCTCTCTCTCTTCCTATTTTTTTATATAACACACACACACACACACTCTCTCTCTCTCTCTCTCACCCATCACCATCATCACACTCTCTCCCCTCTCTCTCACAGCCGACAAGCCCCCCTCTTGTTGTACGAGCAACACCCCCATCCTCTCCTTCTTCTTCTTCACTTCTTCTTCCCTTCTTCTTTTTCATTTCACACTACTACCACCACCCTCACCATCACCATTCATGATCACCACTACCACCTCTTCTCATCTCCTCCTCCTTCCCCCTTGGTGGGCTGCCACCACCGCCGCCTGGCTGCGCCACCGCGCGCTCCGCCGCACGCGCCGCCGCGGGGCAGCAGCCGCAGCAGTGCAGCGCAGCAGCAGCTGCAACAAGGGGCAGCAGCCCTCCCGCGCCCCCTGGCCGGCAGTTCAGCGCCGCCGCCGCCGGCGGGTGGCCGCGCGCCACTGCGTGGCCGGCCACCCAAGGCTGGACGACCCCGGCGAGCACCCCCATGCCGCCTCCGTCGTCCCCGACGTGAAGAACGGGCTATTCGTGCGTTTCGCACGGGTTCCCGCCGTGACGCGCGCGGGAACGGTACACAAAATTGTGTTTCGGGATAGCAACTTTACGCACGTTTTTCGGGAAATCCGACCGTTGGATCGGCGATTTCTTTGCTCCGTCTCAATCTCGGTATATCCCTCTTCACCTCTGTCAAGTTTGAACCGTTAATTTCGTCGTTTGATACCTCAAAACTGGCCACCAAGTTGATGTTTTAATTTGAACTATTTTTGTACAGTTTCGTGACGCCAACTTCGCGGGTTCGTATCTTCGTCGTCGCAGCTCCGTTTTGCGCACCACTAGTTCCGGTGCACAGCTGGTATAACCCTCTTCCTTCCCCCTTTAGATTTCGTTTCAGTTTGAGCTTGTTAGGTCGGTCGAATTCGACACCAAAGTTGGCCATTCGAATTCTTAGTGTTGCACTTGTAAAATTCTATTTTTGAACCCGGGACTCCGGATTCAATTTCTGACACCACCAGTAGACTCGTGGCGTCGTTCTGGCATGTTTTCATATAAAGTTTGCTTGATTTGGAGAACGTTGGCCCTGGCACGTATTTCGGTGCAAAGCGGGTCCCACTTTCTGGGTCAACGAGTCATTTTGAGTTCGGCTCATCGGAATCCAATTTCGGATATACCGTTGAGTTCGTATCGTCATTCTGGACTCGTTGACAGATAATTTGCTGAGTTTTGAGAACATTTGCTCCGGCACGCATTTCTGTGCAAACCGGATACCAAGTGTCCGCGTCAACGTATCATTTTGAGATCGGCACATCGGAATTCCATTTCGGACATACCGTTGGGTTCGTATCATCATTCTGGATTCGTGGACATATAATTTGCTAGGTTTTGTAGACTTCTATCCTGACACGTTTTTCGGTACAACGTGTCCAACGGCGGACATCATTTTGGTCCGAAATTACCGTTTTGCCCCTGTGTCCAAATTGGACTTTTGGACAGGCTATCCTAGCTGATTTGACCATTCTGGACACGTTGGTCATATTTATTTTATCATCCGACAACATTGTAGGTTTTTACCCTATTATTATCATCCTTCTCCTTTTGTGGTATTTTGAGTTCCGTCGATTCTGGTGATTGCACAATCACTGAAATTGAATGGGTTGACCCTGTAGATGTTTATAGAGACTAGCCTTGACCCTATTTGACCATGGTTGACTGTTTGACTGAACGTCGAAGTAGAGTCAACATTTGACCTAGTTTAACCTAGAGTTGACCATAGTTGACCAGTTGACCAAAAGTCAACTATAAGTCAACCATTGACCCAATTTGACCTAGTTTGACTTGGTTTGACTTTCTGTGACCTAGTTTGACCTGGTGTGACTCAGTGTGACCTAGTTTGACTTAGTTGGACTGAGATTGACCTAGATTACATAGCTTATACTATAGAATCAAGCCTAACACTGTTGAACCCTAATTAGTTTATATATATCTTATCTTTAGGTCTGTGGCATCACTCTGAGCATCGATCCCATTTGACAGCTCAGGACCACAGGCGAGTACATTCACTGATAGTTTTCATTGTCTTGATATCTGCTATATCCGATTCAGTCGTAGTGTCTTACTTGATTCCCAGTCACGATAGTTCACGAACTAGTATATGTTGGATCATGACATGAGATGTTGTTCCTAGATTTTCTTGGTATATATGTACATTTCCTGCCTTGTTTCATGTACTTGTAT
Organism: Iris pallida; assembly: GCA_029216955.1. Classification (NCBI taxonomy): domain Eukaryota; kingdom Viridiplantae; phylum Streptophyta; class Magnoliopsida; order Asparagales; family Iridaceae; genus Iris; species Iris pallida. The sequence goes on along the minus strand of JANAVB010025196.1, from coordinate 8,821,025 downwards.
AGACACCGATTCCTGAGAGGGAGTAGCTATCCTCTTAGGGAATCCCGTGTCATGACGTGTCATGTCCAGGTCCATTTTACTATTCGGGGATGGAAAATTATTAGGGGTTATGTGATCAAAGTCTCCCTGTCACTATTTTGCTAGCGCCACCCTCATCTCACGTAGGGTGTAGCAGACACCCCTTGCTGGGTTATCCAGGTTGGCCGACATGACCCTTTTCAGAGATTTTTCTGTGATTGTCGGGCCAAGTGGATAACCCTACCATGACTCCATAGCCGATCACATTTCGCTCTAATAATTCAAATCACATTTTATATTTATTGTCGTATCTTATATTCCAGTTCAGTTTTACTTTCTGTACTTCTCACCATGCTATGATTTCATTTACTCACATGCTCTACATGCCTTTATATTGTACCTTAATTGGAGACTAAGTTCTGCTCGGGAGAAGAGTTACAACCCCGGTCCTTGTTTGGTTTAAGGGTTGTAACTCGGCTTTCGAATGGTTCCCAAGTCTTCATATATCTTTGTCTTGTAGTTCATTATACTGTCTCTTATAGAATTTGTCAATTCACATGGAACTGCTGTTAGTGTTTGTACTTGCTCATTTTCCTGACAGGATACCGTTGATAATATTTTAGGAGTTGTTATACCATTAGTGGACATCATGATGTTGCTAGCTGGGGTGGATCTCACTATTCTTCTATGTGAGTTGTCTGGGAGTTATCCTTAGTTAGTCTTGTTGTTCCTTCTTTATTTTCCTGTTTTATGATTCCTTCTAGTAGTTTCTAGTTGTTCTTGTGCTTTAGTTATCTTTCTTGTCTTATCATCCCTAGCTGTTGTGATGTGACTAGAGTATATTTGTAGTTATAGGCCTTCTAGACGTAGTGTATATTATTGGGTACTAGACAGCGTTCTACCGCTGATACTGCGGCGTAGGCTGGGCATCGTCTACGTATTCGTACCCGTATATCCGGGTGCGGGTCGTAACATAGGGTTATATACTAAAAGCATCACTTTTGTAGTAACCTTATTTCCTTAAATTTTGAATGAGAATCATATGGGCAAATGTTTGTATATTGTATTTGTTGCAAGTGTTAATGCAAATGTCTGATATTCTATATTGTAGATAATATGGTGTGTGGTGTCACACAGAAGATCATATTATCAGTTCCCTGTGGAGTATATAAATAGTTCACAACCTAGATGGACTTGGACAATCTATTAAAAAGGTTGTAGTATAATATGGTATTAGTCTATCTTGACTATAGGTTTACACTAGTACACTTTCTGTGTATTGAACAGGACCACTTAAGGTTGTTCTCTTTGTACTGACTACATAAGAGAACAAACACCTCTGTTATTAAGGATGCTTGTGCTCTTAATTCGGATATAATAACGGACATGTATATGCAGTGTGCATTACTTTAACTCATAAAAGAGTGTGATTCATTATGGATCAACAACCTCTATGAATTGGGTAATAACATTGTATGTATGATGGGCTGTTGATTATAAATGGAATCCAGGTCCCGATACATCGGGTTGATGATGTCCCCTTAAGGAGCTCATAAGGATAGTCATGTAAACCCTACAGGTAGATTATATCCGATATGACAAATAAAGTTGAGCGGTACTACTTAAGGATAAAAGATATCGAATCAATATAGTTGTCAGTAACTTAATTTGATCGACGGACATACGATATCTTAACATGGGGAGCCAAACGAGCATATAATAAAAGGAGCTCACAAACATAATTTGGGATTAGGGAGGTAGTGCAACAATAGCTCATTAGTGGACCGAGCTATTGTTAATGGGCCTGGATTGTGTGTTCGGGCTGAACACGGGATATCCAGATCCGTTAGGAGGCCTAACCCTAATTTCTTCTTATGGTCCCTGCCGTAGCCTATATATATCCTCTATTCTCTGGCCGCCATATTACTGATCAGAAATCCAAAACTTTTTCTAAATTCGTGATTCACGTAAGAAGAGAAATAGAGGGCTGCCAAGGAGAAAAAAAGGTTGGGAGATCGTCGCCCATACGACGTCCAACTCGAGGAAGGAATACGTGCAGAAGATCTTGAAGTCGTCTGCTCGAGATTGTCAGGAATTACTTGTCTCCTTTCCGTCGCAGGTATAATTCGTGAACCCTAGTTTCTGCCTATGAAGGGTTAGAACACGTATTAGATATGTTTAACTTTCTATCGACCAATACGCACACCAAAGGAAGGGTCCTGGGAATCTCCAGTTCCATCAATAGGACCGTTCGATATTCTGGAGCGAGTAGGAGATGTGTCCTATCGTCTCGCTCTTCCACCATTGTTACATGAGATGTATGACGTATTTCATGTATCCCAACTATGACGGTATATCCCAGACCCGAGCCACATCCTTGGTCATTCGGAATTGGTTGTTGGTACCAACCTTTCGTATGAGGAGAGGCCCGTATCTATATTGGACCGGAGAGAGAAGATACTCAAGAACAAGGCTATTAGTTTAGTCCGTGTTGCTTCGGATCATCACTCTTAGGGTGAGTCAACGTGGGAGCGTGAGGATGATATCCGCTAGCGATATCCCGACTTGTTTGACTCGTAAGGTATAATGTCCTTTGTATGCCTTATGCTCTCAGTTCCTAGCTTGAATGATTGCTTGATTGATTGTCTTGTTATAGCTTGCCTATAATTAGTATAGCTTGTCCTTGCCGCTCGAGCCTCTTAATTAAAATTCCGAGGACATAATTCTTTTAAGGTGGGTAGAGTTGTAACGACCGTGGATCGTATTACGTATTTTGGTATACGTATATTGCACGTTTTCTGGCATGGTTTAACTTGGTTTGGTTCGGTTTGCATAGTTTAGCTTGGCTTGGTTTTTATGTGGACCAACCCCCCTACCTACCCACTCTTTCTTTATTAGCCGCCCACTTTTCTCTCTCTTTATTTACTTTTATTAACTCTTCTTCTTCATTACTTCTTCTTCTCCACCATTACTCTCTTCACATACCAGAGAGAGGTTGAGGCAAGTGCAACTTACTTCATGAAGGAACTCATATTTTATTGTTCTATTTTCTTCTCCACACGATTCTAAGCCACTTTAGTACTTAGTATTTTCAAATTCCATGGCTCATTCTATGTAGATCTAAGTTTCTAGCATTTTGATCTTCTTGGTTTTGATCTACTAAATGGCTTATTTTCGAAAACTAAGAGTTCCTTGTAGTAGGCATTCCGATTTTATGCGAGTTTGGTTTTGGGATGGCCGAATTTTACCAAGTCTTAGCCGAGATGGAGTTCCTCGAGTTCCAGAGCTTTTACGCATGATTATATTGGCCATGGGGAGAAGACGGAATTTTATGCCCACGTTTTACGTGTCAGCGTGTTATCTCAGCCTTTACGCCCATGTTTTACGTGTCAGCATGTTATCCTAGCCTTTTACGCCCACGTATTTGCGTGCCAGCATACTCTGTTTTACGAATTTTACGCTCGGGGCTCTCTCGCTCACGTAAAATCGTGCTCGCGTAAAACCCCTAGCTCGAGCATACTCTAGCAAGCGTAAAGTTTTGCCCGAGTGTTTCCTCGCGTAAAGTTCACTCGCGTAGAATTCTACTCGCGTAAAATCTTACGCGTGTATAATCTCGCTTGCGTAAGGCCCGACTAGCATAAACACCACCCACGTGCATTTTCGCTCGCGTAGAGCCATCCCTCTCGCGCTCTCGCTCGCGTAGAGCCGTTTTACGCTTGAGGCCCTTGGCCTAGCATAGAGGCGCACTTGCGTAGAGCTTTGAGCCCCTTTGCGTACCCGGTTGACCTTATGTACTTCCACTTTCTACGTCTTGGTAAATCATGGATTGATTGATATGACCGGGTTAATAATGGCATGGCATGGCAAGTACTTGGTATGACATGACATAACAAGATATGACAAGTATGCATGATGGTAATTATTGAAAGCTGTTGCGACGGCTTGCATAACATGATTATAATAAATGGCTTGGACGCCGTGGACGATTGTGTTTGTACAAATAAACCAGTACTGTCTTGCATTATGTCTAGGATTGGGGCTCCTGAGTACCATGGTCAGGGGTACCTACTGAAATTGACTAAGGCTAAAAACTAGAAAATCCAGTAGTCATGGAATGATTTTTCAGCTACAGGCAATCCCGTTATCTAGGCACACCAGCGGACTTGTAGCCTACCGACGAGTAGGGCACATTTTCAGCACACAGTCACGTGTTGCATCCTTCATTAACAGACATTCGACCTGGATAACTGGATGGACTGCAGGGCTTATGGATGTTAGAATAATCTTATTGTATTTTGCTAATAACTAGGCCTTTGCTAACCCTAGCTAGTTAAAATATCAAGCCGTACTTATTACTTAGCCGTGATTGATTGGATGGAGTCTAGTCCATTCTAGTTTGTCCTGATCCTGTACAAGATTGTAACAAGACCTAATTTCCTGTGCCTTACTTATCAATAAATGATGAGATACCAAGTTCTGTTCAGATGAAGAGTTACAACCCCGGTCCTTATTTGGTTTAAGGGTTGTAACTTGGCTATCTGAATAGTCCCATGGTTAACTTATTATATATCGTCCTAATTATTTATGCTTGTCTTAACAATAATGATCAGGAGACCAGTTCTGTTCAGGCGAAAGGTTACAACCCCGGTCCTTGTTTGGTTTAAGGGTTGTAACCTGGCTCCCAGAGCAGTTCTGTATCCTCTCTTCGTTTATTGTCCTATTGTACCCCGTGCCATGCTCGTCCTGTTTTACAAGATTGTGATGTGACATGGTTACCTATGCTTTCCTTAACAATAAAGATCAGGGGCAAGGTTCTGTTCAGGCGAAGGGTTACAACCCCGGTCCTTGTTTGATTTAAGGATTGTAACCTGGCTCCCAGAGCAGTTCTTTATCCTCTCTTCGTTTATTGTCTTATTTTACCCTATGTCAAGCTTATCATGTTTTACTTTACCAGCAGTATTGAGACGGTATCTATTCAGGTGAAGGGTTGCAACCCCGGTCCTTGTTTGGTTTAAGGGTTGCGACCTGGCTAGTTGAATGGTTTTCTCGTACTCAATTCATTATTATAGCCCCTGTTTTTATCAGTATCTTATAATTAACTTTATTGTTCAATTTTGATGTGCTGGTTTTAGTTCCTAAGTGAAGCCTCCTTTGTGGCATTCGCTCTTTCTGGGGTCTGACCCAGCTGGTTTTGTATGGCCAGATATTGGAGCAGCTCCAGAGGATCTACCTACCTTCCAGCCAGATGGTGACCACCAGGCGTAATCCTGGCAACGAGTGGGTTTATTTTTGGCCCTCCCACTTTATTGTAAAATATTCTTTTGAGACGTTTAGCCGGCGAGCACGTGTTAGCTCGTATTGCACCTTTATTTACTGTCTGCCTATGGGCTGTAACATGATTGACAAATCCTAGGGTTGATCATGTATGACTGAAACTCTTGCTAGTCTCGACATTTTGTACGACTAGCTTCATGATCATCCAAGTATGTAATGTATGGGACGCCTTGCTATTATATATTTGGTGCTCTGTCATCTTGTAAACTGTTATTGCTTGCTTGGGATTGAGACAATAGGCTTGTTCACGACCATAGGAGACTGATAGCTTGTAGTTAAACCCTCATGTATCTAGACAGCCGTGACCGTATAGCGAGGTGGGTTGCACTTTTATATACGTAGCTGGCTATGTATGCCCCCGCTCTCCAATATTCTGGTTCTGGGACGTTACAGACGTACAACGCAGCATGCACAAAGTCTCGTGCGTTATGCAGGATATCTCAAAAAAGAAAAGAAAACAAGTTAATTTTTTTTCAATAAAAATATACAACACCAAATTGGTAAAATTATTGGTCATAGGTCCTTACATTAATTAACTGGAATATGGAACAGCAAACCATTGCAGAATGATCAACACATGTCGTGATAGGACTGATCCCGTTGACACCTCTCTCTCACTTGATATAGAGGGATTTGAACTCGACTGATGTTTCTAAATCAGTAGAGATATCTGCATTTTCTTATCTACGCATCCTACGTGGATGCACTATTTCAGTTTCCTATATATATATATATATATATATATATATATATATATATATATATATTGAAAGAAGGTAATTGTGGCGAACGCACCCACCGGGAATCGATCTCCTGACCACTTGGGCCGCATGCATCTCTCTTAACCACTAGGCTAGAGGTCATATATATATATATATATATATATATATATATATATATATATATATATATATATATATATATATACAGAGGGAGAGAGATTAGAGAGAGAATGGCATTACATTGATCAACATCACAAAGCATATTACTGTACACCTCACACATCAATACCAAAGATTTGTAGGTGTTCTGGCCCTCCACTGTGCAAGGAGCATATGTAAAAGAAGAAGAAGAAGAGATCATGGTGGACATGGTGCTTGATCATCTATTAATTATTCAGATGTGTGTTATGGTGCAATGTGCATTGCTAATTATCTTAAGTACGCATAGCTTTGCAAAGTGGTTAGCGTGTAGTTTGAGTGATTTTGATACATGATTGCTCCATATTTTAATTAATAAGGCTGTTTGATTAGTTGTAAATAAAACTTTCATTAGTTTTAATGTTTGTTTTACTATAAATTATGTTATTTATGTAACAAAAATCCAAAATCAAGCCACATTCTACAATAATCCGACTACATAAACGCAAATAGGAACTTCCAATATGATTATCACGCGTGACATTATTTGTATATTTAGGTCCTTCGTTTTTTTTAGGTCCTTGAAAAAAATTAAACAATGTGATGCATGTAATCCAACGACTATTAAGCCGAGTCTTTAAAATTAAAGAACTCATGAGTTCAGGAATTTTATCTCTACAACACCACTTACACCAGATTTTATTGCAAGAAAATTTCATATTTCGGCAACCAAACAGTCCCTAAGTAACCTTAACCATCACGCTCATTAACGATCTATGATCATAATATGCATGACAGGCCGATCTTGGGCAATTGGAAATTGCCTGTATGCAAATGAGTACTCAGACAGGAGTTGGTATAATTATTTGGTTGCTTCTGCTACATCCAAAGCTATTTTATAACAGCATCCTATTCTTTTATTTTCTGAATTAATTCATGTTTTTAGGACTGCTTTGATAAGTTGGTCTGCTTTTAAGAAAACATATGCAATATATATGGGACTAAGCCTTATTATATTCTTTTCATTCAAGTTTTTGAGTTTGGATAGGAGTTTAAACTCATTTTTTGAGTTTAAATGTAAAATAGGACATAAACAGTATTTGGATACTTAACTAAAAATGTCCTTAGTTTGTACAAAAAAAATTCGTTTTTTATTTGGCGGGGGGGGGGGGGGGGGGGGGGGGGGGGGGGGGGGGTGATGGGAATAATAACAAATAAAAAAAACTCTTTTCCCAATTCCTAAAAATATTTTACCAAAGAAAATCATTGAACTTTTGTTTAACAAATCTATTTTTTAGATGTAAGTAACCAAACACGAAGTCAAAATTTATAAAATTATAAACATTTTTATAACTTCTTTTTTTGAAAACTATTTTAAGATTAAATTTCTGAAAGTCTATTGAAACACCTCTGAACATCAATTTATTAGGATAATTAGGCCCACTAATCCATATGTTGTATGAGAGCTTACTTAAATAGACTTAAACATATATATGTAATGGTCCTATGGAGCTTAAAATTGGTTTAAGGTACAAATTAAGTTGAAAAAGACTCGAGACTACTCTACAAGTAGAGCACTATATCAAACCATATGGGATGATGGATAAAGGTGATTGTTTGATGCAAGTAGACTAATAATTAATAGATTATGGAGTCAAAGCAAATCGATTGTGCTTTTTTCTAGTGTTTTGGAGGATGATACTCGAGGTTAATCAAAAAGGTTTTGTGGTTGTTCCCTCAATTGGAATAATTATATATCAAAGCAAAAAAAGTTTTTCTTGGGTGCATGTTCAAGAGTTGAAATTTAGTAATTAAAATTAAGTTTCTCCTATTTGCGAAGCATGGGCATGTCCAAGAAAGTAGTTCGTCTCTGGCAATGGGAAAGGGGAAGGTGGTGGCATGGCTTTCCAAAAATTTGATTCTTCGTGTTACTCCTTTATCCGACTTAGTGCATTTCCTTGGTGGCATATCTCATCTTGTCGAGCTAAGGCTGTCAACAAAGTCAAACAAAGCTTCTCGCTCGCTCGCTCGCTCGATACTCTTTTACGTGCAAGACATTTGACACATAATTGTCAGGATTCAAGTACTGCATTGCGAATCAGATTGCGTGGGTACGTGAGCACACGGTAGAACCGATAACTGCGACATCAGTCATGCATACAAACAATTCTATATATTAACAGGGATGAATCTAAAGTATGGTCTAGAGTGAACACTTCTTTTTGACAATGTGTGGTGGAATAATAAATCATAAAACACTGTGTGTGCATAACCTCAAGATTATGCATATTCATAATTCCAGTTGTTGTAGAATTTTTTTTATTTATGGGAATCTCGTACAAGCATAATTCGACATTAATGAAAATTGCTAAAAAAATACAACGAATCAGCCAGCATAAATAATCCGCTAGAAATAAAGTCAGGGGCGGCCCTGGCCAAGGGCAGGCCGGACAACGGCCCAAGGCCCCTGACGAAAGGGGGCATCAACATAGAACTGTCTATAATAGAATTAGTATATATCATGTGCCTTTTTTTATGACAAAAAGTATTGTGGTGTAGTGGTTACAATGCTAGACTTGTATTTAAGAGGTGCTTGGTTCAAATTTTGACTACAACAAAATTTTATTTTATTTATACTTTTTTTTACATTATGTATGGGCCCATTTAGAAAATTTTTCCTTGGGCCCCCAATTGCTCAGGGCCAGCCATGAATAAAGCAATCGAAACTACTTATAGTTTGGCTGTTGGAGCTTTTCCTTTGCATATATAGAGCTTGCTCTCAACATGCCTAGTAACTTTAGTCCCACATTGGAAAATCATCATGATGTATCTCAATATATATACTTGCTATGTGTTGTTGATATATGCACATGGGATGGTAACCCTAAGGAAGGAACCATGTGGGTGATTTTACTATGAGGAAAGGTTAAGTCTCCATGGTAAAGCTTAAGCTTTTTGCTCTTGGAATTTATTCCATTGGAGCTAAGCCCGACTCGGATTTGGGCTCATGAGGCGTAATGTGCCAGTTGGCGATTTGAGTAGTTACTGAACGTTCGGGACGATTTTTCCCACGTCCCGAACGTTGTGCTACCTGCGCGGTTACGGTGAGGACATATTTAAGCTTCTCTGCTCTCTCTCTCTCTCTCTCAGGACACATGTGTGTTGTATAGCTGCACAATAAAAATCAAGTTTCTTCTTGTTGTACGTTGGAATATTTTCCAACGGCTCTTCCTATTGTTTCCAATGGCTCATTCTCCCTTTATTTTATTTTTTTAATAGCTTTCAATATCAATGATTTCTCATTAAACATCATTCATTTTTTTGGGATATAGAGTTGCCTATATATTGAGCTCCATTCTCCTCCTTTAGACACACACAAAAATAATCTCCTCTACAGAAACTCTCCCCAATTCTTGTCGCTCTCGAATTTCTATTGCTTCGTTGTTGCTCTGGGCAGAGGTAAGTCGGGGTCGAAATCTCTACGTCGTGTGCGACAAAGAGATTCCAGTGAAGCGGGGATTTTACCACTAGGAGCGTTCGGATCCAGTCTGCACATAGACCCAGACTATCTCTTAGGGCACTGCTTCGTGCGCGACTTCCCCGGAGGCCGGTAATTTTAATTTAATTTATTTTCTTGCAGATTTTAATCCAAAGTTTTTGAAGAAAATTTCAACAATCTAAGAGATATCCATTGTAAATTTTGTTAACATCTGAAGTTTCGCTACTGTTAAATAAAAAAAAAAAATAATAAAAAGAAATTTGCTCAACGTTTCATTACTGTTAACTATAGTACAAAGTACATTGGCGTACTGTATAAAAATTTCTTCTTGTTCAAATTTTGCTTGTGTTTAGACCATAAGTCTGTTGTTCAAACTTCTGTTGTTCTAATTTTGCTTGTGTTTAGGCTTTGTTCAAATTTCTTATTGTTCAAACTTTGGTTAGACCATAAGAATTGCAAGCTTCTGGTAGAAAGCCACCATAACTAATTAATTTACAACCTTTAATCTTCCGTTTTCCATTTACAAAGACTATAAATTTTGTCCTCAAATTTATTCATTAAGCAATTGTATCTGGTTGATCATTGTAATCCATTGTAGTTACTTGGTTATACATTAAGTAAATTTGCTACATTCTTAACAATTAATTTTTGAATATTTACATTGGTTGATCATTGTCATATATATTACTCTTTGGACAATTGTTCTTATATAATTGTCATCACTTACGTAAATTATTGTTCAACTAATCTTGTTAGAATTGACACCGTAGCAATTTCTTTTTCTATCAATTCTAGTTTATTTTACTCAATATTTTAATTTAGGCTAAATCAAACAATTAATTAATTTAGTAAAAATTCCTTTATTTTTTAAGTTCTAAAGTTAAGATTTGTTTGGGAATAAGCCGAAAGGGTCCTTCTGTCAACAAGGCAAAATATCGTCTAAGCGACCGGTACTTAAGAGTTCCTAGTGAACCTCCGCTTGTTGGGATCCAGCCCCTATAGCTAACCCAACCTTATCAAAACTTGAAAAACTAAAAATTTAAAGGTTTATTACTAAAATTATTTTAATTGTTAATTTTTAGTTTAAAGCCACCTTATTGAGTAAATATAATTTTACAGACTTTAGAAAACATGACTTCCAAGAAAGTGACTTTTTCTGCAAAGCCTGCTAAATTTAATGGCACCTACTTCAAGAGGTGGCAGAACCAGATAAAATTTTGGCTTACCACCTTACGCCTGATTTCAGCCATTGATGGGTCTACACCCATCTCAAATGATTCTGATGAGACTGAGTCTGACGTAGGGGTTTCCAAGTCCTCCTCTTCTACCAAACCCAAGACCCCTAAGGAAATAGACTCTCATTGCTTCCACAAAATCTTAAGCGCTATGTCTGAGTCTCTCTACGACATATTTTTTGAATATAAAAATGCTAAAGAACTCTGGGATGCTTTGGAAGATGAGTATAGTTTTGATGATGCTGGAATTGATAGATTCAATTCCACCACATTCAACCAATATGTCATGGTAGATAACAAACCTATCAATGACCAAATCCATGAGTTCTAAGAACATCTTAGGCATGTTCAAGCCAAGGGAACCTTTTTTTTCTACTGAGCACAAAATAGGATGCTTGATAGATAAACTCCCTCCTTCCTGGTCTAAAGTGGCAAAGGACCTACTACATCTACAAGGATCTCTTACATACTCTCAAGCTCTACAGAGAATTAGAACAGAAGAGCAATATAGGTCCAAGATCAAAACTAGGTCAAATGCCACAGCTAGGGTAAACCTTGTAGAAAGCCATGTAAAACCTAAGTCAAACAAGCATCTCACATCCAAGAAAAACTCCTTCAAAAAGAAGCAAAATTTTCAACCTCCTCACCAAAACCATCCTCACCAAAACCATCACCACCACCAAAACCCTCAACCTCAAAAACCTAGAAACTTTGGTCAGACTCAGGATCAAAGAAGATTTTATTTTGTGTGTGGTAGAACCAACCATACAGCCATTAACAGCTTCCAAAGGAAGAAAGAACCTATCCAGAACTCCTTCAAAGGAAAAGGCAAGCTAGAGGCTAATATGATTATGAATGGGACTTCCAGCTCCTTCAGGTCTGTAAGCTTTTAACCTGTAGTAAACCTGTCTTTCCATTCTAATGATTGGTGGTTGGATTCTGGAGCTAATGTTCATGTTTCATTTGATCGCTTCTGTTTTTCAACCTATCAGGAATCAGGTGGAGGAGGCGTGACTCTAGGAGATGGCTCAACGGCATAAATTGTAGGAAGAGGAAGAATAGATCTGAAGATGACATCAGAAATTTTTTTACCTCTCCATGATGTGCTTCATGTGCCGTCTGTTAGAAGAAACCTTGTTAGTGGATCACTCCTTGTAGCCTCAGGATACAAAATTGTAATGGAGGCCAATAAAGTAGTTTTCTCTAAGAATGATTTGTTTGTGGGGAAAGAATTTGTGAAAGATAGACTCTTTATTTTAAGTACCATGAATAAAATTTTAAATCATCCTTTTATTGCAAATATTGAATCATCAAATGTTTGGCATGGTAGAGTAGGTCATGTGAACTTAGGATCTATTAAAAGGATGATGAACTTAGATCTTATCCCTAAGACTCCTATAGATGATGAACACAAATGTGAGATTTATGTTCAAGCCAAACACACTAGATTACCTTTCAAATCTGTCTATAGAGATTCTGAACTCCTAGAACTTATCCATAGTGATGTTTGTGATTCCAATAGGGTCTTGACCGGAGGCGGTAGAAAATACTTTATAACTTTTATAGATGACCATTCAAAGTATTGTTACACCTACCTCCTTAAGACCAAAGATAAAGTTCTAGACAGATTCAAGGTCTATAAATCTGAAGCTGAGAACCAGTTGGATAGGAAGATTAAGATCCTTAGATCAGATCGTGGTGGAGAGTATACCTTAAATGAAATGACTAACTTCTGTGAAGAGCACAGAATTATTCATGAGGTAACTGCTCCTTATTCACCATAATCCAATGGAGTTGCTGAAAGGAAGAATCGCACTCTGTTAGATATGGTTAATGCCATGCTTCTCATCTCAGGTGCCCCTGATAATCTTTAGGGAGAAGCCCTTTTGTCATCCTGTTATATCCTTAATAGGATACCTAGTAAGACAAATGATAAAATACCATATAAATTATGGAAAGGTCGGACCCCTAGGATTAATTACCTCAAAGTTTGGGGATGTCTAGCTAAATTAGGAATTTCTGAACCCAAAAATAGGAAGATAGGACCTAAGACTGTAGATGCTGTATTAATAGGATATGCCCTAGATAGTAATGCCAATAGATTTCTTGTAACCTATTCTGAAGTAAATGAAATCTCTAATAACACAATCATTGAAGCTAGAGATGCAGTTTACTTTGAGAACATTTTTTCCTTCAAGGATAGAACCTCTTCATCTTCCTCTAACCCTTCTCTTACTCCATCTACTAGTTCTCATGATCAAATACCTAATTCTCAATCTGAACAAGTCATAGAACCTAGAAGGAGTAAAAGAGAGGATTGAAAAAATTTAGGAGAAAGATTCTTCATATTTTTGATAGAGGGTGATCCCTCAACTTATGAATAAGCCATATCCTCTCATGATGCTCCTTTCTAGAAAGAAGCTATTAACAATGAGTATAAATCCATTATGGAGAACAATACATGGTTTTTAGCATACCTTCCTTTAGGTAGCAAACCCATAGGTTGTAAGTGGATCTTCAAGAAAAAATCTTAGAGCCGATGGTACCATAGAGAAATATAAGGCCAGATTAGTAGCCAAAGGTTTTACCCAGAAAAAGGAATTAGATTATTTTGATACCTACTCTCCTATAGCTAGGATTTTATCTATTAGAACCCTCCTAGCCCTAGCTTCCATTCATGACTTGCTGATCCATCAAATGGATGTAAAGACAGCATTTCTAAATAGAAATTTAGAGGAAGAAATATATATTGAGCAACCTGAAGGTTTTATTACGAAAGGCCAAGAAAATAAGGTTTGCAGATTAGTAAAATCTCTTTATGGCCTAAAGCAAGCTCCCAAGCAATGGCACAAGAAATTTGACAAAGTTATTATAGAATTTGGTTTTGTGCCAAATGAATCTGACAAATGTTTGTATTCAAAAAATACAAATGGAAGTTGTGTTATTTTATGCTTGTATGTTGATGATATCCTTATTCTAGGATCTTCATTGGAACTGATAAATAACACTAAGAATTATTTATCTAACCAGTTTGATATGAAAGACATAGGTGAGGCAAATCTGATCCTAGGAATGCAAATGTCCAAATGCAATGAGGGATATACTCTATCCTTAGCACATTCAATTGAGAAAATACTAAGGAAGTTTGAATATTTTGACAAAAAACCTGCCCTGACTCCTTGTGATAGTAATGTTGTTCTCAAGAAAAATGAAGGATCTCCTATAGAACAACATAGATATTCACAACTGATTGGGTCCCTCATGTACATTACTAACAGGACCAGACCTGATATTGTATTTGCTATTGGAAGACTAAGCAGATATACTAGTAATCTAAACCAATCTCATTGGACTACATTAGACAGAGTATTTAGATATCTTAAGGGTACTCTAGATTATAAACTTCACTATACTAGACACCCTGATATCATAGAAGGTTACTCGGATGCAAATTGGGTAACTGATTCACATGATATGAAATCCACTACTGGGTATGTTTTTACCCTAGCAGGAGCTGTAATCTCCTGGGGATCATGTAAACAAACTATCATTGCCAGAAGTACAATGGACTCTGAAATGATAGCTTTGGATACTACATGTACAGAGGCCGAATGGCTCAGAAATCTTATTATACATCTACCTGTTTCTGTTCATCCTGTTCTTGCAATTTCCATAAACTGTGATAATAAGTCTGTTATTGAACTACTAAAGCATGACTCTGTGAATGCTAAGATGAACAGGCACCTGCAGTTGCACTTCAAGTCAATAAAGAGCCTATTGGACAAATATGTGGTTCTTGACTATATACAGTCAGAAAAGAACCTTGCAGACCACTTGACGAAGGGTCTGTCTAGGATATTGATCCTAGAATCATCGAACGGGATGGGGTTAAGCCCATAATATAGTCACCATCACTGGCAACCCAACCGAGCCTGACTGGAGATCCCAAGAAGCCGGTTCAATGGGTAGAAACAAGCTGGACTATGTGACTATTATGGAATACTGACCTGAGATTAAATTCTTTTTAAAATAAAAGCCCAGGAGGCTGTACATGTGTACATTCATACCCCATCCCTATGGTGACAGTGTTCCTTATGTGATATGGATATGATAGATTTAAACTCTTAATAAGTCCAAGCATGTTATGCAGGGTTGATTCCTATCACCAACCCTTAAGGACTTACTTATATGAGAGGTCGTGAGGGCCGCGACTATAGGACAGGGCGATCCTAGACAACTCTCATGAATGTGTAAAAGTGTGCATGGCTAATCTAACGTGCCACCCGATGGACCCAAGTACCTCTAGCGTACTATGTGTGTTATTTTCTGAATCTGGTTCAAGAAGACTGATTCAAGGCGTAGTCCATCAAGCTCTTCTTCAGACAAAGACAATAGTCACTACGTGAGATTCAAGGCTGTAGTCCATCTCATTTATGCATAGTATAAACCTGCTCAGATCTTTTCTACTCTTTTTCTTTCCTTACTCGAAACTTGATTTTTGGGGGAGATTGTTGTATAGCTGCACAATAAAAATCAAGTTTCTTCTTCTTGTTGTACGTTGGAATATTTTCCAACGACTCTTCCTATTGTTTCCAACGGCTCATTCTCCCTTTATTTTATTTTTTTTAATAGCTTTCAATATCAATAATTTCTCATTAAACATCATTTATTTTTTTGGGATATAGAGTTGCCAATATATTAAGCTCCATTCTCCTCCTTTAGACACACAAAAAACAATCTTCTCTACAGAAACTCTCTCCAATTCTTGTCCCTTTCGAATTTCTGTTGCTTCGTTGTTGCTCTGGGCAGAGCTAAGTCGGGGTCGCTCTCTCTACGTCGTGTGCGACAAAGAGATTCTAGTGAAGCAGAGATTTTACCACTAGGAGCGTTCGGATCCAGTCTGCACAAAGACCCAGACTATCTCTAAGGGTAGTGCTTCGTGCGCGACTTCCCCGGAGGTCGATAATTTTAATTTAATTTATTTTCTTACAGATTTTAATCCAAAGTTTTTGAAGAAAATTCCAACAATGTGTTCAAAACACAATTCACAGAGTTCAAGAGAGCAGAGAAGAAGTGCGCCAGCGCCACTTAGCGCAGGAGTCCGGACCATCCGAGGAGTCAGAAGAGTGGAGTGTGTCCAAAGTTCTCCGTCGAACTTAATTACTGGTTCGTGGAAGCTGTTCGTGTGGGGCGAATCAAGCTTTGAGCCTCGATGATCATTCACCCCATTAGGCTGTTCTTCCATCCACTTCATCGTCTGTCATCCACTTTAACTTGTTCTGAATGAGAACTGTTCTGATCTAATCAGAAACTGTTAGTGGACACAGGCTGTTCTTCCATCCACTTTATTGCCTGTCATCCACTTCAACTCATTCTGAACGAGAACTGTTCTGATCTAATCAGAAACTGTCAGTGGATAATTGTTGCTGCTGCTAGCAATTCGATTTATACCTTCTTTTTAGAAGCATTAAATTCGTTTGCTGCTGTAACGAAATCCTTTTAGATTTTCATTATCCAGAATCCTCCAAGGATTTCTGTCGTGCACCTTCTTTGAAGTGTTGCTACGAAACGTTATTTTTTTTACAATCGTTTCATTTTTCAGTTTTCTATCGAAAATTACGCCCCAGAACTAACATTTGCTAACTGAGTTATCAAATTAAGGTTGTCATTGCTTAGAATTCAACCGTCTTCCTTGATCCGTTTTTATGTACCAACAAGTTCAGATGAACTTCTTGAATGTTTTTTTGTCGCTTCCCTTCATGGACAAGAACTAACATACTATTAGACTATTGGACTAGTGCTAATGCGTTGATAAAAAATTAAGCACTCGCTGCTAGAAAATTTTTTCTGCTTTTATTTCTCTCTTTCTCTCTGATGTTCTATTTTTTCTATTCGAGGATTCGAACTATGTTTAAATATGGGAGTACTCCATATAAGGAGTAACCGCCTAGTAAAGACATGCACGAAGCATCAAAGAGTAACTTCTTATTAAATAGAATACTTACGAACAATAATTTCTTACTAATAGGACAGTTACAAAACATAACAGCCTTCAGTTGCTGCAAAACCATGACACTGAATCAGAACAACAGTTCTGCAGACCCCTAGCTCTACAGAAGCACGCTGCTGCTTTCCGTAGTTTTGCTACACCGCGCCACTACAGCCCTACGACACCGTTGCTCCATAGCTTTGTGGCACTATGCCATTAATGTTGTCTTGTATAGCTCCACGACACTACTTCTCTAGCGCCAACTTCACACCCGACATGTAAGAGCACGTCATTTCTGAGCCTGATGCGTATGCGTGTGAAGTTCGTCATCAAAAATTTGATGACAAAACAAATATTTGTTGTGAAATTTGAACATTGTCTGCTGGAAAATCTGTACTTTATACTTCAGTACTCAAAGTCTAATTAGGCCTAAACCTGGTACCTTATACAAACTAATCCAATTTAAAAACACACGGATTGTACTTTATACTTCTACCTTTTTCTGCAATGAAGGGATGACAACCGCTTTTCACTCTATTTAATGGAGTTCGAGACTTGCTCTCTTGGGTGTGGAACTATGGCTTAAATAAAATATATAATTTTTATACATACGTTTATTATACTTCAATTTTGGACCCACTAATCATCAAATTATCAAAGTTGGAATTTAAAATAAATCAACATAATTGTTATTTTTAAATATACACAAGAATATATACATTTTTATCCAAAAAAAGGATAAACTGGAGGGTAATTCTCCAACCATTTTTATAAATCGAAGGAATGATACATCCATGTGACTCGATCCACTAATCTTCTATCACTCAACCAAGTTCTTATGCCTCTCTCTGGTAACCACAAGGGTCACTCGAGTTTGGCACTTGGGTAATTATAATTAAGTCATATTTGACTTTCAATTTTGAACCGAAACCAAAATCCAAAACCGAAAAAGAAATAGTATTTTCAAAATTGAAACAAAACTGAATTTGTTTCAAATCAAACTGAATCTCTTACTCGGTCTGATCCATTCTAGCTTATGGCAATGGGGCCTCAAAAAATATAGCTAAGTTATTACTGTACTGTGCAGTCCGACATACATACATAGCAAACTAAACATGGAAATTCCCGAACCAACAATACATGGAAACTATCTACACATAATAGTCAGATCGATACGCTTAATTGACACTTTTTTGAAACTAGAAATTGCTGAGAAATTCAATTTCGGGATTGGTTTTTATGAAAAACCCACCTGCATTATGAATTTTATGAAATGTCCAGAATTATATATTTCCACCTTAAATATTCCAAAATTTTCTTTAGATGCTCTGTATTTACAAAATTGTCATTTTAATAACACCATAACTATCACTTCGCGTAAACTCAGATCTGGATTGTGATTCTCGTCTTTTTCTTCCTCACGAGAGATCTGAATTTCATTGCTCTCATATTCAGCTTAGATTGCAAAGATCATTCGTAGTTCACTGTGCTTTTCTTCAGTCGAACTTCAATCATCGCTCATTATCATCATCATCATCTTCCTAAAGAGATTTGAAGTTTTTTGACGATTAGGTCAATTGTAGAGAGAAGATCTTCTTCTTCTTTTCCATAAGAGTTAGCATCGTTTTGAAAGAAGAACGAAACTCTTTATTCCTGACAAATTTTTTTCTATAAAAAAATAAAAAATAGATTTCTGTCAACTGTTCTCCATTATTCTCTGTGATTTTAACAAGGAGAATTGATTCTCCGTGATTTTAACACGAAGAATGACCATTCTCCGTGTTCTCCGTGATTTTAACACGAAGAATGACCATTCTCCGTGATTTTAACACGGAGAATTAATTTTCCATGATTTTAACACGGAGAATGACCATTCTCCGTGATTTTAACACGGGGAATGGCCATTCTTCGTGATTTTAAGAACGAAGAATGACCATTTTTCGTCATTTCTAATACGGAGAATGGCCGTTCTCCGTAGTTTTAACACGGAGAATGATCATTCTCCATACTAAAAAGACAGAGAATGATCATTCTCCGTACCACGGAGAATGGCCATTCTCCGTGGTTTTAACAAGGAGAATGATCATTCTTCGTACTAAAATGACGGAGAATGTCCATTCTACGTTCTTAAAATCATGAAGAATGACCATTCTCCGTCATTTTGACACGGAGAATAACAATTTCTTGTGGTTTTAACACGAAGAATGACCATTCTCCGTGTTAAAATGGAGGATGGCCATTCTCCATCATTCTAATATAGAGAATTGATTATCCGTGATTTTTACACGGAGAATGACCATTCTCCGTGATTTTAACACGGAAAACGGTCATTCTCCGTGATTTTAAGAACGTAGAATGGTCATTCTCTGTGATTTCTAACACGGAGAATAACCGTTCGCTGTGTTAAAACCACGAAGAATTTTAACACGGAGCATGGTCATTCTCCTGCATTTTAACAAGAAGAATGGTCATTCTCCGTGATATTAACACGGAGAATTTCCATTCTCCGTGATATTACCGCGCAGAATGGCCATTCTCCTGCATTTTATGGCCAGTTGAAACTTTGGACATACTCCGTCATTTTAACACGGAGAATGGCCATTCTCTTGCATTTTAACAAGGAGTGGCCATTCTCCGTGATATTAACATGGAGAATTGCTATTCTCCGTGATATTACCACGAAGAATGGCCATTCTTGTGCATTTTATGGCCAGTTGAAACTTTAGAGGGCTATAACTTTTGACTGGGAGGTCGAAACGAGGCCCGGTTTGTCGCAAAATGACCGTATTTTCGAGAAGCCTGAGATAAACTGCCCCAATGACTGTCGGCCTGTCAAAATTTAAGAATTACAAAAAAATGATGTTTGGACCTTCATTTTAACAGTTTTACCGTTTGTTGGCATTTCCGAAATTTTTCTACGAGTTTTTGAAGGAAGGTTTGAAGATTTTGGAGGAGAAAACCTAAATTCGAAACTGAGCGGCATATGGAAGAAGATAAAGTATCGAAACCTTTTTTTTAAGAGTAGGGCTCGGGGGTGTTTTCAATAAATTAGAAGGGCAAAAAGGTCATTCAAAACCCCCTTTATATATTTTTCGCTAATTCTGGGCACGCGATGAAATATTATTTTGCGGTAGGTTTTACATAAAACTTTTACAATTTTTTGGGCATTTCATAAATTTTGGCTTTTTTAGATGCCCGAGAGACGCTTAATTGACTCATAATAATCAGGCTTGCTTGGTAACTAGGATTTGGATTTAGATTTAGAAATCCAAGATTCAAATCCAAATACAAATCGTGAATTTTCAAATCCAAATCCATTGTTTGGTAAAGTAGAATTTTACCATTAGACTTGGTTAAAATCCAAATCCATTATTAGGATATGGAAATGAATTTTGCCATTAGTTTATAATAAATTATTAATTATTTAAGCTTATAATTATGATTAATATATTAATTAATATAAATTTAAAAAATTAATAACTATGATTATAATAATGATTAATAAATTATTAATTCAGATTATAATAAAATATTAATTACTAAATTAAACTATTATTATATTTATATTTATAATCATGATTAAATAATTATGATTAATAAATAAATAAAAAATTAATTAATTAAGATTATAATAATATACTAGTTAATAAATTATAAATTATAATTAATTGTGACTAGTATATTATTAATTAAAATGATAAATAAATATTAATTAAGATTATAGTTATAATTAATCAATTATTAATAAATTGTTATAAGTATGATTAATAAAAATATAAATAATGAATTAAGATTAATAAAATAATAAATTAACACATTATAATTAAGATTAATAAATTAATAAATTATTTATTAAGATTATAATAAAATATTAATTAATACAATTATTAATTAATTAATTAGTAATTAATTATGTAAGTGATGAACTCTTTACATTAATTAAGAATAAAAAATCCATACATAAAATAATAACTAACTATTATTTTAATTAATTAATTCATTCATTAATTCATTACTGATTAGTATTAATTAAATATTTAATAAAACAATAAAATTATTAGAAAAATAAATCCAACTTTCTTTCTTCCAAATCCAAAATTTGAATTTGATACCGACTTTTCGTATCCAGATCCAACTCCAACCAAGCATAGGATTTCATGGATTTGGCTCCAAGTCCGTAAAATCCTGAAATCTGACTCCAAATCCAGTTTATCAGACAACCCCTTAATAGATGGATAGGAAATTCATGTATGCTCGATGAGTATGACCACATTTCTATACCTCTCCCAAAATAAGAGAGAGAGAGAGAGAGAGATTGAGTGAGAATTTAATAGGAGAACTGGATCAAAGGGAAATATAAGGAAAGTGTGAGCATATATACATATACATATTTTCACACTGCCTCTGTCGGTTAAGAATGATAAAGAAAATATGACAAATAAAAAACTAGAGATAGATTTTCCATCCATATGAAAATTAAACACTTTTCTTACTTTTTGTTTGGTAGAAGGAATAAAAAAAATGGAAGGATGTAGTTTTTTTTCCTTGGCTAATATTCAACTTGTCAACTATTGCAGTTTTTCATCTACAAAGCTTAAACTTTCTTACTCAATAACTTAATACCATCAACTATTTAATATTTTTAATTTCGTACCATTCGTCAGTCAAGAATCAAAATTTTCGTTTAAAATTTTTCAAAAAGACAAAATCCCTAAAATACCCCTTCCTCTCCCAACCCAAACATTCGATGTCGTCCAACACTAACCCCCCTCTGCCGCCTACCATCCTTGTCACGACCCGCACCCAGTGTAAGGGTACAAGTGCGTAACAGCGCTTAGCCTACGTCGCAGAATCGACGGTAGAATGCTGTACTAGGTCACTATCTAAACAACAACTCACGCAATATATATAATGTACTTGTCTCAACTCCGAACGGAGGACAAGTATAGATATAATGAAGCTCAATCACAGTCTAAGCACGATAAGATAACACAGAAGTTTATTACTAAAGACTAAACAATAACAATAAATATATACTACTAAACAATAATATCTCAAACAATCTTAAATACAAACTCAATATCTCAAGTTACTACAATTCAAGTTCTAACATCAAATCTAAACAAGTCTACTAGCTAGTCTCTCGATCACTCTTGAGGATCGGGGCCAAAGGTAGCTAATCCATCTCCGGATCCATAGCAAGTAGGGCAAATGTCCTCGGGGAAAACATCTGTAATATTTTGTCAACGTATCCAGTCATGATTGGAACGAGCACAACTCATCTAAAAATTTCAAGTAAATGACAAAGACTATAAAGCAGTTATAGAGAATTATATTGATGAATATGGAAGTTTTATATAGGTAATGATGTAGAGCAACAGTTAAAGTACAAGAGAAGAAATGTAACGAATCAAGAGATCATGACAATGAAGACTGTAAGTAAAAATCTAGATGAACTAGAGTAACATGATATAAGTCCAGACAATACAATGTAACTCGAGTGTAATCCCAGTGTGAATCTAATACAATATGAGTCGAATATGATTCCAATGAAAGTCTAATACAATATGATTCGAATGTGATTCCAACCAATGTTCTAATAAGGTAGTTCGAATGAGGTGGTGCTAATAATGATCCATGGTGGTTCTAATGATGATTCTAATCAATACTCCAAGTGTGTTTTAAAATACTCAGATAGACATGAAAATGACTAAGGGGTAAATCCGGCACATCGTATATCTGGCCAAGTGTGGGATGGCTGTTGTTCGAATATAGTTCACAGAGGGGTGATTCAAAAAATAGAAATGTTCACATGTCTATTCAAGTATTTTCCACCCAATAATACAACTGAATCCATAATCCGACACATAAATCGAATACAAGTCCAACCAGCACATAAAGATACTAATAGGTGGTTCGAATAGTAGAGACTAGACGAGTAAAGTATGTGTGTCACATACATGAATTCAGTAATACCAATCCATGTTTGTAACAAGAATCAAATATAACTAAATAGAACTGAAATACAGTAATCGACAAGTAAATGAAAGAACTATCAGAGAAAGTACTTATCTGATATCCTGATTGACTGATGAATATAGATGTCTGAACCGGAGTCACAATGTCTTATTTAGAGCAAAACAGGTTATAAGTGTTCAATATGTAATAATTGAAGTTTACATGTTTCTAGGTCAAAGTCAACTCTAAGTCCACTCTGGTCAACCTTGGTTAAACTAAGAGTCAAGTCAACCCTATAGGGTTACATTAGTCAACTGTCTAGGGTTTACTCATAACTAGCCATAGGCTAAAGTATTTAAAATACCGAATAGGCTATAATATATATATATATATATATATATATATATATATATATATATATATATATATATATATATATATATATATTATAGCCTATTCGGTATTTTAAATACTTTAGCCTACTAGTCTACATGTACGTGCATTGTACGTATTTAAAATAATTAGAATATTATAAGGTTAGTTGTTGTCTTTTCGTAGTTTTCAGGTGATTATTCATATATGCATGATTTTCTTTTTACAATGTCAAGAAATTCAAAGTACAAATTTTATTTTTTATTGAGAATAATAATCTTTGGAAAATGGTAAGGACAAAATTTTTTATTACAATTGAAACATGAAGAGTTGTATGGAAAAAGAAAACTTGCTTGTAAATTTTATTGCTTTGACTCTTAAACATAAATGACATGCAAGTTGACATAATAATATCATGTTTATAAAATACTCAAGGGTATTTTAGGAATTCAAAAGTTTCACCACCAAGTTTTCCTATATATATATATATATATTTATATATATATATATATATATATATATATATATATATATATATATATATATATAACCAATGTTTATCCTATAACCTCCTAACTGATATTAAACTCTCTTATAGAACTAATACTAGGATCCTAACACATGGTGTTACATACAACCCCTTTCCACTATATACATGCAATATAACACATACATCCCACATATAATTTATACACAACACATCACATTGGTTATCTTGTATATACACAATATATTACATTTCTACTTGTACCTAACCCTCAACCTCATATACCCTTATCTCTCTCATAACTTACATAGCCTAATCATGTATCTTTATACCCTCACTCAATTATCAAACCCTTTTAAAGTTTCACACTTCATCCTATTTAAAGTCCAGTTGGACTGAACTCAAATTCAGTTTAGTTCAATTGAACCTCTTCTCAGGATACACCAATTTCCCCTATTCCTAACTGAATTGATACTCAAAAAGTCTACTGCCACTCTAACCCTTAACTGATGTCATATTCCTGTGTACCAGATCACATGTGCCTACCTCCTAGAATCCTCACTCTCACACATCAAATGTAAACATATATCCAAATTCCTAATGTCTACTAACCCAAATCCCTCTTACTGATACCATGTATCAACACATGGCTGATACATGTCTCTAAAACCGAAACATTGGTTTCCTCTCTCTCTCTGCTCTACTCGAACACATCAAGTAACCCAAGATATCTCTGTTGCATGCAACATGCACCCCAAGTTGCTGCTATGGCTGCAACTACAAACAGAAAAGCTTAGGCAATGCTACTGCTGCTATTTAAGCATGCTGCAATGCCTGTATATCCTGCTGCCATGCTCTGCTGCTGCAATATGGTGCTGCTCTGCCTGCTATTATTGGCAAAGCAAGGCAAGCCAAGGCAACCTAATGCTACTGCTGTAGCTACTGCTCATGCCTAAAGCCTAAGGCTAAAACCTAAGCCCTCATCCAAGACCTTACAAACATCAATCCCCTACCCAAACTCATCCTCAAACCCATGCTTCTAGACTGGACCAAGGCCTCATCTATACTCACTATGCCAAGCCAAACCAATGGCAAGTGGCAAGGCTGCCACCTTGCTGCTACTGGGTAAATCCAAGCCCCAAACTCCCATCATCAACTCACAACTCTATTTAACTTTATACATATAAATAACACAAACATACATGCATACATACAAATATACATACATAAATATACAAATATATATATATATATGTAAACTTAGAAATGTACATACAAATGTGTCTAAACGAGGTAGCCAGGTGTGTGAGTGTGTGTGTGAAAAGAACATGTGTCCACAGAGAATATGTATCAGAGTGTGTGAATACACATGTGTGTTTCTAGTATATTAAGAGGGTGATACATATGTGTTAGTGGGTCCTATTGTATCGAACAGGTGTGTCAACACACCGGGGTCCAAAATGTATCCAAAAACATGTCCAATATAGTGTCGAACACGAATCAAGAAACTGTGCACTGCACTGCCTCGTGCACACGTGTCAAAATCTGTGGGTGAGTGTATGCGTGGTAAAATGTGTAAACCAAAATGTCAGTATGTAGTCTAGGTCTAGGGGTTCATGTCTGTGTCCCTGAATTGGGTTCAATTCGTGTCATATTCGTTTTCGAGCCCCGTATTAGAGCCTCAATACTCGTGTGTGTGTGTGTGTGTGCGCGCGCGAAACCAGTGCGAGTGAGATTTCTCACAAACCACTCGATAAAATCCATGAAACTTTGTCAGCACCCTACCAGTCGATGCCCCTATGTGTCTACCAATTTTGATGTCAAATCGTGTTGTGTCCTAGGAGTTCTAGGGGTCGAGCAGCAGGACAGTGCACGAGGTCCCATGTACGTGTCCATGTTTCCTAAAACAGTGTC
Source organism: Iris pallida (assembly GCA_029216955.1). Lineage (NCBI taxonomy): Eukaryota > Viridiplantae > Streptophyta > Magnoliopsida > Asparagales > Iridaceae > Iris > Iris pallida. The sequence goes on along the minus strand of JANAVB010025196.1, from coordinate 8,795,359 downwards.
CAAACCACATCAAAATTGACTCAGAGTTTATGAAATAGAATCTACATGTAATTAGCTACAAAATTATGTAATTAGTTTTGAAAAACATTAACATTCATTTCTATGTGGCATTTCACCAGAACTTTACATAGCACTCCGATACTCCTTCGGTACACACCGTAAATGGATTCGATTTCCTACCAAACTTGGCCTACAGTTAGGGGGACCCTAAATGAATGCATCTATGAAGAGAAATCAGAATATTAATAGGTTTAGAGGCCATTACCTATTGAGAGTTGAAATCTCAATAAAATTACACCTGAAAGCCGAATCCCTCTACTTCCAATGGTCAACTTACTTCAAATCCTTGCTAGCTAGTCACTAATGACCTCTTCTACAATAGGGAGTGTGTTGCAATTGATTTGACTCAATTTGGAGTTGATTTGGAGAAAGGGGATGAATTTGGAGAAGAACTCAAATTAGGGTTTCAAGATGTAATAAAAAGAGGCAATGGGGTGTCAACATGTGTTTATATAGGGGAGGGGATCCTTTGATGGCAGCCAAGGGTTGTCTCCAGGGTTAGGGTTTAGTTCTAAGTGAATTAAATGCCTCTACATGCATAATTCAAGGCTTTCTAGGTAAAGGTCCATGTAAATTAGGGTTTCCATAACAAATATCTAACCTTAACATAATATGTAGATATCTCTAACCTTGTCATATAATGGAAGCTTCTAATCTAATATCTAGGCTCATGGTTAACATCTAGATTAGGACAATTCTATGTTAAAGCCTAACATATCAATTAGCACATTATTAATTAATCAAAGTCCTAATTAATTCAAAAGTTACAAAATGGCCAAAATATTCTTAGCCTAAAGTGGTAATTAGCTAATCTAATTACATTGTTAGGTCTCTGTGGTCATGGTTAGTCTCTAGGCTAAGTAGTTCTAGGGTTACACTAGTAAAATACCAAAAATCATAATACACCAATTTAAATAATATTAAAATTCACCAAAAATTATTAACATGACTTAAATCCTATTATTCAATTTACAAAAGTTCAAAGTTAACCTTATTTTAGAAAAGTGGTGGTTACAAGTCTACCCTCCTTAAAATAATTTTGTTCTCGAAATTTAAGATGATCGTACTCCTTCTAGGTCAAACCCCCAATCAATCAAGGTCAAGAAATAACATGCAATCATAGTCCTACTGGTCATGATTTCACAGTCTCGAATAGGGTCACTACACTATCTAGTATATCACAAGAATATCCTGACAGGTACTAATAAAATCACACATCAAGGTGGGGAGAAAGAACAGAAAAGACAGACCTGCTAACCTGTCACCCGCAGCATCGGTCTCCAAGACCGTCAAAGCAAAATCCTTGCCCCTCTGGTGCTGGGCATGGTGCTGCGCCACAGGTGGCCTAGCTTCCTCTATCTAATACATAATACTCAAGTAACATCCACATTGATATTCCACTCTATTATACTAGGGCACCATATATATGGTATCTATTCTACAATCTGATAATCATACCCGTCTATCCAGAACCATATTACCAGAATCCTCGTTACGCTAGTAAATACGATAGCGATAATCTATAGAGTCTGCAACTAAGGTAATACCTCTAGAATCATGGTATTTAAAATTTTCTCATTGTCGCTAGCTTGGCTGCGAAAACCTTAAATTCCCACATCCGAGAAATTTATCCAAAATTAGACTCCATACCTTTGCCATGCCAGCTAATATGGTTGTAGAAGACTCTAAGGCAACCTAGCCCATAAGATTTATGTTGGTAAAAAATTAAGTCAACAATGAACACCAAGAATTAAATTCAACAACGATCAAGGAACTAGACAGAAACAGTTGGAATCGAATTTCGAGATAGTTTATAATGAGATTCACAAGGGTCATCGTAGAAATCTTCTCAAGTAGTCCTCACTGTGATTGTGTAACCTCTCCGCTAAAGCCTATTCCTTAATTCCTATTGCAAGCTCGTAGTAGTACAACTAAGTGGACGTACTACAACGATATCGCATTAATGCGACTCTCGACCTGCATAGGCCACCACTAAAAATGTGTCACGATCCACACCCAGTGTAAGGGTACAAGTGCATAACAGCGCGCAGCCTACGTCGCAGAATCGATGGCAGAACGCTGTACTCGGTCACTATCTAAACAACAACTCACGCAATATATAATGTACTTGTCATAATCTCAACTCCAAACGGAGGATAAATATAGATATAATGAAGCTCAATCACAGTCTAAGCACAATAAGATAATACATAATTTATAACTAAAGACTAAACAACAATAAAAAATACAAACTACTAAATAATAACATCTCAAATACAAACTCAATATCTCAAGTTATTACAATTCAAGTACAACATAAAATCTAAACAAGTCTACTAGCTAGGCTTCCGATCACTCCTGAGGATCGGGGCCAAAGGTAGCTAATCCATCTCCGGATCCATAGCAAGTAGGGCAAATGTCCTCGGGACAAACATCTGTAATATTTTATCAATGTATCAAGTCAGGATTGGAACGAGCACAACTAATCTAGAAATCCCAAATAAATGGTAAAGACTATAAAGTAGTTATAGACAGTTATATTGATGAATATGGAAGTTTTATACAGGTAATAATGTAAAGCAACAGTTAAAGTACAAGAGAAATAATGTAACGAATCAAGAGATCATGGCAATAAAGACTGTAAGTAAAACGCTACCTGAACTAGAGTAACATGATATAAGTCCAGACAGTACAATGTAAGTCGAGTGTAATCCCAGTGTGAGTCTAATACAATATGAGTCGAATATGATTCCAATGTGAGTCTAATGCAATATGAGTCGAATGTGATTCCAACCAATATTCTAATAAGGTAGTTCGAATAAGGTGGTGCTAATAATAATCCATGATGGTTCTAATAATAATTCTAATCAATACTCCAAGTGTGTTTTAAAATACTGAGATAGACCTGAAAACGGCTAAGGCCTAAATCGGGCACATCGTATACCTGGCCAAGTGTGGGATGTCTATTGTTCGAATATAGTTCACAGAGGGGTGGTTCGAATAATAGGAATGTTCACATGTCTACTCAAGTATTTTCTCGCCCAACAAGACAAGTGAATCTATAATCCGATACATAAATCAAATACAAGTCCAACTAGCACATGAAGATGCTAATAGGTGGTTCGCATAGTAGAGGCTAGACGAGTAAAGTATGTGTGTCGCATACATGAATTCAGTAATACTAATCCGTGTTTGTAACAAGAATTAAATAGAACTAACTAGAACTGAAATACAGTAATCGACAAGTAAATGAAAGAACTATCAGAGAATGTACTCGCCTGATAGCCTGAACGACTGATGAATATAGATTTCCGAACCAGAGTCACAGTGACCTATTTAGAGCAAAACAGGTTATAATGTGTTCAATATGTAATAATTGAAGTTTGTAATACAATCTACATGTTTCTAGGTCAAAGTCAACTCTGAGTCCACTCTAGTAAACCTTGGTCAAACTAAGAGTCAAGTCAACCCTATAGGGTTACATTAGTCAACTTTCTTGGGTTAACTAATAACTAGCCATAGGCTAAAGTATCTAAAATACCTAATAGGCTATATAACCAATGTTTATCCTATAACCTCCTAACTGATATTAAACTTTCTTATAGAACTAATACTAGGATCCTAACACATGGTGTTACATACAACCCCTTTCCTCTATATACATACAATATAACACATACATACCATATATAATTTATACACTACACATCACATTGGTTATCTTGTATATACACAATGTATTACATTTCCACTTCTACCAAACCCTCAACCTCATATACCATTATCTTCCTCATAACTTACATAGCCTAAACAGGTATCTTTATACCCTCACTCAATTATCAAACCCTTACAAAGTTTCACACTTCATCCTATTTAAAGTCCAGTTGGACTGAACTCAAATTCAGTCTAGTTCAATTGAACCTCTTCTCATGATACACAAATTTCTCCCATTCCTAACTGAATTGATACTAAAAAAGTCTACTACCTCTCTAACCGTTAACTGATGTCATGTTTCTGTGTACCAAATCACATGTGCCTACATCCTAGAATCCTCACTCTCACACATCAAATATAAATATATATCCAAATTTCTAATGTCTACTAACCCAAATCCCTCTTACTGATACCATGTATCAACACATGGCTGATACATGTCTCTAAAAAGCGAAACATTGGTTTTCTCTCTATTTCTGCTCTACTCAAACACATCAAGTGACCCAAGATACCTCTGTTGCTTACAACCTATACCCAAAGTTGCTGCTATGGCTGCAACTGCAAACAACAAAGCCCAGACAAAGCTACTGCTGCTATTTAAGCATGCTGCAATGCCTGTATATGCTGCTGCCATGCTCTGCTGCTGTAACATGCTGCTACTCCTCCTGCTGCTATTGGCAAAGCAAGGCAAACTAAGGCAGCCTGATGCTACTACTGTAGCTACTGCTCATGTCTAAAGCCTAAGGCTAAAACCTAAGCCCTCAACCAAGGCCTCACAAACATCAATCTCCAATCCAAACTCATCCTCAAACCCATGCTTCTAGACTGGACCAAGGCCTCATCTATACTCACTATGCTAAGCCAAACCAATGGCAAGTAGCAAGGCTGCCACCTTGCTGCTACTGGCTAAAGCCAAGACCCAAACTTCCATCATCAACTCACAACTCCACTTAACTGTCTACATAAAAATAACACAAACATATATGCATACATACAAATATACAAATATATATATGTGAATTTAGAAATGTACATACAAATGTGTCTAAACAAGGTGTCCAGGTGTGTGAGTGTATGTGTAAACAGAACATGTGTCCACAGAGAATGTGTATTAGAGTGTGTGAATACAAATGTGTATTTCTAGTGTGTTAAAAGGGTGATACATATGTGTCAGTGGGTCCTATTGTGTCGAACAGGTGTGTCAACACACCAGGGTCCAAAATGTATCCAAAAATGTGTCCAATATAGTGTCAAACCAGTGTCGAACACGAATCAGGAAACTATGCACTGTACTGCCTCGTGCACACGTGTCGAAAGTTGTGGGCGAGTGTGTGCATGGTAAAATGTGTAAACCAAAGTGTCAGTAGGTAGCCTAGGTGTAGGGGTTCGTGTCTATCCCTAAATTGGGTCCAATTCGTGTTATGTCCGTTTTTGAGCCCCGTATCAGAGCCTCAATTCTTTTGTGTGTGTGTGTGTGTGTGTGTGTGTGCGAAACCAGTGTGAGTGAGATTTTTCACAAACTACTCGATAAAATCCCATGAAACTTTGTGAGCACCCTGACAGTCGATGACCCCACATGTCCAACAATTTTTATGTCAAATCGTGTCGTGTCCTAGGAGTTCTAGGGGTCTAGCAGCAGGACAGTACACGAGGTTCCGTACACATGTCCTCGTGTCCTAAAACAGTGTCCATTCCACATCAAATCGATCAGAGTCTATGAAATGGAATCTATATGTAATTAGCTACAAATTATGTAATTTGTTTTGAAAAACATTAACATTCATTTTTATGTGGCATTTCACCAAACACTTTACAAAGCACTCCGATACTCCTCCGATACACACCATAAATGGATTCGATTTTCTACCAAACTTAGCCTACAGCTAGGGGGACCCTAAATGAATGCATCTATGAAGATAAATCAGAATATTAATAGATTTAGAGGCAATTACCTATTGAGACTTAAAATCTCAATAAAATTGCACTTTAGAGCCAAATCCCTCTACTTCCAATGGTCAACTTGCTTCAAATTCATGCTAGCTAGTCACTAATGACCTCTTCTACAATAGGGGAGTGTGTTGCAATTAATTTGACTCAATTTAGAGTTGATTTGGAGAAAGGAGATGAATTTGGGGAAGAACTCAAATTAGGGTTTCAAGATGTAATGAAAAGAGGCAAGGGGGTGTCAACATATGTTTTTATAGGGGAGGGGATCCTTTGATGGTAGCCTAGGGTTGTCTCTAGGGTTATGGTTTAGTTCTAAGTGAATTAAAGGCCTCTACATGCATAATTTAATGCTTTCTTGTCACCCTTGAAATCCGTGTTACGTATTTTCGTATACGTGTACATATTTCGGGTTCGTATTTTTATTAATCATGGTTAGCTAGTCATGATTTTATTTTTTAGCATATTGCATTGACATGATTATTTTAGCATTTCATTGGTTATGGCTTAGCTTGGTTCGGTTTAGCTTGGTTTGGTTTGCTTTTGGGTTCATCATGAACCAAAAGAAAACCCTTACCTACTACCACCATCATCATTTAAAACCCAACCCCCTTTCTCTCTCATCTTTACTCTTCATTCATTTCTTCATCTTCTTCCTCTTAACTTCTCCACCTACCAAGAGAAGCTTAGGCAAGTACAACTTGCTTTACGGAGGAACTCCATTTTTGTTGTTCTATTGTCTTCCTCGCGAGATTCTAAGATACTTTACAACTTGGCATTTTTCATTTTGATGGATATTTTCTTGTAGATCTAAGTTTATATTATTTTCGGTTTTTTTTGGGTTTTGATCTATTAAACTTTATTATTTTCATTTTTTGATTGTTCCATGTTGTAGAGAATTTGATTTTACCCAAAATAGAACTTTAAAAAGTTAGATTTTGACTTGTTTTGAGGAAGTTATGGCCAAAAGAATTTTTGGCCATTTCTATATTCATCTGTCCTGATTTTGGCAGGGACGATGAATAGTGCCGTATGAATAGTACCGCAGTCGTATGAATAGTGCCGCAGCCGCATGAGCATGAATAGTACAGCAGTCGCAGGAATGAATAGTGCCATAGCCGCATGAGCATGAATAGTACCGCAGCCGCATGAATAGTGCCGTAGCCGCATGAACATGAATAGTACCGCAGCCGCAGGAATGAATAGTGTCGCAGCCGCATGAGCATGAATAGAACCGCAACCGCATAAATAGTGCCGCAGCCGCATGAGCATGAATAGTACCACAGCTGCATGAATAGTACCGTAGCCGCATGAGCATGAATATTGTCGCATGGAATAAATAGTGTCGCATAGGGCCTATTTTGACTGTTTTTGGCTATTTTATGTCCTATTTGGCTGAATTGTGGCCAGAATTTCTCCCAACATGAAAGTTGTAGATCTTTTCCATGGCTTCAAGAATATGTTATTAGTTATTTTATGCAAAATTTTCTCATTCATGATAATATAAGAATAGAACATGATAGTGGCCCGCTGTGGCACACTCTTGACAAGTAAACTGACATGATATATCACGACATGATGTTACGACATCTAGCCTGACATGACAAGTAGGAACGACCTGGACACCGTGGGCGATTGTGTTTGTACAAATAAACTGACACTGTCTTGCATCATATTTAGGATGGGGATCCCTGAGTACCATAGTCAGGGGTACCCACTGTAATCGACTAAGGCTAATAAACTAGAATAATTCAGTAGTCATGAAGAGATTTCCTAGCTACAGGCAATCCTTTATCTAGGCGCACTAAGTGGACTTGTAGCCTACCGACGAGTAGGGCATATTTCCAGCATACTGTCACGTGTTGCATCCTTCATAAACGGACATTCGACCCGGATAACCGGATGGTCTGCAGGGCTTGTGGCTGTTTGGATAATCTCATTGCATCTTGCTAGAAACTAGTCCTGTGTTAACCCTAGTTAGTTAAAAGTATCAAGCCGTACTCTTGATTGGCCGTCATTGATTGGATGGAGTTTATTCCAGCTTAGTCTTATCCTGATCCTGTACAAGATTGTGACATGACATGATTATTGATGCTTGCCTTAACAATAACGATCGGGGGTCCAGTTCTGTTCAGGCGAAGGGTTACAATTTCGGTCCTTGTTTGGTTTAAGGGTTGTAACCTGGCTTCCGGAGCAGTTCTGTGTCCTCTTTTCGTTTATTATCTTATTTCAACCCATGCCAGGTTTGTCATGTTTTACCTTACCTTAATACCATGATTATTTATATTAGCCTTAGCAATAAAGATCAGGGGTCCAGTTCTGTTCAGACGAAGGGTTACAATCCCGGTCCTTGTTTGGTTTAAGGGTTATAACCTGTCTACCGGAGCAGTTCTGTGTCCTCTCTTCGTTTATTGTCTTTACTGCACCAATAGTAATGGAGACGGGTTTCTATTCAGGTGAAGGGCTGCAACCCCGGTCCTTGTTTGGTTTAAGGGTTGTGACATGGCTACTTGAATTTTTCTTCGTACTCAGTTTACTGTTGTTATCTCTATTATTATCAGTTTTTTATTTATTATTTATCCTTAATATTTTATTGTGATATGCTGGTTTTAGTTCCTAAGTGAAGCCTCCTTTGTGGCACTTGCTCTTTCTGGGTCTGATCCAGCTGGTTTTGTGTGGCCGGATATCAGAGCAGCACCAGAGGATCCACCTATCTTCCAGCCTGATGGTGACCACCAGGCCTAACTCTGACAACGAGTGGGTTTCTTTTTGTCCTTCCACTTTATGTAAATATTATTCTTTTGAGGCGTTTAGCCAGCGAGCACATGTTAGCTCGTATTGTACCTTTATTTACCGTCTGCCTACGGGCTATAACATGATTGACAGATCCTAGGGTTGATCATATATGACTAAACTCTTGTTAGTCCTAACATTTTGTAACGACTAGCTTCATGATCATCTAATATGTAATGTATGGGACGCCTTGCTAAATAAGGAAAACATGTAATGTATGGGACCGGTGCTCTGACATCTTGTAACTATTATTGCTTGCTTGAGATTGAGACAATAGGCTTGTTCATGACCATAGGAGACTGTTGGCTTGTAGTTAAACCCTCATGTATCTAGACAGCCGTGACCGTATAGCGAGGTGGGTTGTACTTCAATATACGTAGCTGGCTATGTACGCCCCCGCTCTCCAGTATTCTGGTTCTGGGGCGTTACATGGTTTTAGTGGTGGACCATGCAGGTCTTGTAAATCAAGATATGTGAGGGTTTACCGAATAGATGTCTCAATCGACACTCGCCCTCGATCTTTGCTCATATCCTCTAAATCTCTGAACTCTTGACCTGGTCACATACTTGCATCTTTAATCTATCATAGTCCTTCCTTATTGTTCCCTATATCGTCTTCTTCAGCGACATTGTTCCTGGACCTGTCGATCAGCAAGGCGGAGCACCTCCCGCGGACCAGCAGCAACCTGGGGATCAAGCCCAGCATTCAGGAGTAGCCTCCCGAGTCATACCTACTGGAGGAGAACCACCTGTTCATCCCATCCAGCATACAGAGCCTGATGATGGCACTTTGGTGGGTCTCATCAGGTCACTATTAGCTTTCCAGGATCGTCGCGGAGATGCCTTGTATCAGGCGGTGGCAGACGCTTTGACCAGAGGAGGTCATCAGGGTAATAGCGCGACCAACAGCTTCAAGCGCTTGAACCACTCCCTTCTTCGACGGCAGTGAAGATGCGATCGCTGTAGATGCATGGCTTCAGGACACAGAGGTGATTCTAGAAGCAGCCAGGACTCCAGAGAACGAGAAGGTGGCCGTGGTGCGCCTGCAGCTACTGGATCTTGCCTGTAGCTGGTGGGTGGCACAGACCGTTGGATTAGTGGCCCATATTGTTTGGGCAGTATTCAGAGAAAGATTTCAGACCAAGTATTTCGATGTTGTAGCTCGGTACGATCTACAGACGAGGTTCTCCAATCTGAAGCAGATGGGCAGGACGGTCGATGGATATACGGCCGAGTTCTCCAGGCTTAGTCGGTTTGCTCCCACCTTGGTAGCGATCGAGTTCGATAGAGTCCAGCGGTTCCAGCAGGGGCTCCACCTAGAGATTTTATTGGCGGTGGAGCAGTTTGAGCATCAGACTTTTGATGCAGTGTTGAGAGCAGCCCAGAGGCATGAATATACCTCCCAGAGGATCGTAGATAGGACCGGAGGTCGGAAGCGATCTCATGGCCAGATGAATCAGTCATCAGCACCAGCCCCAGCAGCCAGGGCTTTGACCATTGGAGCTCCGAGGTGGGCGGCCTCAGTGACGTCGGTTCAGCATTCTACCCCGACGTACCCTCAGTAGCAGAAGCAGAAGTAGTCTTCCACAGTGGGATGTTTACACTGCGGAAAGCCAGGGCATGTGGTATCAGAGTGTCGCAGAGCACAGGGTTTATGCTTGGTTTGTGGTGCCCCGGACCACAGGGTTGGGAACTGCCAAAACAGGAGGAGTTCATCGGTCTTCTCTAGTCCTTCAGTTAGAGGACCAGCACCAGTCCAGCAGCAGCAGCTGCAGTACCCGTTCCCGAGGCCATTGTCGATGCAGGCCCAGGCATTCCAGCAGCATGGACCGTAACAGTATGCCCAAGCCCAATCCCTGATCCAGAACAGGCAGAGGAATTTTCAACAGAGGGGACCCACACCCAGAGGACATGGTCAAGTGCTCGTTTCGACCATGGAAGAAGAAGGATTAGCACCATGAGAGGTAGTGGCAGGTACTATTCTCTTCAACACCTTTTCAGCTTCAGTATTATTTGACTCTGGTGTATCGCATTCATTTATGTCTGCACGATTCGCGATACGGGTAGGACTGGAGCCCGAGCCATTATCAATAAGGCTCAATATACTTACTAGTAACGGACTTGTGGGAGTAGATAGAGTGTTTTCTTTGTGTCGGATCGTAGTTGGCGGTAGAGAATTCTCCGCTAGATTGATAGAGTTTCCGATGGCTGATTATGATGTGGTCTTAGGGATGGATTGGTTGAGGCGCCAGTATGCTAGGATAGACTGCCACATTGGCAGGGTTATTTTTAGCATTCCAGGCGAGCTAAAGTTTTCCTTCTCCCGAGGCGAAGTTGAATCTTCTTCTCCAGTATTGTGGATAGCAGTAGCAGTAGTACAGTTACCCCGGATAGTCGAAGAGTTTCCAGATATTTTCCCAGAAGAGCTTCCAGGGATGCCGCCAGAGCGAGAGATCGAGTTTACCATCGACTTGATTCCCGGGACAGCCCCAGTATCAGAGAGAGTCTATAGGATGGCACCGTCAGAGCTAGAGAAATTGTACAAGATGATTGAAGAACTCAGAACCAAGGGATTCATTCGTGCTAGTGGATCGCCTTGGGGAGCCCTGATGCTTCTTGTGAAAAAGAAGGATGGTACGTCCAGATTATATATAGATTATCGTACCTTGAATTCAGTGACAATCAAGAACAGATACCCTCTCCCGAGGATAGATAACTTGTTTGATCAATTCAAAGGAGCGTCAGTATTTTCGAAGATTAACTTGCGGTCAGGATACCCCCAGATCAGAGTCGGAGAGCAGGACATCCCGAAGACAGCATTCAGATCGAGGTATAGGCATTGGGAGTTCCTTGTTATGCCATTTGGAGTAACCAATGCGCCAGCCGTATTCATGGACCTCATGAATCGTATCTTCATGTCTTATTTGGATCAGTTCGTGATTGTGTTCCTAGATGACATCCTGGTCTATAGTAAGAGTGAGGCGAAGCATGAGCAGCATCTCAGAATTGTCCTCCAGATTCTCTGAGAGCACCAGTTGTATGCCAAGTTTAGTATGTGAGTTCTAGCTCGATCGTATTTCGTACTTGGGTCATATCATCACCAGAGAAGGAGTAAAAGTGGATCCCCAGAAGATCGTGGCCATTGAAACGTGGTCGGTACCTAGCACAGTGGTAGAAGTTCGTAGTTTTCTTGGCTTGGCCGGCTACTACCGGCAATTTATTTCAGACTTTGCTCGAATTTTAGCGCCATTGACCCAGTTGACCCGCAAGGATGTACAGTTTGCTTGGACAGCAGAGTGATAGGATTCTTTTAAGAGGTTGAAGCGAAGCTTGATGACGGCTCATATTCTCACGCTTTCAGATGGAACCGGAGGATTCTCAGTGTATTGTGATGCTTCGGGCAGAGGTTTAGGATGTGTTCTGATGCAGCATGGGAAGGTAATAGCTTATGCGTCACGATAACTACGTGATCATGAGAGGAATTACCCAACCCATGACTTGGAGCTGGCAGCAGTAGTGTTTGCACTTAACATTTGGAGGCACTACTTGTATGGAGATAGGGTGGAGATTTATACCGACCACAAGAGTCTGAAGTATGTGTTCACCCAGAAGGATCTCAACATGCGTCAGAGGAGGTGACTGGAGCTACTTGTGGATTATGATGTCAATCTGCAGTATCATCCAAAGAAGGCCAACGTTGTTGTAGATGCATTGAGTAGGAGAGCTGGAGTTTATTTTCTCACAGCGCAGGCAGAGTTATTAGCCGATCTTCAGAAGATGGGAATAGAAGTTGTCCTTTTTACCAACGTGGCATTGATGGCCAGCGTGCAGGTTCAGTCCAGCATAGTCGAGAGGATTCGGATGGCACAGTCGGCAGATTCCAAGCTTCAGCGACTCAGAGCAGAGTGTGAGACAGGACGAAGACCAGAGTTATGTATCTATAAAGACGGTACACTTCGACATGGTACACGTCTTTGTATACCCAGTGGAGATATCAGACAGAAGATCGTGACAGAGGCCTACAGTTTGCAGTATTCCATTCATCCCGGTGGCATAAAGATGTACCGTGATATTCGTCAGCACTTTTGGTGGAATAGCATGAAGAGGGAGATAGCCCGGTTTGTCTCTCGTTGTTTAGTCTGCCAACAAGTTAAGGCTGAACATCAGAGACCAGCTGGAGTACTTCAACCATTGCCAATTCCAGAGTAGAAATGGAAGCATATAACTATGGATTTTGTGACTGGATTGCCTAGATCCCCGACTAGTAGAGACGCTATTTGGGTTGTCATAGACAGGCTCACGAAGGTGGCTCACTTTCTTCCGTTCAGAGTTGGTCAGTCGACGGCTCTGCTAGCGGAGATGTATCTCCGATAGATTGTCAGATTGCACGGTATACCAGTCAGTATCACCTCGGACAGAGATTCCAGATTTATGTCGTACTTTTGGCGTAGCCTGCAAGATAGTTTGGGGACTCGCCTCCAGTTCAGCTCAGCATATCACCCACAGACAGATGGCCAGTCAGAACGCACGATCCAGACTCTCGAAGATATGTTGAGATCTTGTACACTCGACTTCGGTGGTTCGTGGAAAGATCACCTGCACCTGGTAGAGTTCTCGTACAACAACAGTTTCCAAGCTAGTATCCAGATGGCTCCGTTCGAGGCACTGTATGGTAGGAAGTGTCGATCTCCGCTAGCATGGGACAATATCGGAGAGAGGCAGATGCTCGGTCCAGAAATGATTGCTCAGACTGTTGAGGTGGTCAGGAGAGTCAGAGATCATCTTCGAGTTGCCAAAGATCGCCAGTGTCATTGGGCCGATTCTCATCGGCGTCCTCTTGAGTTTTCTGTCGGTGACCCCGTATTCCTTAGGATCTCGCCTACCCGCGGCATCATTTGTTTTGGCGTACGGAGAAAGCTTAGTCCTAGGTATATAGGGCCGTTCGATATCCTTGAGCGAGTAGGTGATGTATCCTATCGTCTTGCTCTCCCGCCGTCACTAAGTGAGGTACATGACGTGTTCCATATTTTCCAATTGCGACGGTACATCCCGGACCCGAGCCATATCCTGGATCATTCGGAATTGGTTGTTGGTATCGACCTTTCGTATGAGGAGAGGCCCGTGTCCATATTGGACCGAAGAGAGAAGATCCTCAAGAACAAGACTATCAGTTTAGTCCGTGTTGCTTGGGGACATCACTCTTTGGGAGAGTCAACATGGAAGCGTAAGGATGATATCCGATCGCGGTATTCCGACCTGTTTGACTCATGAGGTATAATATCTTTCTTATGCCTTACACTTCGAATTCTTGCTTGCATATTTGATTGCTTGATTGATTGCTTAGCTGTAGATTGCTTCTGATAGTGTAACTTGTCCCGATACCTCTAGCCTCTTTAATTAAATTTCGAGGACGAAATTCTTTTAAGGTGGGTAGAGTTGTCACCCTCGAAATCTTTGTTACGTATTTTCGTATACGTGTACATATTTTGGGTCCGTATTTTTATTAGTCATGGTTAGCTAGTCATGATTTTATTTTTTAGCATGTTGCATTGGCATGGTTATTTTGGTATTTCATTGGTTATGGTTTAGCTTGGTTCGGTTTAGCTTGGTTTGGTTTGCTTTTGGGTTCATCATGAACCAAAAGAAAACCCCTACCTACTACCACCATCATCATTTAAAACCCAACCCTCTTTCTCTCTCATCTTTACTCTTCATTTATTTCTTCATCTTCTTCCTCTTAACTTCTCCACCTACCAAGAGAAGCTTAGACAAGTGCAACTTGCTTCATAGAGAAACTCTATTTTTGTTGTTCTATTGTCTTCCTCGCGAGATTCTAAGATACTTTAGAACTTGGCATTTTTTATTTTGATGGATATTTTCTTGTAGATCTAAGTTTATATTATTTTTGGTTTTCTTGGGTTTTGATCTATTAAACTTTATTATTTTCATGTTTTGATTATTTTATGTTGTAGAGAATTCGATTTTACCCAAAATAGACCTTTGAAAAGTTAGATTTTGACTTGTTTTGAGGAAGTTATGGCCAAAAGTATTTTTGGCCATTTCTATGTTCATCTGTCCTAATTTTGGTAGGGAGAATGAATAGTACCGCTTGAATAGTACCGCAGCCGCATGAATAGTGCCGTAGCCGCATGAGCATGAATAGTACCGCAGCCACATGAATAGTGCCGCAGCCGTATGAGCATGAATAGTACCGCAACCGCAGGAATGAATAGTGTCGCAGCCGCATGAGCATGAATCCGCAGCCGTATGAATAGTGCCGCAGCCGCATGAGCATGAATAGTGCCGCATGGAATGAATAGTGCCGCAGAATGCCGCATAGGGCCTATTTTGGCTGTTTTAAGTCCTATTTGGCTGAATTGTGGTCAGAATTTCTCCCAACTTCCAACATGAAAGTTGTAGATCTTTTTCTTGGCTTCAAGAATATGTTATTAGTTATTTTATGCAAATTTTTCTCATTCATGATAATATAAGAATAGAACACGATAGTGTCCCGCTATGGCACACTCTTGACAAGTAAACTGACATAATATATCTCGACATGCTGTTACGACAGCTAGCCTGACATGACAAGTAGGAACGACCTGGACACCATGGGCGATTATGTTTGTACAAATAAACTGGCACTGTCTTGCATCATGTCTAGGATGGGGATCCCTGAGTACCACGGTCAGGGGTACCCACTGTAATCGACTAAGGCTAATAAACTAGAATAATTCAGTAGTCATGAAGAGATTTTCCAGCTACAGGCAATCTCGTTATCTGGGCGCACTAAGTGGACTTGTACCCTACCGACGAGTAGGACACATTTCCAGCACACTGTCACGTGTTGCATCCTTCATAAACGGACATTCGACCTGGATAACCGGATGGTCTGCAGGGCTTGTGGCTGTTGGGATAATCTCATTACATCTTGCTAGTAACTAGGCCTGTGATAATCCTAGTTAGTTACAAGTATCAAGCCGTACTCTTGATTGGTCGTGATTGATTGGATGGAGTTTATTCCAGCTTAGTCTTTTCCCGATCCTGTGCAAGATTGTGACATGACATGATTATTGATGGTTGCCTTAATAATAACGATCGCGGGTCCAGTTCTGTTCAGGCGAAGGATTACAATCCCGGTCCTTGTTTGGTTTAAGGGTTGTAACCTGGCTCTCGGAGCAGTTCTCTGTCCTATCTTCTTTATTGTCTTATTTTAACCCTATGCCATGTTCGTCATATTTACCTTACCTTAATACCATGATTATTTATACCGGCCTAAGCAATAAAGATCAGGGGTCCAGTTCTGTTCAGGCGATGGGTTACAACCCCAGTCCTTATTTGGTTTAAGGGTTGTAACCTGGCTCCCGGAGCAGTTCTGTGTCCTCTCTTCGTTTATTGTCTTCACTGTACCAATAGTAATGGAGACGGGTTTCTATTCAGGTGAAAGGCTACAACCCCGGTCCTTATTTGGTTTAAGGGTTGTGATCTGGCTACTTGAATGGTTTTTTCGTACTCTGTTTACGGTTGTTATCTCTATTATTATCAGTTCTTTATTTATTATTTATCCTTAATATTCTATTGTGATATGCTGGTTTTAGTTCCTAAGTGAAGCCTCCTTTGTGGCACTTGCTCTTTCTGGGGTCTGACCCAGCTGGTTTTGTGTGGCCAGATATCGGAGCAGCACCAGAGGATCCATATGTCTTCCAGCCAGATGGTGACCACCGGGCGTAACCTTGGCAACGAGTGGGTTTCTTTTTGTCCTCCCACTTTATTGTAAAAATTATTCTTTTGAGGCGTTTAGCCAGCGAGCACGTGTTTGCTCGTATTGTACCTTTATTTACTTTCTGCCTACGGGCTGTAACATGATTGACAGATCCTAGGATTGATCATGTATGACTAAACTCTTGCTAGTCCTGATATTTTGTAACGACTAGCTTCATGATCATCCAATATGTAACATATGGGACGCCTTGCTATTATATATTTGGTGCTCTGACATCTTGTAACTATTATTGCTTGCTTGAGAATGAGACAATAGGCTTGTTCATGACCATAGGAGACTGTTGGCTTGTAGTTAAACCCTCATGTATCTAGACAGCCGTGACCGTATAGCGAGGTGGGTTGCACTTCAATATGCATACCTGGCTATGTACGCCCCCGCTCTCCAGTATTCTGGTTCTGGGGCGTTACATTTCTAGGTAAAGGCCCATGTTAATTAGGGTTTCCATAACAAATATCTAACTTAACATAATATCTAGATATCTCTAACCTTGTCATATGATGGAAGCTTCTAATCTAATATCTAGGCTCATGGTTAACATCTAGATTAGGGCAATTCTAGGTTAAAGCCTAACATATCAATTAGCACATTATTAATGAATCAATGTCCTAATTAATTCAAAAGTCACAAAATGACCAAAATACCCTTAGCCTAAAAAATGGTAATTAGCTAATCTAATCACATGGTTAGGTCTCCGTGGTCATGGTTAGTCTCTAGGCTAAGTAGTTATAGGATTACACTAGTAAAACACCAAAATTACAATACACCAATTTAAATAGTATTAAAATTCAACAAAAAATATTAACATGATTTAAATCCTATTATTCAATGGTTAATTTTACAAAATTTCAAAATTATCCTCATTTTAGAAAAGTGGTGGTTACAGTCCTTCCTCTCGCACTCCCACCCCCTAAACCCCGATCGTCCCATCTCGCGATCCTCCTCCCGTTGTCCAGCCCCCGGCTGCCCCTACCGTGCCCTCCTCCCGCCATTGTTTCATGTTCTGATGTTGCTGTTGTCGTTGCCGAGGAGGGAAAGGAGAGAAAGAATGGATATAATTGTAAAAAAAATTAAAAAATATCGAGATATTTTGATAATTCCTTACCAGAATAAAGGATTCTGAGTGAGGAACATCCCTTTCGAGAGATCTAGATTCGATCTAGGTTAGATCTTTACAGATCTAGGTCAGATCTAGACAAATCTAGGTTAGATCGAAATATCGAGAGGTCGAGACTCGAGAGATCGAGATCGAGAGAGTCAGGGCCGCAACTTGAGGGAGATAGAGAGTCGGAGCCAGATTCAGAGCCGCAACTTGAGGAAGATCGAGAAAATTATGGCATAGTGGTTAGTGAGGACACTGAGGAGAGAGGGAGAGAAAGTTGAGAGAGATGAAGAGATCTCAACTTAGGGTTTGTCGGATGTGAAGTGTGAAATGAAAATAGGATGAGAGAGAATCACTCATCAGAACAAATAGTATAAATACTTAGGGTTTATTTATGGGGGTAATTTGGTAATCTACTAAATACAAATTATATAATTTGGTTTTCGGTTTGTGTCGAAAACCGTTTCCAAACCGGTTACCCGAACCGATAACCGGTCATTTCATATTTTAAAACCGACCGCCGATCCGTTATCTATAAACCCGATCCGATTTGCTTTTACGGGTCAGGTCAGGTAATCGTTAAAAACCGTAAATTGCTCACCACTACCAATGTGTTGCCCCTATTTATCACAAAAATTTCCAATGTTTCTCAAAATCGATCTTGGTTTGGATGCAATTATGTTTCATGTGTTGTTTGTCACCGAGTTTTGAACAATACATGTTATGTGTCTAGGGACTCATCTCATACTAACATGTTATGTATCAATATTTTTTTTGAGATGTCCGATGATACGCACGAAACTTTGTGCATGCCGTATTACATACATGTTGGGTCCATTGCCCCCAACTTCCACCAAATAAATAGAAGGAATAATATGCCTCCGTGGCTCGATCCACTGATCATCCGCCACCTAGCCAGGGTCTTGTATCTCTCCACAATAACCACAAGAGCCACTCGAGTTCGAATGTTATGTATCAATATTAAAAGTTATGCATGAACAAAAATCACATGTCCATTTTCGAGTAAATTCCAATGCATAACCAAAAAGACTAAAACAATAATTTAATTGCTATCCGTCCCTCCAATCTATCCCTCCATATGGCAACCGACGTCCATAAAATCATGGGGGCTCGAGGCGAACTTTCAAAATGGGCCTCCCATACGTAATGTAAAAAAAAATTAAAACTAAAACAAAATTACAGTAGAAAAAAACTGTCATTAGTAAGAATACAACTATGGATCTCATAGCAAAAGTCTAACATAGTAATCACTATACCATAATTGTTTTATTTTAAGTATGGCCCATGAAACATATTAGGTCTATTTTAGATACAAAAATATTAATATATTCACATTTAAACTAATTTTTTGGGCCCTTCGGATTCGTGGATCCTGAACGGTCGTCCTGGCTACCCTCGGTTGGCCCTGCTGACATGGCAACTGATATGACAAATTTTACAATTATAATTAAAATTAACATTAATAATAATAATATTAACATTAATATTAACATTAAAAAATTATATAATTAAATTTTTTGGTTAAATTTTGCCTTTCAGTTGTCATGTTACATGATACGCAATATTATTTAATACGCCACGTCAACTGCCATACTAGGGGTGCAACTCGGACGGGCTAAACCCGAGTCCGATCGGGTAAACCCATTATTGGGTTAGGTTAGGGTTGAAGATACTCAGGTTCATGCTGGAGCTCGGGTTAAAATATTTGAACCCGATCAATGTTGGGTTGGGCTCGGGATCATGTGTTGGGTTACCCAAAGAATCTCTGAAACCTGGCACACACACGCGCACACACACACACACACACACATACACACACACACACACACACATATATATATATATATATATATATATATATATATATATATATGTATATATATATATATATGTATATATATATACTTCTTAAATAAAAAGTTTAAATCTTAAATTTCTCCATCCAAACTCTTTAACTCCTTATGATAAATCGTATTCCAATTTGTATTTTGTAATGATCAAGACTTAATTGCTATTTGATTATGTGTTTAATATTACTTTTATTTAAAATTATTTTAAATATTATATTAGAGCCCGATAAATTCGATGGACCTGACTCAACCTGAACCCAACCCGATCCACCAGACTTGGTCTTGGGCTTCATATGTTGAACCCATGGTTGGGTCAGGCTTGAGCGCGGTTAGACGTATGATTCATCGGGTTGGGCTCGGATTGACCTCAAATCTGATCTAACCCGTTCGAGTTGCACTCCTATGCCATATAAGAAAAAATAGATTGAAGGGACAATTTAGAGGTACCAATAGCGTTACTCGTGATATTTACCTTTGATATAGAATGACAAACTGATATCCGGATACATTGATTGGGTAGACGAGTTTAGAAAAGTACTGATCCTTCTAAAATATCTACGACTTTTAAAGACATTGTTTAGATTAAGTGTACATACACCTCTCTCTTAACTAATCTTTTACACGTGCCAAAAAAATCCAGTAACAAAAGTTGGTAGAGACAAGGATCAGTTGTGGGCCCCGCGAGGCGGTAGCACCAGCCAGCTGGCCGACGTATCCCAATATGTGGCTCACGGCATGTCGACCGGATCGTGTCCAACCGAACTCTCGGTCATATCCTTTCCCAGATACGGAAGGATGAATCACTAGTCCCTCGCTCGTTCAAACTTTGCTACCTATGGCAAAATATTATTCTCTTGAGTATAGCTGCCAACATTGGCATTCCTTCCAAGTCTCCATCTCTATGGCTTTGCATACTCTCTCAAGTCTCGCAATTGTTGCAAAATATGTGCTTCGGGGGGTTGTGTGTGGCTACAATTTAACTCATAAGCTTCAAGCATTTGTCAAGCAAAAATACTATTTATTTTCCAAAAAATTTGGGTAATATTATTTTTATTATATGGCACATGTGAGGGTTATTTTGTATAAGGGTACCATGTTTATGATATAATTAGACTTTGGGTACTGGATTTGTCCGTTTTAGACTTTGGGTACTGTAATTTTTTAGTGACACATTTTACTGACAAACATTCGTCATTAAAAGACTTATTTCGTCACTGAAAGTTCACTTTTGTCACAAAAATGTGTTACTAAAAAAAATTTGAATACCCAAACTCTAAAACGGACAAACACAGTACCCAAAGTCTAATTATATCATAAACCTGGTACCCTTATACAAAATAACCCCACATGATATAGCTGATGACATGACAACTGACATAGCAAAATTAAATATTAAACATTAAAATTAATATTAATATTAAAATTAAAAATTAAAATTAATATCAAATTAACATAAATATTAATATTAAAATTAACAATAACATTAATATTAACTTTAACATTAACAATAAAATTAATATTAAATTAAAATTAGTATCAATATTAACATTAAAATTAATATTAATATCAAATTAACATGAATATTAATATTAAACATTAACATTAATTAACATTAACATTAATTTTAACATTAACATTAAAATTAATATTAAATTAATATTAACATTAATATTAACAATAATTTTTTTGGCTAATTAATTTTTTGGGTTAAAATATGACATGTCAGTGTTGGGAACGAAGCGCAGAAACCGTTCCCTCAAACCAGAAAGTCCTGCGAGAGAACCGAGCAAAAGCACACAAACCAAAAACGCCAAACACAATCGTAAACACAAAAAATTTTGACGTGGAAAACCCTTACGGAAAAAACTACGGGACGATCGGAGTCCTACCCTGAAGAACCTCCACTAATGGAATAAAGAGAATACATCCTCTACAAGGTCCTCCCGATCCAACACTGATCACCACAACTCACTTGAAAGAAGTAATTTTTTGATTGCGGACTCCGAAGAACAAGAGATGCCGAAAAATTATTCGAAGCAATCTCTCCTTCAAAATAGTCCTTAATCCTCTCTCTCTCCCTCTCTCAAAGATTGTAAAGTACTCTTGTTTTTTAGATGATTTTACAATAGCATGCATCACCCTTTTATAAGCCCTTGGTAATCCATACATGAAAGGCCAATATATATGGAAACTTCCAATATGCATCAATCAAATATTTAATAAAAATCCAATCATAATTTGGCTTGCCATAATTGGAAGCCCAATTATATGTAAAGCTACTATATGAAGGGTCCAATCATAAATATATGATCAAAGTAAATATGGAAATCCAATCATATATTTCCTTACCATATATGTTCCAAAATATGATCCATGCACTCCCCGAGCTTCTCCGACACACGGATGGCGCTCGTCGCTCTCCGGGATATTCTACACATAGGTTGGGAACCCCACCCACTCCAAAAAATCTCCCCCTTCACAACTAGGTGGAGGAACTCGTCATCCCGACGATCCGCCTGCAATACTCAAACTTCCCTCTTTGTAGAACCTTCGTGAGCATGTCCGCTCCATTGTCATCAGTATGGACCTTCTCAAGCATCGCGTCCTTCTTCTCAACCATATCCCGTATCCAATGATACCGAGTCTCGATGTGCTTGGATCGACTATGAAATGTCTGGTTCTTCACAAGGTGAATGACACTCTGGCTATCACAAAGCAAAGTATACTGCTCTTGCTTCAGCCCTATTTTCTGCAACAGCTTTTTCATCCACATCAACTCCTTGCAAGCCTCCGTCGCCATAATGTACTTTGCCTCTGTCGTCGACAAGGAAACACACTTCGGCAACCGTGATTGCCACGATACCGCTCCTCCAGAAAACATTATCACATAGCCCGAAGTCGATCGTCTCGTGTCTACATCTCCAGCCATATCAGCATCGGTATACCCAACCAGCTTCGGCTCGTCACCACCAAAAGAGTCTCCAATCAGCAGTGCCCTGAAGGTATCGTAGAATCCACTTGACCGCACTCCTATGTATCTTTCCAGGATTTGAAAGGTACCTGCTAACTATGCCAACTGCATGAGCGATGTCTGGCCTCGTACACACTATAGCATACATAAGGCTTCCCATAGCTGAGGCATATAGAACCCGATCCATATCTTCTTTTTCGTCCTTGGTAGATGGATACTGCTCCCCAGTGAACTTAAAGTAAGCTACAAGGGGGCAACTCACTTTCTTCGACCCGTCCATCCCGAAACGCTGAAGTACCCGGTGAATATACTTCTTTTGGGACAAGTGTAGTAGCTTGGACTCTCTCTCTCTCGACTGATCTCCATTCCAAGAATAGTCTTTGTTGCACCTAAATCCTTCACAAAGAAGGCTGTGCCCAGTTGGTGCTTCAACTCGCTACCTAGTGGCATTCTGACCCACTAATAGCAAATCATCAACAAAGAGCAATAAAATGATGAAATCATCCTCGACAAAGTATCTCACAAATACGCAATGGTCCGACATCGTCCGTGCATAACCATGCTCTCCCATAAATGACTCGAACTTTCTGTACCACTGCCTCGGAGCCTGCTTCAGACCATACAAGCTCTTCCTCAACCGACAGACCAAATATGACTTGCCCTTCTCACAGAATCCCTCTAGCTGCTCCATGTATAACTTCACCTCAAGATCACCGTAGAGGAATGTCGTCTTCACGTCCATCTGCTCAACCTCCAAGTTGAAACTGGATGCCAATGCTAGCACCACCCGAATAGACGACTGCTTGACGACTGGCAAAAAGATTACATCAAAATCCACTCCTTTCCGCTGACCGTAGCCTTTAACTACCAGCCTCGCTTTGTATCGAGGGCGAGTAGCATCATCCGTCTGCTTCACTCTAATCACCCATCAATTCTTTAAAGCCTTTTTGTCCTTTGACAGCCGTACCAGCTCATAAGTAGAATTGGCGTGTAGGGAACTCATCTCCTCCTATATAGCCTGCATCCACTCCTAGTTGTGTTCGTCTTCCATAGCCTCTGCAAAGCTTTCGGGCTCTCCTTCGTCAGTCAGTAGAACATACTCACCCGGTGAGTATCTCGTAGATGGTCGACGATCTCTGTCGCTCCTTCTCAGTGGAGCCATTGGTGCTGGCTATATTCCAACAGTCTCATCCCCTTCAGGAACTGCCTCTCCGGAATGCTCATTCTCCTAAGGGACACCCTGACCCCCATCAGCAGGCTGATGATGAAGGTTGGGAGCAACTCTATGCACTGGCTCCCCCAAAACTGGATCCTCTGCGATGTCCTCTAAAAACTGCTCGAAGCAAAATGACTCTAACTCAGGCAATTCCTCAGCCTCAGAAGGCGTCTCGAAATCCTAAGTGTTGGTCATGGTCTGATCCTCGACGAATACCACGTCCCTGCTTCTGTAGAGCTTTCTTCCCACTAGTTCGTAAAGTCTATAGCCAAACTCATCCCGACGGTAGCCGACAAATGTAGCGCCCCATCCCGTTCAGTCAATCGGAGGAATCGGAACGCCAATGGCGTTCGAACTTAGCCTTGCCACGGCTTCTCAGAGACATCGGTCGGTCGAGGCGACCGCTCGTTCAAGTGGGATAGTTTCGGTGAACTTGACTCATCTTAGCCTTCACATAATAAATTGTCATGCCCCAGAACCAGAATACTGGAGAGCGGAGGACAGACACAGCCAACTACGTATACTGAAGTGAATCCCACCTCGATATACGGTCGCGGCTGTCTAGGTACATGAGGGTTTAACTACAAGCCACGTCTCTTAAGGTCAAGAACAAGCCTAGTGTCTCAATCTCAAGCAAACAAGTAAATGTAACAAGATAGTAGATCATCAGACATACAAAGTAAGGCGTCCCATACATTACATATTCAGATGATCATGAAGCTAGTCATACAAAATGCGAAGACTAGCAAGAGTTAAAGTCATACATGATCAACCCTAGGATTTGTCAATCATGTTACAGCCCTTAGGCAGATAGGAATGTAAATTTAAAACGAGCTAACACTTGCTCGGCGGCTAAACGCCTCAAAAGAATAATTTACAATAGAGTGGGAGAGCAAAATAAAATCCACTCATTGCTAGGATTGCGCCTAGTGTTCACCATCTGGCTGGAAGGCTGGAAGATCCTCGGGTGCTACTCCAAAATCTGGCCATACAAAACCAGCTGGGTCAGACCCCAGCAAGAGCAAGTGCCACAAGGGAGGCTTTACTTAAGAACTAAAACCAGCATATTAGCACATAAAGACATAAATGATAACAAAAGACATGAGTTAAAGAAACAAAGCGATAAACGATAAGATGACTAAAGTAATAATCCAGTAACCAAGTTAAACCCATAAACCAAATAAGGATCGGGGTTGTAACCCTTCATCGGAACAGAACTTAGTCTCCAACCAATTATCGATAAGTGAAGTGTAATAGTAACAAGCTGGAATAACCATATACTGGTCTTGTTTAGGCAAGATCAGACGGGACTCCATCCATCAATCACGGCCAAGCAATGACTACGGCTTGATACTTTAACAAACTAAGGTTATCACAAGCTTAGTTACTAACAAGATGCATCGAGATGTTCCAACAGCCATAAGCCCTGCAGTCTTAATCCAGGTTATCCGATCACAAGTTGAGAGAGTTGGATTGGGTGGCTTAGGGGTGCAACACATGACAGTGTGCTGGAAATGTGCCCTACTCGACGGCAGGCTACAATTCCAATTAGAGCGCCCAGATAACAGGACTGCCTGTAGCTGGAAAATATCTTCATGAACTACTTGATCAATCTAGTCATTATCCTAGTCAGATTCAGTATGAATTCCTGACCGTGGTAACCAGGAATTTATGTCCTAGACATGATGTAAGACGAGATACGTAGCTTATACAAGCACAAACACCCACGGTGTCAAGACAAGAGTTACTTAGCAAGTCAAGATAGCCGTCACAACAGCATATCAAGGTTATCATGTTAGGTTGCTTATCAAGATTTTTTATTAAGGAAAGGGTATGTCACAACGGACCACCATTAAGAATTATCATGTCAAGTTACTTGTCAGGAGTGCACCACGGTGGATCACTATCAAGAGTTATCATTCCATTAAAATATCATTCTCACATCGTGTTCATGTCGAGTTCATATCGAAAAAGCGTAAGGATATAAAATGGGTGCAACAATCATAAAAAGGGAAACCTTGGGACATCATGCGCCCAAGGAGTACATGCGTCCAGGGCTATGTGTCTACATATATGAGTGAGGCAGGGTGTATCATGAAGAGACAATGGATTGGGAAGGCATGTACCTGGAGCTATGCACTCAGGGCTATGCACTCACATATATGCACCTGCATATATGTGCCCAAATAGTAGATCCAGGATGACTTAGAGAAAGTCAAGAGACTCACTCTATGACGAGTGTGCTGAAAGGGTCTATACGCCCAAGGAAAGAGACGATGCACTTGTGCGCATGCAAAGTTTTGCACCCAAGCCAGGGAATAGGCAATATGCGCCAATGGTGGCATGCGCCCAAGAGAAGAGGAGTCTGGGACACATGCGCCCAAGAGGAGGCATGCACCCTGGGGATTATGCGTCCAGTGCCCATGCGCCCACACAACTCGTGAGAGCATAGTTATGCGCCAGCACACTGTTCTTCTTCTCCAAAATTTCGAGAAGAAGGCCATGGAACCCATGAATTCAAACTCCCATAACTTGGTCAAAACACAATGAAATCTAACTTTTCAAAAGTCTAAGTTGTGTAAAATTAAATTCTCTACCACATGGAACTCTTAGTTTTCAAAAACAAGATGGTTTGATAGATCAAAACGTAAGAAAACTCCAAAAAGTGCATAGTTAGATCTACAATAATATATACATGAAAATACAAAATGACAAGAACAAAAGTAGCTTAGAATGTTGCATAAAAGAGATTAGAACAATAAAATAGAGGGTTCATTCATGAAGCAAGTTGTACTTGCCTATGGAGGTGGATAGGTTTTTAATGGGGAAGAAGAAGAAGTTATGAGAAATAATGAAGAGAGAGAAAAAGTAGGTGGGTTTATAAAAGAAAAAGGGGAAGGGGTTTAACATGATTTTTAAGCCGTATGTTTTGACATAATCCTCCCAACTCTTTCCTCATATGTAGTAATCTTGTATTACTACATAGCAAGAAAGAGTATGGAGGATTATGTCAAAACACACGGCTTAGAAAATTATGACATGTTTGTTTTCCGATACCGCGGTAACATGGTTGTCACATTAAGGGTTTTTGACAAGGTGACATATTGTGAAAAGATATATCCTTATAGTTCTCCTACGGATGTTGAAGAAAATCTCTGTACTTCCTCCGGGTCATGCCGCCAGCTGTGCTGCTTCCCCCTCCTCTTCATGTCTACTTCTTCTCCCCCGACTCTACACTTGAGGTGGATATCATATGTGGCTGAGAGAGTCAAATAAGAAGAAGGGAAGTAGGGAGGAGCAGATGGGTCCAGAGCCATGGTGGAGGAGAAGAGAAGAAAGATGCTTGATCAGAACAGAGGAATTGATGGATGGAAGAGAACTAGAAAGTACTGATCCTTCATGTTGTGAGAACTATGAAGATTGAGAAAGGAGAGGGGGGTTTTTGATTTTTGCATTCATCATCATTAGAGGGAGCAATACTGGAAAAGTTGTGACGTTGATAGCATAAGGGAGGGAGAGTGTGAATGGAGGGAGGGAAGTGGCTGCAATGCTTTCGACGGATGTTCCGACTACCTTTCGACGGACTAGTGATCGATTAGCGACGGATATTTCCAGTTTCTGACTACCTTTCGACGGATGTTCCGTCGCTAACTGGAGATATGAAACTATTTCCAGGTAGCAACGTGTGGTCGACGGAATATCCGTCGGTAACTTTCTGGTGCTATATAGTTCGACGGAATGGCGACGACTGATCCGTCGCCATGGTTCTGGAAATGCCAAGCATTTCCAGCACATGGGCGTCGGATAATCCGTCAGTATTTCGTCGCTAATCCGTGACGGCGATCGATGGAATAGCGACGGAACGATACACTCTGATACGCTATTACGACTGTTTACCGACGGACCACTACGTCGCTAGCCTCTACACAGTTCAGTATTTAATACTTGAAATGGACGAAAGACAGTCGAAAAGTCGTCGCTACTGCTTCGTATTGTGAAGTCGAAAAGCCGTCGCTATGCCGTCGCTTGACGACTACTTATCGACGGATCATTATTAGCGACGAGCTGATTACCGATGGATTATTTTGGCCAAGATCCGTCAGTGATCAGTCGCTAATACAAATTGCCGACGGACGGGCGATGGATCGGGCGGTCGCTAAATGGACATATTTTGGTAGTGATTTAACTGAGCCCGCACGTGCTGGATAGGAGAAAAAAAACCTATACAAGGCACGATGCTATCATTAGGCAAGTCTATCCATTTCATCGAGGCTACTCTTCAAGCATGGCTAGAAGCACAAAATTGTACTGTTTAGAAAATTATTGTAAGTTTTTTTGTGGTAATTTGTATTTGTAACACAAAAAACGCTAAATTGTTGCCCCAACATTACTTAAAAGCATCCAAACAATTTCTTATAATAGAATTTTAAGTACAAAACAATAAACTATATGAATATTATCACTATCAAAATATCTCATATTAGCGACGCCAAACGACGTCGCTAAACAGCCACAAAATGTCGCTAATTGAAAACAGCGACGTATTTAGCAACTTTTTGGGCATGTCGCGTTATTCATGGTCGCTATTAGCGAAAATGTTGCTATTCGTCGCCAAAGCGACATAGATCGGCGATGCACTACGTCGCTAGTATCAGTGACTTTTATCGATAACGATGTTGCTAATTAGCGACGTAACCTTTCGTTGCTGATTATCGCTGTCCGTTCATATTTTAGCGACGTTAAATTAGTAGTTAGCGACATTGTCCGACTCCATATCTGAGAATTTTTTGGTTACCACATCATCATTTTAGCGATATTTTGCGACATTACGATACTTGAATACCGACGTCCAGATACTAGATTAGCTGACCTGTACAGTTTGCCACGTCAAGGCGTCTGCGACGTTCTGCGACGATTAGCGACGTTTGGTTCTCAGGTTTGCGACATTCTAGTGACGTAAGTGTGCGTCATTGACCGTCGATAAATGTCGTTGAACGTCGCTAATTCCAAAAAAATTATAAAAAAATAGCAGGCAGTATGCATTTCACATAAATAATAGTTACATTAAAAACATTGTACCTGTATTTTGTATTTCAGTTTGCAAATAATAGACCCGGAGCAACCCTCTATAGAATTTCCTGGGTTCGCCGACCCCTTCGGTGGAACACTCAACACCGGTAAACCAATATAGAGACAAATAATAATAATGCACTACCAATAATCAAATAAATAGAATTGAACGGTCAGAAAGACAAGAAATAGCCAGGTGGATACAAATCGACTACCAAACGGCTATAAAAAGTGTGTCCGATAATATTCAACATAACATAACACAAATAGTCATACCAGGAATAAAATAAATACATAAACCAACAAATACATAAAGATCCAACAATGGATCACCAACATAACAAATAAAAACAAGTCCAATAAAGGACTACGCCTGGTCAAGATAAGGAGGAGGAGGAGGAGGAGTAGGCAGTGCCTGCACCTGGGACAGCAGGAACCTATACTGCTCCAGGGTCAGCATCACCGATGACGACCCATCAGTAGGAGGAAGAGGGATAATGGAGCCACTGCAGTCGGTATGGATGTCGAAGCATGACCAGGAAGTATCCGCTCCATGGCCATCAGTTTAGAGTTGCTGGACGCCATAACAACCGCCGGCCTCGAAAGCTGCTCGCCAATAGCCGTCTGCGTCACCTGCACTGCATGAACGGCAAGATCCATACTCTCGCCCATCTCCCTAATGGTGTGCTCGAGCATATAAAATCGTGCGGTGAGCGCCGTATCATCCGTCTGCGACTGAGACTGAGGCTGCTCCATCCTCCGTAATAGCTCGTCACACAGCTCAGTAAGCTGGCGACAGAGATCTCCCACTCGGACCGACCCCTCCGAGGGATGTGAGGAATGCACACTAGCAGAGGAGCCTATGGATGACTGCGTCGCCACAAAGGCGTCGTAGGATCCCGTACCATAGTACGTACCCCTCTGAAGACCACCAGCAATGGTCATCCAGAGCTCGTCCATCATCCAAGCTGGAGGGGGCTGCACGAAAGTACCTGCCCCTCCTTTCGCAGATGTACTAGTAAGCTCACACTCTAGCCAAAGATACTCATCCTAGAAATGTACACATCTCGATAAGCATAATATTTACTACCAACCTAGTTGTTCCACGTTTATGGATATATTTGTATATTTCTTAAGTTATAATAAAGTTAGTGACACATAAAGTAATACTTATATAGCTCTGCGTCGCCCGATCATCGATGAGCTTCCCGTCCTTCCGATGGGTAGCCGGGAAGACCTTCACCATGCTAGGGTTCGCACCCTTCTTTACCTGTTATAATAAAATGTTTGTCATTAAAATTAAACATTTTATTACTACTTTTATTAAAATAATATATTACAGTAAAATACGTACCAGGCGACGAAAATATTCTGTCATGGGAATCGAGCCACCACACCACTTTTCTGCCTTCATCCTAGCCACCTTCGCCTTCTCCAACCGTTCCTTATACCTAGGAGCGTCGAATCTAGCCTTCATGGAAGTCCACTGCTCGGGCATGATCCAACCTTGGATCCTTTTTCTGGAACGGTCTCGAGCCTTCTTTTCATCGATTGCATCCCGGATCAACTTGGCGGCAATGACAGGAAATTGCTTCTCAATCGTCTCAGCCCGGTGTGGTGGATAAAAATATGTTTTCTACAAGAATTAAATTAGTTAGCTATACAATATGCATAAAATATGATTTATACTAAAAGCAATATACTTTAGTTACCTTGAAGTGGGCAAACCAGAATGCCTTCCTCTCGACTGAGGCATCCGAGTAGTTGATCCAAGGCCCGCTGTAGTTGGACCTCAGAAATAGCCCCAATGCCCTCTGATCTGCCGGGGGATGATATCTACACAACGATAATTAAATTCATTAACATATAGATATAAGTATGAATAAATGTTAACTAATTAACTTACTTTGTAGGCCCGTCGGACCAAATCTCCATCCTTGTCTCATCCGAAGGGGCGTATAGGGGATCGCTCGAATCATATGTAGACGACATAGGTGCGGCCTCCTCCACCCGCTCCTCCGTCTCCATAGTGCCATCAGCAGGAGGAATGCTGCTGGACGGGCTAGGATCAGGCCTGGAACTGACCGTCCCAGGAGTTCTGCCATGTACCGTCGACACAGATGGAGATTCGAGTGGCTGGTGCACTGGAGTACTATAAGACGAGGGACCGGCACCGTCATCCACTAACGGAGTGCCACTCCCTCCACCGGTGGAACCTCTACCTCCGCAGGATACTCCTCTACTGCTACGGGGGTACGATCCTCTGCGTCTTGTCATACCTGATGGAAATAGATATCTATAAGATAATAATCATGCATTTAATATATCACAGGTTATAAAGATAGACTGGAGCAACTCTCCGTTGAATTTGTAGATAATAAACATGCATTTAACATATCATAATTTATAAAAATAGACCCGGAGCAACCCTCCATTAAATTTCTAGATAATAACCAAGTCTAGATAATAAACTCTATAAACATCCAGAAAGTAAAATAAATATCCAGAAAGTAAAATAAACATCCAAGTATAGATACTAACATCCAGAAACATTCAGAAACATCCAAGTCTAACCCAGAAATAAGTCTACCAGAAACAAAGCCGGTCAAAAATTAATATCCAGAAACAAAGCCAAGTCTAACCCAAAAATAAGTCTACTGTCCTCTACGCAGGCGTAGAGAGATCTCCCTCCTCAGCCACTGCACATTAGTAGGATCCACGCTAGCAAGATCAATATCCAGAGGAGATGGATGACTGGAACTCCCGGTATAGATGTCCTCTGGTGCCACCTCTTCCTTCACAGCAATCTCGGCTTTAGGAATCACTTCCTCCTTAATAGTAAGAGGAAGTTCTTCCTTGACCGTCATCTGTGCAGTCGGTACCACTACCGACTCAGCAGTAGGAGGAAGCATTACCTCCTCAGCAGCAGGAGGTGCCACTACCTCCTCAGCAGTAGGAGGTGCCACTACCTCTCTCAAGCGACGTCCTCGGGTCATGGGTGCCATCTGGTAAGATTGATGAAAACATAGAGATTAATTAAGAATTAAATAAAATAACAATATTAGACGTGTAATGTGGAAGATATTTTACATTTTATTTTACTTTCAATCATCTTCTAAAAATTTATCTTCTTTGTCCTCCGCGTCGTCATCTTCCTTTTCCTTCTCATCTTCGCTTTTATCTACTTCATTTTCCTCTTCGGATACTTCTACCTCTTCTACACGATTAGACGTATAATATAGAACTTTCGTTGTGTCCACGTCAACTGTATTTGTTACGAGAGGTAGCTCGTCCTCCTTATAAGCTATTTTGTCAACATCGTAGGTATTTCTGGCTTTAGTCTTGCATACTGCCCACCAGTCCAACCTAGTTGTTCCCCGTCTAGGATAAGTAGTGAAGTAAACTAGTTGAGCCTAACTTGCTAGGACAAATAGTTCATATCCTTGATATCGAAGACGGTAGTTAATATCTACAAGACCATGCTTATCAATTTTCCAACCTTGATCTTTGATCGGATCGAACCAATCACACCTGAACAACACGATCTTAGCCGGCTCTATGCCGTAGTTATATGTCAACTCCACAATCTCCCGTAAGATGCCATAGAAATTATTGTCCGGATCAACATCTTTGTAGTTTGTAGATCGGATACATAAAAAACTATTTTTGGTCGAATAAAGATCTGGAAAGTTCTCTCTGATCGGAGCGTTTGTTGACTTGAACCTAAACCCATTCACACAATATCTTGGGCATATTTTGACAGAATAAATGGGCCCCTTAGCTAGAGTTCTAAAAGACTCATTCTATAGTATTGCGTCTGGACGATCGACCTAAATACCACAAGATAAGAAATTAAATTCAGCGTTCCGTTAATTACTATGCAAAGTGCATATACGAGAAGTAATTACTGTATCATCTTACATATGCATTCAACCATGAAGGAAAATGATGTCTCATTTTTTGTTCCAGTTCTTCATCCGTTATGTACTTTCTACTCGACCTCACATCATCATTAAATGTGCTAAAAATAACAACACATAAACCAATTAGTGCAATAATAATATTGGATACTATTACATGCATAGATGACGTAAATGTGGACGTATTAGTTACTTAGAGCATCCACAGTGGTAACACTCCAAACCATATTCCAAATCACTTCAAATCATACTCCAATAATTAATTTTGGAGTATTTCCTTCATGTTGGTACACAATGGTATAGTCTAAATAAACAATCCAAATTGACAAATGGCAACACTCCATTTATTTTTCTCCTTATTTTTCTTTCATAATTGACAAGTGGCAACACTCTAAAAAAAGAATGAAGGAAAAAAGTAAATATGGTGGACCCGCAAGTAATATAGCTCAACTAGTGGACTCTCCAAATTTGGAGAGTCTCTTAGCTTTCTACCATTTTTCAAGTGTGAATAAGAGTCCATTGGAACTATCAAGTGCTATAAAATTTGGCTAAAGACCAAATATAGCACTTGAAATTAGTTTCACTGTGGATGCTCTTACCTCTCGAGCTTCTCCACTTCATCCTCGTCGCAGTTGAGCAATATATATAACTGAGTATCCCTTAGTTCCTTGTCATTCAGATATCTTTTCTTCATTTTCTCGGAAGGCTTTTCGAAAGCATTGAAGACTTTCAGTATTGCATCATTAGATTCAAGATATCCATCGTCATTCCTGGGAGCTCTTGTTCTATTAGTAGCAACATATGGCTTGAAATACATCGAGAAGAAGTTTGTAATCTCCTCGAGAACATAGGCTTCACAAATAGAACCCTCGACCCGAGCCTTGTTTTTTTACCTTTCCCTTTAGGTGGTTCAAATGCCGCTCAAATGGGTACATCCACCGATAACCGACATGCCCACCAATACGTGCCTCGTACGATAGATGAATTCGCAAATGCTCCTTGGAGTCGAAGAACTCAGGAGGGAACACCCTCCCAAGTTTGCACAGCATTACTGCAATATCCTTCTCTTGTTTTTCTAGATGATCGACAAGCAACTTAGTAGAACAAAGATCTCTGAAGAATATGCTCAACTCTGTCAACGGATCCAAAACGACCAATGATAATAATTCTCGAAATGCTATCGGAATTAACTTCTCCATAAATACATGACAGTCGTGGCTCTTCATACTCGTCATTTTGTTCTCCTTCGGGTCGACGCATCTTTTTAAATTTGACACGTATTCGTCAGAAAATTTTAGTCCCTGAATCTACCTACAAAGTCTCACTTTATCCTCCCTGTCTAGTAAGAAAATTGCCTTAGGCTGCTTATACTTCCTATTGCATTCTTTTATCAAATGCAACGCAAGACGTCTGCATATATCTTCCAAGTCCAACCTGGCCTTTGGAATGTCTTTCGTCTTTTCCTTTACGTCCATCACAGTATTGATTATGTTGTTAAACACATTCTTCTCGATATGCATGACATCAAGGTTATGTCTGATCAGATTGGTGCTACAATAAGGTAGGTCCCAGAATATACTTATTTTTGTCCAATTTTGAGTGCGGCCAAATTTATCACACTTGTATCCCTTTATAGGCTCTTCGATAACACTTGGAAAATCCTTGACCTCCTTCCATATCGTGCCTCCGATCCACCTTGGCAGAGGATTGGCCTTCTCTACAATGCCGACACGAAATGCATTCCTGTTCCTCCGGAACAGATGGTCCTTCGGCAAGAACTGTCGATGTCAATCGAAGATGTACGGTTTTTCTCTTCGTGTTTTAAACAAAAAGTCTTCGTGCAGTCCATGCAATACAGACATACCATGAGTGCTCCATCCAGATAACATTCCATATACCGAAAAGTCGTTGATGGTCCACATCAGTGCGGCCCTCATCTGAAAATTCTGCTTTCTAGAAACATCGTAGGTGTTGGCATCTACTTCCCACAGCTGATTTAACTCATCTATTAATGGCTGTAAATACACATCGATGTTCCTCTTCAGATTGCTTGAACCCGAGATAATAACGGTGAGAAACATATACGGAGTCTTCATACACATCCAAGGCGGTAGATTGTACGGAGTGACGATCAAAGGCCAACACGAATACTGGGAGCCCGAAATTCTGAATGGGGTAAAACCGTCGGAGGAGAGACCCAATCTGACATTACGCGGATCCGAAGCAAAATCGGGATACTCTCGATCAAAGTGCTTCCATGCTTCCTCATCAGATGGGTGATCCAACACTCCTTCGATGTGTTCCCGTCTGTGCCAGCTCATATTTTCTGTAGTCTCTTTCACTATAAACAACCTCTGCAACCGTGGCATCAACGGCAAGTAGTACATCGAATCGGTAGGCTTTCTTGCACCGGGAGTCCTACTTGAACTTGTTGTCTTGTAGCGATCAATACCACAAAATTTGTACACGTCTTCATCCTTATCGTCTTTGTAGTAAAATATGTACCTGTTGCGACATGCATCAATTTCTTATATCCCATCCAGAGAGATCTCACCATCCTCTCAGACCGGTAGAAGTTTGTAGGTAACTTTGCATCTACCGACAAGATCTCTATATTCAACTCGATGATTCGGTTGTAGTATTCTTGAGACATGTTAAAATCGAACTTGATGCTCAGCAGTCTTGCAACCACCTCCAACGGTGAATGATTATCACAACCACGATACAAAGGAGTCCTTGCATTCTCCAACAACTCCATGAACTTCGCAGCATCGACATTCGGTGCCTCCTCTGCCGCATCATAATTGTCTGGATCGAAACTGGGCCCTACAGCATCAAAAACCATGTTCACGCACCGTTCATCGTAACCAGCATGGTCATGCACATCTATATACGAGAAATTAGGCTCCAGCTCCGATGCTAAAGGCACAAGTTCTCTGTGTTACGTCCAATGATAGTAACTCGGCATAAAACCTCTCGAGTACAAATGATATGTCACATCCACTTCTGGATGATATTTTATGTTACGACATCTCATCACACATGGACACTTAAGTTTGGTACGATCCATGTACTAAGGGAACGCCTTGGCGAACTGCTGGAATTTCTCTACCCCATGTATACATTCATCCCACACACCATATATGTCATCCGGATGAAGATTATACATCCACGAACGATGCCGCAGATAGTAATTCATATCCATTTGACAATAATTCTGCAAAGATAAATACACATTATTCGAGTATATTCCAAATTGATGCATATAGACACATGAGTATCAAATGAGTGTCGTCACATGCTCAACAAGAAGGCCCCCTCTCTGACCCTCCTGTCCAACCTCCCACTACTTCCCTGCTTCTCATTCGACTCTCTCAACATCCTATTCAGCATCATATGATATCTTCCTCAACCTCAGTCTAGAGAAGTATAGAAATATTAATGTTAAACAAGGTTCATAGTATCGGTATCAGTATCGAAATCGGTTTCGGTATCATTTATGGTTGATATCGAAACCGGTTCTGAATACGGTTGATATCGAAATTGATTTCGGTATCTTTTCGGTATCAATATTAATGTTAACCAATCAAATTTTTTTTTTACTTCTAATATTTTGAATATTCACGTTTGACTCTATATTGTGCTCTACTAACGGAAGCTATGAGATTCATGATATCAACCGTAAATGATACCGATAACGATACCGATATTGAAACCGATAAAGTGAACCTTGGTTAATATTAATATTTCCACACTTCTTTAGGGTGAGGTCGAGGTAGATATCCTATGATACAGAATAGTCGGCTCAATGACCCGAATGAGAAGAAAGAAAGTAGGGAAGCTCACTCTATACACTATAGGATACTACGATATACTACTAGTATACTCACTCTATACACTCTTACTTGTGCAAGCCTTTTGAGGCAATCAGCGTTATACTAGATTTTCGAAAAAAATTTATAACTCTGATAGGCCCAAAAGGCTTGGCATAAGTAAATTTAATTTCTATAGAAGGGCACAAAACACTGTACCAATCATACCTACACTTCTAGGTTACTTTATACACTGTAGGTACTAGGATACTTCTTATCAAGGTTCTCAGAGTAGTTAATCCCCAATATCTTAGGATACTCTATACACTCTAGGTCCAAGGATACTCTATACACTCTAGGGGATACTCTATAGGTACGAGGATACTCTAAACACTCTAGGTACTAGGATACTCTATACACTTCTTAGGATACTCCATACACTCTGGGTACTGGGATACTCTATACACTCTAGGTACTGGCACAACCTACATATATACTCACACATATATATGTAAATCTCAGCAAAACTAAACCCCGAAACTATATAGCCTTTAACCTATATGTGTAACTCTGAAAACTGAATTGCATCTAACTAAATTAATCCCACGCATATATATATATATATATATATATATATATATATATATATATATATAATATATATATATATATATATATATATATATATAACATATACATAACTGGTAACCCATGAATAACTTATAAACTTTAATATAACCTACCTAATCTGAACAGAACTTCACCTCAATCTCAGAAAAACTCACAGATAGAAGGAACCTGGCAACCCTCACAAATACAACCCCACATGGCTATACTCTCATAAACATACATCATATATATATTTATCAGATATTATATACAAACTCACATAACCTCAGATATCTATAAATACTCATATCACACACACACACACACACACACACACACACACACACACACACACACACATATATATATATATATATATACAAAAATGCTCCAAAACCAACCGGTTGGTTTTGTATTGTAAAACTACCTTATGTTTCATGGACTAGATTAGAATTTAGTGGTTGAGATTAAAAGGTGTAGATCCCACCACCTTTTAAGTCATTTAGTCTCAACCATGCAATTCCAATCCAACGTGTATAACATAGGTTGGTTTCATAATACAAAACCATCCGGTCACTCCTATATATATATATATATATATATATATATATATATATATATATATATATATATATATACAATCTCAGAAAACTAAGAACTCTCAAAACCCAAATTTGTAGCAGGGGGGTTTCTGTGTGCATGTATCGTGTCAGTGCGTCTGTATCGTGTTAGTGTGTATGTCAGTGTGCCTGTATCGTGTCGTGTCGGTTAGGGTTAGGTATACCTGTACGGGGTTGGGTCGGGGTCGTCGGAGCAGAGAACGAGGGGGGTTGGCGGTGGAGGAGCGGCGACTAGGACACCAGCGGGCGAGGGGGTCACCGGGGCAGGGAATGGGAGGAGGGGTGTCGCCGGAGGGAGGGGTCACCGGAGGGGAGGGGGTCGCCGGGGAGATGGGGTCGCCGGAGACGAGAGGGTAAAAGGGAGAAATATTTGGGGTTCTCGAATAGGAGAATGAAATTTTGGGTAAAAAAATGAAATCGGTTGGGCCAGCAAACCCTATATAAAATATTTTAGCGACGTCGAAAGAAGACGTCGCTAAAGGTTGCTGTTTACTAACAAACCGACGACATTCTGGTGTAGGCGTCACAAAACATCGCTGAATAAAACAAATTAGCGACGTTCTGCGACTAAACCACGATATCTTCTTTCCAAACCATAATGCTAGTCGCTAACAGTCGCTAAACGTCGCTGATAGGGATGTTCAGCGACGGCAGTGTGATACGTCGCTAAAGACACAAAAAATAGCGACGTATTTATCCTAAATCGCTAATTTCGTCACCAAAATGAGATATTTTGGTAGTGTATGTATAGAACAAAAAGTTTGGAAAAATACAAAAAGGAATACAAATCGCCAAAAGGAATAGTGTAATATAGGTTTTTTTAGGGTGCTGTTATTAGCACTCCTAAAATGTCATTCAACACTCCTCTTTAATTTTTTTAATATTCAAATTCCAAATTTACCCCTGTATTAATATTATTGGCACTCCTACCTCCACACATGCACAAATTAATGCTATATTTAATGCATGGATAGATTTGTAATTTGAATGTTAAAAAAATTAAAGAGGAGTGCTGAATGACATCTTAGGAGTGCTAATAGCGGCATCCTTTTTTTAATCTTTTTTACTTGAATGATGTCATACTAACAGTAGCATTTGCGGTCTGGGGTTTAGGAACTGGAAGTTTGATCGTTCATTTAAAAAAATTAGAAGAAAAGAATAAGTTATGATTACACTACCAAAATACAGCCATTTTAGCGACGGACAATGTCATACTAACCGTAGCATTTACCGTCTGGGGTTTAGGAACTGGCAGTTTGATCGTTCATTTAAAAAAATTGGAAGAAAAGAATAATTTATGATTACACTACCAAAATACAGCCATTTTAGTGACGGATAACGTCTGTCGCTAATAGTAATGGACACCCGACTAAGTACAGACTGATTGCCGTCGAAAAGCTGATTTTTTATTTATTTTAAGGCCAAGCAAAGGTCGTCAATCCGTCGTTAAGTCGTCGAAGATATAGCGACGGATCATGAAGTCATAGATATGACGTCATTTAGTTGTCAAAAGTTGACGAGAAATGTTGAAAAAATTAGCGCAAAATTTAATGACAATATAGCGACGGATATTCCGGAGGCCATCTAAGGGGATATAGCGACGAACTAGCGACAAAAATATCCGTCGCTATTGTCACTACCACTTTTTTAGCTTGAGGGTATTTTGGTCATTTTTGAAATTTTGGAAATTATTTAGAATTATTATTTATTATTTAGATTTATTAGAATTAATGTGATTTTTAGAGATTTTTAGTATAATTGATTTTGGTGTTTTAGTTGACTTTGACTAATGTTGACTTTGGAGACTAACCTAGTGGCTAACCTAGGTCATGACTATGTGATTAGGATAGGGAAACCTAGGTTGACTTAAGTTAGTGATAATTAACCCATTAGAATTTATTTTGGGAAAATAGGATTTGAATTGTTTAAGGAATGGCTTGTGAAATCACAAGTCATTATTGTGACTTAATAGCCCATAGGCCCACACCATGAACCAACCCTAACCCTAATCAACCCATGGCAGCCACATTGATCCTTTTTCCCTATTTAAGCCCCTCCTAGAAATTAGGGCTAGCCTCCTTAGGAATTATTTGCTATTTTGGAAGAGGTGAGTCTCCATCTTTCTAAAATCATAAAAAATCCATTTCAACTCCATTTTTCTCCAAACCAATTGAATAAGACCTAATTTTAGTCTACTTGCTGTTGGTAATGAGTTTTTACAGGAAAGAAACAATTTGTGGGAGTTTGGTGGCTTGAGGAACCCTTTCCATTTGAGGATTTTGACCCTTTGCTCATCAATAGGTATATTTCAATCTACTCCATATAATTTCTGTTTAATTGCATTTCTAGGATGCCCTAGCCCTAACCAAGCTGTAGGAATAGCTACCCCTAGAATTCGAGTCCATTTCGTGTCCGTATCGGACACGTATCAATCCATGTGTGTAGGTGTTTGGTAAAATGTCTCAAAGGGCATTTCGACCTAATTTTAGATTTATGTTTGAATAGGAAATTAGGATTTGATCTCGCTTGTGCATTTCTTGTGCTCTGAACACGTTTTCGTGTTGTGTCGTGTCGTATTTTGGATACGTACACGTGGTCGTGCACACGCACGCGCGGGCAGGTGGCATGCCCTGCTACTCGGGCGGAACTGCTCTGTGAACACAGCATTTCGACCCACGAAACTCAACACACACGTTGTGTCCATGACTGACACGAGAACCTCAGGCTGACACGAACGCTTGTGTCATGTCGGACACAGATTTGTGCCTGCACTGTTCGTGCACTGTGTGGTTCAGTGCACTGGATATTGATTTCTTGTTTAATTCATTTTAAATGTTTTAAACTATGGTTTAATTGATTAATTAGATCCTATATATGTAGTATAATGTCTGTTATATTAGATTACATGATTAACTTAGGTTTTAATGAGGAATTTGGATTCGAACATGGGATTTTGGCATTCAATAATACATTTCTGATACATTGTCATTTCAGTGTTGTCCTAACTTAATTTCCTGATTTGAATGATGGTGTTTCAACTGTTATATGTTCCACATGTTTGGTTGGTCATGTGGTTTAATTTTTGGCATTCGAAATTGGCTCTTGGTTTGTAATCAGGATTTTGATATATGGGATTGACAAGTTACATACACAGTTTCAGGATTCTGAACCTTAAATCCTATTCCTATTGATGTTGTTTTCCCTGATTTCATATGACCCACACATCATTGCCATGTTAGTTTATATTACAAATTGAATGGGCTTTTGGATTTGTGAAAGGTATGTTAGGCATTAAGTTTGATTTCGAACTAAATTGATACATAACTGAGATTGATGAATTATTCCTAAAACTGAGATTTGGAAACCTGAGACTTGTTCACTGTAAACTAGGAATTGAATGAAGGTTTGATATGCCGTTTCCTTTCCTTTTGAGAACTGATAACTGAAATGTTTTCCCTTCCATAAAAACTGAGAATAGCTTTCAAAACCTGAGATTCAATTGTTAAACTGAGATTGTGTGGACTGGTTAATTAGTTCACTGATTTCCTTGTTTCTTACTGTTTTCCTGAACTTTCTCTTCACATGCCATTGTTTTCAATGATTAAATTCATATGCATTAGACTTGATTTGAATGAATGTTGATATACTGATTCCCTTTCCTTTTCAAAATCTGAATTAGAATGTTCCTATTAAACTGGATTTGGTTTCCTGTTATGAACTGGAATTTCATAGTGATCCCAGGTTACACACACTCACTGTCCCATTCCAGTACTCACTGATTACAGGATCACCTACACACCCAAGTGTCACATGCCTCACCTATACAGGTTGCCATTCCTGTTTTTCCTATTTGTCTCACTCATCACACACACTCTCACTCATGACTAACACACACATATACACCACATCCCCTTCCTTTTTCTCTACATGTGTATCCTATGTATATGAGTATTCTTTTATATATATTAGTTATATATATGTATGTGTGACATGTATCATAGGTAGCCTATAGCTAATGTATGTTCTATATTATAATATAGCTATATCTATATGTGTATACATATTATATATATATTGACATGTATTGTGTGGGTATGGTATGGTTCATAGGCATGGTATAGCCTATGGCCTAGGCTCTTAGTCTATGGGTGTATTTGTTAGACCTAGTTTGGAGTTTAGAATAGACTGTTAGCCTTGATAGAACCTAGAATAGCTTGTTTGACCTAGTGAGGATTGGTTAGACCTAGTTGACCATAGTTTGACTTAGGTTTGGCTTGGTTGACCTAGTTTGACTTCTAGGGTTGACCAGAGTTGACCAAGAGTTGACTTTGGTCTAGATTGACCTAGATTCATGTAGTATGCATCGTAGTGCATCTTATTACTATTCTGGACTTGTTGTGACTTATACTGTTCTAAATAGGAGCTAGACACCACTCCTCGGACATTTCTTTCATCTCGGACATTCAGTTAGCAGGTGAGTACATTCTCTGATCTTTTTATACCTGTCTGGACTATATTCTTGCTCTAGATTACTCTACATGATGCTGACATGTATATTCATGGATTAGTACTATATGGATCCCTTCCTGAGATGTTATTCCTCTTCGGGTACATCGGGTATTTTATGTTCATGTACTTTATCATGTGCATCAGGTACTCCTTGTACTCGTACTAGTTCATGTTATTACATGTTCTCATGTGCTTTCATATGCTTTATCACGTGCCTCATGTACTACTCATTACATGAGTTCACGTATCTTAGTTGTATTCATGTGCTTATAACGTAACTTGAATGAATCCTTGTGTATTGATTGGGGTGGGGTGAGTAGAATTGGTTATGTGATCATTATCCCCAGTAGCTGTATAAATGTGCCTCCTTATTTGTATTCATGTGCCCCTAAGCCGTTTACATAACCATATTGTACTCTAAATCACTTAGCCCTTAAAGTCTCTACTATCATGTATTTACTTTCAGTTAAAAAATATCTCCTGTTTACTTGTACTTCCATTCCGCACTTTCTGTATTTTACTCTATTGCATGATTTATACTCCTAACCTGCTATGAACTGTTTGAGAGATATGTACTCGTTCCCGTCCTGACTGGACCTGTTGAAAATTTTACAGAGGACGAGGAGGAGGCCTGCTTAGACACTTATTATGGGACAGCCTTAGAGGACACTTGCGATCCGGACTTCCAGTCGGATCCCTTAGCAGTAGAGACAGTTGCTCCATAGTTAGCTTATCTTATTTCATAGTATTTGGAGTTGAGTTGTATATACATTTGGGATCTATTTTATGCCTGGATGTTGTGAAGTTTATTATAGACACTTAGCTCTC
This sequence comes from Iris pallida, assembly GCA_029216955.1. Taxonomy (NCBI): domain Eukaryota; kingdom Viridiplantae; phylum Streptophyta; class Magnoliopsida; order Asparagales; family Iridaceae; genus Iris; species Iris pallida. Next base: position 8,752,540 of record JANAVB010025196.1, on the reverse strand, counting down.
TCTCTCTCTACTGTTTTTCTGTGGATTTAGATCTTGCATCTTATTATCTATCTATCTTTCTTTAATGTTCTACCTTAGCTGTGATTGAGATATATTCTGTTATGACACCCCCATTCGGAGAGTATAACTGTTTATTACCTTGAACTGTTAGATGTTGTGATCTAGGACAGCGTTCTATCGCCGAACTGCGACGTAGGCTGGACGTACCCACGTCTCGTGCCCTGACTCTAGGGTGCAGGTCGTGACACATTTTTAGTGGTGGCCTATGCAGGTCTACGTTGAAAATGTAGTGGTATTCGAACTAGAATATCACTGCAGCCTACAGTAGGAATTAACATATTTTTGAAGGTACTCAATCACACTAGGAAAAACTCCTTTTCAGATTCCGTATATCTATTGTCTTCCTTAGAAATTTTAAACTGTCCTTCCTTGATATTTCGATTCATTCTCAGTAATTGTTTCTTATTTGATCTGTGTCTCCAGGATGGTTGAGACGCGATCGCATCGCCCCATGACGGAAGATGCTGGAGAGGGGTCTGCCACCTCTCGTGTCCAGCAGCCAGCTTCCAGTGCCACAGGGCCAGTGCAGCCCTCATGAGTCGGTGTTTCTGCCACTTTTGGAGGAGCACCTCCACCAGTCAGGAGGCCAGTTGTAATTCCTGAGATCCTTCCACCGCAGCAGCCTCCGTCTGCGGGGATGGTAGATGCTGCACATCTCTTCTCCTTCGTGGAGAGGATTCTTGAGTCCCACCAGCAGCAGCAGACGAGACAGACTGCAGATTTCAGGCAGGGGATCGATGAGGCACACCAGCTGGTTCATACTACAATCGAGATGATCACAGCTCAGGGGACCCAGCTGCAGCCCCGTCGAAGGGAGAAGGACATTCAGGACTTCCAGAAGATGTATCCTCGGGAGTTCTTCGGCACAGAGGGCATCCATATTGCAGACGACTGGATAAAGCATATTGAGGAGATCTTCCGACTGGCGGAGATACTAGATCGACTCTAGATCGAGGCGGCGGTCAGTCAGATACAGGACTTAGCCCGTGTGTGGTATCAGACAGATCCCAGGGTGGGAGTTGAGGGCCAGACTTGGGCCCAGTTCAAGGAGCTGTTTAAGGAGCAGTTCTTTCCTAATGTTGCCTTGGGAGGTATCAAGGCACAGTTCGAGGCTCTGGTTCAGGGGAACCAGACGGTAGCTGAGTATGCCGGGGAGTTCTGCAGATTGGCCCGGTTCATTGATGACTTGTCTGAGAAGACGAAGGCGAGGAAGTTTCATCGGGGCGTGATTAGAGAGGTTCGATCGCTGACTAAGAGCGACCGGAATGCCACTTTTGCTGAGATATTTTCTGGGGCTATGGCGGTGGAAGACGACCTAGGGCTGAAGCAGAAGAGGGGTCGTGACTTCCAGGGTGGCAGCAGCAGTCAGGGACAGGCCAAGAGGCCTCACTTCCAGCAGATGTATCAACAGCAGAGGCCAGCTCAGCAGTATCAGCAGCAGGGTCGTGTACCTTTTCAGCAGGTGCAGCAGCAAAAGAGGCATCAGCAGCAGGCACCCCCTCAGCAGCAAGTAGTCGTTTGTGCCTTCTGCAAGAAGCCGGGGCACATAATCCATGAGTACAGGAAGAAGCTAGGCAAGTGCCTTCTTTGTGGTGCGGGAGATCACCAGTTGAGGGACTGTCCTGGGGCTTTTGGGCAAGGACAGCAGGGAGGTGGACCCAAGGCTCCAGTAGGCCAGCAGAGGGGACCAGTCCTGCAGACCCAGTAGCAGATGTTCCAGCAGCACCAGCAGCAGGCACGAGGTGGACAGTAGGGGCGAGCTTTCGCCATGGCAGCTGAGGATGCTGAGGCCATCGGAGAGCTGATAGCAGGTTCGATTCTCCTAGATTCCCTTCAAGTATTTGAACTCTTTGATTCCGAGGCTTCCTACAGCCTTATGTCAGTATCGTATGCTATTAGACACAGTTTGGTTTCTGAACCATTGCCTAGGACCTGTAAGATCACGACCGGGGGTGGGGTCATCCTCGTGAGTGATGTTTGCAGAGGACGGAGCGTCTTATTGGGAGGCCGAGAGTTGGGAGTGAGTTTACTCGTCATGCCTTTACCGAACTACAATATAGTATTAGGTATAGACTGGCTGAGTAGACACCACGCCCGTATTGATTGCCGAAGGGGTAGAGTTTTGTTCGGGACGCCAGGAGAGCCAGAGTTTGAGTACACCCGGCGGCAGACAGAACAGGACGACAGAGTTTTCTGTGGAGCATCAGTCGAGGAGCAGGTGGCTCCGCATCCCTTGATCGCAGAGTTTATGGACGTATTCCCAGAGGAGTTGCCAGGGCTTCCACCGGACAGAGATGTAGAGTTCTCGATAGACTTGGTTCCCGGCACGGAATCGATCTCCCAGCATGTCTATCGAGTGAACAACAGCGAGTTGGTGGAGCTGAAGAAGCAGGTGGATGAGTTGCGGGACAAGGGGTTCATCCGTTCGAGTTCTTCATCTTGGGGTGCACCGGTACTCTTCGTACCCAAGAAGGATGGATCGGTACGGATGTGTATCAACTACAGGGCACTTAACAACCTGACAATCAAGAACAGATAGCCACTGCCGTGGATCGATGATCTCTTTGATCATTTGAGCGGAGCTCGGGTGTTCTCGAAGATTGATTTGAGGTCAGGTTATCACCAGGTGAAGGTGAAGAGGGAGGATATTCCCAAGACCGCTTTCAGGGCGCGGTACGGGCAGTTTGAGTTTTTGGTTATGCCGTTTGGGCTAACCAATGCACCAGCAGTATTTATGAATCTAATAAACAAGGTGTTCCACCAATACTTAGACAAGTTCGTGGTGGTGTTCATTGATGATATCTTGGTATATTCCAAGACAGAGGAGGAGCACGAGGAGCATCTGCGGATAGTGCTAGAGACTCTCAGGAGGGAGCAGCTTTATGGAAAACTCTCCAAGTGTGAGTTTTTCTTGGACCGGGTAGACTTCTTGGGACATGTGGAGACTGGAGATGGTATCTCAGTTGACCCCAAGAAGATCGTAGAAGTTGAGGCTTGGACAACGCCGACTTCCGTGGCAGAGATCAGGAGTTTCCTGGGGCTAGCAGGATACTATAGAAGATTTGTACAGGATTTCTCCCGGGTTGCAGAGCCGTTGACACAGTTGACCCGGAAGGATACTGAGTTTGTTTGGTCAGAGGAGTGTCAGGCAGCTTTTGATGAGTTGAAGAAGCGGCTTACGACAACTCCGATTCTGACATTGCCTTCAGGATCAGGTAGATTCACTATTTATAGTGATGCTTCAGGGAAGGGGCTGGGTTGCATCTTACAGCAGCATGGGAAGGTGATTGCCTATGCTTCGAGGCAATTATGTCCCCATGAGAAGAACTACCCTACCCATGACCTGGAGCTGGCAGCGGTGATTTTTGCTTTGAAGTTGTGGAAGCACTATCTGTATGACGAGAGGGTAGAGATTTTCACAGATCACAAGAGCTTAAAGTATGTGTTTACACAGAAAGAGCTCAACATGAGGCAGCACAGATGGCTAGAGTTGATGAAGGAATTTGACATCTCACTTCAGTATCACCCAGGGAAGGCCAACGTGGTTGCCGATGCCTTGAGTAGGTATTCGACAGCCATGTGTTTGACCATGGATCGGCATTTGCTTGCAGACTTGGAGAGCCTTGGGATTGAGGTGATTGTGCCTGGGGTGCAGATGCAGTTATGGGGCCTTCAGATACAGTCGAACTTGATAGACAGGATCAAGGCGACACAGTTCGAGGATGTGGCTCTATGGTGTATCCGAGAGTAGGTTCGTGCAGGGTTGGTGGATGGCAAGTTTTCACTTGTAGAGGATGGTGCCCTGAGGTACGATTCCCGGTTATATGTGCCTAGCGGGAAGCTCAGAGAGCAGATCATACAGGAGGCTCACAGATCGCAGTACTCTATACATCCTGGTGCCAACAGGATGTACAGGGATCTGCGAGAGCATGTCTGGTGGTACGGGATGAAGTGGGAGGTGTCCCACTTCGTAGCTAGATGCTTGGTCTGTCAGCAGGTCAAGGCAGAGAGGCAGAGGCCCGGAGGATTATTGCAGTCGTTGCCCATTCCTGAGTAGAAGTGGGAACATATCACCATAGATTTGTATCGGGGTTGCCGCGTACACCAGAAGGGAGAGACGTGATTTGGGTCATCGTTGACAGGTTGACCAAATCGGCCCATTTCTTGCCATTCAAGGTGGGTACGTCTACAGAGAGGCTTGCAGAGTTGTATATGAGACAGATAGTCAGGATTCACGGAGTTCCCGTCAGCATAGTCTCAGATCGGGATAGTCGCTTTACTTCCTATTTTTGGAGGAGTCTGCAGACTTGTTTGGGCACTCAGCTCAAGTTTAGTACTGTATACCACCCAGACGGACGGACAGTCAGAGAGGACTATTCAGACCCTTGAGGACATGCTGCGGACGTGCGTCCTAGATTTTGGAGGTTCCTGGGAGGATCACCTATATTTGGTGGAGTTTGCTTATAATAACAGTTATCAGGCCAGCATTGAGATGTCACCGTTTGAGGCTCTGTACGGGCGTAGGTGTCGTACACCCTTATCTTAGGATGATGTTGGAGAGCGAGCTTTACTGGGACGAGAGATGGTTGTTGACGCAGCCGAGATGGTGAAGCTCATCAGGGATAGACTTTGCGTCGCGCATGACATACATCGGCACTGGACCGATTGCCACCGGAGGCCGTTGGAGTTTGAGGTACAAATTTAGAGATAGGATTAGAATTAGGTTGTGTTTTGTTTTGTTTTGTTTGATTGATCATGTTTGATTTTTAGTAACTTGAGACCTTGCTTGTGATTAGGTTGGAGACATGGTTTTTCTGCGAATATCTACGACTCGTGGTACGATACGTTTTGGTGGAGGTGGGAAGCTTAGCCCACGCTTTATCGGCCCTTTCGTTATCAGAGGGAGAGTCGATAATGTGGCATACAGGCTAGATTTGCCACCTGCACTAGTGGAAGTTCACAACGTATTCTACGTATCACAGTTGAGACGGTACGTGGCTGACCCCAACCATGTGCTCGATTATTCGGAGATTGAGGTTGGACCTACTCTCAGTTATCCAGAGCAGCCTGTGGAGATTCTGGATCGCCGAGAGAAGGTATTGAGGAACCTGGTGATACCCTTGGTACGCGTCGCATGGAGGCATCATTCTCCAGGAGAGTCTACCTGGGAGCAGGAAGATAAGATGCACGAGCAGTACCCCTATCTTTTTGGACGTTGAGGTATACTTTTCTATCCTTCTCAGCAGTTTAGTTTCACCTTTAATTTCGAGGACGAAATTGTTTTAAGGAGGGTAGATTTGTCACTACCACTTTTCTAGCTTGAGGGTATTTTGGTCATTTTGGTCATTTTTGAAATTTGGAAATTATTTGGAATTATTATTTATTATTTAGATTTATTAGAATTAATGTGATTTTTAGAGATTTTTAGTATAATTGATTTTGGTGTTTTAGTTGACTTTGACTAATGTTGACTTTAGAGACTAACCTAGTGGCTAACCTAGGTCATGACTATGTGATTAGGATATGGAAACCTAGGTTGACTTAAGTTAGTGATAATTAACCCATTAGAATTTATCTTGGGAAAATAGGATTTGAATTGTTTAAGGAATGGCTTGTGAAATCAAAAGTCATTATTGTGACTTAATAGCCCATAGGCCCACACCATGAACCAACCCTAACCATAATCAGCCCATGGCAGCCACATTGATCCTTTCCCCCTATTTAATCCCCTCCTAGAAATTAGGGCTAGCCTCCTTATGAATTATTTGCTATTTTGGGAGAGGTGAGTCTCCATCTTTCTAAAATCATAGAAAATCTATTTCAACTCCATTTTCCTCCAAACCAATTGCAATAGGACCTAATTTTTGTCTACTTGCTGTTGGTAATGAGTTTTTGCAGGGAAGAAACAATTTGTGGGAGTTTGGTGGCTTGAGGAACCCTTTCCATTTGGAGATTTTGACCCTTTGCTCATCAATAGGTATATTTCAATCTACTCTATATAATTTCTGTTTAATTACATTTCTAGGATGCCCTAGCCCTAACCTAGCTGTAGGAATAGCTACCCCTAGAATTCGAGTCCATTTCGTGTCCGTATCGGACACGTATCAACCCATGTGTGTAGGTGTTTGGTGAAATGCCTCAAAGGGCATTTCGACCTAATTTTAGGTTTGTGTTTGAATAGAAAATTAGGATTTGATCTCGCTTGTGCATTTCTTGTGTTCTGAACACATTTTTGTGTTGTGTCGTATCGAATTTCGACACGTACACGCGGTCGTGCACACACGCGTGCTGGCAGGTGGCATGCCCTGCTACTCGGGCGGAACTGCTCTGTGCACACAGCGTTTCGACCTACGAAACTCAACTCACACATTGTGTCCATGACTGACACGAGAACCCCAGGCTGACACGAACCCTTGTGTCGTATCGGACACGGATTCGTGCCTGTACTGTTCGTGCACTGTGTGGTTCAGTGTACTGGATATTGGTTTCTTGTTTAATTTGTTTTAAATGTTTTAAACTGTAGTTTAATTGATTAATTAGATCCTATATATGTAGTATAATCTATGTTACATTACTTTTAATGATTAACCTAGGTTTTAAAGAGGAATTTGGATTCGAACTTGGGATTTTAGCATTCACTGATACATTTCTGATACAGTGTCATTTCAGTGTTGTCCTAACTTAATTTCCTGATTTGAATGATGGTGTTTCAACTGTTATATGTTCCACATGTTTGGTTGGTCATGTGGTTTAATTTTTGGCATTCGAAATTAGCTCTTGGTTTGTAATCAGGATTTTGATATATGGGATTGACAGGTTACATACACAGTTTCAGGATTCTGAACCTTAAATCCTATTACTATTGATGTTGTTTTCCCTTATTTCATATGACCCACAAATCATTGTCATGTTAGTTCATATTACAAATTGAATGGGCTTTTGGATTTGTGAATGGTATGTTAGGCATTGAGTTTGATTTCGAACTAAATTGATACATAACTGAGATTGATGAATTATTCCTAAAACTGAGATTTGGAAACCTGAGACTTGTTCACTGTAAAATAGGAATTGAATGAAGGTTTGATATGCCGTTTCCCTTCCTTTTGAGAATGGATAACTGAAATGGTTTCCCTTCCATAAAAACTGAGAATGGCTTTCAAAACCTGAGATTCAATTGTTAAACTGAGATTGTGTGGACTGGTTAATTGGTTCACTGATTTCCTTGTTTCTTACTGTTTTTCTGAACTTTCTTTTCACATGCCATTGTTTTCAATGATTAAATTCATATGCATTAGACTTGATTTGAATGAATGTTGATATACTGATTCCCTTTCCTTTTCGAAATCTGAATTAGAATGTTCCTATTAAACTGGATTTGGTTTCCTGTTATGAACTGGAATTTCATATTGATCCCAAGTTAAACACACTCACTGTCCCATTCCAGTACTCACTGATTACAGGATCACCTGCACACCCAAGTGTCACATGCCTCACCCACACAGGTTGCCATTCCTGTTTTTCCATTCCTGTTTTTCCTATTTGTCTTACTCATCACACACACTCTCACTCATGACTAACACACACATATACACCACATCCCCTTCCTTTTTGTCTACATGTGTATCCTATGTATATGAGTATTCTTTTATATATATTAGTTATATATATGTATGTATGACATGTATCATAGGTAGCCTATAGCTAATGTATGTTCTATATTATAATATAGCTATATCTATATGTGTATATATATTATATATATATTGACATGTATTGTGTGGATATGGTATGGTTCATAGGCATGGTATAGCCTATGGCCTAGGCTCTTAGTCTATGGGTGTATTTGTTAGACCTAGTATGGAGTCTAGAATAGACTGTTAACCTTGATAGAACCTAGAATAGCTTGTTTGACCTAGTGAGGATTGGTTAGACCTAGTTGACCATAGTTAACATAGATTTGACTTGGTTGACCTAGTTTGACTTCTAGGGTTGACCAGAGTTGACCAAGAGTTGACTTTGGTCTAGATTGACCTAGATTCATATAGTATGCATCGTAGTGCTTCTTATTGCTATTCTGGACTTGTTGTGACTTGTACTGTTCTAAATAGGAGCCAGACACCACTCCTCGGACAGTACTTTCATCTCGGACATTCAGTTAGCAGGCGAGTACATTCTCTGATATTTTCATACTTGTCTGGACTATATTCTTGCTCTAGATTACTCTACATGATGCTGATACGTATCTTCACGGATTAGTACTATATGGATCCCTTCCTGAGATGATATCCCTCTACGGGTGCATCGGGTATTTAATGTTCATGTACTTTATTATGTGCATCAGGTACTCCTTGTACTCGTACTAGTTTATGTTATTACATGTTCTCATGTGCTTTCATGTGCTTTATCACGTACCTCATGTACTACTCATTACATGAGTTCACGTATCTTAGTTGTATTCATGTGCTTATAACATAACTTGAATGGATCCTTGTGTATTGATTGGGGCGGGGTGAGTAGAATTGGTTATGTGATCATTATCCCAGTAGCTGTATAAATGTGCCTCCTTATTTGTATTCATGTGCCCCTAAGCCATTTACATAACCATATTGTACTCTAAATCACTTAGCCACTTACAGTCTCTACTATCATGTATTTACTTTTAGTTGCAAAATATCTCCTGTTTACTTGTACTTCCATTCAGCACTTCCTGTATTTTACTCTATTGCATGATTTATACTCCTAACCTGCTATGAACTATTTGAGAGATATGTGCTCGTTCCCGTCCTGACTGGACCTGTTGAAAATTTTACAGAGGACGAGGAGGAGGCCTGCTTAGACACTTATTATGGGACAGCCTTAGAGGACACCTGCGATCCGGACTTCCAGTCGGATCCCTTAGCAGTAGAGACAGTTGCTCCATAGTTAGCTTATCTTATTTTATAGTATTTGGAGTTGAGTTGTATATACATTTGGGATCTGTTTTATGCCTGGATGTTGTGGAGTTTATTATAGAAACTTAGGTCTCTCTCTACTGTTTTTCTGTGGATTTAGATCTTGCATCTTATCATCTATCTATCTTGCTTTCATGTTCTACCTTAGCTGTCATTGAGATATATTCTGTTATGTCACCCCCATTCGGGGATTATAACTGTTTATTACCTTGAACTGTTAGATGTTGTGACCTAGGACAGCGTTCTACCATCGACACTGCAGCGTAGGCTGGACGTACCCACGTGTCGTGCCCTTACTCTAGGGTGCGGGTCGTGACAGCTATATGTCCAGCCCTAACTTAAATTTAACTGACGGAGGGGGGAACGTTTCATTCCCCCAAATTTTCTCATTCTTTTTCTCTCTCTCTCTTCCTCCGGCGCGCAGAGCTCTCTCTCTCCAGGTAATCCTCTCTCTCTCTCTCTCTCGGTGGTCGGGGCGGCGGGAGCCGAGGGTAGTTGGGGTGTGGGTCGCGGTGGTGGGCATGGGATTGCTGGGGGTAGGGAAGAAGAGGTGGGTTTCGGGGTGGGGGTGGTGGAGGTGGGGGTCGCGGGAGGGGTGGGGTAAGGTAGCGGGGGGTTGGGCAGCGGGAGGGGGGGTTTCGGGCTGGGTGTGTTGGGTGTCGACGGTGGGGGAGTAGGGCAGCAGAGGGGGGCCGGTGGTGGGGGTAGTGGTGGTCGGCGGTGGTGGAGGAGGGGTTCGGGGGGGATATAGGGCAGCGGAGGGGGGACGGGGAGGAGGGCGGAGGTGGGCTAGGGGTGGGGGCCGGGGGGGATGGCAGTCGGCGGTGGTGGGGGTGGGGGTTGGGGGCCGGGGGTGGGAGTTTGGGTCGCGGTGGTGGGGGTAGGGATCGGTGGTGGTTGGAGTGGGAGTTGGGGGTCGGCGGTAGTAACACACACACACACACACATACACACTCACACACACACACCAAAACGATTTTTTTTAAAACCAAACCGAATCTCTTAGTACATATATATATATATATATATATATATATATATATATATATATATATATATATATATATATATAAGATACTTCTCTTGCGAAGTTGAATACTATTGTAAGGTGAACTATATGATCTGACATAGAACATTAAGTATCTTAATGTTCTATAGCTATTAATGTTCCCGAATCGAACTCTCGAGCTAGAATACCATTGCAAGAGAAGTATATTAATGTTCTATAGCTCTTGAAGACAGACTGACCTGACATAGAACATTAAGATACTTCTCTTACGAAGTTGGTTATGAACTTGATACTTGTTCTGTATTCTCTATAGCTTACTTTGTGAACAAAGAGTTTACAAGAGTTCTTCTCCCGAAATACAACTCTATATGTTATTGCTTTCAATCTCTCCTTTCCTGATAGAAAATACAGCATGTATGTTACTGTAACTGAATAATCACTCTCTTAAACATAAATATTTAGGAGGTTTTTTATTCTCTCGTGACTCTCTTGCAATGGTATTCTAGCTCGAGAAGAGAGAAATTCAAGTACAGTTGTTACTAAACCTTCCACCATACTAATCTGATATTGCCGATACATATCCGATACGGCCGATACATATCTAATATGGCCGGTACCGAATCGATACATCAAATACGAATCCTAGCTATAAGATCGATACATATCGGATAGGACGATACCAATTCGCTAAGGCCAATACCAATTTGATACGGCCTATACCAAAGCTATAAACTGATACTAATCTGACACAGTCGATACTAAGTACATCCGGCCTATACCAACAAATCCACCAGTTACTGCACGTTGGGCCCCGGAGTACCCCCGGACTCAGTTACATCCGGTTATTGGTGAGTACATGATTATATACTAATTCTATTTAGTTTGTCTTACGATACAGATTTTCACATCCAATCTGTGATGGATCGTTACTTCGTTGATCGTACATGGATGTACAAACAACAACACTGTAGAAGCATAGAATTTCAGGGAGCATCTATGTGCCATAATTCCTATGCGCTCAAATACTACTCCGAACATACGCCAGGGAGCTCAAACGAAGTACTTGGCACATTAAGACAGCAAAAGTATAGACAACAAAAAAAGATTTTTATTTCATATAAAAATCTATTACATGTCTAAAAGGCTTTACATAGGAGAATTTCTACAAAAAAAGATTCTAAGACTACAGCCAGGCGCAGTAAGCTGCCACACACCCCCCTCCAGGTGCATCATCAGTCAGGCGTATCTCTTCAGCGTCTCATTCAGGCGTAGCCTTCAGCGTTTCAGTCAGGCGCATCTCTTCAGCATCTCAGTTATGCGCATCATGAAGTCTCAGTATATGTGCCTTGCTTTGACCCGATCAAATGCTTCGACTAATAAAGCATTTATTGAGCAGAACGAGGGCGGGCGACTAACCCCACCCTATCTAGAGGAAAAGCTCTCCAAAGCCCAAGGAAGAGGAGAGCACCACAATCGATCCGCGGCTAAAGGAACAGCTTTCAACACAACCAAAATTGGAAACATCCACTCTTGCAGAAGGAAGATCTCTCCAAAGCCCAAGGAAGATGAGAGCACCGCAATTCCAATCTGCGGTTCTTCCAGTATAACAGAGACAGGGCTCGAACATCCCGATCTTTGGATGCAACAGGCACCTTCCGCCTGCCTCAGAAGCCCTCGACTCCGACTTTTGGATATAACAGTCACCTTCAAGTACATGAATGAAGACAATGCATCGCATCTTCATCCTCGGGAGCATCTCGTCAACAGAATGTGCTCGAGAAAACAAGTCCATTAGGGAAGACGTGAGAGAACGAGAAGCAAACTCTCTCCTTTCCACTATTTATAGGCCGGGCAAATCAAACCCAAGCGCCAAGTGTAACGCCCCAGTCCCAAAATACGTAGGACTAGGAACGTAGACATGCCAGCTGTATTCATATAAAGTATACTCCAATATATGGAAGCCTCGTATAAATACATAAGCTGTAAAATGCAGTAGAACCATAACTAATCTCATCCACACAGAATAAATGAATAAAAGATCATATAATAAGAATAAATTTGTCTTGATACAATATGTTGGGCGGAGACAAATCCACTACCAACAAAATAAGGAAAAGTACATAGAAAATGAAATGAATGGCGAGCGAAGCGAAGACGATCCAAGTGCAATCATCCTCGAAAAAATAGCGAAGATCACGGCTAGAGCTAGAACACCTGCGAAAGATAATAGCATACACCTGGCAAGACAACCAGGTCCTCAGAGGGATGTAACAAGACACATAATAGCATGCCATATAAACTAAATAAATATTGCTCAAATAAATAAGTTAATCAAATTTATAACATAGTCCAATACGCACCTACTGAACGAGCGTATCATCCCCCCAACCAAACAAGGACAGGAGATGGTAAACTAATTCACGGTAATGTATCTTCCCATGTTATGAATCCAATATGGTATCGGGACCCCAACAAGGTTCAATACCTTCTCATCGAAGTAGTAAGTCACACCTACAACCAAACAAGGACAAGATGTGATGAACTAATCCGCGACAAGTTATTATTCCAAGCCACGGTCAGATACAAGTACCCAAACCAAAAGTACTCATACCTAACGGATAGGGTAGCCTACCGTTCTAAGTAAAATGTAGTTAAGAACAATCCTTCCTGCGCATTGGCCCTGGCTGAATAGGATCGGCGTAGTCCCCCTTGGGCACCAGAGGCCCCATCAGGAAGAGCATGACGTTCCGCAGAATCGTCAGTGGCCGTCAGTAATCATGGGTCATCAACCCCGTATCTCCGGCGGACAGTCCAGGTCACAAGGGAAGTGCATCGAAGCCCATACGCTAAGGAATTGTCCTCCCCGCCCAATGCCTACTGTGTTGTGTCCACAACACAAACCACTATAACCGCTAAGTCAAACTAGCATGCAACCTCTATTAGCGGTTATTCCTATCGCACGGCTTGTACGTACTGGTGGCCAGCCAATCATGCACTTTCGTGTTCTACATGCGCCACACAACCTCATGTTACAACGTGTCAAGGCCAATGAATGCAACACACAAGGTGGTCCCTTAAATCTAGGTTTAATTTGTAAAAAAAATAATACACAGCAGAAAATATAAATGAACGGTAAGTTCTAACAGTTATGCCATGTATCACAGTTTATTTTGCATAAAGAAAATAAATAATGCATGAAATATGAGCTAAAATAATTAAACAGCGAATGGCAAGGTGTCTTGCCTGGTAGTATGCCTGGTGTGCAGCGATGATCAAGGTGGCACGATCTGCAACTTTGGTACAACAACTATGCATGAGGACCTCTGATGGTAGCACGGACAGTTCCATTGGGTCCAGAAGGGTTAAATTGGTTAGGATGGTCATAAGGTAGTCTCGAAATGGGCGAAGGAATAGGAACAATAGGACTTGGATACGGACATGAAAAAATCAAAGAAAGTAAATATTTATATATATACGAATTTTAGAAAATATTTATAATTCCTAAAAGCTAATTTTCACGAGTCAAAATATTTACAAAACGTGCTTTAAAGTCAAGAAAACCGTTTTCGGCAAAAACTCTAAGTTTGTAGGGATAAGATTTGATAGGAATATATTAGTTAAAATTACTTTAAGTTTGACAAAAGAATTTATAGATAGAAAAAAATAATTTAGAAAAGTATATGAAAATATTAAGAAACCGATTTATCATTTGAAAACTACATTTCTACGGTCAAAAACAAATACTTGAAAGGACTTGAAACTTATTGTATAAAAATTTTAGAAGAAACAAAAAATCTAGCAAAGGGATTTAGGGATACCAACTAATTTTGCCAAATAACAAATTATAGATCAAAATCTATATAAGTAGTCTAAATAATCAAATAACATATTTTTTTATTAATATTAGGGCTATATAATCTCCCAAAAATTAAAATAGCATTATTACAATTAGTAATACAAATTTGTTACCAGATTTTGTAAAACGAAAACACAATTGATAAATAATGTATGCTAATTTTACAAAAATAACAAATAAAAGTAAATAATAACAATTAAAATACAATAAAATAAATATAAATATAAACAAATATAAAAAGAATAATAATATATCTGTTGTCTTCTCTCCCGAGGGAGAGAGAGACAACAGATTAAAACATTTTACTGAGGAAAACATTTCACTAAAAAAAACGAGAGGGCGGAAGAGAGAGAGAGAGAGACGAGAGCGAGGGAGAGAGTGGTAACGGAGGAGATGAGGGAAACGAGGGACCGGCCGGCGACGGGGTTCTGGGGGAAGCGGCGGCCCGCGGCGAAGGGGAGGCTGTGAGGAGGCGTGCGGGGAGGAAGTCGGGAGACCGGCGTTCGGGGTTGACGGAGGCGCAGATCTGGGCGGCGCTGTGGCTGCGCCGAGCGCGGCGGGGCGTACGAGGTTGGCACGGCTCGGGAAGAAGTGTGGAGGTACGGCGGAGGAATGGAGTCGGGCGCCGGGCGGTGACGGCAGTGGACCGGGGTGCTGGTTGCTAGGGTTTTCGATGGTGAGGGGAGATTCCAGGCGGGTGGCAGGAGCTCGGGCTCTCCGGCGGGCACGCGACGGAGCAAAGGGAAGGGGGTTTCCGGTCGGGCTTAGTCGGCGACCGGCGGCGGAGGCAGCGCTAAGGCTGAGACGCGGTGGCGCAGCTCCGACGAGGTAAGGTTTTCGATTTTTGGGTTTTTGGCTTCTCTCCTTTTCTTTTCTGGTGTTCTGGCTTGGGTCGTGGACGGAGGATGGCCGGAGTTGGGTTTGGTGATGGTCGAGGTGGTGGCTGCCAGGACGGGTGGTGTCGAGGAATTGGTTAGGTCGGAGGAATGAGTGTAGGGGGCTCGGGCGTGTGGTCGGGTTTGGACCAGTGGGTCGTTGGTGGTGGTATTGGTCAGGAGGTGGTGAATTGGTTCTGGGTGTGGTGGAGTGGCTGTGTCGGGGTTCTCGGGTGGTGAAGGTGGTTTGAGGGGCTGCCGGAGACGAAGGATTCGGGTCTGCGGCCGTTGGCCGAGAGAGGGGCTGGTGGTCGTTCAGGGACAGAGAAGAGACGGGACACGGTGGAGGTTAAACTAGGTTTAGGTTTTAGGATTGGATATTACGAAATATGGGATTTGTATTGTGTCGGGTTTGTCGACACGAGAGGGATGAGTAATGTATATGTAAATAATATTGGAATAAGATATTGGGAAGACACCCGGGGTCGGACCCGAGGCCGTCACGGCTGACACGGGAGATGTTGGACACAGACACGAGGCACTCACTTTGTGGTGGAAATTTGTGGAGAAATAATGGATGATGGAAATTGGAGGAGTACCTGCCTATTTATAGGATGTGGGAATTTCCAATTTGGATAGGATTAGGAATAGATTTAAAACCCCAAATTAGATAATTTCTAATTTAATTTAAAGCAATCAAATCCAAATCCAAATCCAAATCTAATTTCAAATCTAATTTCAAATCATTTATCCTATTTAAATCAAATTAAATATCTTGGTTTAAAAATCAATGGACTAAATCAAATTTCAAATATTAACTATTTAAATAAATCCATAGATTCAAATCATGATTTAAATCTCCACAATAAATTCAAAATATGCTTTCCAAAAATACTAATAATATTAATTTCGAAAATTACATTATTATTAAAATAAAACTAATAAATGATTACTAAATATGTATGTAGGTATAAATGATGTTTTCATATTATGCTTTTCTAGCATACAAAAAAACTATTATTGATTATTAATAATTGCGAAATATGTGAGACTTTATAAAAAAAATAACAACTTGGAAATTTTTGGAACAATAATAAAATAATTATTATGTATATTATTTTTGAAACTACAAAAATAGAAAAATAATATTTTCAAAAATATGTACGCTCGCACATAATCGTATTCGTCGAGCAAAAATAAAATTTTGTGCGCGACGTAAAATACGACTACGCGACGTACAGTATAAAATTTTAAATCCGTACAAATATTAATAAAAACATTTAGTAGAAATTTAGGGGTTTTACATCCTACCCAACTTAAAAAAAATTTCGTCCTCGAAATTAAGAATTTGTAGGGGGTGAGAGGACACAAGGGGGTATCAATGGGGAACAATCAATAAGGCTCAATCAAATCATGTCGTAAGAAGTCACGATCTAGATCATAGAAAAGAAAAAAGTAATACGGTATGGTCACGGGTAATGAATGAGGGTTGCGATTAATAGAACGAAAAAGATTTACTTAAATTAAGCGATTAGAGGGTCTTGATAGGGCCGAGAGAAGGACGGGTAGTTTAGGATGAAGATATAGCAACATCGAGTAAGAATGGTCATAGCCGATAGGAAGGCTAGAGAAAGTTCTAGTATAACGCCTTCGTCCTTCGAAAATGGGTGAAGGCAAAAGCAATATAGAGTTCGAAGAAGGCGTTATCGAATACGAATACGTGACTCAAAGACGATCGATTAATTTCAAGGGATTTTCAAAGCAGTCGTGGATGGAATTCTAAAGGCCAAGTTTAATTATGGTCCATCCACGCAGAATAATAAACAAAAGCGAACCAAAGTGCACTTGGTTGATCAGACCATTATGCACCGGTTCTGATTAGACAACATGTTAGTGGGAGCTCTTCCAATAACATATGTCTTGAACAAGCCCGATAAAAGATAAGCTTGCAAAAACTAGGCTACATTAGCATCATTAATCAAAACGGTAAATACATAGGTACGAGAGATTAAGATTTAAAGAAGGTAGAATGATTCTAGGTCATACAGTCGTCCTATAGTCTTCTTGTCCAAGTCCTTGGTTGGCTAGACGGGTTAGGTCCTCTAGATTCTAAGATCTAAATAAGCTTGCTAATATAGGTCACTAGGTTAAAGGGGTTGCTAGGTCGTAAGGTATTCTACCCAACTTAAAAGAATTAAACTAATGGTGTTTTGGAACAACTAACTAGTAGGGTCAATCTCTAGCAAGCACGAAGGGAAGATAAGAATAGGGATGGAAGGAAGCAAGCAAGATGCAATTGATGAGTCAAACGGTAGATAAAATCAAGGAAAAAGGTCAAGTATGTGGATGAGATCCTAGACTTCTAATCCTATATGCAGGCTTGCTTGGTACGGTAAAGTAACCAAACAATTTATCTTGACCTGCATGGGCCACCACAAAAACATGTAACGCCCCAGTCCCAAAATACGTAGGACTAGGAACGTAGACATGCCAGCTGTATTCATACGAAGTATACTCCAATATATGGAAGCCTCGTATAAATACATAAGCTGTAAAATGCAGTAGAACCATAACTAATCTCATCCACACAGAATAAATGAATAAAAGATCATATAATGAGAATAAATTTGTCTTGATACAATATGTTGGGCGGAGACAAATCTACTACCAACAAAATAAGGAAAAGTACATAGAAAATGAAATGAGTGGCGAGCGAAGCGAAGACGATCCAAGTGCAATCATCCTCGAAGAAATAGCGAAGATCACGGCTAGAGCTAGAACACCTGCGAAAGACAATAGCACACACCTGACAAGACAACCAGGTCCTCAGAGGGAAGTAAAAAGACACATAATAGCATGCCATATAAACTGAATAAATATTGCTCAAATAAATAAGTCAATCGAATTTATAACATAGTCCAATACGTACCTACTGAACGAGCGTACCATCCCCCCAACCAAACAAGGACAGGAGATGGTAAACTAATTCACGGTAACGTATCTTCCCATGCTATGAATCCAATATGGTATCCGGACCCCAACAAGGTTCAATACCTTCTCATCGAAGTAGTAAGTCACACCTACAACCAAACAAGGACAAGATGTGACGAACTAATTTGCGACAAGTTATTGTTCCAAGCCACGGTCAGATACAAGTACCCAAACCAAAAGTACTCGTACCTAACGGATAGGGTAGCCTACCGTTCTAAGTGAAATATAGTTAAGAACAATCCTTCCTGCGTATGGGCCCTGGCTGAATAGGATCGGCGTAGTCCCTCTTGGGCACCAGAGGCCCCATCAGGAAGAGCATGACGTTCCACAGAATCGTCAGTGGCTGTCGGTAATTATGGGTCATCAACCCCGTATCTCCAGCGGAGAGTCCGGGTCACAAGGGAAGTGCATCGAAGCCCATACGCTAAGGAATTGTCCTCCCCGCCCAATGCCTACTGTGTTGTGTCCACAACACAAACCACTATAACCGCTAAGTCAAACTAGCATGCAACCTCTATTAGCGGTTATTCCTATCGTACGGCTTGTACGTACTGGTGGCCAGCCAATCACACACTTCCGTATTCTATATGCGACACACAACCTCATATTACAACGTGTCAAGGCCAATGAATGCAACACACAAGGTGGTCCCTTAAATCTAGGTTTAATTTGTAAGAAAAATAATACACAGCTGGAAATATAAATGAACGGTAAGTTCTAACAGTTATGCCATGTATCACAGTTTATTTTGTATAAAGAAAATAAATAATGCATGAAATATGAGCTAAAATAATTAAACAACGAATGGCAAGGTATCTTGCCTGGTAGTACGCCTGGTGTGCAGCGATGATCAAGGTGGCACGATCTGCAACTTTGGTGCAACAACTATGCATGAGGACCTCTGATGGTAGCACGGACAGTTCTATTGGGTCCAGAAGGGTTAAATTGGTTAGGATGGTCATAAGGTAGTCTCGAAATGGGCGAAGGAATAGGAACAATAGGACTTGGATACGGACAGGAAAAAATCAAAGAAAGTAAATATTTATATATATACGAATTTTAGAAAATATTTATAATTCCTAAAAGCTAATTTTCACGAGTCAAAATATTTACAAAAAGTGCTTTAAAGTCAAGAAAACCGTTTTCGGCAAAAACTCTAAGTTTGTAGGGATAAGATTTGATAGGAATATATTAGTTAAAATTACTTTAAGTTTGACAAAAGAATTTATAGATAGAAAAAAATAATTTAGAAAAGTATATGAAAATATTAAGAAACCGATTTATCATTTGAAAACTACATTTCTACGGTCAAAAACAAATACTTGAAAGGACTTGAAACTTATTGTATAAAAATTTTAGAAGAAACAAAAAATCTAGCAAAGGGATTTAGGGATACCAACTAATTTTGCCAAATAACAAATTGTAGATCAAAATATATATAAGTAGTCTAAATAATTAAATAACATATTTTTCATTAATATTAGGGCTATATAATCTCCCAAAAATTAAAATAGCATGATTACAATTAGTAATACAAATTTGTTACCAGATTTTGTAAAACGAAAACGAAATTGATAAATAATGTATGCTAATTTTACAAAAATAACAAATAAAAGTAAATAATAACAATTAAAATACAATAAAATAAATATAAATATAAACAAATATAAAAAGAATAATAATATATCTGTTGTCTTCTCTCTCGAGGGAGAGAGAGACAACAGATTAAAACATTTCACGGAGGAAAACATTTCACTAAAAAAAAGGAGAGGGCGGAAGAGAGAGAGAGACGAGAGCGAGGGAGAGAGAGAGTAGGAATGGAGGAAATGAGGGAAACGAGGGACCGGCCGGCGACGGGGTTCTGGGGGAAGTGGCGGCTCGCGGCGAAGGGGAGGCTGTAAGGAGGCGTGCGGGGAAGGAAGTCGGGAGACCGGCGTTCGGGGTCGACGGAGGCGCAGATCTGGACGGCGCTGTGGCTGCGCCGAGTGTGGCTGGGCGCGCGAGGTTGGCGCAGCTCGGGGAGAAGGGTGGAGGTACGGCGGATGAATGGAGTCAGACGTCGGGCGGTGACGGCGGCGGACCGGGGCGCTGGTTGCTAGGGTTCCCGATGGTGAGGGGAGATTCCAGGCGGTGGCAGGAGCTCGGGCTCGCCGGCGGGCACGCGACGGAGCAAAGGGAAGGGTGTTTTCGGTCGGGCTTAGTCGGCGACCGGCGGCGGAGGCAGCGCTAAGGCTGAGACGCGGCGGCGCAGCTCCAGCGAGGTAAGGTTTTCGATTTTTGGGTTTTTGGCTTCTCTCATTTTCTTTTCTGGTGTTCTGGCTTGGGTCGTGGACGGAGGATGGCCGGAGTTGGGTTTGGTGATGGTCGAGGTGGTGGCTGCCAGGACGGGTGGTGTCAAGGAATTGGTTAGGTCGGAGGAAGGAGTGTAGGGTCTCGAGCGTGTGGTCGGGTCTGGACCAGTGGGTCGTTGGTGGTGGTATTGGTCAGGAGGTGGTGAATTGGTTCTGGGTGTGGTGGAGTGGCTGTGTCGGGGTTCTAGGGTGGTGAAGGTGGTTGGAGGGGCTGCCGGGGTCGAAGGATTCGGGTCTGCGGCCGTTGGCCGAGAGAGGGGCTGGTGGTTGTTCAGGGACAGGGAAGAGACGGGACACGGTGGAGGTTAAACTAGGTTTAGGTTTTGGGATTGGATATTAGGAAATATGGGATTTGTATTGTGTCGGGTTTGTCGACACGAGAGGGATGAATAATGTATATGTAAATAATATTGGAATAAGATATTGACCAGAGGCCGTCACGGCTGACACGGGAGATGTTGGACACAGACACGAGGCACTCACTTTGTGGTAGAAATTTGTGGAGAAATAATGGATGATAGAAATTGGAGGAGTACCTGCCTATTTATAGGATGTGGGAATTTCCAATTTGGATAGGATTAGGAATAGATTTAAAACCCCAAATTAGATAATTTTTAATTTAATTTAAAGCAATCAAATCCAAATCCAAATCCAAATCTAATTTCAAATCTAATTTCAAATCAATTATCCAATTTAAATCAAATTAAATATCTTGGTTTAAAAATCAATGGACTAAATCAAATTTCAAATATTAACTATTTAAATAAATCCATAGATTCAAATCATGATTTAAATCTCCACAATAAATTCAAAATATGCTTTCCAAAAATACTAATAATATTAATTTCGCAAATTACATTATTATTAAAATAAAACTAATAAATAATTACTAAATATGTATGTAGGTACAAATGATGTTTTCATATTATGCTTTTCTAGCATACAAATAAAACTATTATTTATTATTAATAATTGTGAAATATGTAAGGCTTTATAAAAAATAACAACTTGGAAATTTTTGGAACGATAACAAAATAATTATTATGTATATTATTTTTGAAACTACAAAAATAGAAAAATAATATTTTCAAAAATATGTACGCTCGCACATAATCGCATTCGTCGAGCAAAAATAAAATTTCGTGCGCGACGTAAAATACGACTATGCGACGTACAGTATAAAATTTTAAATCCGTACAAATGTTAATAAAAAAATTTAGTAGAAATTTAGGGGTTTTACACCAAGTGATGGGCTCTCCGAATCCCATGCAATGAATTTGCATTATGGTGATGAACCTGACGCTTCGAATTCAACCAAGTCAAAATGGCTATTTAAAGCAATCGAGGAACGCAACAGTCGGACTAATAAAAGACACATCACACAAATGGATACGTCGGTCAGATACCGCGCATCCTACAGACGCGACCGTCAGTTCCAAAGTGCCCCATACGGATGCGCCCAACAAAGAACAGATCTATGCATCCTAATCAACATGGACCCTTGTGCCCATTTTGGTTCGTTATCCATCAAGCAACTAATGCTCAAGTGACAGAGTTGACAGTGCGTCCCCCGAGGACTGGACAGTTAACATCTTTTTCAGAAGATGAAGCGTCGCTGACATCAGCATCATCATTACTTTCCTCTTATGGTTACGACCCACGTGGCCGACCAACCACTCGTATGTACCTCAGCAGCCATCCGCCTGAAGACTCGCATGCGCCTCAAAATTTGTACGCCCCGACCGGTTCGTGACTCCTGAAGGTTGTGAGCCAAAGTCTTCTTATGCGCCAGCCCAATCCTAGGCACATCTTACCAGATCACTCTCCACCAAATCCGAGATCTTTGAGCCATGGACCTATGATACGTGTCCTTTGACTCAATTCAGCCTATGAAGGGGTGCTAATCACCCAAGATCTCAGCAACTGAAAGATCCTCTCTTCTGCTATGTGCCAGCCCACAAAAGCAGTATGAAGGATTCAACCCACAAATGATGGCGCATCATCCATGTACCTCCCATAGCTTCAACTACGTGGCATCTCCACGTATAGGCACATACTACATATGCGCGCATGAGCAGCCAGCCTGTAAACTATAAATAGACGGATTATTTTCTTCTTACGGACCACGTAATATACATACGTGTACAGACATAAAAAGGCATCAGAGTTATCATCCACCAAGATCGGAAGAGACACTCAACGTCTTCTTCCCATCTGCAAACTCTAGCACCCAGAGCAAGTCAGACCTTCAGAGAACCGAGAGCCGTCGTCAGATCGTCAATGGAGTCAACGTATTACCACTCGCTCCATCGACACAGGAACCCAGATAAACAAAAGTGTTCTCCTAGGACTACATCTAAGTCCTACATTGTAACACTGTTCTGTTTGTAATTGAAATTGCAATAAAAAGATTTTAAAGGCAAACAAGCTGGCAACTCTGCTGGGGTCCTCTTTCTCCTCTACCGAGAAAGCTGTGTCGCAATCCGACGACGTAAAGGTGGGCTCCTCCCACAAGACGCTGGTCGTACGCCTCAATTAACAGGCGTATGAGGAGTTCATCTCTGAAGGCAGCGCAAGTCCTTTGAAGCGGCTGCCAAAGCCGAAGAAGACTCGCCAAGTCTGGGTGCGCAAGGTCGAGGCCCCTGACACCACCACTGAAGGGGATGCATCAATGTAGTCCACCCTTCTCGCTGACGTCCTCAGCGGCCTGGATGCGCCCATCGGTGCAGCGCATCTTTCAGAAAATCGTGGTGCTGACCACATTCTTCAGCCATCTCCTTTTCAGACAAAAAAGATGCACCGACGGAGCAGGGGTGCATCTAACGCCCTGCACAGTAACTGTGATGCGCCACAGAAGGCTTCTGTCTTTGACAGACTCACTCGCTGTCATGGCAAGGAGAATTTTGAGTCTGAGTACTATACACCCCAGCGGGCTGGTACGAAGAAGTCCAAGGAAGAACGGGCCATGTGCCTCAAACGTGCTATGCCGGCAGCAAACCAAAAGCTTGCGCTCACAATCATGTACCCTGCTGATGGTAAGCTGTATAAGGTTGACTCGGGTACTTCTATGCCAGAAAGGAGCTGACCTTCAAAGTCCTTGCCTCACTTGGGTACATCTGTTGCGTTCGCAACCAAGTCGAGCAAGGCAAACTCTGTGGTCTTGAACCCCGGTGCCTACATAGGATGTGCATCTGTGGCTGGTTCAAGTCACTGTAAATGTTGTACCCCCACTACTGATCTGAGTGCATCTTCTGCATTGGTTCAGAGGGCACAGCATTCACCTGACCACCCCGACGCTTGGCCTTGCCATGCGCCTGATGGGGGTGTGAAGGTGGCACTCTCACTTGACCACCCCGACGTTTAGCCTTGCTATGCGCCTGATGGGGGTGCGAAGGTGGCACTCTCCTCCAATGATTTGCGTAATGTGATCAGTCACAAGCGCCGATCAGAAGAGTTGAATGACAAGCACAATGCGCCCCCCACAGGCCACACCCGTACTGTAGTCACCATCAACTGTTGTTGTAAAACAGCAGTCCCACTACCAAGACAGTCTGTGTTCCAGCGGCTGCAATCATCAACATCCTTCCAACGTCACCTCGAAAAGAAGGTGTCAATTGAAGAGGAGCCAGAACTAAAGGTTGCTTCTTGCAACGTAATCTCTAACTCCTCGTCAATCCGAAAGGTGACTGGCAACTCCTCGGTCTCGTCCTCATCCAAGAGCCAGCCGAGGAAAACCAAAAGAACTGTCCCGTCCTTTGGAGTGTTTGAAGGCACTCGGAGGAGAAAGAAGATCTTGGAGAAAGCTGGGGGTAGTCAAGCCCTTGTTGATCCTCCTTCTGAAGATGAAGACGCCCTCCAGAGCATAGCTGGGGGTTGCCAAATCCTTGCTGATCGTCCTCCTGAAGACAAAGACGTCCTCCAGAGCACAGCTGGGGGTAGCCAAGTCCTTGTCGATCTTCATCCCCAAGACGAAGGTATTCTCCAGAACATAGCTGGAGGTAGTCAAGATGATGCTCTAGGAGAAGCGACTCCCCTACAAGAGAGCGAGACTGAAAGCGAGGCTTCAACCAATCCATCCACTTTCAGCCATGTCATGACAGTATACATGATTAGGGGTGATACAGAGTCAGATGCACCGCCAGCAGACCCCGTCCAGCGCATGGATACTTTGGAAAGGGGACTCAAAACCCTCTCTGTCTCCATGCAAACACTGACTCAAGCAGTATTTGAGATACGGTCAGCCTTGGCAAGGGCACCTTCTACCGGTCCTGACCCAGGGGCTAATGGAGAATCAAGTGTACCCCTTCAACGGGTATCCTTGGTTACATATCGTCGCGAAGCACCACGGACGTTGGAGCCATCAAATGCTCAACTACAGGCTGTACCACCTTCTCCGACTCCCAGCTCTACGGAAGATGTGGTTGAGATGATCAGGGACTTGCGCAAGCGCTTCGAGTCCAAGAACAGACAAGAGGAGCGCCAGAAGATGGGGATACCACAACCATACCCCCTCGAATGGAACAAAGTGGTTTATCCTTCCAAGTATAAACCACAAACATTAACGCCATACGACGGGAAGGACTCTCCACGCCGTTATCTGACGTACTTCCAGTCTCAAACGGGACATCTCCCGAAGGAAGACGCGCTACTCATCAGCATATTTGTCGGGGCGTTGAAAGGAGTGGCTTACGACTGGTACTGCAGTCTCCCTGATAACTCTATATCTTCCTTCGACGAGTTGACGCATCTCTTTCTCTATCGTTTCTACGACGGAGGGAAGGACATGACAATGGCGTCCCTCATAGAGATATGTCATAAGGAGAAGGAAACAGTTCGAGCATTCATTGAACGGTTTCGACATGCTTGCTTCAGACTGCCCCCGGGTATGCCAGAACATGCACTCCTCTCCTCCTGCAGCAGGAACATGCTGCCTGCGATTAAACTCTGGCTCAACTCCACTTCTTCTTCCGACTGGAGTTCATTGTTCATCGAGGCCGATGTAGCAGAAAAGAAGGCATCCAATGCTCATCTTCTGGGAGTCAGTTTCCCTGCCTTTGAGGACAAGGGAAAATAGCCTGCAGCCAACAACCCTCGACGAGAGACGAAGGGGAAGCAGGCGTTGACTGTCAATGCCTCCAAAGGCGCATCAGCACCTTCTCAGAAGCCTCCACTTGCTCCAAGGCCAATGGAGGTTTATTCTTTCAACGATGAAGATACCTTACAATTCTTCGAGATATTGAAGCAGGGTGACAAGATCAAGCTACCGGACCCAAAGCGTCCTGACGAGGTTGGAAGAGTGGCAATCTGAGGTACTGTCACTACCATCGGTTTGTCGGACATCCAACTAAGGACTGCTACGTCCTCAAGAACTACATCCAGTACATGATCAATGCGGATGTTATCTCCGTCGACTACGAGAAGAAAACGGTCTCGGCCAACCTGGTATCACTCCAATTTGGCACCTTGCCGCCAACCACAACACAAGATGGCGTTGTCCCCATCCCAAAGGCGACAATGGAGGTGGTTAACCTACCACCTACTCGGGACAACGTGAGTGGACTCATCTCACTCACCACATCCCGGAAAGAGGTCTTATGGGTTCATCCTGACCTCGTCTCCGAAGTTACTCAACCGGAGGTACGCTCTGCCTCCAAAACCAAGGACATGAAGATCAAGTCTTGCCACATGGTCTCTTCCTCTGCGGATGAGGCACTTTCTCTACAGATACTTTCACATTAGAACGCCCAACCTGATAAAGCTGCCATCGAGGTGGTGCCTCCTTGCACCGTCTTTGCTACCCAGGAAGAGGGCCCATCCAGGCCTCCAGCAGCCAATAAACAGAAGCATGTAGAGGCCCGTTTCGACAAGCCTTTGTGAAGGAATAATGCTTCGGGGGTAGCCAAGTCCCACAATTTCGACATACTGGCACAACTTCCCAGTACTCCTGCCCACCATCTCTGTTTGAGCTTCTTCGTCTTTCCAAGGACACTCGCGAAGCTCTCTGTGAATCCCTGAAGGATGCTGAATCCTTCATCAGTCAGGTCAAGCAGCCTAAGGATACCCCGACCACATGTACGTACTGCCATTGTACGGATGAAGTTATCCCTAATATAACTTTCACCCAACAAGACATGCTTCTCAAGCACAACCGACACAATAGGCCACTGTATCATACAGGTTATGTCGATTCTGTCAAGGTGAAGCAGATTCAGATCGATCTAGGGTCTTCCCTCAGCGTCATCTCGAAGACGATGCTCTCAACACTGGGATCCCAATGTACCGTCTGGCACCTTCCAACACTATAATTAGCGGTTTCAATGCTAGCAAAAGTGAACTGCGGGATAAAATACGGCTGAAATATCATATTGGTAACCTCCGAACCGAAGTGACTTGCTATGTCGTGGACGCTGACGTCAACTACAACCTCCTACAGGGTCGTCCGTGGCTGCATGAGTACATGGTGGTGCCATCTACACTCCACCAATATATGAAGTACGTGTCCACCAACGACATCATCCAGAAAGAGTTCACGGACATTGACCCTTTCAAGGGGGTCGAAGCCTACTTCACTGATTCTATCCTGTACAAGTCGTCCGACGAAGGGGAAGCCAATGATGCTGACGATGAAGCAGAAATGGCAGCAGAGCCGGACATGGAGCCAGAGATGATTCCCGGCGCACCTTTGAAAATTCGACTCAAAGAAAAACCGCCTCATATACTGCCTCCCATGACCATCAAGCTACCTGGAAAAGCACCAACTTCTCTAGGAAGAATACCTACTAAAGCTCTCTTGAAGATACGGCTCAAGGGAATGTCACCTCAAACATCGGTTCCCTTTGTGGCAAGACTACAGGGGAAGGCACCAATCACTGAAGGCGCAGTTGAGGCACCTCTGAAGGTGTGTCTTAAAGGCAAGCCTCCGTAATCATCCGTCTCATCCAAGCTGCCGGAGAAGGCCCACATAGCCCTCTCGGACCCCAAGGTCAAAGCTACGGTGGACTCACCCGAACCAACCCTAGTACTCACAGATGAAGAACTAGGTGAGTACATATCTGCTGATGTAGATGCACCCTCTCTAGACAATATAACCAAATCTCGTGTTTCATCAATAATAGAGTGTCTTTTAATTATTCTCTACGATCGTTGCAAAAACAAATAACGACTATCAATCATGTAAATCGAGTAGTCCCGTCCCTAGGGGTCTGTTTCGTAGTCCCACCGCGTAATCGAGATGAAAAATCCATCATCTTCAGCAAAGTAGAGCGTCATCAAGACCTCCCGCCACTCGAGCAAGAACCAGATACAGGCAGAATACAAGTCTATCGGTACACGGACAAGGCAAAGTACCTCATCCAAAAGATGGATTACGATCTAAAAAGCAACAAAGGCCTGAACTACGGCAAGGGTCGACGTATTCCTCTCCGGCTCCCAACACCTAAAGAAAAGCCGCAGGACTACTATCATAGAACTCGACGGGAGGTGGGCTATGTCACGCCACCGGCAACTCCAGAGAGTTCGGAGGTAGAAGAAGTAGAATATTCTCATTCGTCCGAAGTATCAACCTAGGATTTCGATACCAGTATCGGCTCAGTCTTCAAGAAGGTGCTATCAGTCAACATGGCATCTGTACAATCTCAAGAAGGTGAAGGCGAAGACCAAATGCCAAAATTCATCGAGGAAGAACCTTGGGCTCAATGCCTAGGAGCGCGGTGGGAGTCTCGTTTTGTATTACAAGAACCCCCTACCGAAGACGAAGTCGAGCAGATCGACATTGGGGATGGATCTTCTTCCAAACCCATCTTCATCAGCAAGAGTCTAAAGGGACCAGACTAGGAATCTTTAATCCAACTGGCTAAAAAATATATCGACGTCTTCGCCTGGAGCTACGAAGATATGTCGGAACTTGATCCCCAGATCGCGATGCATAGACTTAACATCTTACCTGATGCCATGCCTATAAAGCAACAACAACGACATTTTTGTCCTGACATCATGAACGCTATCGATCGAGAGTTAGACAAACTCCTGACCAGTGGGTTTATCCATGAAGAACAACACCAGGATTGGGTGGCCAATGTCGTCCCTGTCACCAAAAAGAATAGGAAGATATGGGTCTGCATCGACTTCTGAGATCTCAATGCTGCTTGCCCGAAAGGAGAATTCCCACTTCCAATCACCTACATAATGATCGATAATACATGCGGCTTTGAATGCATGTCTTTCATGGATGGGTATTCGGGCTACACCAAATCAAAATGCTCCCCGATGACACAAAGCATACGTCATTCAGGACACCGAAAGGGATTTTTTGCGACACGGTGATGCCCTTTGGCTTGAAGAATGCTGGTTCTATATACCAACGAGCTATGAGTACTATCTTCCGTAAACATCTTCTCAAGACGGTTGAATGTTATATTGACGACATCGCAGTCAAGAGCCGTCTCAAAGGTGATCACCTACAAGACCTAAAGATAGTCTTCGATCTCATGCGAGCGCATCAACTCAAAATGAACCCCGCTAAATCCTTCTTCAGGGTTTCTAGCAAAAAGTTCTTAGGCTTTATTATCACTGCAAAAGGTATTCATGTCGAACCCGAGAAGACCAAGGCCATCCTTGACATGGACCCTCCGAAGAATCTTTGAGAACTTCGAGGCCTGCAAGGACATCTTGCATACATTCGAAGGTTTATAGCAAACCTTTCCGAAAAATGTCAACCCTTCACCCAGCTCATGAAGAAGGGAGTCTCCTTCGTCTATCAGAGGAATGCCAGAAAGCTTTCGATGATATCAAGACTTACTTGACGAGCCCGCCAGTCCTGGTGGCACCCGTCGCAGGCAAACCAATTCTCGTCTACGTCCGTGCCATGGATCATTCCCTCGGCGCTCTGCTGGCTCAGAACAGCGATGCAGGCTACGAGCAAGCCATCTACTACCTCAGTAGGACACTGATCAGGGCCGAACACCGGTACAACCCTGTTGAAAAGGAGTATTTGGCTTTGGTATTCGCCATCCAGAAGACTCGCCATTATGTCTCGGGCCAGACAATTTATGTCATCTCCCGAGTCAATCCGCACAGGATTCTTATTATAAAGCCAGGATCATTGAACTCCCGGCTAGCTACATGGGCGATCATGTTGACGCCGTACAACATGGTGTTCATTCCACAAAAAGCCGTCAAGGGTCAAGCTCTGGCCGACTTTTTAGCTGCACACCCCATCCCAGAGTCCTCCAGACTCTAAGAAAATATTCTGGATGAGGTCCAAGAATCAAACGTCACCGAAGAAAGCTTCGTGTCGTGGATGTTTTTCAATGGTGCTTCAAGAACAGGCCCCAAAGGCCAAATTATCGCCGGAGTGGGGGTAGTCTTAGTCTCCCCCAATCAGCTGGTCATCCAGCGTACTTACTCCCTTTCGAAGCCATGCTCCAATAATGTTGCCGAGTACAATGCTCTCATGATGGGACTCCAGCTGGCGCAACAGCTGGGGGTGGATCATCTGAAATCCTACGGCGATTCAAAACTCGTCGTTAACCAGATCATAGGGCAATACGAAGTTCGCCATGAAGATCTGGTTTCTTACCATGAAGTTGCATTGAACATTATTTCAACCTTCACCAAGTTCTTCATAGAACACGTACCTCGGTTACAAAACTTGGAGGATGACGCTCTGGCTGGCCTTCCAGCCTCATTAGCAGCACTCCTCGGGACTCAACACTACGCCACGGTAGTTGGTCGAGACTTGGTCTGTCCTAAAAATAACCTAGTCTCACAAATAGCCCATGCCATGTCAACAAGTACTGGTATTAATATCCGAGACTGGACGTTTTCGTTCATCGACTTCACTGTCTACGGAATTCTTCCAGAAGACCCGAAAGAAGCCGCCTCAGTCAGGAGGCTTTTCTTTCGATTCTATTACGATACAACTATTAAAATGCTGTAACGACGCTCCTATGATGGACTTCTCCTTCGATGCCTTTCCAACGAAGAAGCAGCCGAAGCCCTTCGAGAAGCTCATGACGGAACTTGCGGGGCTCATCAACCTCGCACTAAGTTGCAGGATCGACTGCGACGTATGGGTTACTATTGGCCGACCATGGCAGTCGACGCCGTCGACGATGCTAAAAAGTGCCATGCGTGCCAGCTCCACGCCGACTTCATCCATATACCGTTGGAACCACTACATCCTACGGTCGCCCCCTGGCCCTTTGAAGCTTGGGGCATGGATATTGTGGGACCTATCACCCCTCCTTCATCAAAGGGACACCGCTTCATCCTAGCTATCACTGACTACTTCTCCAAAGTTCCACTGGCGAAAGTGAAAAGCTCTAGGGTGATCAGCTTCATCAAGCATCATGTCATCTATCGTTTCGGGATACCCTATAGGATTATCCATGACAATGGTCTACAGTTCATCAACCACGTTTCCAGCAGATTCTGTGACAAGAATCGTATTCAGAACGTGGCATCAACTGTCTATAATCCGGCAACAAATGGATTGGCCGAGACTTTTAACAAGACTATCGTCAGGTTACTCAAAATGGTCGTGTCATCCAACAAACGCGATTGGGACGAAAAGCTCGACGAATGCCTTTGGGCCTACCGTACAACGGTACGGACCCCGACAAGCAACACCCCATTCTCCTTAGTCTACGGGAGCGAAGCGGTACTGCCTCTCGAGATTCAGATACCCTCACTCCGTGTGGCGTAAACGAATCAACTAACAGAAGAAGACAATCAACGTCGCCGTTTGCGAGAATTAGAGGCACTTGACAAAAAATGTCTCCTAGCTCAACAGCGCATCGAACTCTATCAAGCCCGTATATCACAGGCTTTCAACAAGAAGATCAAGCAGAGGACATTCCAAGTAGGCGACCTGGTTCTGGCAGTCAAGAGGCCGATGGAGTTGACTTACAAAACACCAGGAAAGTTCGAGCCCAAATGGGAGGAACCTTTCATCATAGAGACGGTATACTCAAACGGTGCTTACCGCCTCGCCCGATCAAATGGGGACTTGTTCATGATGCCCATCAACGGCAAGTTCCTAAAGAAGTACTACTCTTGACATCTTTCAGATATCACTACAACAGAAAACCCTTTTAATGACGGCTAAAAAGCATCATTAATGACGAACCATGACGCTTTTTTTCCACAGCAACCGTTATGAAAACGGGTGTTATAAATGTTTTTTAAAAGCGTCATAAAATAACCGTCATGAATAGTTTCTATAAAAGCGTTATGAATAGTTAATATATAGTGCACAATTCAGAATAATTTTAAAACGTCATGAATAGATAATATGTATAGGCTCAATACAGCACATTTATAACACTCATATTACTGAACTCATCACATTTATAACACTCAATACTGCACATTATATATTACTTTCCAAAAACTTTTCAATTTAATTTTAAAACAACAACTTTGAACTATATTCACAAGAAAACATCGAAATGTTATATCACCATCTTCATATATTATCTCAAAATAGGGTATCCAAATACATATATTTACAACTACTACTTAAATGAATCCTCAAAACCAGTAACTACTTTGGCTTCAACTTGAGCACATCAAAACTGTCAACATCACGTGTAGTAAATCCCACCACTGCAATAATAGTTGCATCTTCATGTGCACCTGAGAAAGAAAACTAATACTAGTTAGCTACAATTCTACCATGCATCTATAACAAGTATTATCAACACATTAAGATAACACCAACTTACAAATTTGAAAATAGAGAGAGCTCTATGAGCTAATCTTCAAAAACTTCAATGACTAAGGCATTAAAAATGATATATCAATGGTTCATGCTTTAAACCTCATCTTCTTAAATTTTAGTTTAACTAAAGGTAGAATTAGAACTACTAATTTTTTTTTTAAGTTTGAACAATCAAATTTATTGGATACTTGACCACAAAAGAATTAATAATTGCTACAGCTAAATTCTTTCAGAAAAGATGTTAGCTTAGGAGAAAACTTACTAACTGTTCCAGAAGTCAAGCTACACATACTTAGAGAGAAGTAAAATACTTACCGGTAGAGCCATCTTCTTCAATGTACTCATTGCCAAAGAGTGAAATGATTCATATTCAAGAAACTATTTGATACTATGACAGAAACGATTTACCAATCTGGAAGAAGACAAAATGCTTGCTAACACTTGTATTATATCAGAAAAAGCTTTATCTATTGATACCACATAAAATTCCCAGTCTTCACCCAATTATAATATAATATGTAATTTCTTCTTTTACTCCGTAATGCAAATATATCCATGTCCAAAATGAGAGAATTAGAAGAAAAAACTCTTAATTTTAATGCTTACCTCATGAACCCTTGGTCTATGGTGTCTGAGCTCCAGTAATGATTCCTTCCTTTCTATTAGGACTCCAAGTTCCCCATGCACAAATACTTGAGCTGCACTCAAAAGGATACAAAATTCAGCTCAAAAGAAGTCATAGTCAACTAAGAGTTTTTGCTTTGATTCTATACTCATGCACAAATACTTGTATGTTATCCCACTTGAGGACAGTCCAATATACCTAGATGCAGTAGCATTTACATGGTTAGCTTATCCATTCTACTATAGATAATGTAACATGAAAAAAATAAGTTATAACGAACTCACTTATCACGGTTAGCAACCACTTTATTCCTGACTGCCTGTATTTTTTCCTTCTCGTTTAGAAGTGCTACAATCGATTCAACCTTCTTTCTTACATTTATTCCAGAATCCTTTCCATTAGGCTCAACATATGCGAAGCCTGAGAAGGACTTGATAAACATAAAGCAAGTAAATACAAAGTACTTAACAAAAAAATAACGTTTATCAGATTTTTCTGTTATAGATGTAGAAGCTATACTGAAATTTTGAAAGTGTGTTCGATAATATCATCAACTGCACGTTCGGATCCATTTGCTATCAAGTACTCAATAACAGTCAATGCCTGTGATTGAAGAAGAACTTGAGATTATAGAACAAGAATAAAGTTTGTAAACATGAGTTTGGCTGTCATCAGTTGAAAATTGCGTGACTAGTTCCTGTTGTGTCATGCAACTAGTGTTCATGTGTGGGTCGCTCCCAATGGAGTCCAACATTCCAACACTGATGAGTAAATATTAGGAAGTTGGGTTGTGAAGGAGGGATAGAGTTTATATGGGAAATGATACCCAAAAAATGAACGATAGCGTTATATGGGAAATGAGAGAAATGATTTGTGTCGGACAGTTTGTTGAGTTATTTGAAGAGCTCAGAATGATTCCTCTAATGATAGATACTCAATGCAACATAAATAAAGTCATCTATTTCATTTTTGCTAGTATTAACTCTTTAACATATGTTTGCTAGTATTAACTTTTGGATATATGAAACAATTTGATAAAGCCCAGTCGACTAATGTAGATCGATGCAAGTGTGAAGGTACGATCAACACTCTTAAATCTTCATGAACTTGTGAGTCCCTTTCTAACGTCTCGACGAGTGTTAATAGTTAATACATGCACTAATCTGTAATTATTTATCGCATATTACGAAATAGAGTAGGCTGAGTTGTATATTGCTTCTCTACTGGACAGTGTGGACTATGAAATAGAGTAAGGCTGAGTAGTATTTTGGTTCTGTCCATTGGACTTTTTTTTGCTGGTAGAGAGACATATCAACTATGTTATTAGTTTAATAGTTTCTAAACATCCTTCGTAATGAAAAAAAAGAAAGAAAGAAAAAATGTGGGTTTAATTATAATAATTTAGGATTTGAAGGGGGTTAAATTTGAAGATTTTTGTTGTAAATTACACAGTAAAACTAAGATGGCGGCGATGTGATCTCTCCGGGGTAGCAGTCTCTGATGCTGACGTCCATAATGTTTGACGTCTTTCGTTGGGTGTTGCAACATTGTCTTCTTGGTGCCTACACACAAAATCGAATGTTTATTCGGACAAAACTACAGCTAAAATTAACCTAAAGGAAACACTACTCAGTGATTAAGGCAGGACAATAACAAGGATTGACACTCTCAATTTTCTCTGATATTCTCTTGAATTCCCACTTTTCAGTAGTTCGAATTTTCGAACTCGGATGTCAAGAACCAACCTTTTTTTCCCCTTCATATAAGAGTAGTTTCAAATTTGCTTCCTGCTGGTTGTTGTATTGCTGCAACACAACTATTCCAGAGAACATGAGAGCCTACTGATTCACTTCATCCAAGCCCAAATTAACCCAAAAATAATGACTAAAAAGAGAATCAGATTCCTTTCAGTCGCGGCGGAGGTGGCCTTCTGGGTCGTATGGGGAATAAAAGGGTTTTTAATTTCTTCAAAATTAGGGTTAGGGTTTTGGAGTTGGGTGAAAGGAAGGAGAAGAAGAGGAGAGGAGGGTGTAAGAAAGAGGAACTGACCCATGAGGGCTTCGGATCCGAGGCCGACGCCGAAACCGATGAAGCGGCGGAGGTTGCGGACCCACGACATCGACGACGCTGGAGGAAGGAGAGGGAGAGCGCGGAGAAGAGGACGAGCAGAACCCTAACGCTCCTCCTTCGCGTTCTTGTCGATCGCGTGCGCGACGGCCTCGAGCTTGTCCTGGAGGGCGACGAGGAGCGTGAGGCCCTCCTCGTAGATTTTGGATCTAGGGTTAGGGTTTTGGAGTTGGGGTAGAGGAGGGAGAAAAAAGGAGGAGAAGGAGAAGCCAGAATATTTTGGGGGAGAGGCGGGCTATAGCAAAGCTTTTGCCAACAATTAAACTTAAAAAATATTACAAGTTTGCCACCGCTCTAAATTATTAATAAAGCTTTGTTTTATAAACGTTATAAAAAACCCAGAATTAGCCTAAACCGTCATAGAAAAAAGGTATTTCGAACTTTGATGACGCTTATTTATCAGCCATCATGAAATCCACTTAACAAGCGTCATTAAAAGGGTTTTTTGTTGTAGTGTATGTACTTCCACCTCTCTTTCACAAAAATCCTATGCTTTCGGAACCCAGTTGTTCCATCGCATTCTATCTCCAGTAGAAGGACAACCACGTCCATATTACCTCTAAGTTGCTCCTCTACGTCCTACAAAGAAGAATCTTACTCTCCGTAAGACTACGCTACCCATCTTGTTTACCACGTCTACATTACCTCTGAGTAAACATTCCGTACAGACAACTCCCGTATTGTCGTACACTGATCGCAGAACTTCCATGTCCATATTACCTCTGAGTAGTTCCACGTATCTCCCAGAGTCATTCCTACCACGTCCATAAACACCTCTGAGTAGGAAGATCCTATCATTTGAACCCCATATTTGCCACGTCCACATTATCTCTGAGCAAACATGTCGTTTCTCTTAAACTGATTATCTGTACCTAACAACCAAGGTGCGCAAAAGATAATAGGTCCACACAAATCACAAGTTTATGACAACGAAAGATGGACACACCACAAAGTTCTTTATTTTTCATCTAAAAAGTAAAGGATTACATCCCCAGCATATAACAAAAAAAGGGAGAGAGATGACTACAAATCCCTATGCATCATTGGGATTGGCGGACAGCTCTTCGATTCGACGCCTCAAGTCTGCAGCCCGGGTCTCTGCAGTCGCCAGGACCCGGCGTTCAGCTTCTTTTCGCATCATCTTCACAGCCTTGGGAGCAGTATCGTTCTCATGCTTGGCATCCAACTCCTGCCGTTGGTGAGTCAGAGAAAGAATATGGCGAACAACATCTCCCTCTTCCTCCTTGGACGAGATGTGCCCAGCTTGGGCCCGCTCGAGATCTAACATAAGTTGGGGCCTCTGGCCTTCTAAGAGACGAATCCTGGCAGTAACCTCCGCTATACTTGCCTCCAATGAGGTCCGCAGCTCCACCTGCTCCTGCGTGGATTGAGACAGTCTCTCTACTGCAGCCTCAATAGCGGCCACCTCGCCGTCCCAGATGGCCACTATGGCCTGATAAGACGACTCAACCTCAGCTATCAACTTCTTCTGTTCTGTTTCTATCAGAGCGAAAAAGTCATTCTGCTGGATACTCTGCAGTTTAGAAAGACGCGGGTCGAGCTCAACCACCAACTTCTTCAGAATTACAGCCATGTGATCGTGGCCACGGTGCGAACGTATCAAACCAATGGAAGAGAGCGCCATGGCTTTCGTCTTCGCAAAACTCCCATTGGCATTCAGTACCGTTGATACGCCCTTCTGCAGCATCTTGTATATTGCTTCAACAACAAACTGAATGTACTCATCTACATCAACCAGCACTTGAGGCGTCATGGCAGGAGTTACAGGAGGTACTGTGATAGACGGCGGGCCTGAAGAAGACCTACCGACTTCAATCTGCGAGGCTAAAACCTCGGCATCAACGGACTCTCCCTTAACAGGGGCTTGAACTTCGCCACTGGCCTGAGGAGCCAGGAGAACGGAAGGAGACGAGTGGGGCGTCAATATCGTACCCCAAGTAGAAGGAACAACAGGGGGTTCCAGCACACCCTTGCCCTTCTCAAGCTCGGAGGGCCATCGACATCGGGGGCTATCTCCTCCGTCTCCAACACACAGTCAGCAGGCCGCACGGGACCTTCCCCCTCCGGCAAAGTAGCGAGATCAGTACTTGTTTCCTGACTCGGCTCCCCTGGAGTCCGGCTCCGCGGATGAGTCTCATCTTCCTCACCGAATCCCTCCGCGAGGATAGAATCTGTCGCTACCTCCTGGTCAGCAGCCACCTCAGCCTCCGCTGCTGAGTCTGGGATAGGGCTCGGCAACGCTGCAGCTGACCTCCCCTAATTATGACAAGGAGAAAAATTAGCCCTCTTCTCTGTTTCAATCATGTCTGTTGCTCCAGTAACAGGCTCACTCATCTCTGGAGGAACGTCATCTGAAGAAGACGAACTCCACTCCACTTCCTCATCTGGAAGCCCCGTATCTGCTGGATCCTCAATGTCAGTGGCCCCCACGGCGGCTTGCACCCTCCTGGGAACTGCAACATCCTCAGCTTCCCTTCCAACATAATCTGGAGATACTAAAATCTTCGCAGGAACGACATCGTCCGGATTCTCCTCCACGGGAGACATCACAATCGGCGGAAAGCGCTCCTCAGATGAGCCCCCCACCTCCTTTGGTCTGCTAGCACCCAATTTTGGAGTTCGGGGTCTCCTTTTCAACGGCTCCTACAAAAAGAAAGTATATGTCACAAAAATGGTGGAATTAACCAGACTATGTAGGACATCCTTACCTCCACAGGAGCTGAGTCTGTTAACACTGCCGGTGACAATGCCTTTTTCTGTCTCTTCGGCATAGAAGAGCCAACCTCTGTATCAGCACGTCTCATCGACTGATCGGCCGAGGGCTCTGTCTGACCCCCGTGTATACGGCAGGGGTACCTCGATAACCCGCCTCTGGCGGGCGATACGACCGAGCCTTTGCCAACAGGTTCCCAGTCTCCTCTAACTGGGTGCCGACAATAAAACTGGTCTCCCTATCATATCCAGGGGGCACGTCGTTCACGGCAGAGTAAAATTTGGCGGACGAGAAAAGAATCGGCGGCCGCGGATTCTGAACAGGCAGCGTAAAACGAGCTCCGGTGCATCCGACATTGTAGTAATGCCAATCTCGTGCACCGTCCAGCAAACTTCCAGTATACCCCAGGTTAATACTGGGGTTCTCCAACATCAACTGAGCATAGCCGAATTGTCGTACAAAACGGCTCAGCAAATATGGTTCCAGGAAACACTGGTTCCTATTCCGATACACCAGATGGGACGGTCGGATGCTTTGCAACTAGCAGAATTCCCATAGAGGCAGAATTGTGGCATCTTCACCCGAATTTGTTAATCTTCGTTGGCCTCAAAGTCCAAAAAGATGGGACCAACTTTGGTGATCTCCCACCCCTGAAGGTGGGCTAAAACTTTTCTGCAAACAGGAACACCAATATGCAACCAGTTCCTCTGGTGGAAACGACGGAGGAATGCGTCTCCGGCCCTGTGGTCTTCTTCCGGGCCCGGGTTCATCACGTTGAGATGGTGCAAAATTAATCACCCCATCAAATAATGAAACGGCAGTTCGGCACGGAGAAAGTTGTCATTCCTACCTCATCCATGAACGACATTTCCTGTAAATTCTCGTAAACCTCGCAGCAGGTTACACACCATTGTGGGAAGTAAAGCCAGGCGATAGCCAAAGACCAACTTCACAGCTGGCAGGATTAGGTTCCGGGTCACCCTCTCCATAGAGCCTGACCCGCCTGAAAAGACATAATCCCGGAGCCAAATCATCAGGTAAGCAGCCAACACTGCTTTGGACGACATCCGATGAGTAAAGTGCCAGAAACAGCTATAGGAGCGTTCGTCCTGAAGAACAGTTTGGCAACTCTAGAGGGGAGTGAATAGAGTTTATATAGAAAAATAGCCAATTAAAAAAAAAACTCTTTCACCAACAATAAAAAATCAGAGTAAAGTGCGGAAAATAAATGAAGAGCAGAAGAGCATACGCAAACACAACGATTTTAACCTGGTTTCCCTCGTGGAGGACTAGTCCAGGCCTGAGAACTCTAGCTCAGGATTAAATCCACTATTTGTGAAATAGTAGCTTACAACCCGTGCCTTTTCTTCAGAAGAGCACGTCAACTTCTAACAGAGAATCGCAGTGGCGATTTGCTTGGAATTGTCCAAGCGACTTCTTCACTCTTGCACAAGAATCCTAACTGAGAGATGCTGAGCACTCGAGACTTAGGAGGCTTGTGGCTAGTAGATAGGAAGGGTATGGCTTATTGAGCTTGTAGGAGAGAAGAGAAGAGAAGATTGAGTAAATTGAAATAAGAGAATTCATGCCCTATTTATAGTGTTTTTAGAGGCAGAATTCGGCCAAAATTCGGGTAGGAAAATTCAAAAATTTGGCCGTTGGACAGCTAGCAACCAGCTAACCCTAAAATTAGGGTTCCTGATTTCTAGGGGACAGAGTTCGGCCCGAACTCTGTGTGGAGGCAGAGTTCGGCCCGAACTCGGTCTCCAGAGCACAGAGTGGTCCTAAGTGAGACTTGTGGGCAATTTTTGTTTTGGTGGAGCTTGGGATTTTGGGTAGGCTTATAGACTAAGTTCCAAGAGCTCAGCATAACTCAGAGTACATACTTCTAGACTCAATAAAATGTAAAAATACAGACTCGAAAATACACTGAGAGTCGGAAACTGAGCTGTTGTCTGTCCTGAACTGAATGCAGACGTCGTGTGTCGTATTGAATTTATACAGATATTATTTAGTCAATGTAGTCAATATTTGGTTGACTATGACTTTGTGTCAACAATCTCCCCCATATTGATAATTGACAAAATAATAAATGTATATTTCAATATTCATACCTGGATACAGTTGGTTAAAACACAGCTCCCCCATAAACAATGCCGAGCTAGAATAAGATAGCTCCCCCGTAATCAGTGAACGGTGCCGAGCTAGAATCAATAGCTCTCCCCCGTAAATAATGCATAGAACCTGTGGCCTGATAAAAATATTTTCCCAAAAGCAAAAGCACCGACAAATATACATATTTCTCCCCCTTTTGGCAGTTAGCAATATAAAGGAAAAGCATGGGAATAGCAGTATAGACAATGAAAAGTAATCCAACCACACCAAGCAGAGAAGAAACATTATAATACTAAGTCACTGACATAAAGTAGAACTACGAAAAATAGCATAAAATGTTATCCACCAACCAGCACATCATCAGGGTTTGAAGACATAAATCCAGTACATAAATTCATAACAAACTGAAATAACTAAAATCAAAAAGGCAACTAAGACCATCAGCAGTGGCAGCAGCATATCAAGCCAATCTCCATCATGGAGCACGAGAAGGTCCTGGAATATCTGAAGGACCAGGGAATGAGCGACGAGGGTCCACAAAAGCATCATCAGGATCCATATACCTCATGACCCACGGATCGTCTATACGATGACCCGTGCGATCTGGATCCCGCTCAATAGGCACATGCAGATCAGGATGACGAGCAAGTGAATACCGCATATCATGCAGAGAGTTCCCAAGGGCACTGATCTGCAAGGTGGTACGGTAATCCTGCTGCGTCCAGCGATCATCCTCAATAGCAAAGCGATCGCGAAGCATAGTCTGAAGAGACTCAAGAGTGGCAGGAGGAGGAGGTGCATCCTGACCAAAAGGAGGGGCGTCAGGCTCCTCATCAGCAGAATGCTCAGATGACTCAGAAGCAGCGACAGGCTGAAGGCGTCGTGCTTTGGATAGAAAGGCAGGTGCAGGCATGAACGGATAATCATGGATAGGAATGATGAAAGCACGAAAAACTAAAGGAAGATAGAGAGGATAAACCAAAGCTCTTGGTTTCTTCCGACAGTTGATCATCCAATCCATCATAGTCCGTGGAAAGTTGAATGGAATACGAAAGTGGAGATGATATAAGGCGGAGATCTCAAGATAAGTGACTTCATCTGTTGAGCCAGCCTTGGGCAAGATAGTATTGAACACGATGCGATGAAGTTCATAAAAGTAGGGGGTAAGATGCTTGGCCTTTAGCTTGCGAGGACTTACGTTAGGAGCACATAAATCCTCCTTGAATCCTTCAAGGGAAGTGTCGCCAACAAATTGAAGTTGATGTGCCTCCACAAGCTTGTTCCACACATCAAGATCCGGGAGAGCAAGAAAATCTCCCAACTCAGAATCATTAAAGGCAATGGTAATGCCAGCAACCCGAGAATAGATGTGGGTTGCATCGTGAGTCAAATTGCAGTAAAACATTTGAATGGCACTATGGTAGATGACAGAATTTGAAGCAACAAGTTCATCCAAACAAAGATCACGGAATAATGACTCATAATATGAAAATATAGTAAAATTTATAGGATGGCCCCCAAACACCGGACGAGTTCTAAAATCGCTAAACCATTCATTAGAGGCTTCTAGCGATACAAATAAACGGTCGTCGTAAGTGTTAGGGTCATCGGGACGCGGCGGATTGAACAACGGATGAATGGGGTGTTGTTCAACTGCTTGTTCAATCGGAGGAGGAGGAACCGAAGAGGAAGCACCCTCATGTCGAGTCCTTCTCCCTCGTTTGGACAAGCGAGATGCCATTTGAAATAAAAGAGAAGAACTTGGAAATGATAGAAAAAGAGAGATATACCTGAAAAAAATATCAAACAGTTGAAGAGAATGTTGAAAAACCTCTTTCCCTTGATTTTGAGAAGAAATAGAGCCCTCTATATCAAGAACTAGGGTTAGGGTTTGGAAGGAAGAAGATGGAAGAGGTGGAGAAGAAGGAAATATGGGAGGAAAGAGAGGGAATCCCGAAATAAAGTAGGGCTTGGTCTTTGGTCGGGTGAAATATTGACCATTGGATTAGAATTGATCCAACGGCAGAGCCAGATCCCGACCCTGGAACCTAAGAACCGAACTCGGCCCGAACTCTGGTAGGGGCAGAGTTCGGCCCGAGTTCTGGATCAATGGTCCAGAACTGAAAACAGGCAAAGAACATGAAGAAAATGTTTAAGAGTTAAACACAAGATAGTTGAGGACAACAAAGAGTGTTGAATTTAAAAAAAAAAGATAGAGAGGTACTCAGAAAACAGAATGAACTTTAGAAAATCTCAATTAGGCAATATTAAATCGAAAATGAGCCATATAATAAATAAGGACATATACTGTGGTTCAATAGTCCAAATTTGCCATGGGTTAGCTGCAGGGGCCGGATCCCAGCTAGCGGTAGTCCTGAGGACTAGTGCACCGTGTCGCTTAGGCTTTTACGCCTTGTTGTCAGAAGGACCCTTTCGGCTTGTACCCATACCAAATTCTTCGAAAAAGAATCACAATATACTCGATATTTACGCAGGTGAGTTTCAATTTATAACTGCTTCATCTAAAATTCCAAGTTCACGACAAAGAAAATTGAAGCGCTCTTCGGATAGTGGCTTAGTAAAAAAATCTGCCAGCTGATGATCAGTGTCAATAAATTCTAAGTTAATCGTGCCATTTTACGGATGATCACGCAAAAAGTGGTGTCTGATCTCAATGTGTTTAGTGCGTGAGTGGCAGACAGGGTTCTTAGTCAAATTGATTGCACTAGTATTGTCACAGAATATAGGAATATGCATGAAAGATAACTTATAGTCCTCAAGGGTTTGCTTCATCCACAAAATTTGTGCACAACAACGCCCAGCTGCTATGTATTCAGCTTCTGTTGTGGATAGTGCAACAGAGTTCTGCTTCTTGCTAAACCAGGAGACTAAAGCTTTTCCTAATAAATGACACGTGCCGCTCGTACTTTTACGGTCGACCTTGCATCCAGCGAAGTCAGCATCGGAGTAACCAATAAGATCAAATGATGTTGACTTGGGATACCATAGGCCCACTGTAACCGTACTCTTAAGGTATCTAAAGATACGCTTAACCGCGGTCATATGTGATTCCTTAGGATTAGCTTGATATCTAGCACATAGGCAAATACTGAACATGATATCGGGGCGACTAGCAGTTAAATAAAGTAAGCTGCCTATCATACCTCGATACTTACGTTGATCAACGGGTTTGCCGCTCTCATCTGGTTCGAGTTTGGTTGAAGTAGCCATTGGAGTGCTGATTGGTTTGATGTTGTCAAGATCGAACTTCTTCAGCATGTCCTTGGTATACTTCGATTGACAGATGAAAGTTCCATTAGCCAGTTGTTTTACTTGCAGACCAAGAAAGTAGTTGAGCTCTCCCATCATGCTCATCTCAAATTCTGTCTGCATACACTTGGCAAATTCTTGACAAAGAGTTTCATCAGTAGACCCAAAAATAATATCATCAACATAAACCTGAATTAATAGAATGGTGTCTTTGAAAGATTTGATAAACAGTGTAGTGTCAATTTTCCCTTTTGAAAAACCTTTCTCAAGCAAGAAACTGCTTAGCCTTTCATACCAAGCTCTGGGGGCTTGTTTAAGGCCATAAAGCACTTTCTTCAGCTTGAACACGTGGTCG
Organism: Iris pallida; assembly: GCA_029216955.1. Lineage (NCBI taxonomy): Eukaryota > Viridiplantae > Streptophyta > Magnoliopsida > Asparagales > Iridaceae > Iris > Iris pallida. Next base: position 8,709,499 of record JANAVB010025196.1, on the reverse strand, counting down.
AGAAATTTGTGATTTTTAAAGCCAGGGGGTTGTTTGACATAAACTTCCTCCTTAATAAAGCCATTCAAGAAAGCACTTTTAACATCCATTTGAAATAATTTAAAGTTCTGATAATTGGCAAAAGCACAAAGCATCCGAATGGATTCTAGTCTAGCAACAGGAGCATATGTCTCATCGTAGTCGATACCTTCCTCTTGATTGTATCCTTGAGCTACTAGACGGGCTTTGTTACGTGTGACTGAACCATCTTCATTTACTTTGTTTCTAAAAACCTATTTAGTACCAATTATCGAGTGATTAACCGGTCTAGGAACGAGTTCCCATACTTGGCTTCTCTCGAATTGGTTGAGTTCTTCTTGCATAGCAGAAATCCAAAATTCATCATTAAAAGCTTCAGAAATATTTTTAGGCTCTACTTGTGAAATGAAGGCAGTGCTAGCAACTGAGTCTCTTAGTGATGATCTAGTAGTTACTCCACGTGAAACTTCTCCTATAACTAAATTTTCTGGATGAGAAGGTTTGAAAGAGAATTTCTTAGGCAAACCCTCCAGAGAATTAGTTTCGGTTGAAGTATTCATTGGAGTAGAAGTTGATGGCTCAACATCATCATCAAGAGCGCTTACTGCACTGTTATCTTCATCAAAAGTCACATTAGTTGACTCCTCCACAATAAGTGAGCGTTTGTTGAAAACTCTATATCCCTTACTCTTGGTGGCATAACCAAGAAAGATACCATCGTCAGCTTTGGCATCAAATTTGCCTAAGTTGTCTTTGGTGTTAAGGATAAAACATCTACAACCAAAAATTTTAAAATACGAAACATTGGGGGTTCTCCCAAACCAAAGCTCATAGGGTGTTTTCTTCGTAATGGGACGAATAAGCACCCTATTCAAAATGTGGCATGTTGTACTTACAGCCTCTGCCCAAAAATATTTCGGAAGAGAAAATTTATTCAACATGACTCTAGCCATATCGCCAAGAGTCCTATTCTTTCGCTCTACAACACCATTTTGTTGAGGAGTTCTAGGACAAGAAAATTCATGATCAAAACCATTTGCATTACAAAAACTTTCAAAATCATAATTTACGAATTCGCCTCCATGATCACTTCGGATTCGAGTAATCATGTAGCCTTTTTCGTTTTGAACTTTCTTTACAAACATTTTGAAAGCAGAAATAGCATCGCTCTTATTAGCGAGAAAGAAAACCCATGTAAATCTCGAAAAATCATCAACAATAACAAATGCATAAAGTTTGCCTCCAAGGCTAGCTATTCTACTAGGACCAAATAAATCCATATGAAGTAGTTGCAAGGGTCTAGTAGTACTTACAGAGTTGATAGAATGAAATAAGGATTTAGTTGCCTTGTTTAGTTCACATTCGGCACATACCGTGTCATTTTTGAACGTGATGTCAGGCAGTCCTCTCACTAGCTTCTTGGTGGAAAGCCTGGATATAGCATCCATGTTGGCATGACCAAGACGCTGGTGCCAAAGTAGTCGTTCGTCTTTGTGGGCATATAGACATCTACCTGCATTGTTAGTATTTATAGAAAGATAGAAAATGTAGATGTTGTCCTCTCTTTTCCCTTCAAAAGCAATGTCTCCTGTTGACCTATCATAGATGTAGCAACTGTTTTGTCCAAAGTTAATATCATATCCATGATCAGCAAGATGACTAATGCTGAGCAGGTTATGCTTTAACTCGGTCACTAGGCAGACATCCTTTATTACAGGAGAAGGAGGATGACCAATGATACCATTACCTATAATGTGCCCTTTGAGATTGTTACCGAAGGATACGTATCCTTCTCTCTTCATCGATAGTGATGCAAAAAGATTTGCGTCTCCCGTCATATGTCGCGAGCATCTACTATCGAGAATCCACTTACATTCAGTTGAGGAGGGAAGGTCCACCTACATCAAGAGTAGATGTGACCTTTGGTACCCGAGTTCTTGAGGGTCCTGAAAAGTTAGTCTTTGGGAACCAAGCATATATCCTTTTATCTACAAGTCTTCTAACTCTGCACTATGGTGAGATGTGTCCATGTAATCCACAATAAGTACAGATAGCATTCTTATTTATACTAGGAGCATGAGAATGATATCTATAAGCAACAGGATGAGGATGGACATGATGTGAAGAGTTAGCATGGTGAAGATGATTATGCATGGAATAAGTGGCATGTTGATGGTGTCTATGAGGCATAGAATGATGGTATTGTCTATGATGTGTGACATGCTGATATTGTCTAGATGGCATGGCATGATGATTTTGTCTATATTGCATGACATGATGACTTTGTCTATATGGCATGGCATGATGATTTTTATGTGTGGAGTGATGTTGATTGTGTCTTTGTGCATGATGAGTGTGTACTGAGTGAGAATTGTTCTTACGTGCACGTGGTTTGTGAAAGTTTGTGTATATAAATGCATGGTTATGTGCTGCATGAGAATGACGTGGTTGACTAGCATGAGTGGTGTTGTGCCCATGTGATTGGGTTTGAGGTTGAACAACCTGTTTACCCAATTTGGTTTCTAATCTTTTAGAAACAGCTTGCAGTTCATCAACCTTAATATTTAAGCCATAAATCTTAGTCATGGAAATCTTGTGTCTACTCTTTTCTTCAGCAAGCAACGTGTTGAGAGTAGTGATTTCTTGAGTTTGTTGCTCAATACGTGCTTCAACATCATGTAAGCTTAATTTAAGCTTGGATGCTTCATCAGTGTCATTTGTGGGTGATGTGTTTCTAACATTATCAAGAAGTAAAGAAATTCTTTGTATTTCATCTTCTAGACTTTTGATTTTGTCCTTGGCATGTTTATATTTACCGATGACCTTTTTATGATCATCGAGTAAATCAGTGAAAGCATCGCCAAGTTCATCAAAAGAGAAGTCATCCAGAGTTTCGTTAGATACCTTGTTGGAAGTTGCCATCAGGCACACATTTGCTGTATCTTGAGGAGAGTCCTTTTCTTCCTCAGAGTCACTCGCTTCACTTTCATGCCAGATACCTGTGTTGGCATATTTCTTTGATGAGTTCTTTTTGTATGGCTTCTCATAGCGGTTGCTCTTCTTCAGGAATGGGCAGTCTTTTCGGACATGTCCAGTTTTCTTGCAACCATAACAAGTTGGTTCTTCTTCATCGTCTTCTTGAGATTCCTTCTTCCTTCGATTGAAGCGAAGGAATTTCCTGAAGTTGCGAACCATGAGAGCTTGGTCTTCATCATCCGAATTATCTTCTTCGATCTCATCATGATTAGCTCTTCGTTGATGAGCTTTGAGTGCGATCTCCCTGGTCTTCGGAGCAGGTTCTTCGAAGTCCTTGAGGTCAAGCTCGTGAGTCATAAGCTTACCCATCAAGGTCTCCATTGACATTGTTGTGAGATCGTTTCCTTCTATGATGGCTGTCACCTTAGGGTTCCAAATCTTTGGTAGCCCTCTGAGCAGCTTACGAATCTTCTCGTGGTTTGAGTACTGCTTTCCAAGCGAAGATAGAGGATTGATGATGTCGAGGAATCTTGTGATCATTTGAGTGATCGTCTCACTTGGCTTCATCTTGAAGGCTTCGTATTCTTGAGTGAGACGGCTTATTTTAGATTCCTTGACCTGTGTGGTTCCTTCATGCGTCACTTCTAGAAGTCTCCATACTTCATGAGCAGTGGTGCATGTAGAGACCCTGTTGAACTCATTCCTGTCTATAGCACAGAATAAAGCATTAATAGCCCTAGCATCTAGACTTGCCTGTTTCTTCTCCTCGACAGAATATTTGTCGTGTGGTTTCTCAATGAGGTCACCATCGACAACTATCCTGGCGGGCTTTTTGTAACCGTCAGTGACGACAGTCCACAGGTCAAAGTCTAGAGACTTAAGATAGAAGCTCATCCTTGTTTTCCAATATGTGTAGTTAGTCCCATCAAATAGGGGAGGCCTATGAGTGGACTGACCTTCACCATGATTGGAAATCAAGGATTGTGTGGTTGCCATGGATCAGCTTTTAGGATGTTAGTCCTTGTAAAGAGAACAGAGCTCTGATACCAATTGAAGAACAGTTTGGCAACTCTAGAGGGGGGTGAATAGAGTTTATATAGAAAAATAGCCAATTAAAAAAAAACTCTTTCACCAACAATAAAAAATCAGAGTAAAGTGCGGAAAATAAATGAAGAGCAGAAGAGCATACGCAAACACAACAATTTTAACCTGGTTTCCCTCGTGGAGGACTAGTCCAGGCCTGAGAACTCTAGCTCAGGATTAAATCCACTATTTGTGAAATAGTAGCTTACAACCCGTGCCTTTTCTTCAGAAGAGCACGTCAACTTCTAACAGAGAATCGCAGTGGCGATTTGCTTGGAATTATCCAAGCGACTTCTTCACTCTTGCACAAGAATCCTAACTGAGAGATGCTGAGCACTCGAGACTTAGGAGGCTTGTGGCTAGTAGATAGGAAGGGTATGGCTTATTGAGCTTGTAGGAGAGAAGAGAAGAGAAGATTGAGTAAATTGAAATGAGAGAATTTATGCCCTATTTATAGTGTTTTTAGAGGCAGAATTCGGCCAGAATTCGGGTAGGAAAATTCAAAAATTTGGCCGTTGGACAGCTAGCAACCAGCTAACCCTAAAATTAGGGTTCCTGATTTCTAGGGGACAGAGTTCGGCCCGAACTCTGTGTGGAGGCAGAGTTCGGCCCGAACTCTGTCTCCAGAGCACAGAGTGGTCCTAAGTGGGACTTGTGGGCAATTTTTGTTTTGGTGGAGCTTGGGATTTTGGGTAGGCTTATAGACTAAGTTCCAAGAGCTCAGCATAACTCAGAGTACATACTTCTAGACTCAATAAAATATAAAAGTACAGACTCGAAAATACACTGAGAGTCGGAAACTGAGCTGTTGTCTGTCCTGAACTGAATGCAGACGTCGTGTGTCGTATTGAATTTATACAGATATTATTTAGTCAATGTAGTCAATATTTGGTTGACTGTCGTCCGACTGCCGGTCCTCATTTTCCCGGGGACTCTTCTCACTTAGCCTTCTCATTTCAGAGAGCATCGTGGTACTGGAAAGTGCTGGCAGAGTTGTAAACTGAGAGGGATTCTCCTTGTCTTGCTCAAAGACATAATCTCTCCAAGCAGTCACATAAGGCTGTGACCCGCCCTTATCCCTCTTCTGCATATAATAATGATGACTCGCCACTTGCTTGAAGACGGCCATCATCTCCTCTGCTTTGTCCCCCAGGACTTGAACTCCTCGTTGGTCGGAAAGTATTCCTCGTAAGGTTCTGATCCCCAAAGGAGTATATTTCATGAAGTGCGAATTCCAGCTCCTCCATCGGAGTGAAGAAAGTCCCGGTCTGGGTGTCAAACATCTCCAAGAGCACGAGGAACATATGCCTGTTGATGTCAACGCCTGCCTGGGTAGCACGGATTGCGGCAGTCAGCCCAATCTCTTGGAGTTCGGTTCGAAACTGCGTAAGAACCTAAAGTGTCAGCTTGTCCCACTTGGAAACATATGACACCAACCCTCTACCCAAAATTCACCTTTCGGGTACGACCGCTTCAACGACAGCATACGATTTGCAAAAGTCGAAGCGTCAAAAGCAAATGTGTTGGTAGGGACGTCACTGTAAATGCTCCCAGGCGCAGAGTCCGCCAGGTGAAAGAAGGCTCAGCCCGCACGACGGCCAAAGTATCCCTCTGATTGGAGGTAGCGTCGATCTTGATGGTGCCTGCCACCGCTCCCCCCTGAGATGGGGTTAGCTCCCAAGACATCCTCCTCTTAGAAGCAAGGCGACAAAAAGCTGTCAAAGGCCATTGACGCTCAAGTTGCTTAACAGTCATATGCACCCCTCTTGTTGTAAAGAACCAATCTTCCTTGATCTTTAACACCTTTGCTTCCGTAGAAGTAAGGCGGTCCCCAAACAGGAACTCAGGCTTCAAGAAAGTCATATTATCAGAAATGGCAGATTTCAAAATGCCATGCTCCATCATCCGTTGGTGGAACCCATGGTGTTGTTCCCGGATTTGGGTCATTCTCTCGGGAGGCTGATCTAGCATAATGGCATCTTGCGCAGGATATATTACCTCCTATTTATAATCTAATTCTATCTGACAGAGGGCAGCATCCAGAAGCACTTCATTCAAGAGCGGAACGGTCATCTACACTGGTGGTCAGCAAAAGAAGGCAAAGATTCAGATATGTTAGAAACAGCAAAAGAATCTGAGCCACTTTCTCATCAGAAGTGCATACCCTGAACCAAGGCTCAGGTACATCTGAAAAGAAGCTTCGACGCATCATCAGGGTCAAAATCCATACGCATCAGCAGTAAAGCTTCGGCGCATCATCAGGGTCTAAACCCATGCGCGTCAGCAGTGAAGCTTCGGCGCATCATCAGGGCCTAAACCCATGCGCGTCAGCAGTAGAAGCTTCGTTGCATCATCAGGGCCTAAAGCCATGCGCGTCAGCAATAGAAGCTTCGGCACATCATCACGGCCTAAACCCGTGTGCGTCGGCGGAAAAGATTCAGCACATCATCAGGACTCAAGGTCCATGCGCGTCGACGTATATGAGTTCTAAAAACGGCCTACTCGAGTACAGAAAGATACGGTAAAGAATGATGAAACCCACCAATCACCGCCGGCCGAACGTTGACGGGCGTCCGGGGGACATCATCCACAGCAGCCTCCACAGGCTCTTTCTTTTTGCCTCATCCTCGGCTAGCACCATCACGAGGAGTCATGGTAGCCATCTCGGGAAAAAAGTTAGAGTTTTGAGAAGAACTCTAGAGAAGAAGAAAGCAAAGAGAAGAAGAATCCTCTCTCTCCATCAGACGCTTATTTATAGGCTTGGGCATACACAGAAATCGATGAGGAGTGACGTCAGCCACCTCTTGGGGTTCTCCAAAATGATAACTGCAAATAATCAAAAAAGATCATCATTAATCTTTTTGATTATTTCGAAGTGTTATCATTTGCATTATCTGAGAGGAGCGTGCACCCTTTCACTGATGCACCGAGTAATCATGCGCCCGAACAGTCATGTACCCCGTTGAAGATAACACCATGCTTCTTATTCAAAGTATTATAAAACTTGACAAAAAGTTTTAAAAACTTTGAAGGGGGTCTTGTAGAAGCATAGAATTTCAGGGCACATCTATGTGCCAGTGTCACGACCCGCACCCACTGTGAGGGTACGAGTACGTAACGACGCCCAGCCTACGCCATAGTGTCGACGGTAGAACGCTGTCCTAGGTTACTATCTAATCAACAACTCACGCAATTATATAATGTACTTGTCAAACCTCAACTCCGAACGGAGGGCAAGTATAGATATAATGAACTCTCAATCACAGTCTAAGCACGATAAGATAACTCAAAAGTTTATAACTAAAGACTAAACAACAACATTTATAAACTACTAAATAATAATATCTCAAACAAACTCAAATACAAACTCGTATCTCAAGTTATTATAATTCAAGTTTTAAAACATAAAAACTAAACCAAGTCTACTAGCTAGTCTCCAGATCACTCCTAAGTGTCGGGGCCAAAGGTAGCTAAGCCATCTCCTGCTCCAAGGTAAGTAGGGCAAATGTCCTCAGGGCAATCATCTGTAATATTTTCAACAGGTCCAGTCAGGACAGGAACGAGTACAATTCATCAAGAAATTCTAAGTAAATGACAGAGAACTATAAAGCAATTATAGACAGTTATATTGATAAATCATGGCAGTTTTATACAGGTAATGATATAGAGAACAGTTAAGGTACAAGGAAAGGAAAGTAACTAAACAAGAAGAGAAACATGGCAATGAAGACTGTAAATATAATCTAGCTGAACTAGAGTAGCATGATATAAGTCCAGACAGTATAATAAGAGTCATGTGTGAGTCCAGACAATGTAATCTAATACCAGGTGATTCCAGTACGAGATGAGTCCGGTATAAGGTGAGTCTAGTCAGTGATCAAAGGTTCCAGGGTGAGTCCAGCCTATACTCTAACAGTGTGTTTTAAAATATCGGGATCGACATGTAAACGGCTGTAGGTAATACGCACACCGTACACTCGACCAAGTGTGGGATGGCTATCGTTCCAGTATAATTCCAAGGGAGTGGTTCCAGTATTTGGGTATGTTCACATGCATATTCTAATATTTTTCCCGTCCAGCAAGTACAAGTGAATCCATAACCCGACACGAAAATAGGTATAAGTCCAGCCAGTACACGAATGGTTCCAGTAAATGATTCCAGGGTGGTTCCAGTAGGTAGTTCCAGAAATAGAGGCCATACACGAATAAGTGAGTGTCGCATGAAATAGATCCAGTAATATCAAATCGTGTTTGTAATATAGAATCAAATAGAACTAGCAACAACTGAAGTACAGTAAACGATAAGTAAATGGAAGAACTATCAGAGAATGTACTCGCCTGCTACTCTGAAAAGAGTAGTAAAATATCAAATGTCTGCACCGGAGTCACAGTATCCTAGACAGAGTAATATGGGTTATAATATGTTTAAAATAAGATGAGTGAAGTCTATGATGCAATCTACATAATTTCTAGGTTAATCTAGGTCAAAGTCAACTCTAAGTCAAACCTGGTCAACTGCCTAAGTCAAACTAGGTCCAAGTCAAACTTGGTTAACTCTGGGTCAACCCAAGTCAACTACACTAGTCAAACTTGGCCAATCTAGACTCATGGTCAACTCCAGTCAATTCTGAACTATTGGGTCAAACCCTGGTCAACACTCTAGTCCATCAAGTCTCGCCATGCCTATCCCAAGTCTATACTAGCAATCCAGCACAATTACAAGCCAAACTAGGCTATACAAGTCATCAACACACATCATTCAGCATTCATGTCATATGCATAGGCTGTATCACATAGGGATACACCCTAGAGGCTATATGCCTTGTATATAGGTTATAGGCCATGTGGTCTATTCCACACATTTCACACATATTGTATATTCACTACATTAATATAGTATCACACATATTTACCATATTATTATCAAGCATATATATATATATATATATATATATATATATATATATATATATATATATATATATATATATATATATATATATATATACACAAAAAAAATATACATATATATACATATATATTGTATTACCCAATGGCATACCTACATTACCTTTCATTACATAACCTACATGCTTGTATTCATCCATTTCTTCATGCATTGCATATGCATACATATCTCATTCATGCATATATTATGTGTAGCATAACTCATGTGCACTGAGTTAAATTGATAGAGTGGTGTGTGTTACATAACTTGAAAACCAATGTGGTAGGAAAAATAGTAGGATGTCAATGTGGATTTAAGTGTGTATCAAGAGTAACTAAAATCAGTGAGGGTTGTAGGGAAATCAGTGTGACAGTATGCTAACTCAGGAAAATCGGGTGTGTTCCTAGGAATTTGTGTGTTCAGTGAAGGGAATCAAGTAATGTGTGTGTGGGATAGGGGTTGTTCTCAGTTTTAGACAGTTGGGTAGGGTGTAACCATGTGTGATAAAATCAGTGAGCAACCCTGCAGGAATTAACAAAAAAAAAAAACCAATCGAGTAGTTGGTGTAATCTCAGGAAAACTGAAACTCTGTGTGTGTGTGTGTGGATAGGATGAACTTAGTGAATGGTGTTTACATGTAGATATGATAGAAATTCTCAGGAAACCTGAGATTATTCTCAGGGAAAACAAGTTTAGTGCATTGACAGTTCATGTATATTAGTTAACAAATCAGTCCAAACCCCAATGTTCAAATTCCAATTACTTGAGTGAAAACCTAAACTAACCTGAAAATCCCACCTAGCAGTAGCTATCACATATGTCCATGAATTAAGCATGTAATTTAATCATCAAGATTTAGTTTAGAAGGGAAACTTAAAATCAGAATTTTGAAAACTAGAATGTATCAGTGGATGCATACATTTCAGTTCAAATCAACGTCTAAAATCCATCAATTGATAACAAAACCTAATCTAACTTGGAAATTCATCCTAGAAGTATCTATTACAAATATAGGAATCAAATCATGGCAAATCAAACATCAATAAATTTAGTTTAGGCCGGAATGAAGTTCAGGAGTTCATTCCTGGACTGTGTGTATCAGTCGACCCCTTCTCAGCCCAATCCCACATTCAAATCCCATTCCTCTCGACCACAATCTAATCTAACATGCTAATCCCACTTAGCATTAACTAATACACATGTATAAATCAATTATGGCAAGTTTACATTAATTAAAATCAGTTTAAAATGGAATTTAATATCAGAAATTTAAAAATTGAATGCACGTATCAGCAGCTTTGTGCTTGCGTGTGGGTCGCCCTAGGACACGACACAGGGCGACCCGTGTCTCGCGCTCATGCATGGGGGTTCACCTAGGATAGGGCTAGGGGTCTAGCACCCTATACCGTATCGGGGTCGCATCGTGTCAGTGTTCTAGCAGCGTGTCAGTGGTTAAATTCCACGCGTGCACAGCGCGCGCGTGGCCTGTGCGGCCAGTACGGCCAGTACGAGGAGGAGAACTCCTCGTACACTACACAAAATGGCCCCAAATTTTGGGATGATGATGTCAGTCAGTGCCCTGACATCCTCCTAAAATTTGGCGTGTCCACGTGTCCGACACTGTGAGATATCCAGCCCGTGATACAGGACAGTGCACTCGTGTCGTGCACGCGTGTCCAACACCAGAAACCGATACAAAACGACACCAAAATACCTAACATCCTTCACAAAATTTAATGTACATACTTAGATTTACAAATTCATGTAATTAAATTTATAAAAATCGAAAATCATTTCCTAAGTGACATTTCATCGAACACCTATACGTACACTATAACACATGTCCGATACGGACACCAAACGGACACGAAATGGGCTCAAACTTCAGGAACAGCTAGAGAACTCCTAGATCTAGACCTAACTGCAAAGAAAACAGAAATTTAGATTAATTTGTGGAGTTTTACCTATAGGTGCAAAAAGCTAGAAGGAGCTTCAAATGGGGGGTGTTCTCCTTGATGGCCAAATGCTCCAAATGAACCCAAAACTGAGATTAACCTCCAAAAATAATAAACAACCAGGAATTAGGTCCTAATGCAAAAGATTAGAATTTAAAAGGAATTAAAATGAATTTATGGGGATTTTTGGAAGGGGAAAAATACCTTTTCTTCAAAATTAGGTCAAGCTCTAAAAGAGGCAAGAACTCCTCATCAAGACATTAAATAGGGAGGGCCTCTCCTATGGCTGGTCATAAGTTATAAAAGTAGGGTTAGGGTTTCACTAGTTTGGGTTATGGGCCTCTATGGTCCTTAAGCCATAAGTCATGGTTCATGAAATCACTAGTCATAATCTAACCTATTCATTATCCCTATTTTCCCCAAATTAATTCTAATGACTATAGTATCATTAACTTAGGTTAAACTAGGGTTTCATAATCTAACCAAGTGGTCATAGGTAGGGTTAGCTTCTAGGTCAGTCTTCTAAATTCACCACGAGTCAAAGTCAAGAATAGCACTAAATTAAAATATTAAAAATCACTTAAATTCCAATAATTCTAATTAATACAATATAAATCCAAATAATTCACAAAAATTCAAAAATAACCAAAATACCCTCAAACTAGAAATGTGGTAGTGACAGCTAGAATTCCTAAGCGCTCAAATATTACTCAGAATATACGCCAGGGAGCTCAAACGAAGTAGTTGGCACATCAAGACAGCAAAAGTATAGACAACAAAAGAAGATTTTTATTTCATATAAAAGTCTATTACATGTCTAAAAGGCTTTACATAGGAGAATTTCTACAAAAAGAAAGATTCTAAGACTACAGTCAGGCGCAGCAAGCTGCCATACGCCCCCCTCCAGGCACATCATCAGTCAGGCACATCTATTCAGCGTCTCAGTCAGGCGCAGCCTTCAGCGTTTTATTCAGGCGCATCTCTTCAGCATCTCAGTTATGCGCATCATGAAGTCTCAGGATATGCGCCTTGCTTCGACCCGATCAAATGCTTCGACTAATGAAGCATTTATTGAGCAGAATGAGGGCGGGCGACTAACCCCACCCTAGCTGGAGGAAGGAGGAAGAGCTCTCCAAAGCCCAAGAAAGAGGAGAGCACCGCAACCGATCCGCAGCTAAAGAAGCAGCTTTCAACACAACCAGAATGGAAAACATCCACTCTTGCAGGAGGAAGAGCTCTCCAAAGCCCAAGGAAGATAAGAGCACCACAATTCTGATCTGCGGCACTTTCAGCATAATGGAGACAGGGCTCGAGCATCCCGATCTTTGGATGCAACAGGCACCTTTCGCCTGCCTCAGAAGCCTTCGACTCCGACTTTTGGATGTAACAGTCACCTTTAAGTACATGAATGAAGACAATGCATCGCATATTCACCCTCGGGAGCATCTCGTCAATAGAATGTGCTCGAGCAAACAAGTCCATTCGGGAAGACGTGAGAGAATGAGAAGCAAACTCTCTCCTTGCCACTATTTATAGACCGAGAAAATCAAACTCATGCGCCAAGTGGCAGGCTCTACGAATCCTGTGCAATGAATTTGTATTTATGGTGATGAACACGACGCTTCAAATTTAGCCAAGTTAAAACAGCTATTTAAAGCACTCGAGGAACGCAACAGTCGGACCAATAAACGACGTATCATACAAATGGATGCGCCGGATAGATACCGTACATCCTACAGACGCGCCCGTCAGTTCCAAAGAGCCCCGTATGGATGTGCCAAACAAAGCACAGATCCATGCATCCTAATCAACATGGACCCATGCGCCCATTTCGGCTTGTTACCCATCAAGCAATTAATGCTCAAGTGACAGAGTTGACAGCGCGTCCCCCGAGGACTGGACAGTTAGCAGCTTTTTCAGAAGACGAAGCATCCCTGACATCAGCATCATCATTACTTTCCTCCGACGGTTATGACCCACGTGGCCGACCAACCACTCGCATTCGCCTCAGCAGCCATGCGTCTGAAGACTCGTATGCGCCTCAAAAGCCGTGCATCCCGACCGGTTCGTGACTCCTGAAGGTTGTGAGCCAAAGTCTTCTCATGCGTCCAATCCCAGGCGCATCTTACCAGATCACTCTCCACCAAATCCAAGATCTTTGAGCCATGGACCTACGACACATGTCCTTTGACTCAATTCAGTCTATGAAGGGGTGCTAATCATCCAAGATCTCTGTAACTGAAAGATCCTCTCCCCTGCTATGTGCCAGCCCAAAAAAGCAGCATGAAGGATTGAACCCACAAATGATGGCGCATCATTCATGCACCTCCCGCAGCTTCAACCACGTCGCGTCCCCACGTATAGGCGCATCCTATATATGCGCACATGAGCAGCCAGCCTGCAAACTATAAATAGAAGGATCATTTTCTTCTTACGGACCACGTAATATATATACGTGCACAGACAGAAAAAGGCATCAGAGTTATCATCCACCAAGATCAGAAGAGACACTCAACGTCTTCTTCCCATCTGCAAACTCCAACACCCAGAGCAACTCAGACCTTCAGAGAACCGAGAACCATCGTCAGATCGTCAATGGAGTCAACGTATTACCACTCGCTCCATCGACACAGGGACCCAGCTAAACAAAAGTATTCTCCTAGGACTACATCTAAGTCCTACATTGTAACACTGTTCTATTTGTAATTGAAATTGTAATAAAAAGATTTTAATGGCAAACAAACACGAGAGCTGAATAGGTGTGAGTAACAATTTTCAAGCAGGCATGGAAGTGTTTCTTAAGTATGCCATGAGCAAAGCTCATTACATGGATGATAACAAAATCAAGTGTCCATGTGGTAATTGTCGCCATAGACGTTACGAAGAAGTGGTGACTGTGAGAGATCATTTGACCCGTAAGGGTTTCGTACGTGATTACGGCCTGTGGTCAACGCAAGGTAAACTATATGTGGAAAGACAGGTTACGAATGCTGCTACTTATGCTTTTGATGATAATACTGCAACGGATTTTGTCATCGAAGATGACAGATGCTTTGTTGATTATGGAGACCGGCAAAACCTTGTACGAGATATGGTGTAAGATGCGGCAGGGTCTAATTTTGATCCGGAGGATCCTAATCCCGAGGCGAAAGAGTTCTATGATAATGTTTCAGGATGCAGATACTCTTATATATCCTGATTGTGAGACTCATTCTGTACTGTCAATGACGATGCAGTTGTTAAACATAAAGTCTGATTTTAACTTGCCACAAGCTTGCTATGATCGGATTACACAACTAATCAAGGAGGTATTACCAAAAGAATCAAAATGATCCCAAAAAACTTCTACAAGTCAAAAATGATGGTCCGACAACTGGGATTGGGGTACGAGAAGATAGATTATTGTCGCAATGGATACATATTGCACTACAAGGAGAACGAGTACATAGAAAGTTGCAGCTTCTGTAATACGGATCGCTACAAGCCAGTACAGGAAAAAGAAAAGTCAACTAGAAAACGACGTCCTTACAAGTATATGTATTACTTTTTGATCACGAAGCGCTTGCAGAGGATGTATATGTCTCTGAATATAACAGAACACATGACGTGGCACAACGAAGAATGTACGAAGGACGATGGAGAATTGTCACATCCTTCGGATGGAGAGGTGTGGAAACATTTTGATTTGTGTCATCCAAATTTTGCTTCTGAGCCTAGAAATGTATGTCTGGCGCTATGTTCTGATGGCTTCGCCCCTTTCGGACAGTCGGGATCCCAATACTCCTGTTGGCCGGTCATTTTTACCCCGTACAATATGCCACCATGAATGTGTATGAAGACTCCTTATATGTTTTTGATAGCTATCATACCAGGTCCCAAAAATCTGATGAAGAATATCGATATATATTTACAGCCATTGGTGGATTAGCTGAAACAGCTATGGAAGGTCGGCATCGCGACCTATGATATTTCCAGGAAACAAAACTTTCAGATGAGAGCTTCAATGATGTGAATAATCAATAATTTTCCAGTATACGGTATATTGTCAGGATGGAGTACTCACGGCACCATGTCTTATATGATATGCATGGAAAATAGTAAGGCATTCCGTCTTATGGATGGAGGAAAAACTTCTTTCTTTGACTGTCACCGTCAATTTCTGCCCGCGAGTCATCCTTGAAGAAAGAACAAGGACACGTTCAGAGCTAAAAAACAAGAATTTTCTCATCCGCCTGCCAGATTGTCGGGATACGATATTTGGGAAGATGTAAAGATTTGTCCACCGTAATTGAAGATCCATCGAAAAATTGTGTCGAAGGGTTCGGACAAAACCATAACTGGACCAAACGGAGTATCTTCTAGGACTTGCCTTATTGAAAAGATAATCTTGTAAGACATAATCTTGATGTCATGCATATCGAAAAAAATGTGTTCGATAATGTCTTCAATACCATCATGGATATTAAAGGAAAGACGAAGGACAATTCAAAAGCAAGACAAAATATTGCCGAGATATGCAAGCGTCCTTATCTAAACTTGATACAAAAGGGAGTTGGTGGACAATTAACTAAGTCGACAACATAATACACATTGAGCAAGGAAGATACCGCACATTCAATGAACGCAAGCTAACGGAAATGAAGAGTCATGACTGCCACGTGTTTATGGAAAGATTACTGTCAATTGCTTTGAGAGAGTTGTTGTCTTCTGTTGTATGGGTTCCGTTGGCCGAGTTATCTACATTCTTCAGAGATATTTCTTCAACTAAGTTGACGGTGCAACACAAGGTTGAACTTGAGGAGAAGATTGTCTTAACAATTTACAAGTTAGAGAAAATATTTCCTCCGGGCTTCTTCGACAACATGGAGCATCTTTCGATTCATCTAGCATATGAAGCTCGTGTCGGTGCATCTATTCATTATCGATAGATGTACCCATTTGAAAGGTAAATAAAAATTAATATAATTTAAGTTAAATTTATGTGGATTTAAAATTTATTGTTAATTCTCAAGATAATTTGTCTCTCTAGATACCTACACCATCTAAAGAAGAAAGTTGGCAACAAGGCTCATATAGAGGCTTCGATATGCGAAGTATATCTTATTGAGGAGGTATCAAACTTCTGCTCCATTTATTTCGATACTCATGTTCAGACAAATCGAAATAGACCTCAAAGGAATGACGAGGACGTTGAGGATGGAGGTATATTCAGTGTAAGGGACAAGCCTATTGGGGCTAGTAAGAAATGACGGTTGACTGACGATGAGTATGATGCCGCTCACCGATATGTCTTGTTAAATTATGATATACAAGCAGTGAGAGATTTGGAAAAGTAAGTGACTACACTTACACTCGTTATAATCTCTAATTTGGTGAAGTAAGTGACTAAACTTATTTTTCTTCTCTATAATGGTGTATTTAGAGATAAAGTAAAAATGAGGACACCCAATATTATCGATGAGGGACTTCAAAGAAAGGTTGATTGTACCTTTCCGTCCTGGTTTCACAAATACGTAAGTAACTGAGATAATATGTTATGCGGCTACCATTAAAATATATGCATCTAAAATATTTAAATGATCAATATTTGTTTACAGGTTTTATTGCCTGAAATAACACTCACAAATGAGAGCATTCGTTATTTGGCACTGGGACCGAAGAAGCATGCAAAGACTTGGCCAGGCTATGTCGTTAATGGCTTCAAGTTTAAAGCAACTCAAAATGCTATAAATGTCGAATTTCTCAATGTTGGCTTCAGTAACAAGGATTCTGGTGTTTGCATAAGAGGCACCATCTATGACGACGAGCCGAACTTTGACTATTATGGAGTGCTTTGGGATATTATAGATTTACAATATACTGTCCCATATGATATGCATATTATGATATTCAAATGTGATTGGTTCGATAAAACACCAAATATCGGTTGGAGAATCGATAAACAATTTGGATTCATCGATATAAATCATCGCAGGAGGTATAGAGGATCCGACACGTTTGTGATAGCAAGTCAAGCTGTTCAAGTCTACTATACAAGCTAACCAAGGCATCGTAGAGATCGATTCGACTGGAGGGTAGTATGCAAGATTAAATCTAGAAATACATTCAACGTTGGACACCTAGCATACCAAGAGGACCAGATCGAAAAGCCCCAATACTTGGGACAACAGTCGGATACCATAAATGTTGAAGATATTATTGAGGAAAATAGAGAGGAGGAAGGGGTTGATACACAAGACTTAGTTATCAACCAGGGGAGAAAGAGGTGTCTTGTCCCAAGTATTGAGGCTGAAGAAGAAGTAGAAGAAGAAGAACTTGATGAAGATGAGGATACAGATGAAGTCAACGATGAGGATAAGGATGAGGATAAGGATGAGGATGAAGACGAGGCCGAGGACGAAGACGATGATTAGATTAAATATCGGTATATATTAAAAATACTTCCAAATACATGAATTTAGTTTGACCTCATAAAAGTACTTACAACTATCTTAGTGAATTCAGTTTAAACTTCTACATTCTTCTTTCAATTCATGGTTTTGTCGTTCGATCATCTACTTATTGTATGATTTTCTTTTTACAAAAGAAACTCCTAGTTCTTCTCGTCGTGGCGGCACTCGTCGCCCTGCTAGTGGTATATATATATATATTTTAGTTTAGTTTTATATTCATTTATACTTTTATATTGTTAATTATGTTTATGTGTTCTATTTACAGGTTATGATGGCTAACACTCGTCATAGTAGTGGTGGTGGTGGTAGTGCTGGTGGCCTTAGTCGTAGGCATGGTCGTAGTGGTGCTGCTGGTAGTAGTGGTCGGGGCCGCCTTCTGTAGTCCCGAGATATGACCCTATCTAGCGATCCCGACCCGGAGAGTACCCCTGGCATGAACTCATCCCGCAGGCGATCTACCCCGGACCTATCGTCCCCTTCGACGAGGCATGCGTCTCCATCCGTTGACGGTTCCGTTCCGCCAGCGGATCCACCAGTTACTGCTCAGTGGACCCCGGAGTACCCCCGGACTCAGTTACATCTGGTTACTGGTGAGTACATGCACGGAGCTGCGGATCCTCCGACGCCACCAAAGAGGCCGATGGGCGAGTTCCGACGAGAGCTATAGCCCGCGGGTGAATCGTAAGTAAATTTAAGTTAATTTATTAAATTTGTTTTATTTATTCAAGTTAATAATCCATTCGTTGCTTCTTTGTAAGTTTTTTTCGTGGGATGCTGCCAGGCTTCTAGGGCTGATTATTCGGTCAAACTACCATGGCCCCTACCTCAATTTTTAGAGGTACCCTGTAACACCTAATTTTCTAAATGAGGATAATTTTGAAATTTTATGATTTTAATTATGATATTTAAATAATAATATAATTTTTGGTGATTTTTAATCATTTTAAAACTATTTAAAAATTATGACTTGTGATTTTGATGTACAGCTAGTGAAACCTTAGAGACTGTCTGACCTAAAGCCTAACCCTATGATTTGCAATATCTATTTATCATTTTTAGCCTAGGGATAATTTTGTCATTTTGACTTATTAGAATTATTTGATTAATTATTGGATTGACGGTTGTTGATTTTGACTTTTACTAGTTGTGACTTAAGAGACTAACCTAGATGTTGACCCTAGCTATGGTGACTTGATTCGCTTGGTGAGACCCTAGTCTAACTTAAGTCAACTCAAGTTAGGTCACTTAGGATCAAGTTTGAAATATGAGGATTGGTGATTTGGTCCATAGACTTGAGACTTAGGAATTGGTTCAATGACTTATGAAACTTGGCCCATGGCCCATGACTTAAAACCCTAACCCTAATTTCATTCATTATGACCAGCCACCTTGGGCTTTTCCCCTATAAATACTCTCTTCATTATGTTCTTGCCTCTTTTGTGTTGTTTCAACATTTTGAAGAAAGGGGTAAGGAGCCATTTTCCCTAATCCATAACTTTCATTTCTTGTACTTTTTGACCCAAATTTTTTACATATGAATCTAATCAACCCCTACTTGCTGTTCATGGAGTAGAATTTCAGTTTGGGATCAATTTGGGGATTTAGGCTAGCAAGGAGAAACCCCCATTTGAAACATTTTTGCTATTTGCACCAATAGGTAAAACTCCTCTAATTGTTCCAATATTCGATTTTCTTTGCATATTAGGCTAGATCTAGGTGTCCCCTAGCCTTCCCTAGAATTTGGGTGGATTTTGTCAGTTTTGTGTCCGTATCGGACACGTGTCATAGTGTATATGTAAGTGTTTGTTAAAAAGCCTCTTAGGAATTTATTTTCGATTTTTGTAAAACTAATTACATGGAATTGTAGATCTATGTATGTGCATTACTTTTTTTTGAAGACTGAGTACCATTTTGTGTCTTGTCGTGTCAGTACTAGACACGAACTTGTCACTGCACAGGCACGGGCAGTGTCCTGCTGCCCGACCCTTCGTTCTCCTCACTCAGGACACAAGGACACGTGAAATTTTGTGGAGATGTTGAGACTATCAGTGACACTATGCTCCCAAAATTTGGGAGCATATGATACAAGACACAGGAAGATATCTAGCCTGTACTGGACACGCACTGTGTGCACACACGTGAATTTATCCGCACTGATACGCTGTGATTTCTCTCGACACGACTCTTGTGGACACGGTGCAGGGTGACATACGTGTAGCCCTATGCTAGGCGAACACGTGGACACGAGCACGTGGCTAGTGGTGTACTGTGTCGTGTCCACGAGCTCATGTTTTGCCTGCACGACACTGCACTGTTGTTTTACTTAACAAAATGCCCTTAAAAGGCTTTTGAAAGAAAACGAGAAAAAGTATAAAAGTACAAGTAGATTCTGGAAAGTATTGCTATGGAAGTCTGATTTGAAAACGACCACTTTGTTCCTTGGACCACACGATGATGATGAAGAGAACTGCTTGAAGAAGAACAACGAGAAAAACTAAGTCACCAGAAAGGTATCGACACAATTGGCACTGAAGGCGCAGTCGAATCCTTTCCTGCTTTGCACTACTAAAATACCCCACTTTACCGACGGATGGTTAGCGACGGATGGATTCCGTCGCTAATAGCGACCAGTTTTCGACGTCTTAGCGACGGATTAGCGGCAGACAACATAACATAATTTTTTCCAATTTTAAATGTAAAAAATTGTCGGGTTTCCGTCGCTCAGTCGACGAACGTTAGCAACGGATTCTTTTGTCGTCGCTTGTTCGTCGCAAATGTTGGCGGCAAAATCTTTAAAACATTGGCGGGAACTTTAGCGACTAACTGGCGACGGATATATCCGTCGAAAAACTGCTTTTAATTGGCGACGGTTGAGCGACTGATTTATTCCGTCGCTATTCCGTCGCTAAGTTCTGTGCCCTAACTTAAATTGAACCGACGGGGGGGAATTTTTCATTCCCCCCAAAACTCTCTCTCTCTCTCGCGGCTCTCTCTCTCTCGCGCGCGGCTCTCTCTCTCTCGCGGCTCTCTCTCTCTCTCTCTACCAGGTATATCTCTCTCTCTCTCTCTCTCTCTCTCTCTCTAATTTTTGGTTTTGGGGCCGGGGGGGGGAGTGGGGGGGGGGTCGGCTTCGCGGGGGGTGGAGAGGGCGGGGGGGGGGGTGGTGAATGGGGTCAGGGGGTCGGGGGGTGTAGGAAATGGGGGCAGGGGGTGGGGGGGTGGGGAATGAGGGTCGGGGGGTCGGGGGGGTGGGGAATGGGGGCAGGAGGGTCGGGGGGGTGGGGGGTGGAGAGGGCAGGGGGGTCGGGGGGGGTGGAGATGGCAGGGGTCGGGGGGGTGGGGGGTCGGGGGGGGGTCGGGAATGGGGGCAGGGGGGTCGGGGGGCGGGGGGTGGAGAGGGCAGGGGTCGGGGGGGTGGGGAATGGGGGCAGGGGGGTCGGAGGGGGTGGGTAATGGAGATTGATGGTTTCAGTTTTGACACTTATTCCTAGTATATATTCACATAACTTATCATTTGGTATATGTGTTTAGTGTTATATATGAGTATTATGTGATTTTGCTTCGATGGGGAGCTTGTGGACTGTTTTAGAGTTTGATAGGTGGACTGTTTTGGACTATATTGTGTGTATGTGTGTGTGTGTGTGTGTGTGTGTGTTCATAGCTTTGATTTGAGTGTCATGGCAGTAACATAGTAGAGGGGGGAACGAAATTGTATTATGAGTGTGTCTCTATATATTTTGTATGTGTGTGTGTGTTTAAGAGAAGGAAATTATACAGATGAGTGAAGTAGAGGGGAACTTCACTGTGTGTAGTGTGCAATACACACAGGTACAAGGGGTCTTAGCCCCTGTGCAGCAGGAATTGTCCTGTAAGCGACTAGTAGCAGGCCCTTCCTGCCTTTGCACAGCAGAGCAGACAGGGGACCTGCAGCAGTAAAAAGAGCATGGATAGAGGGAGGGAATGAAAGAGAAACAACAACTGATAGGGGTAGTGGTCCCTGTGAATGGTTGCACTTGAGGTAGAGGGGAACACGCAGATACTTGTATAGGTGTATCCACCTAATATGGTGTGTGCACCTACATTAGCAGTGGTAACAGGGAGTTATATTTGGCTGTCTATACAAGAATCCCCTGCATATAATAGCAGAAAGAGCATCGGAAGAGAGGGGACTTAGCAGGCATGTGTGTCTTGTGTGTGTCATATGTGTGTTAGAGAGGAACGTGAAAAGGGAATATAGAGTGATGTGTGTGTGGAAGTATATGTGTATGTGCTTGGTGTGTGTAGGTTGTGATCACCATGGTGTGTGTGCAGAGAAAGGAATTTAGTATACATATTTCAGTCCCAAGTCTTTACTGTACAGTCCCTATATCATTAAGTTTTAGTGTAGAATGAACCTTACCTGTGTCAGTCCTTGTTCGAGTTATATGACACGCATAAGTTGTTTCAGTCTCTCTAATGTCCAGTCCATTAATTTTCATCTTTATGTCCAGTCCCTTAACTATTTATGTATCAAATATTATATTGTGTCAGTATATTTGTAACTTAATGTTCAGTTCATTTATAACTTCATGATCAGTCCCTACTCCCTATTGGTTCAGTCCCTTACCTGCAAATATATCAGTCCCAAAGGAATTTCATATCCTTACATCAGTTGACAGTATAGTCCAGTTCCTTGTAAGCTTTATTTCAGTCCTCGTATAACCTTCCTTTGTATCAGTCAAGGGGTAATGAAGGGCGGATTTGCATTTGATTCGAACTTGGTTAATGTTAAACTGTCATTACAAAATCGGGAATTGATTTCCTTTCTTTAGACTGAGATTCGAATGAGGAATGGTATGTGAAATGTGGACTGAGAATTAACTTCATTTCCTTAATAGTTGATATTGATTCATCCCTTTTAGACTGATTTGAAGATTGATCCTATTCTTATGTTTAGTTTGTCTTACGATACAGATTTTCACATCCAAATTGAGGATAAGTCGTTATTTTGTTGATCGTACATGGATGTACAAACGGCAACACGAGAGTAGAATTGGTGTGAGTGACGATTTTCAGGCAGGCGTGGAAGTATTTCTTAATTATGCAATGAGCAAAGCTCAGTACATGGACGGTAACAAAATTAAGTGTCCATGTGGTAAATGTCACAATAGACGTTACGAAGAAGTGGTGACTGTGAGAGATCATTTGACCTGTAAGGGTTTCGTACGTATTATCCGTCGACATGGTTCTGGAAATATGGAAGCTTTCCAGAACCAGGCCGACGCCCTTCCCGTCGCTAAGCCGTCGCTAAAACGTCGCGGTTAACGACGGAATGGCGACGGAATAGCGACTGATTTTGCGTATCAGGAACCTCTCTGATACGCTTTTACCGACCTATTTACGACGGCTTAGCGACGGATATTTTAATATTATATGGCATGTAAACCGACGAGAACAAGTCGCTAATCCGTCGCTAATCCGTTGAAAGTCAGCCGTCGGTAATCCGTCGCTAGTCAGTCGGTTAATCATTTGTCCGACGGCTTAGCGACGGACAAGTTATAGCGACGACGTTTTTCCCGACGGCTATTTTCATCAAATATCCGTCGCTAGTCCGTCGGTAATTCATGTTACCGACGGACGAGCGACGGATGTGGCCGTCGCTAAAGCTGGTTATTTTGGTAGTGTTGCTTCACTCTGTTCTTGAGAAAAAGTTGAAGAAAAATACTCTGGAAAGTCACTTTGCTCTGAATGTCTCTGGGCTCCAAAATCTTGTACCTCTTTCTTAAAAAAGAAGTCTTTATATAGGCTTGTCTTCTGCGCGTAAAAAGTAATGAATTTGACTTTTACACGAGCAGTTAGAGTAACTATAACCCACGTACGAAGTTCTGCCTGTACGCTTGCTGACACGTGTCTCATAACTCAGAAATATAAGGGAACCATACACACACGTCTTTCGAGAAGTATGGCATGAAGGCCACGTCTGCAAACCACTTCCCACATAGTCAGTAAAGACTATGCGTAAAGATTTATTATTTAAATATGCTTTGAGCGTAATAATAGGCCAAAGTAAGCTTCCTGCGTAAAGTGCCAAGAATAGCCATGAGCGTAAAAAGAACTCAAAATAGACTTTACGCGCATAAGAATGGCTAAGATAGCCTTGAGTGTAAAACTCAAATAAACTCTTATGCATAAACGAAAACCGTCCTTTGAGCGTAAAAGAGCTCGTTGGCATATTAATTGATAACAGTTGAGCGTAAAGCAATCTAATCTGCTCGTCTTCCATGTCAGAGAATCAAATCATCAAATCTGTCATCATTACCAACTGTCTGCATGCATTTAGTACAGAGGAGAGAGAATTGACTGAAGATAGTCCACTGGCGTAGAATCTTCTTGGCGTAAAGTTTGAGAATAGCTCTGTGTAAAACTTTAAGCGTAAAGTTGGAATTTGACCAAGTTTGACTCTGGCATAGAGTTTGCAACTTCTTTGACTTGGTCAACGAAATTATCTACGCTTCTACAAGACCCCCTTCAAAGTTTTCAATTTTTCCAATATTTGAAAAACTTTGAACAGAAGCGTAAAATCTGCGATATTCAACAGTCACTAGCGTACAAATAGGGATACCCATCAGTCAGCATAAAGTCAGGGATATCCAACAGCTATTAGCGTAAATTTTAGGGATATCCAAGAGTCATTTGAATCGTTCCAGAGTTTTTTATAAATAGAGCTTTGTTAAGAGAGAGAGAACTTTACTCATCTCATCTCTTCAAACTTCAAACGCTCTTTCAAACATTTTGCCTTCTTCAAGCAATGGCACCCAAGAGCAAGGCGACCAACACAGTCAAGGGGAAGAAGCCCGCCACCACCTCATCAACGAGATCGTCGGAGGGACACGACATCGCCGTTGCATCCCCATGCCGCGAGGAGACTCGACCAAGACACCCAAACGTGGCTCCGGCCATGATAGGTAGAAATCCCCGCTATCCAACCATGGACTTCATCGAGGATGATGACCCAAGAGAAACCCTAATTCGTACGCCCACGTTTACACGTGTCAGCGTAAAAATATAAAAAATACGCCCACATTCATATGTGTCAGCGTAAAAATATAAAAAATATGCCCACATTCATATGTGCCAGCGTAAAAATATAGAAAATACGCCCACATTCATATGTGCCAGCGTAAAAATATGAAAAATATGCCCACATTCATATGTGCCAGCGTAAATACACAAGTGATAAGACTTTACGTAAAAGTCGATTTTGAAAACAGAGAACTTTTGCACTTAATTTTTTTAATCAACTTAACTTCTACGCGTAAGCGTAAAATTTGCATAGTCAAGCCCTCTAGTATAGAGTCTTGATTTTTATGCGTAAAATTCACTTGCGTAAAGATCTGTGTGAATAAGTCATCTGCGTAAAATTTAAATTAGATTTTTACTAACTTGATTCTTCTTTTTCTTTTGGCTGTGGACTTGCAAATTCATCCTCTCGCAGAGATATTCGGCTCACCAGCTGGTATTGTGGGCTCAAACTACCTGGAGAATTTATCTCACGTCGAGTTACCACAAACCGACAAGCAGTATCCCCATGAAAGACAACAACTGATAGCTGCTCAAGGAGATAGAATGCTGTTGTCTCTGATGAATGGCGAACTGTTGACATCACTGGATGGTCAGCATTATCTGAAGCCTGAATTTATGTTCGGGGATACGATCCACTTTAAATCTCAGACGAACCCCAAGAAGGAGCCTTGGGTATTCAAGTTTGGAGAAAGGACGATGTATCTCCCAGAAATGCCAAGAGATTATCCCCTTTCCTCTTTTGTTCATGCTACTCATCCGAGACGGATGATTTGGAATCTAACTCCCAGCAGTTATGGAAGACCGGTAAGAATCATATTCAAGAGGGATGAGAACCAGATTGTCTATCACTCAAGTACTCCCAGTGGTGGTGTTGTTCCTTTCTCCGGCTTATTGCCCGAATTTACACCGAGCGAGGGCTTAGCTCTGATCCAACCGGTGCAGATACCGATATTTGTAAACAAGTTTATGAAAGTTTCGGTATTATATCCTCAGGTCAACCCTAGGCTGCCAGGGTGGATGACCCCTCATAATAAGAACTGGATTCAACTTAGTGCTTACATCATGAAGAACTTCGAAATGGAACTGCGAGCCATTGGGCTGTTTGAAGCAATAGCCTCCACAAGTCAGGGCATACCAATGAACAATAACTTGTTCTTAGCTTTGATGGAGTTATATATTAGTTAAACATGGACTTTTGTAACCCCGATAGGTGAAATGGGTTTTGCACTGCATGAGATGTAATTCATCTCCATGCTGCCAATGGGGGAAGCTCCATATGAAGAGTACGTTCCCTCCAACCAGGAACTAGCAGAAATTAGGAAGAAAAATCCTCAGTTAGTTGAGGTATACCAAGAGTTGATGTGCCATTACCTGATTTGTCCCACTATATATGAAAGTGGATTGTATCTGGCATACATCAATAAATGGACAACATGCCTATTCTACCATAAGAATAGGATATCCAAGGATGACAAAGAGAGATTTCAAGATAACAAGGCTAAACCCATCAACCCTTGTTCAATAATTCCTACTGATTCGATAAACACTTGGATGATCACTTATAAGTCTCCGGACAAATATTTGACCACCAAGGCTGGAGAATTTCTTGCAGGAACCGAAGCATTGAGCTTTCTGAGACATGGCAGTCGAAAGCTCTAAAAGGAAGCCTTGCTAGCGGGCTTCCTTTCCCTGTGGCTGTAAATATGGGTCGTACCAGGGACTGGTACAGTGAATATGATTCACCGAAATGTACTATAGCCAGCAGTACGTTTGGTATTCAAGGCCAGACTCAACTTGTTATCGGCAATGGTATGTCGAATAAATGCAAGTTTGCGAGCATTTGGTGATGAACTTATCAATAATGCTCCTTACCGTAAAGATTTTCCTAGGGTTGAGATGCCCTACACTTATTTAATGGACTGGTTATTACATCACAACTACAACCTATTGCCGCTAGGCCCTAAAAATGATGCAGAGGTATTTTTTCCAAAAGTTTAGTAAAGCTACATGGACTGCGACTTCAGTGGCGGATACCCGGACAACACTAAACTTCTCCCATGGGTGGAACTTTTTCTGCATAAGACCACCAGTCCCAGCTGACTGTTTCGGTGTGCAATTTGAAGATGTAGGTCACGATAGGACTGTGATACCTGCACCAGTCTTTAAATGGCTAATATGCATCAGACCCTCGCATCTGATGTGTAGAACTGAAGACAACTGTATGTTCGAACCGTATCTACCCAGTCGGTTTGCTCATCAATTTGGGTATAACCAACTTTACGTTGGTAATCCCTTCACCAGCTTCAACTATTATGGAAAATTAGTTGATGGTGCAAGGGCATGGAGGTACTTCAGTGCTGGATGTACCGGTACTAGATTCCGTGTGTCAACTGCCACAAGTACAACTGAGCTACGAATGCTTCATTCGTATGCTCATTTTTATGCCTCCATTCGTTCTTTCGCAAATGACTACAGCATGAAGGGGAGTCTTCGATGGGTCAAGGAAGAAAACGTCGAAGAACCAGTTATGGTACCTTCGGACATACCTGACGATGCTGCTATTTCGAATGAATATCTGGAAGCACTCCCTATAGGAATGGGGGAAACAGTTGTAGGACCCATTACCATCACTACAACCCGGAAGCGAAAAAAAGATACAGCTGTTATTATCCGGGAAAAGAAAAAGAATACTACTGTTAAAGGGCCTTCCAGACAGAGAGCCGCTACTCCAGAAAGCGAAACTCCTATTGCGGAGCCTCAAAATATCACATCTTCTTCAGCTCAACCTGGAGAAGGGTCTTCAGCATCCCAGCCAGCAGTAGCAACAGAAGTTGTAGGAGTCCTATCTCCCGGATGCCTCAGCACTTCACTACATCTAACTTCGTAACAAAATGCAAAAGCTGTTGAAGACACCGCCACCACTCATATTGTTGATCCGGAACCCATCCCCTCAGATGAACCGGCCCTTGAATTAGAAGATGATGACTGGGATATGGATTATGACGCACTCTTGACGCGTCCTGCACCTACTCCAGGTAAAGATAAATTACACAAAATTTATACAAAAATATGTAGTATAAATTTTTATATTAACTATTTTGCTTAATCTTTGTAGGTATCATCACTGCAGCAAAATCCGTTGCTCCTCCTCCTTATCAAGAGACTATCCAAGAAAAGGAAATGGAGTCTGAAGAAGAGAGTTCTTCTTCAAAAGAAGATTTTGCTTCTAAAGAATGTTCTCCATCTATGGAGATACAACCAGAGCCTGAAGTAGAGGCACACCAGGAATTGCCTTCTCTTGCCGAAGAAAGAGAAGAAGAACCAGTTACAGTCGAAGAGCCAGCTGCTAATGAATCAATTGCTGCTCAAGAACAGATTGCTGAGGTACCATCAATTGCTGCTACCAATCCAGCTCAAGTTCCTGAGACAACTGTGTTCGAGTCTGAATCGAACATAGGAAGCAGCACCTTCATGATACCATCTTCTAGCACCGAAAGTCATCCTCCGGAGATAGCAGAAAAAGTTGTTGAAGATGTAGCCCTAGAACTCCCTGGGACTCAATTAGCCTTGGTAGCAACAACAGCTGTGGCTTTAGCTCAACTTGCTAACAAGGCAACGACAACATCCACCCCCAGTCTTCAGAAGAAGGATTTAGTAGACCTTGCTGCTACACCGAGTTCTCATGCAGAAATGAATCTTTTAGTTGAGATTCATACTGAAGGTTTCTATAAAACCTTGGCGGCCTTGATCAAGATGGTCCTGAAGAAGGGCCTAAATTATGAAAGCTTGAAGGCTGCGATTGCTTCCACCATTGGGAATGTTGCTATGTTTAACGTTGCTGAGAGAGCAGCAGCTCTAGAGAAAGTAGTGGAAGGACTTGAACAACCTGTTAAAGAATATCTAAGGCTATCAAGTAAAACCCTCGAAAGTCTCATCCAGATCGAGTATGATGCTTTATCAGCTGAATACATCACTCGGGAGACTTATTTTTAAAGAATCTCTTCAGGACTACAACAGCAAAGTTTTCAGGGAGAGGGCTTTTTTGAACGAAACTAAATCCTTACTGGAGACTCATAGATAAGCCTATGAAACTTCAAACATGAGAATTCATCAACAAGATGATAGAATTCGTGAAGTTGAAGCAGAGTTGGCTCGATTGAAGGCAGAGAGAGCAAATGATTGCAGCTCGAGATAAACATCTGGCACAGAGCTTAATATTGGAAGAGAAGGTCTTTGGTGCTGAAGCTACCATTAAAACCCTTGATGAAGCCAAGAATAAGATGATAGTTGCTTTTGTCGAACTCTTCCATCTCTGTACTGTAGAAGCTCGACGATCTATAGCATACACAACTGTGTTGGTCTCTCATGAAAAGCGACTGGCCGAATTACATAAGATGATTGAAGATCTGTCTGCTCCTTCTTAGGAATTTTGTATCAATAAAGAATTTTGTATTCTTCCTTTCATGTTATCAATAAAAAAATTTGTATTTTGTCTTTCTTTCGCTGTAATATTTCAAATCATGCAATGAATGAAACATTTTTTATAAAATGGTTGTGAGATAGAAAACAATTATCAGAGGTAATAATCTGAACATGATAAGTCTTCAAAACTCAACAAAGTAGATTATATCTATCCAGAGGTAACGTGGACATGATAGATAATAAATCTTGTTTTCGTATTAGAGTATACAATAATATCAGAGGTAATATGAACATAATAGATCGTAATGACTCAAAGAAAATAGATTAATATCTATTCAGAGGTAATATGGACATGATAGATAATAATAATGAAAAGAAGTAGATTTAATATTTATTCAGAGGTAATGAGGACATGATAAATAATAAATCTTTTTCTTTTTGAAATTAGCTGGTAAGACAGAAAATCAAAATTCTCTTTTAGGAGAATAAATAATCAGCTTAACCAAACCTTGGTAGCTGGAGAATAAAGAAAAAATTCAAACGTAGTATTTCTTCAAGAATTTACCGTTAATTGGCATCATGAGCAAATCTCCATTAGGTTTAGATAACCTATAAGCACCATTGGAGAATACGATTTTGACTACATAAGGACCCTCCCATTTAGCTTGGAACTTGCCTTTACTCTTATGAGTCTTAACCATAGGTCTTCGGACAGCTAGAACTAGCTCTCTTACTTTAAATACCCTCTCTTTAACTTTATGATTGAAAGCTCGAGATATGCGGGCTTGATACAGCTCAATGTGCTGTTGTGCTTGAAGACACTTCTCATCCAAATCTTTAAGTTCTTGGAGTCTTAAGCGATCATTATTCTCTATAGTTAGCTCATTAGCAATGGCTATTCTAAGAGATGGTATCTGGATCTCCAGTGGAAGAACAACTTCACATCCGTAAACCAATGAAAATGGTGTAAAACCAGTTAGAATTCGGACCGTTGTTCGATAAGCCCATAAACATTCTCCAAGTTTCTCGTTCCAATCACGTTTATTAGAGGAGACAAACTTTTTGAGAAGTTTAATAATTATTTTGTTGAAAGCTTCTGCTAAACCATTAGCAGCTGGATTATAAACTGTAGAAGCTAAGTTCTGGATCCGATTCTTGTCACAAAATCGATAAAATGCCTGACTGGCAAATTGAGGCCCGTTATCATGGATTATCCTTCGTGGAATCCTAAAACAATAGATGACATGATGTTTGATGAAGTTAATCACATTATACATTTTTACTTCAACAAGAGGAATTGCTTCTGCCCATTTAGAAAAATAATCGATTATAGCCAGGATAAACCGATGTCCATTGACAGAAGGGGGATTAATTGGACCAATAATATCCATACCCCAAGCTTTGAAAGGCCAAGAAGCTATTGTAGGATGTAAGAATTCAGAGGATTGATGAATAAAGTCAGCATGAATCTGGCATGCTTTACACCGTCTGGCATAATCCACAGCGTCTGCTATCATAGAAGGCCAATAATAACCCATTCTTCGAATACGGTCCTATAATTTTAGACCTGGTTGATGCACACCACAAACTCCATCATGAGATTCATGAAGTATTTGTTTGGCCTCACTTTCCGAAAGACAACATAATAAAAGTCCGTCATAAGAACAACGATACAACATGTGCAAAGAAGAATCATAGTAAAATCGAAATGATCGTCTTTTGATTGATGCAGCTTCTTTTGGATCTTCAGGTAAAATCCCATAGACCGCATAATCAATAAATGGACTTCTCCAATCCCTTTGCTAAAAATTTGATTCAGTAGCATAAATGTGTTCAATGTGCAAATTATTCTTGATACAGAATAAATCTCTATCCAACAAAGTAATGGTGTTTTGCCTTCTAATTAGAACTTCTAAGTCTGCAGCTAAACTAGCAAGATCGTCAGCTTCCAAATTTTGAGAACGTGGTACGAATTCAATGAAGAACCCTTTGAATGAAAGAGACAATTCGATTACTACTTAATGATAGGGAATGAGGTCAGGATTTCTGACTTAATATATCCCTCTGACCTGATTGATAATCAGTTGAGAGTCTCCATAAGCTTCGAAGAACTCAATGTCCAATTGCCTTGCTACTTGAAGACCAATTAGCATAGTATTATATTCTGCCACATTATTGGAACATGGTTTATTGAGAGAAAAAGCATGATATATGACCATTTTATCAGGAGAGACCAAGACGATGCCTACTCCAGAGATAATATTTTCTTTAGGCCCAACTCGTAATGCTCCATCAAAGTATTATTGGCAAATGTCATCCCTCAAAGTCATGTTGCAATCTACAACTTCATCTGGAATGTCTTCGTATAGCTTGAAAGTTTCAGGTATAGGGTGAGCTGCTAAGAAGTCAGCTAATGCTTAACCCTTCACTGATTTTTGAGGTATGTAGACCATATCATAGGGAGTAAGCAACATTGCCCAGGTAGCTAACCGGGAGTTAAGAAGACTCGATTTTTTCAACAATACCCAAATAGGATTTATTCTGGATATGACATGAATAGTCTGTCCTAATACATAATGTCGTGTCTTTTGAATGGCAAAAACCAAGGCTAAACATTTCTTTTCCACAAGAGTATACCTATGTTCAGCCCCAACCGTCATTCGACTGAGATAATAAATTGCATGTTCATGACCCTTATCACTTTTCTGTGCAAGAAGAGCACCAAGAGAATGATCTAATGCTCGAACATACTGTAAAAATGGTCTTTCCACCACTGGGGGTACTAAAACAGGTGGATTTGTACGGTTTTGCTTGATGTCATTGAATGCATTTTGACATTCTTTATCCCAAACAAATGATACACCTTTCTTTAATAGACGAGAGAAAGGTTGACATCTTCCAGAGAGATTTGATATAAATTTTATGATATAAGCAATGCGACCCTGAAAGCCACGGAGTTCTTTCAGATTACGTGGAGGACGCATTTCAAGAATTGCTTTGACCTTATCAGGATCAACATGAATACCTTGAGAAGTAATGACAAATCCTAAAAATTTGCCACTAGAAACCCATAAGAAAGACCTAGTGGGGTTCATCTTTAATTGATGTCGACGCATCAAATCGAATATTGTCTTCAAGTCTTTAATGTGATAATCTTTTAATCGACTTTTGACGGCAATATCATCCACGTAACATTCAACTGTTTTTCGCAGATGTTCTTGAAAGATATTGCTCATGGCCCTTTGATAAGTAGCACCGACATTTTCAGACCAAAAGGCATAACTGTATAGCAATAAACTCCGAGGGGTGTACGAAAAGAAGTATGCTTTTCATCTCTTGGATGCATCTTAATTTGGTTATATCCTAAAAATCCCTCCATGAAAGACATGCGTTCAAAACCACATGTGTTGTCTATCATGACATTAGTGATAGGAAGTAGAAATTTGTCTTTTGGCCAAGCTGCATTGAGATCTTGAAAATCTATACAAACTCAAACTTTTCCATTCTTCTTCATGACAGGAACAATATTGGCAACCCAATCTGGGTGTTGTTCTTCATGGACAAAACCACATATGATCAACTTTTTAACTTCTGCTTCAATTGCATCCATCATAACCGGTCGAAAACGTCGCTGCTGTTGTTTTACAGGTTTGGCATTAGAAAGGATATTGAGCTTATGGGTAGCTATTTTAGGATCCAAACCTGGCATATCCTCATAGCTCCATGTAAAGATATCAATATATTCTTTAATTAGCTTTATCAACTCTTCTTTTTCATCCTCAAAAAGATTTTGGCTGATAAATATTGGCTTTGACGTAGTTTCGTCTCCAACATCAATCTGGACGATTTTATCTTCTGTGGGTGGTTGTCGCTGTTCAAACCAAAGCTTCCACTGAGTATCCATTTGTTGTGCCCAAGGGTCATTTTCAAATAGTTCAGATTCACCATCGGTTTGAACCATATTGACTGAAAAGACGCGCTCAGATTCAACATACTGGACTCTTTCAGAATCTGAGGATTGTAAAGAACTGGAAGAAAATTCTTCTTCCAAATCTTCATTAAACATGTGGGATGGATCGTATCCTAAACCATGACGAGTTCATTGATAAAACTGATCATCACATAACGGTAATAGTCTACCTTTGCCTTGATTGAGACCGAGCATGGTTTTCAAATTATATCCCATATTTTGGATAATCTTAAGAGATTGTTGACTATATTTGTCAATTCTGATTTTTTTTATCTTTCTCTATGAGATTATCTGTCTGAATAATAGGGATATTTCTAGCCAAGCCAAATACAATTTGACGCTTGTTTTTCTTATTAGACGGGATCAAAAAAATAAGATTCTCCGTGACGTCTATAAGTTACACAAGCTTGTGATAATGAGGCTACAGGTAGAAAATAAGGAGAAGATGTTAGGAACCTCTGAGCATAGGGTCCAACATCGACATGAGGAGGAAAAAAATTCTATTTATGATTAATATATAAGGTTTCCTCTGTATTTATGTCAGATTTATGTTGATAATTTTGATTATCAGCAGATAAAGTCATTCTTTTAATAAATTTGACAGCCATATACTCCAAAAGAAAATCTTTATTAAAATAAAAGAATACATAGTGATTAATATTTACATCATTGACAGACTGACTACTACGCTTTGGATTAATCATTAATGGACCATCATCCGTCTTCAGCAAAGATTTGCCAAGGTTGATAACCAGTGGTTCTGGATCAGTTGCACGAGAAGTATGCCCTTTGACCTTGATCATGAGAGGCTGATCACCAGTGTTGGCTTGAACCTGACTTCTGACTGGAACCCTCGTAACTTCATCAGACGTAGCTTGAGTTTTTCCTTTGACTTTAACCATCAAAGGTTCATCATTGACAGGTTGGGGTTGAATTCGACCTTTAACCTTAATCATCAAAGGTTGATCTTCTGAAGACGATTGATCTTCTAAAATCGATTGATCTTCTGCAGGTGATCGATCTTCTACGATATCATATATTTCCTTCACATGCTCCTGTGTATAAAGTATTAAATCTAAGAAGTAGTCTTCAACACCTTTAAAAGGATTGAGATCTACAAATTTAGTCTTTACAGTCCCCTGAGAATCCACATACTTGAAGCATTGATGGAGAGTTGAAGGTACTATGTTATGCTCATATATCCAAGGTCTTCCGAGGAAGATGTTATAAGATACATCTGAGTTGATAACATAAAAAGTCGCCATAGTTCGAAGATCACCTATTTGAATCTTCAAACGAATTTTCCCCAATGGTTTACTTCTTCCAGAATTGAAACCAACAATTGTCGTACTAGTGTAAGTCAACTCACTAGTTGGAATCCTCAAGGGTCTTAGCATACTCTGAAGAATAATGCTAATAGAAGACCCAGGATCAATGTAAATCATGTCAATTTCAGTAGAGTCACCCTGTATAATACAAAGGCTTGTCATGTCGATTATGCTTCAACAACATATCTTTCTGTGTGAAAGTAATGTTGGGAATTGATTCCATCACACTGTGGCATTGGGGACATGATACTGGTGTACTGTCAAGATTTTTAAGCTGAGGTAAGCATGAATCTGCCTGAAGTAATGCTTCGCTGAAGGTTTTTCGACTTTCTTTAGAAAGACGGAGCAGCTCAAAGATGGAAAGCCTAGCCAAAGTATTGGCTAATTAGGCTAGAATGTTAAACTTATAGGGTTTCATCAACCCTTGATTTGAACCAGACTTCAGCAGAACGTCAAAACGTATTGCCTTCTTTTTCAACTACTGGTGGTTTAGAAGGTCCTACTTCGGTAGGAATAGAAGATGTTTGAGTCGGTGGTGTTTTAATGGCATCATTCGCTTCTTTGGAAGTTCCCTCACAATCTTTGTGATAGTCTTTTCCAGATCTTGTTCCAGCAAAAGTCTCTTCTTCAGACTCAGGAGAATGAAGTACCATATTACAGGATTTAATCTTCTTTTCCTTAGTCTTCTTCTTGTGGGGATTTTTATGAGGAACCTCAAATCCCAATCTGACAGAGGATTTCTGACCTTGAATTTGTAAAGGAACTCGCATACCTTTACCATGGTTCAAGCCTTCAGCTTTTTGAAAGTCATAGCCCATCTTTTTCATGAGATGGACTGATTGTTGAATGTACATGTGAGTAGGAAGCAGACTTTCAATAGTTGGTTCAACAGATGAAGAAGGGACATAGATGTCTGTAGAAACTTTCGGTACAGGAGGTAAAATCCCAATCAGAGCTTTCTCGTAGGCAGCAAAAACTTGTTGTACCCTGTACAAAGGGATACTATTCATTGCTAACCACTGCTGATGAGTAAGCTTTAGTTTGGTAGGAGGAGCCAAACTCGGAGGGTATATGTTTAGACCCCTTAGCCTATTTTCCAAAGGGATGTCACCCCACAAATGATCAGAATCATCATAATCTGGGGTAACAACATGAGAAATCATATTGCAGGTTCTGACTTTTTGACCTTTCTTGGATTTTGAAATTTTACTTTGATGTTCCATTTCAGGTACTAAATCAGGGTGTACCAACATGATTTCACCATTTTTAAGGTGAGAGGCACTAATTCTTCACTTTGTTCTTTAGCTGGTGGAAGATTCACAATCTTCATTGTCTCCTTCAGAATTGGGACAATCCTATCAGGAACTTGCAGTGGAGGAAAGGTTCTAAATTGAAGAGAAATCATATTGGTTGTAACTGTATGCTCATCATTAGTTAAAGTAATAGCTTTAGCATTTATCAACTCTTGAATTTTCTTCTTCAAGACATAGCAAGCTTTCGTGGGATGATTTATGTATCTATGATAGATACAATACTTGGGGTTATCTACCAAATCCACTTCATTAGGTCTTTTTGGCTCTGGAATCTGGAGTTTACCACTCTTCACGAGACATTAAAATATTCCAGGAAAATTACTGTCGTCGAAAGAGTATTCCTCTTTCGGCTTAGAAGACTCCGGATTACTTGGGGTAGCTTTGGATTTCGAAAGGTTTACCACTAGGGTTTCCTTTCCTTTTCTATTGCGATTACCAGAGTTATTACCTGAAAAGGCTTTCTTTCCTTTGTCTTTTAAGGCGGAGATCATCCCATGTTCACGAGCCAATCTACCATTGGTCTCAGCTGAAACTGCTGCTATAATAAACGAGGCCGAATCAGTGAATTGAGAGCCTGTAAAAACAACGATGGTTGGTCGCAGATTCATTTTGCATGTATCAATCAATGATGAATCTGGCATACCATGAGACATTTTCAAAGTAGCCTGTCGGAAATATTCTATAAACGTCCGAGTGTCCTCCTTCTCTTTTTGTTTAATTTCTATTACGGAAGACATATTCATGTCCATCCCTCCTTCATAGAAACGAGAGAGAAATATTGCTTTAAATTCATCAAAAGACGATATGCAATTATTGGGTAGACTACGATACCAATCGTATGTTGTACACGACAAACACCCAATGAAGACTCGCATGAGAAGAGCATCATTCTTCTATAGATGTACAGTCGTAATTAATATCAAAATAATTGATATATTGACTTGGAGAAGCCTTTCCATCAAATAATACCATAGATTGTGGCTTAAATTTAGAAGGAAAAGGTACATCATTCCAGTGGGGAGGATAAGGTTGCTTAATCTCCAACTTCTGGAGCTGATCTTTGTGTTTGAGAACTTCAAATTGTGCTCTTAACTCCCGAACTGCTTGAATAGCTTCATTAGTTTGAGGGAGTATGTTTGATTGAATAGTGGTTGGATGTACCGTAACCCCCACCGGAGGTAATACATCTTCTGGAATGAGAGGATCGGGAGATGTGGAGTTTTGATTGATAACAGGCTTTTGACTCAGTTTATTCAAAGGTATAACAACCCCTTGACTATCTTGAGTTTGTGCAGTTGCCTGTACTGGTGTTATCACTACAGGTTGGACTGTTTGCTTAGTCGTTATTATCTGATGCATATTTTGCATCATTGCAAGCATATCCTTTATTGATTGTTCTACCGCAGAAAGATGCTATTTTGTATAAGAAGTAGATGTCTCTTGTTCTTCTCTGATAACATAATATTCAACTTCTCTTGAACACACAGAGGGATCGGTGTAGAGATAAGAATCATTGCTATCAGTTTCTGACTCCTGATACTGGGTACCCCCAGCTTCTGAATCTGAAGAATGCATACTTAAAGGTCATTGACTTCTATGATCGAGTATGCTGATACACTCCTTCAAAAGTGTCAAGAATTTGGTTGAACCATTGTTGACTTGGAGTTCGGGATGAGTTGCGTTTTGGACGTCGTCCTCTATTAATATGAGATGCCATGTTGACAGATGCATAAGACAACTCATGTACTTAATCATCAATTTGTTGCTGATGTACATTATAGCTTAATCGGTAAAAAACTGACCGTTTAGTAGCAGAACAGCAACATTTGATCATAATTTGGTGACACTCACAACGATAATTTTCTTGAGGGAGTGTCACAGGGAATTTTCTGTTTTTACGCTTTTGTATAAGTAACTCGCGTAAATCAGAAGAATTTGAAGGTAATATTTTCTTTTTTACATTTGGGATAGAGAAATATCTAGTCCCTTGCATAAAAAGAAGATTACTAGCTTCATTGGCAGAAGAAAGTTGTGTGTTTTTATGCGCTTGAAGTTGTGTGCGTAAATCTTGAGTTGATTTTTGTGCACTGCGAACTCCATCAGCATTGTGCGTAATCCTAAGATTATGCACTTTGCGTAAAGCAGCATTAGAGGATTGTTGGCGTAAAACAGAAGCTTTGCCACAATTTTTATTCTTCTTGGATAAACCAAAGGAATTGTCTATCATAGTAACAGAAGACTTGTTTTTACACTGCACGCGTGTAGGCAAGTTCACTTTAGGTACAAAAGCACCATTGTGAACTTCATCTACCATGTCACCGACAAGAGATTTGCCCTTATGCGTACAGCACAAAACAGAAGTATCTACCACGTCACAGACGGAAGATTTGCCTTTACGCATAGAGCGTAAGACTTGAGCGTCTACCAGGTCACAGACGGGAGACTGAATTTTATGCCCTGGGCGCAAAACTGAAGTAGTAACTGCCTCGTCACAGACAGGAGCCCCAACAACAGGAGTGGAAAAAATTTCCTTGCCTTCAGAGACAGTGGAGAGATCAGAGGGTGCTTTGGACTTAGGGATCCAAACTTTTCGCACCTTTTGTGATTTTTGCACATTGGAGCAGCGAGTACTACCCCCAGTTCGGAGCATTTCTTCGTAAGCAGTCTGGTCGAATTGAACGACCAAAGTCTTCTTCGTCGATCCAATCGACACATCATCGTATTGAGCAATTACCTTCTCGTTAGAGGAGAAAGTCGTCCCCAGCAGAGTCGACATTTTGTTTCACTTAACAAAATGCCCTTAAAAGGCTTTTGAAAGAAAACAAGAAAAAGTACAAAAGTACAAGTAGATACTAGGAAGTATTGCTATGGAAGTCTGATCTGAAAGCGACCACTTTGTTCCTTGGACCACACGATAATGATGAAGAGAACTACTTGAAGAAGAACAACCGAAAGAACTAAGTCACCAGAAAGGTATCGACACAATTGGCACTGAAGGCACAGTCGAATGCTTTCCGGCTTTGCTTCACTCTGTTCTTGAGAAAAAGTTGAAGAGAAACACTCTGGAAAATCACTTTGCTCTGAAAGTCTCTGGGCTCCAAAATCTCGTACCTCTTTCTCAAAAAAGAAGTCTTTATATAGGCTTGTCTTCTGTGCGTAAAAAACAATAAATTTGACTTTTACGCGAGCAGTTAGAGTAACTGTAACCCTTGTACGAAGTTCTGCCTGTACGCTTGCTGACACGTGTCTCATAACTCAGAAATATAAGGGAACCATACACACACGTCTTCCAAGAAGTATGGCATGAAGGCCACGTCTGCAAACCACTTCCCACATAGTCAGTAAAGAGTATGCGTAAAGATTTATCATCTAAATATGCTTTGAGCGTAATAATAGGCCAAAGTAAGCTTCCTGCGTAAAGTGGCTAAGAATAGCCATGAGCGTAAAAAGAACTCAAAATAGACTTTACGCGCATAAGAATGGCTAAGATAGCCTTGAGTGTAAAACTCAAATAAACTCTTATGCGTAAAGGAAAACCATCCTTTGAGCGTAAAAGAGCTCATTGGCATATTAATTGATAATAGTTGAGCGTAAAGCAATCTAATCTGCTCGTCTTCCATGTCAGAGAATTAAATCATCAGATCTGTCATCATTACCAACTGTCTGCATGTATTTAATATAGAGGAGAGAGAAATGACTGAAGATAGTCCACTGGCGTAGAATCTTCTTGCCGTAAAGTTTGAGAATAGCTCTGTGTAAAACTTTAAGCGTAAAGTTGGAATTTGACCAAGTTTGACTCTGGCATAGAGTTTGCAACTCCTTTAACTTGGTCAACAAAATTATCTACGCTTCTACAACTGCACGTGTTCTGATTCACTGAGTTTTTTCTGTTTGGACACTTCGTGTCCAGTTTTCTGGACACGAATGGACCCCCCATGACACGTGTACATGTGGGGGAACACATCTAAATGTCTGATTGTGGATTTCATTGGTTAATTTTGGTTTTCGAATTCAGTTATTAATGTATCAGTTCATTTCAGTTTGGGGTTTTGAAATGGGTTTGATTTTTTAAATGTTAACTGAGTTATTGGTTTTTAATGTTTAATTAAATGTTAATTAGATGTATTTGTATAGGTATACATGTCTGTGTGTATGTATGCAGGACTGAGATCATTTAAAAATCCTGAGTTTCCTTTAAACTGAGATTAAAGCATGGTTAACTGAGATAATGAACCTGAGAACCATATTAAACCTGAGATTGAGATGCTAATTTTAATGTTTGTGCATGCATACATATCAGGGATGTATGCCTACATGTCTGACATGTATTCCTATTTGATGCAAGTTTATTTTCTTAAATTGATTTTGAAATCTACATTCTAAATTGGTTTCGATTTCCCTATTCTCTGATATATTCAATTCTTGAAAACATGAGAATGGGTTGATTAAGTTATAGGCATAGGTAAGTTACTGTTTTGATATTCAAGTGAGTTGGGTTTTAGTTTAACTGAGTGTTACATAAAATCTGAGAATTAAATCATTGTACCGTACACTTTTCCTGAGAATTGTTATTGAACACAATTTTTTCGTGTAGCTCTACACACTTGTAGAAGCATGGAAAATATCAGAATGATGATCTAGGCGGCTCGGAACAGGAGAACCCCATGTGGCTCATACAGGAGCAGTCCCATGCGGTTCAGAGAGACTCTTAGTCTCATGCGGCTCGGGGCAGGAGAGTCCATACGGCTTACATAGGGACAGTCCTATGCGGTTCAAAGAGCCCCCCAGTCGCATGCGGTTCAGAAGTACATGCGGCTCACATACGACCAACAGAGATATGTGGCTCGATCAACACCACGTGTCCCCATGGGACCCCTTCACACAGCTGGCCATCGAGTAATGGCCCTATTCAATGCTCTGTCATGATTTGACAGCTGACGGCTCTGACATGAAGTGTCATAATGGTCCTGTCATAATGACAGACTCTTTGGGAACAGGAGAAAATCTCTGACACGATCCGAGATTGCCACGTGACTACTCCAATGCGGCTCAATTGAAGAACAGCTTCATGCGGCTGGCAAGAATCATCTTCCTACTGCTCACCAAGAAACCATCCCATGCGGCTCGCAAGTACTATACCTATGCGGCTCACCGAGAAGCCATCCCATGCGACTCACAAGTACTATACCTATGCGGCTCAACGAGAAACTATCCCATGCGGCTCACAAGTACCATACCTATGCAGCTCACTGAGATGCTGTCTCATGCGGTTCATGGATATCATGTCGTTCTGACAGGGTCCACCATTAAGACACGTGGCAGAGATTCAATGGCCCCCACGACTTGACAGCTGGTAGCAAGGATGATTATGAGATGCAGATCAATCAGAGATTTACCAGATCCCAATGACCTTATTTAACGTTATCCTCATAATTAATGAGATCAGGTCATATCATTCATGATCAAGCCAATGGGACACGTGGTGAGAGGTCCAAGCTTGACACAACCAATCATGAAGATTTAAAGCAATCAGCATTAATCATTCACAGGATTCGATACTATCCCCATTTATGGCCCAGATCCTTCACGCTTAAAACTAATGGTCCAGATTGATTAAGCATCAGGCCGCCGCCACTTTGAGAATGGGTAATCATCCAAACCCTAATGATGCCCCCACTATTATAAATAGCAAGGTGCCATTCCTTTGTAAAAGATA
Source organism: Iris pallida (assembly GCA_029216955.1). Taxonomy (NCBI): domain Eukaryota; kingdom Viridiplantae; phylum Streptophyta; class Magnoliopsida; order Asparagales; family Iridaceae; genus Iris; species Iris pallida. The sequence goes on along the minus strand of JANAVB010025196.1, from coordinate 8,668,256 downwards.
TACGGTCAGAGAGAGATATGCCCATACAGAGAGACTCCCCCAATAATCAGAGAGAAAAATACACAGAGAGAGAGATAAGCCAGAAGAGTAATAGAGGGAGAGCAAGAAGAGCATTTCTTCATCAACGGCAACCATCTCTTCACAGGAGCCAAGGCTGAATACCGATCGTCCAAGGATTAAGGCAGGGTTGCCGTCGCCTTCCCGAGCCTCTATCGTCACCCTCCAGAATCTAAAATAAACAATTGTACTTAGACTGCTGTACCTAGGTTTTTGTCCCTAAGCTTTCTTTGTACCAGCGAGTTTGTAACGTGATGTAAAAGTCCGGTCCTCCGATAATTGTTCTGTTCTTTTATATTTCATGGCAAACACGATGGCGACTCTGTTGGAGAAAAACTTCTCCACGGCTGAGGAGTTGGTGACGCAATCGGATGCAGCCAAACTTGGCTCCACGCAACAAAAGATGGTCGTCCGCTTCGACCAACAGGCTTTTGAAGAGATGCTCTCCGAAGGAAGCGCTGGCCCGGTCCGGAAGCGCACCCGCGGGACGAAGGCTCGCAAAGAGTGGAGGCCAAAATCATTTGCTCCTCCCCAAGCCCTCGATGAGATACCCTCTGTTGTTCAAGACGGCGAGAAAGACTCTCCTGCGGCCCCACTTCAGACCGTAGACAACTCTGCTGTCCCCAAGTCCGGCAGAAGAAAACACGATGATGCTGGACTTGCAGGGGCAAAGAGGAACTCTATACGATCCGAGCCGTATAAGGTATTAGCCACAGGGAGAAAGCTCATGCGGCTACATCCGCCAGCCGCATGAAGAAAACTCATACGGCCACATATGTCAGCCGCATAGCTTATGCGGCTACAGTTGCCAACCACATGGATGAAACTCATGCGGCTAAGGAAGTCAATCGCTTGCAGAAAACCCATGCGGCCACAATTGTCGACCGCATGCGGCCAGCCTGCACGGTCGTGACTCCTAGCCGCACAAGAACAACTCATCCGACAGCAGAAGATAACCGCATACAGACGGCCTGCACGGTACCCAATTTTAGCCACATAGCATCCGTTCCACGCTTCTCTCGATCAGTCTTCGACCGTCTCTCATGCGGTCCTGACCCTGATGGTTCTCTGGATGATAAACCAGACTCTGTGGTATTCAACTTGGACTCCTCCTATAACGCACCCGCAAGTGCTAAAATGAGGAAGTCTAGGGCAGCGCGGGCTCACCAAGCCCAGTCAGCTGCCCCAACCTCTGACCATTGGGACGTTCCGCTGATTATCACGCGAGCCTCTGATGGGAAGTTGTACAGAACTACTCGAATCCAGCCCCCGGCGGCGAACGGACAGAGTGGTTCCTCTGACCTGCGTGAGGCGATCCTCCACAAGCGCAAGGAAAGAGAAGGGGTTTTGGTGTGCAAAGAGTCCTCGCTTGGACGTCACTGCACCCAAATCATCGTCAACTGCTGTTGCAACAACGCGGCAGCAACAGAAGATCGGCCGTCAGTCTTCCAAAGACTACAGCATCCGAGCTCAGAGGACGAGGCACCTCCTGTTGTCTCCTGCAATTCCACTCAGAAAGTCCCGGCCGAGGGAAGAGGGAAGAAGACAAGCATCTCCAGCCCCAAAATATCAACCACTACAGCTAAGAAACTATCGTCTAAGCGGCTGTCCTCCACCGGAATATTCCAACACACCCGTTCAAAGACGAAATCTGCTGCAATGGGAAACTCATCATCTACATCGTTGGGGGTCGTGGGAACTGGGGGTAGCACTCCTCCGAACATCCACAACAATCCGATATTTCAAGGAGCCGAGCCCAGGGAAACAACTCTCCCATCAGGTACAACAGACGCTGATGTCCCCAAGGACATCCATGACTCTCAAGACGAAGCAAGCTCTGAGGCTGGGGATACCGTTCCCTCCGAGTCCAAGACCGAAGAGAACATTCCCACCTACCCCGATGACTTCTCGGTGTATGGGTATGACTCGGAGGGCACATCCTCCACCATTCCTTTCATCACTCCTTATGTAAAGACGGTGTTCATGACGGACAGTAACCAAGGTGGTTCCAGCGATCGCCAACGCATCAACACTTTGGAGGCTATACTGCAGGCCTTGGTCAAGTCTGTAGATGAAATCAAAGCCGCTCTTCCAACTCTGCAAGGAGGAACGCCTGGCCAAACAAGCACGGGTCCCGCGGTCAATGCGGACTCGAACTCAGCAGCACCAAACCCGGGCAATAATCCTTCCGAAATAACAGCCCCTACCGCAACAGATGAGGCCCGAGAAGTAAGAAGAGAGGTCCAGGAGCTCCGAGCCATGTTCCATGCCCGAAAAAAACGCTCAAGATCTCAGAATTCGGCAACCATACCCTGCTGAATGGAGGGATGTTCCATTTCCACCAAGATATAAGCCGTTCAAAATCAACCCGTATGATGGCAAGACCTCAGCAAGTCGGTACATCACCTACTTCGAGGTCACCACCGACCATCTGCCCTATGATGATGCTATCCTCACGCGATTATTCATTGGGGCATTAGAAGGAGTCGCCTTCGACTGGTATCACAATCTGCCGGACAACTGCATCCACTCCTTCACCGGCTTCAAGCGCATGTTCTTGGAAAGATTCTACGAAGTAGGGCAGGATGTCACCATGTCCGCCCTCATGGACGTCGTCCAAGGGGAGAAGGAGCGGACAAGGAACTACATTGAGCGGTTCTGCCAAACCGCCATGAAGCTGCCCTCCGAAAATCCAGATTCCTCTTTAATTAAAATTTGTCAAAAGAGACTGCTTCCAACGATCAGTCTCTGGATGGGCGAAAGTCAATTCAAAGATTGGAAGACGTTCATCATCAGCGCCACAAGCATCGAAGAACGACTGAAGAAGGCTCGCCAACTGGGATTGCACATCTCGGAAGGAGAAAACAAGGGCAAGCGTCCCAACAACGATAATGGGGGTAGCCCCTCCAACAATCAGGACAGCAAGGGAAAGCAGGCTATGGTGGCCGATACAGCGTAAAAACCTGAGCCAAAGCCAGCAGACAAATAATGGCCGCAAATCACTTACTCCTTTGAAGACGGTCACGTTAAGCCCATCTTGGACATGCTCATACAAGGGGACAGGATTCAGCTTCCCCCACCAAGACGGGAATCGCGGCCGGCAGAGATGGAGAATCCAAAGTACTGCCATTATCATCGCTATGTCCATCATGCTATACACGATTGCTACCAGCTGAAATGGTACATACAAAACCTCATCGATTCGAACGCTCTGGCCATCGATTTCGAAGAGGTAACCGTGGCGGCCAATATGGTGTCCGTACAATTCGGCAGCTTCCCTCCGACGGAGACTCAAGACGGGGTGGTCCCCGTCCCTCTAGCGACAATAGAAATTACCAATCTTCCACCTCCCCGAGATCAGGCTGCCGGACTAGTACCTCGTACCACATCACGAGGGGAGGTCATGTGGATCCATCCAGACTTGGTGTCAGAAGTGACTCGGCCCACACCCTCTTCCACCGACAAAAAGAAAAGTGGAAAAGTCAGGACCTGCCACACAATCTCGGCAGACAACGAGGAGGCTACAGTCGTCGTCACGCGGTCTAGAGCACAATCCCAACCTGTGGTTGACAATCCAGCTGAAAATCATCAACCCACTACAACTGATGCTCCGGGACCGGCTCAGCCTTCGACGACCGACAAGCCTAGGCCGAGGGAGACTCGCTTCGACAAATCCCTCTGAAAAGAGAGTCCAAGGGCTAGAGAGGCCCTACAACTTTGACATCTTAGCGCAATTGGCTAACTCACCGGCCAAGTTGTCACTGTACGAACTCCTAAGGCTCTCCAAGGACGTTCGTAATGCATTGAGGGAAGCACTCCAAAATGTCGATGTCTATCTGGCTCAATCCAACCTCACCGGGGAGGACTCACCCGTGGATCTCCAAGACAGTGCCTGTACGGGAGCAATGCACAATATCGTCTTCACTCCGCAGGACATGCTCATCAAAACCAACCTACACGATCGCCCGCTATACTACACGGGATACATCGGCGACGTGAAGGTGGATCGGATGTACATAGATCCTGGCTCTTCCATAAGCATCATTCTGAAGGGTCTGCTACATCATCTCCGTATCCCAATGCATCGTCTGACGCCTACAAGCTCCGCCATCAGCGGTTTCAATTCGGGCAGGAGCTACCCTATTGGGAAGATTCATCTGAAGTGTCAAATTGGCGACCTCCAATCCGAAGTCACCTGCTATGTCATAGATGCAGACACTTCTTACAACATCCTCTTGGGGCGCCCATGGATACATGATTACATGATCGTGCCTTTCACGCTACACCAGTGCTTCAAATATGTCGACAAACACGACTTTGTGAAGACAGAATTTGCTGACATCGATCCCTTCAAAGGGGTCGAATGTTACTACTCAGACACCTGCCTATACGAAAAGTCGAAGAGGCACCTTGATGAAGGAAATGACCAAGCTGGTATCGAAACGGCCACGGGATCAGAAGGACCTCTGACGATCCACCTCCAAGCTCGCAAACCGGGCAAGTCCGCACCCCTTACTGCCACTCTGCGGAAGGACGTGATCAGCCTCTCGGCGCAAGAGGAGCAGATGATAGTCCGGCTGCCAAGGTTCGACCAAGTGCCGAGACCCACAACAGGGCCACTGATAATCAGACTGCCGATAGTCGGTCAATCCCAAACGGAGAAGCTCAATCCCTCCGATAGGCCACTGACGATATGCCTTCCCAAGAAGGGTCGTCACCCCGATGCAAGGTCTGACACTTCTAGCGAACCGGCGACTCCTTGCTCCACATCAAGTACCAAACTGGGGGTCGCTAGTCTGCCAATACCATCAACTGAACCACTGACAATCAAGCTTCCCAGGACGTCCTCTCAGTCTTCATTTACACAGGGGGTAGCCGAAGAGGAACCGGAGCTAGCCAAGTATGTGGCTGCCCATACTGATGTCCCCTCCGCTGATGATGTAATCCACCTAGAAAAGATACCTTACTTCATCAATAAAGGGTTATCTTTGAACTACACCGAGCTCAATAAGCTATGTACAATATATGCTATGGAACACAGTATAGGTACTCACCTACACACATAGGTGACAAATGTGTACACCGCGATCCAGCTTACTCCAGTAGAAGATGCTTACCGAATAATCGAGGGAGGGGACCATCCAATCATCTTCGGCCGGACGAACAACTCGCATCCCTTTACCATAGAGGAAGCCGACTTCGGGTCAGATGCCGGGAGACTGCCTCTGTATCTCTATAGCCCTCAATCCAAATATCTCATGCAAAAACAGGGGTGTGATCTGGAGACGATGCCAGGTTTGAACTACGGTACTGGGCGACGATTACCTTTGAAGCCGCCAGTTCCGGCGGGCAAACCACGAGACTACTATAGCAAAACTCGATACAGATTGGGGTATGTAACACCTACTACAACCCCTGAAAGTTTAGATGAAGAATGCGACTGGCAGTCACATTCAACCGGATCACCAACTTCTAATTCGGATACCAGCATCGGAGATGTATTCAGACAAGTCTTGTCAGTCAACATGGCATTCGCCGACGCTTATGAAGAAGACGAAGACATCCCTGAAATCCTCGAGTTAGAGCCGTGGGCCCAACAGTTGGATGTACAATGGGAAAAGCGGCTTGAACAGAGAGAACCTCCTACTGAAGATGAAGTTATACAGGTTGACCTCGGCAGCGAATCTTCTCCAAAACCAATCTTCGTCAGTAAAAGCCTAACAGACGAAGAGCGAGAATCGCTGCTGGAACTTGTCAAAGAATATATTGATGTGTTCGCCTGGAGCTATGAAGACATGCCAGGGTTAAATCCCGACATTGCTCTTCACAAACTCAACATTCGGTCGGATGCGAAGCCAGTCAACCAACAATAGTGACGCTTCCGTCCAGGCATCATGGACGCGATCGAAGCCGAAGTCAACAAACTGATAGCCAGCGGCTTCATTCGTGAAGAGCAACATCCCGATTGGGTCGCCAATATAGTGCCCGTCCTCAAGAAGAATGGAAAGATTTGAATCTGCATTGACTTCCACAATCTGAACGAGGCGTACCCCATAGATGAATTCCTCCTTCCTATCACAGACATCATGATCGACAATACCTGCGACTTCGAACGTATGTTATTCATGGATGGCTTCTCGGGGTACAACCAAATCAAAATGTCTCCTGACGACGAAAAGCATACAACATTCCGAACACCAATTGGCACGTACTGCTACACAGTCATGCCTTTCGGTTTGAAGAATGCCGACGCCACATATCAAAGAGCCATGAGCATCATCTTCAGAGACCATTTACGCAAGACAGTGGAGTGCTATGTTGACGATATAGCCGTTAAGAGTCGCTGCAAGGGAGACCATCTGCAGGATCGAAGGACGGTATTCGACCTAATACGAGCGCACAATTTGAAAATGAACCCTACGAAGTCCTTTCTGGGCGTATCCAGCGGTAAGTTCTTGGGATTCATCATCACGGCACAAGGTATCCATGTAGATCCTGAGAAGACGAAAGCAATCATGGAGATGGGTCCCCCGAGAAATTTCCGCGAACTCAGAGGCCTCCAAGGGAGACTAGCTTACATCAAGAGATTCATTTCTAACCTCTCCGGGCGATGTCGACCATTCACGCACCTCATGAAGAAAGGAGTCTCATTCGTATAGGATGAGGAATGTCAGCGTACTTTCGACAGCATCAAAGAATATTTGTCAAATCCTCCAGTTTTGGTGGCCCCGGTTCCGGGAAAACCATTTTTGCTCTATGTACGAGCAATGGAACACTTCCTCGGGGCTCTGCTGGCACAAAACAACGACGCAGGCCACGAGCAAGCCATATATTACCTCAGCCGAATGATGATTGGGCCAGAGCACCGATACACCGCTGTAGAGAAGTAATGCCTCGCCCTGGTGTTCGCCATTCAGAAAACGTGGCACTATGTCACCGGACAAACGATAAATGTGATCTCACGAGTCAACTCTCTCAGGGTCCTCATGACTAAACCAGGGGCACTCAGCTCTCGCCTCGCTACGTGGGCAATATTGATGTCCCCTTATCATATGATCTTCGTCCCCCAAAAGGCAGTCAAAGGTCAAGCCCTGGCAGACTTCTTAGCAGCCCACCCAGGCTCGGAGTCCCCCAAAATATATGAAAAGATCCTAGATGAGGTCGCCGACTCTCATGCAACCTCTCACGAGGCTATATGGCGAATGTTCTTTGACGGTGCTTCGAGGACCGGACCTAAAGGGAATATAGTCGTCGGAGTCGGGGTAGTGCTGATCTCCCCTTCCATATTGGTGATTAACCGCGCTTATTCCCTCACTGAATCCTGCTCTAACAATGTGGCCGAGTACAACGCTCTGCTCATTGGCCTCCAACTTGCAAGAGAGCTGGGGGTAGAATACCTTGAATCATACGACGATTCCCAACTAATCGTCAACCAGATACGGGGCTCATATGAGGTCCGCCACGAAGACATGATCCCTTATCACCAAATAGAGATTAACATTATCTCGTCATTCGAGGGGTTCTTCATCGAACATGTCCCCAGACTCCGAAATATCGAAGCTGATGCCTTAGCTGGTCTTGCCGCTTCCCTAGCAGTTCCGAACTATGTTCGCCAATCAGTGGATGTGATAGGCCACGAACTGGTCTGTCCCAAGAACAATGTGCCATTCGTGGCGAGTTATTCCGCCCAGACGATCGATGATGCCCCAGATTGGAGACAACCATTCATCGACTTCGTCGTCTACGACATCCTGCCCGAGAACCCAAAGGAAGCCACCTCCATCAGACGGCATTCTCTCAGATTCTTCTACGATACAGAGACAAAAATGCTGTATCGCCGCTCTTACGACGGATTACTGCTTTGGTGTCTGTCAAATGCAGAAGCCAAAGAAGCGGTACGAGAAGCTCATGACGGTGTCTGCAGGGCCCACCAGCCCGGTCCTAAATTGCAAGACCGCCTTCGACGAATAGGCTACTATTGGCCCACGATGGTGGCAGATACGATAGATTATGCTAGAAAATGCAAAGCCTGCCAAGTCCACGCGGACTTCATTCACCAACCATCCGAGTTTCTACATCCGACAGTGGCGTCCTGGCCATTCGAAGCATAGGAAATGGATATCATTGGTCCAATCACCCCACCTTCCTTCCGAGGCCATCGCTTCATACTTGCAATCACTGATTACTTCTCCAAATGGGCGGAAGCTGTCCCACTCGCAGAAGTTAAGACTTCAAACGTGATCAGCTTCCTTAAGCATCACGTCATCTACCGCTTTGGGCTGCCCCGAAGGATCATCCATGATAATGGTCCACAGTTTGAAAGCCACGTATTCTATCAATTTTGCGATAAGCACCGTATTCAGAATGTCGCTTTGACACCAAACAATCCGACAGCGAACGGGTTGGCAGAGGCATTCAATAAAACAATCATCAAACTTCTCAAGAAGTTTGTCTCCTCCAACAAACGCGACTGGAACGAGAAGCTCGGTGAATGCTTATGGGCTTATTGCACCACAGTTCGAACAGCCACCGGGAATACACCATTCTTCCTGGTGTACGGAAGTGAAGCAGTCCTCCCATTGGAGACTCAGATCCCCTCACTACGCGTCACCCTCACACATCAATTAATGACAGACGAAAACCACCATCGCCGGCTACAGGAATTGGAGGCACTAGATGAAAAGCGCCTCTTGGCTCAGCAATGAATTGAGCTATACCAAGCACGCATCTCCGGAACCTTCAACAAGAAGGTCAAAATCAGAACGTTCCAGGTGGGCGATCTCGTTCTGGCAGTCCGGAGGCCGATGGTCATGACTCACAAGACCGTCGACAAATTCCAGCCAAAGTGGGAAGGCCCATTTATTATTGAGACAGTATTCTCCAACGGTGCTTACCACCTCGCAAAACAAAATAGAGACTTTCTCATGTTGCCCGTCAACGGCAAGTTCCTGAAGAAATATTATGTCTAAACGACATTCTCTCCAAGATCTTCGAGCCATGTACCCGCTGGTACCGCTGAACTCACATCCACACCATTTTAGATTATCGAGTCATGTACCGACTGGTGCCGCTGAACTCACCTCTACATTTTCTTCAGATTATCGAGTCATGTACCCGCTGGTGCCGCTGAACTCATACTTTCTCAATATTCTAAATTACCGAGTTATGTACCCGCTGGTGCCTCTGAACTCACATTTCGGTCACTCTTTCAGATAGTAAGTCACGTATGATTATACCTCTGAACTTCCTTCCTGGAAGAGATCCTCCCTCATGATCCACCACCCGCACTCCCAGTGCACAAAAAGGGTAATCGATCCACAAATTTCCGAAACGGCCATGTCCTCATTACCTCTGAGTCATTTTCACTTCCACCAAAAACAAACCGCCCCTCACATAGAACTTCCACGTTCTCCTACCTCTAAGTCGTTCTATGTACCCCCTCTTCATTGAGCCCACTCCTGCCATGTCCTCATTACCTCTGAGTGGGAAGGCTCCGTCGAAGAAACCTTCATGCTTGCCATATCCATATTACCTCTGAGCAAGTATGTCGGTTCCCTTTCAACCTATTATCTGTACCCACAACCAGAGTACGACAAGGATAATAGGTCCACAAATGTCCTCTGCTGACCACAAATATCCTCTGTTGACCACAAATGTCCTCTGTTGACCACAAATGTCCTCTGTTGACCACAAACGTCCTCTGTTGACCACAAATGTCCGCTATTGACCACGAATATCTTTCGTGAAGTCTCCCCTGCCGTGTCCTCATTACCTCTGAGCAGGAAGATTCCACGGTAAAACCCTCATGCTTGCCATGTCCTCATAACCTCTGAGCAAATATGTTGGTTTCCTTTTATCCCATTATCCATATCCTGAACCAGGGTACGCCAAGGATAATAGGTCCACAAATATCCCTTGCTAAGCTTCTTAGCATAAATCCACCATCTCACCATGCCCCGGGAGCCCAGCTGCTCTACGGCATTCTTTTTCCCAATACCGAGAGCACCCATGACCACTTTGCCATGACTGTTCCGGATATCCTGACCAAACTTGTTATCCGTACCTAAAACCAAGGTACGCCTAGGGTAACAGGTCCACAAATAATCCCCCAGCAAGTACAAGAAAGAGAAGATGAGTTGAAACATGCTCATTCATTCAAAATTCAAAGTACTACATCATTTAGGATCACATCCTTTACAAAATCAAAACAAAAAGTCGAAAAAAGAAAACAACAGCAAAAGAAAAATAGAAAGCTGATCACTGCTCCGGGGCACATAACGTCCTGAGATGGTCTGTCAGTAAGGCAACCGACCGCTCAAACCTCTGGGTAGCTCGACGCTCCGCCTCTTGGGTCAGCACCGCCTCGTCCTCCAGTTGAGCATGGGCTTCCCAGTTATCCTCGAATCTCTTAAAGGCCCGCTCCAGGGTGACAGAAGATCGGGAAACCCTCTCGGCCTCCCGAGCAATCGACTCCTGTTCTGTACGAGCAGCCTCCAACTCTGAGTCTAAGAAGGTCAACTCCCTCTAGAGTACGAGAATCCGCTCCTTCGTATCAGCGATTCCACGAGAAGCAGACTCTTCTCGAGCCCGACAAGCCTGACTTCGACGACCCAGCCAGTCATACGAAGCGGAGAACTTGTCAAGGTCCTCCTGCACAACTGGCCCGAAAGTATCTCGAACGAGCTTGATCCTATCCCGAGCAGCAATGAGGAAGCCCCGCTCCCGTTCAATCGTAGCAGGCAAGCCCGCCTGCCGTATCGCCAGCAATTGGGTCACAAGCTGATCAGCCTCTGTCAACTTAGGCTCCAGGAGTGCAGCCAACCCCACCCCGCCAGGAAGAGACTTCAAAGTAGTAACCTGACCCCGAGCGCACCGCAGAGACAGAGTAAAAGGGTTCCCCCGTTCTACAGCAGCATCTACGCCCCTCTTTAAATAGCGATAGAAGCTGTCGACCACATCCTGCGTCACCTCGTCCAGAGCCTCCGAGGAAGCCGGTGTCAACAGGAGAGTAGCCGGCAACGCTGAAGAAGACGCAACGGAATCTGTCGTTCCTGCCACAAGAGAAACAAACTCCGTATGGAAGGATGCATGAACAGCGGCCAACTCCTCTTCAGCGGCCCGCAGAACTTGAATGCTCGGCAGGGTCGAGAGGTCAATCTCTGGAGCCGTATGATCAGCAGAGGATGAGGTGGAGACCATCGCCAGCTCCATTCCCATCTGCCCGGGGCTGGCGGGAGGCCCCTCGACATGAGACAGCGAAGGAGAGGAAACGCTCCTTTCTCCCAGATCACGGCAGGCCGAGCCTTCCCCAAGAACATCCGCGGTGGGAAGTAAAGGGTCAGGACCTGTAGGGCTAAGGCAACCATGAATCGATTTGACCCGGAGGAAATGGTGATAGAGCAAATAAGCTCCCTCACTAGTCAATATTTGGCTTATCTTACCAGTGGAGGAGTGTGGAGGCTGAGGTTCGCCTACAGCCACCGTAGCCTCTTCACCAACAGTCTCCGAGTCAGGTATAATAGACTCCTCCGCCCCTGCACCCTCGAGAAGGGATACAACGAGATCGACGTCGCCTTGCTGAAGTTCAACGATCTCGGAGACGGGCCCGAGGAAACCTTTGTCACCCCAAGATGAGACTTCAGCAAACTAGGAGCTTCCAGCCGCCGCTGAGAGAGCCCCCGCAGAAAGGACCGCGGCACACATGTCGCTAATCAAAGCAGCAAGGGCCGTATCAACGCCAGGGGCAGTAGACAGTTCAGGAGAGCCTGGTTCATCAGACGCCTACAAAGAAAAAATGGTCAGGTTATATCTCCAAGAGAAAAGAAAACCACAACAAAGAGATGGCTCCGACTTGGTCTTACCTCCGGAACATCGTCTGCATCCTCACCACTCTCCGTAATAAGTAGCCTACGGGGTTCGACCGCCGCTCTCTTCACAGAAAAGGCTACTCCTCCGCCAGTAGACTTACGTCTGCCTCGCTTACGCGAGGGACCAGGCACGACAGGCGGTAGTTCTACCCGCACTACCTCCGGTACAGACGACAACTGGTCTACCGCCTTATCTAATACAACCGATGGTTGATCCGTCATCATCTCATCTGCCATGATGGGAGGCTGACCCGCCGTTGCCTCGTCACCAGAAGAGAGAGAGTCCTCGTCGTCCCGCTCGTTGTCTTCCTCAATTGTGTCGAAGGACTCGGAATCGGGCGTAGGAACTCTATTCGCCCCTTTCTTCTTTGCCCTCGACACCATAGCCTTCTCCGCCAGACGAGTGCCCACGATGAAGCTAGTCCTCGGGTCAAAATCGAGAGGAGGATGATTTGCCGTAACATGATATAAGGCCGCCATATGCAAGATTTCCCCTATCATATTTGCTGCTGGAATCGAGAAGCTAGTTCGAGTATGACAAGTGTCATAGTAGCTCCATGCCCTAATACCATCGAGAATGCTACCTTCAAATCCCAGGTGGGAACTGGGATGCCCGAGGAATAGCTGACTATACCCAAATTGACGGGCAAACCTACTGGGCAAGTAGGGCTCTAAGTACACAGTGTTGTGATTGCGGTAAACTAAATGCGTCGGGCGAATGTTACGAAGCCAGAAACGTATCTTTTCAGGTAAGAAATGAGGAGGTCCAGCACCATCAACATAAACACTCCTCACTTCTTGGTCGGTGAAACGGGGAACGGACACGAAGAAATTATATCCGTCCACCCTCGCCAACATCCTCCGACACGCCGGCATGGTACTACATTCCCAAGGCTGATGGTGATATCTGAAAAGAAAAGCGTCCTCATCTGTAAAGCCATCTCCCGTCCCAGGCCTCATCAAAGACTGATAATACAACAATAGCCATCCCAGCAAGTAATGATAAGGCAGTTCTATTCGTTCAAAGTCTATTGCCACGTCACGAGCGATGACCTTGGACGAAAAAGCACAGAGACCATACTGAATACTGCACACCATAGCGGAAAGAAGAGCCAGCCTGACCCCAAAGGCCAACTTCACGGCAGGGAGAATGAAGTGGCGACTGATCCTCTCGATAGAACCTGCCCCTCCTGAGACCACACAATTGTGCAGCCATACCATTAAAAACCCTGCCAAGAGTGTCTTCTCTGACAGCCGCCGGGTACTATAATAAAAATAGCTGAAGGAGTCAATCTGGCTCCCAAATTTGTCACTTTTAGACTTCGACCTCCTAGCAGTCGACACCAAGTCCTCAACTTCCATAGGAGTTGACGATCCCGGGAAGTAACTCGGCCAGCAGCGCTGAATTTGAAAAGGTATGAGACCCAAGATTTGGTATGGGGAGCGTCCCCTTCCGAGCTGTCATTTTTTTTGGATAGCCGTTCGGTAACAGGTGCTATGATGACACAATAGTTCTTGATACACAGCGACGAAACATGGGAATCGTCGGTCTAAATCCTGAAACTCCTCATTCGTCGGAGTGTACGCTTCAAAGGGCTCGTCTCCCCAGGGAAGCTTGGAGACAGCATACATCTCATGAAGAGCGAGCCCCAATTCCCCTACAGGGGTGAAGAAAGTCCCTGTCCGATGATTATACATCTCCAGAAGGGCCATGAACAATGGTTTATTAACGGGCAACCCGTGGCTGGTACCCCGGATAGCATTATAAAGATTGACTTCTCGCAAAAATTCCTCGTAGTTTCGTAGAATCCACGAGGTCAGGTTAGCCCACGGGGGAATGGGGTGTAACCAGCTCGGCAGTACCAATCTGCCAACAGGATAGGACCCTTTGTGAACAAGTTGGCTCAGGAAAGTATCAGCCTGAGAGAATGAGAAGTTAGGACCGGGTGTGTTAATAAAGGTACCCGGAACTAACCCCATCACGGATCGACTGGCCGAATCCTTGATCGTGCGCACTGACCCAGTGGTTTTGTTGTAGCGGATGTTACCAACAAATATCCCCGGTCCGGTTGGAGTGAGAGGGTCTGGCATCTGCCTGTCCAAAACAATCATGTTGAACCATACAAAAGGGAAATGACGCTTCATAATGGGGATGTGAATCGACATCCCGTCCAGGTCAAAATCCCAACTATCGGAAACATCCAGCACTCGAGAGTTTTCTATGATCAACGCATCCCCAAAGAGGAAGACCGGTCTCAGATGCTTCCCATCAGGCTTCCCGAAACTCATCATGTCACTAAGGAATTGGAAAGATTGAACCCTGATAGCATTTAGTCGCTCCAAAGGTTCATTAACAAGGAGCTGCTCGGATACTTAACGAACTAAATCATCCCGACGCACGCCCAAGGCGAACTGATTCGAGCCAACCAGAAGTTCCCCTGCAGGATTTACTGGCAGATTCACTGAAGAAAGACAAAAGAAATAAGTCAAAAAGATAGTCGAAACACAAACTACGTGATGCTTATGTGGCTTAGCTCAGTATAGCCTCATGCGGCTCAGTTTGAAAGAGCTCATGCGGGTCAGTCCGAATGAGCTTATACGGTTCGGTTCGAAAGGAGCATATACGGTTCAGTTCGGATGAGCCCATACGGTCCAATTCGAATAAACTTATATGGTTCGGCTCGAAATAGGCTTACGCGGTTCAGTACGGATGAGCTTATGCGGTTTAGTTCAAATGATCTTATGCGGTTCAGTCTGAAATAGGCTTATGCGGCTCAGTTTGAAAAAGCTCATGCGGTCCAAGTCCAGATGAGCTTATGCGGCCCTAATGATGAAGTAGTTATGCGGCTGCAAACAACAACTTTCGTGCGGCTCAGGCCTGGGTCATATCCCGTGTGTCCCGAATATGAGTCGGACATGCAGCATACTTGGAAATATAGGCTCGCGCATAAGATATGCGGCTCGCAAGTACTATACCTATGCGGCTCACTGAGACGCTGTCTCATGCGGTTCATGGATATCATGTCGTTCTGACAGGGTCCACCATTAAGACACGTGGCAGAGATTCAATGGCCCCCACGACTTGACAGCTGGTAGCAAGGATGATTATGGGATGCAGATCAATCAGAGATTTACCAGATCCCAATGACCTTATTTAACGTTATCCTCATAATTAATGAGATCAGGTCATATCATTCATGATCAAGCCAATGGGACACGTGGTGAGAGGTCCAAGCTTGACACAACCAATCATGAAGATTTAAAGCAATCAGCATTAATCATTCACAGGATTCGATACTATCCCCATTTATGGCCCAGATCCTTCACGCTTAAAACTAATGGTCCAGATTGATGAAGCATCAAGCCGCCGCCACTTTGAGAATGGGTAATCATCCAAACCCTAATGATGCCCCCATTATTATAAATAGCAAGGTGCCATTCCCTTGTAAAAGATATACGGTCAGAGAGAGATACACCCATACAGAGAGACTCTCCCAATAATCAGAGAGAAAAATACACAGAGAGAGAGATAAGCCAGAAGAGTAATAAAGGGAGAGCAAGAAGAGCATTTCTTCATCAACGCCAACCATCTCTTCACAGGAGCCAATGCTGTATACCGATCGTCCAAGGAGTAAGGCAGGGCTGTCGTCGCCTTTCCGAGCCTCTATTGTCATCCCTAAAATCTAAAATAAACAATTGTACTTAGACTGCTGTACCTAGGTTTTCGTCCCTAGGCTTTCTTTGTACGAGCGAGTTTGTAACGTGAAGTAAAAGTTCGGTCCTCCGATAATTGTTCTGTTCTTTTATATTTCATGGAAAATAATACTGTCACATGTTTCCTGAGATTTTTAACACTGTTTAGTACATAGATTTTCTAGGAATTTATTTATTGACACTTGAATACTATGCTTAAAATCCTAAGACATATTAACTAAGTACTGACAAGTACACACACACATTACATCACACTATTACATATTACACTCTCACATTGACACATTATTCCCTAAATTCCTGAAACCTATCTACAGATTCTATATACACACACACAAATCACATTTCCTGAGAACCTATGACTTGCTGCCATGTACAGACCCTATATACCCCTGCCTACACTCACAAACCCTTGACCCTCTCATAAACACACATATATATGAACTTTACACACACATATGAACTTTACACACACATATAAACTTTACACACATACAAAGCTAGAACATACTGTTTGTCATTGATTATAAAAGAACAGAATAGTTTTATGGGAGGACTGGACTTTTACTTCACAATACAATCTCGCTCATACAAAGAAAGCCTAGGAATGAAAACCTAGGTACAGCAATCTAAGCACAATTGTTTAGTTTTGATTCTGTGGGGTGACGATAGAGGCTCGGGAAAGCGACGGCAGCTCTGGCTTACTCCTTGGATGATCGGACGTAGCCTCGGCTCTGATGAAGAAATGCTCTCAGAGCGTGTGGGAAGACTCTTCCGTGCGTGCCTTTATCTTTTTGTGTATCCAGCCGGGGTCCTCTCTCTTCTGCAAGGGAATGGAACCTTGCTATTTATAGGAGTGGGGTGTCATTATTAGGGTTTGCAATGATTGCCCTAAAAAGTCTGCAGCTTGGATTTAATTGCCATTTTCTTTGAACCTATTTTGTTGACAATTAATCTGGACCATTAATCTTAATTGCAACGAATCTGGACAATTAATGCTGATTGTGTAAAATCCGTATGGGCAATTAATATTGATTGTCATGAATCCTTGGGAAGCTCGGATCTCCTGCCACATGTTTAATCCGCGTGATTGTAATAAATCTGTTTTGATTCGGGTAATTATGATTATTGCACTAAATCTGGTTGTTGGAATTTGTTGATAAGTCTTGATTAATTTAATGCCACGTGTCTAACCATCATTACGGGGAAACTGACCTGCTGCCACGTGTTATAACCGCGAGCCACAGCCGCATGAGGGTAGCTTCTTAGGTTTTGAACTGCATGAAGGTGGCAGCCGCATAGGTATAGCCTCCGAAATCTGAGCCGCATGGGAGTAGTTTCCAATTGAGCCGTATAAAACTAGCCACGTGTCAAGGCTGCATAGGCATGGCCTCTCAATATTTGAGCCGCATGGAGATGATCCCCATGATCTGAGCCGCATGAGAACAACGGCCGTATGGGATGGCTTCTTAGGATTTGAGCCGCATAATGATGGTCTCCCCGATCCGAGCCACATGAGAGCTTCAGCCGCATGGGGGGTGGCAGCCGCATAGGAAGCTTTGGTGGTTGGTGGATCGTGCGAGCTGTATAGAAGATTTTCTTCGTTTCCCGAAGAACGCACCGTCATGTCAGAGTTCATCATCATTTCACTTTAATGTCAGAGTCTTCACTTTACGTTAGAGCATTTAATGGAAGCAGTCACTTTATGGCCAGCTGTAAAAAGTAAGCTGCACAGGACCACGTGATTCTTTTCTGAGCCGTATGAGGCTATTGGAGAGTTTCTGAGCCGCATGAGGCTCCGATAGATTCCTGAGCCGCATGAGGCTCCTTCTGTTTTGAGCCGCATGGGTTTCTTCTGTTTTAAGCCGCATGGGCTTTTTCTGTTTTGAGCCGCATGGGCTTCTTCTTGTTCTTTTCCATGCTTCTATAAGACCTCCTTCAAAGTTTTCAATTTGAAAAATTGAAATACTTTGAATAAGAAGCATGGCTATATGAGCTCCGCTGGCCGCATAGGATGTTCTGGCTGCATGGACTTCTTGGCCGCATGGCCTGTCTGGCCGCATAGACTCCCTAGCCGTATGGGCTCCCTGCCATGCGTGCGTCTCATTAATTGAACTTAATTCGTTTTAGAGCCGTCTTTTGGGGGAATCCCAAGAGTTGGTTCATTAAATATTTAGATTTTATGTCCTGGATGAATCTCCTTTATGAGGGGGCAAAATCCGAGGAGTTGGTTTTGCCTGTAGCACACGACCCGAAGCAGTTATCGGTCCACGTGCCCCCCTATGTCTACCTATAAATAGGGGTACTTTTAGGACAGAGAAACTTATTTGCTTTCTTTTGTCTTCCTCTTCTCTTGTCCTAAGCCATTGTCTTTGTTTTCCTTCTCCGATCATCAACGATAATGGCCTCTAAAGCTTCCAAAGCTTCCAAGTCCTCTGCTACGGCGAAAGGTAAGAAGGCGGCGGCCTCGTCGTCGATTGTAGCGCCTCCAGTCCACCCTGACATACACCCTGCCATCAAGGATAAGGACTATGTGGAAGATCAAATACTTCAAACCATAACACAATGGCTCTATTGTATATTTTTATGCACAAGCCTTTTTTTCTTCAGCATTCAATACATTTTTCGTCTTTATTGCACTGCCTAAAGTTCAGTACGATGAAGCCGCATATGTTGTATGGGCCGTATGAACTTCTTATATCCGAGCCACATGGGATATGCCCTATGCTTGAGCCGCATGAGAATGTCTGAGCTGCATAAACGCCTTTAGAACTGAACTGCATGAAACCTCTCTGAACAGAATCGTATGAGCTCCTAATGGACTGAGCCGCATAACATTCCACGAATCAGAACCGCATATGAACCCACCTAAACAGAGCCGCATGTGGACTCTTCTAAACCGAGCCGCATATACTCTGTAAAAACCGAGCCGCATAAGAACTCGTTTAATCAGAGCCGTATGAACTCTAACTGTTTTCTGGCCGTCTCCTGACTTTGTTTCTTTTGTCTCTTTTCAGTAAATCTTCCAGTCAATGCTGCAGGAGAACCCCTGGTGGGTCAGGCCTAATTTGTCATAGGAGTTCGGTTTGACCATCTAGTCCAGCAGATGGTGAAGCAATTACCCCAGAACGAGCCTGAGGAGAGGCTGAATCTTATCAAGAACCAGCCCTTTCGCTTTGTTTGTGCCATGCTGAACTCAGGGCGATTGGAGAAAAAGTACCTGAAGCCAGTATTCTTCTTTGGGATGCCCTGATTATGAAGAACTCTCGGGTATTGGATATATCTGAGAATTAGAATTTTATTTCTACTGGAAGGGCGATCCATATCCTCCAGATGGAGCGTCATTTCCTATTGGCGTGGTTCAATATGTTGCCGTTGGACATGAGGATGCTGGAATCCTTAACCCCGAGCCGGTCGGAAATGATTGTGGGTAACATCCACTACAATAAGCATATTGGATCAGCATACGCGGGCAGGGAACCGGTCATCTGCTACGTGATGGGGCTGGCCCCGGGTACCTTCTTAAATGCGCAAGGTCCCAATTTCTCATTCTCTCAAGCCGACACCTTCCTGAATCAACTTGCTCGGAAAGGGTCTTATGCTATTGGCCGGCTCTCGCTTTTGAACTGGATACGCCCCATCCTTTCATGGGCCAATTTGACCAGGTAGATTTTCCGAGAATATGGGACTTTCTTGCGTGAGGTTGGTCTCTACCACACCATCCGTGGTACATGTCATGGACTGCCCATCAACAAGGAGTTGTTCATGGCTCTCTTGGAGATGTACAATCGGCGAACGGGGACCTTCTTCGTGCCTGGAGGGGAGATTGGCCTCGCTCTTCATGAGATGCACGCAGTTTCTAGGATGCCTTGGAGCAATGAAGTGTTTGAAGTATATACTCCAACGAACGAAGAGTTCGACGATTTGGAGCAACGATATCTGGGTTTCGTTGCTGTCTACCAGGAGTTACTGTGTCACCACAGTTATTGTCAACAGACGACCAAAAAGGATGGTAGCTTAGAAGGGAACCTTCCGTATACTAGGGCTTGGCTCTTCTACCTTTTTCAGTAAGGTGCCTCAGGCCGGGTTACTCCCCGGAATCCTCTGACACGAGAGCAAGTACAGGATCTGGTGTTAACTGCCAAGAAATCGAGGGCCTTGAGCGACACGTTTGGGAGTCAAACTGATTCCCTTGATTATTTTTATCAGGATACCCATCCGCTGTCGGAGAAGGCAATTCTGGCAGGATTTCTGATGGTATGGCTATGGAATTACGTAGTCTCGAGAGGAGTTGGTTCTATTGAGAGGATCAGCCAAAATTTCATCCTTCCTGCCGTGAAGCTGGCCTTCGGGGTCAGACTGGCTCTTCTTCCGGCCATGGTGTGCAGTATACACCGTGGCCTTCGTAATTTTTTGTCTAAAGTTATTGCCCGTGACACAGCGATGAACTTTGAACGAATCGAGTTGCCCTACCACTATTTGATGGGCTGGCTATTAATGCACTGCCGGTCTTTGATGATACCTGGCCCAGAAGATGGTGTAACTGACGACGATGCGTTTATCTTCCAGTACCGCCAGATGCCCTGGGAGTACAACACTATGCCCGCTTGTCGGAGAGCGCTGGCGAGGGTGGATGGATATAACTTCTTCGTGTATGTTCCCTATTTTTTTGCTGAGGAGGTAAGGAGTGTACACGTTGACGGCACCGGGCCTCCTCTCCTTTTACCCGGGAGGATGCTTCTTTGGCTGCGTAACATCCGTCCCTCGCACTTAGTATATTACAACCGTAATACCGTCTACCTGGAACCGTACTTGCCCAGCCGGTTCTCTCACCAGTTTGGGAACAGCCAGCTGTTCCTAGAGAGTCCCATCTCTTGCCTGAGTTTTGAAGACAGTGTTCTGAATGGCATCAGGGCCTGGCATTACTATGACATTGCTCATACCCGTGCTAGTTTCTCGGTCCCTGACGCTGAGACGCAAGGGGAGATTTTGTATTTAGCGACTCTCAACCACGTCGCTGCGAGCAGGTTTTCTGTTAACTTTGACCCTCGTACCAGTTTTATTGTTGGTACCGGCTTGGCGGAGAAGCCCCAAGGATCGAAGAAGAGGAAGTAAAGGGCGAACATGATTCCTGTGTCGGACTTAGAGTCCGCCACTACGGATAAAGAGGATGGCGAGCAGGGTGCCATGACTCTCTTCCTCCTTTAGACGAGGTGGCGGCGGATCAGCTGCCTATTGTATCCGATGAGGGAGTGGCGGATCAGCCGCCTGATGTGCCTGGTCTTTCGTGCAAGCGAAGCAGAAGTGAGTCTGCTGCTAGCGGCATGTCTTATTCTATAAATCGGGCTGCTGTTAGGTCCCGTGGGCTACTTATCAAGGATGTTGACGCTGTCTCGGAGGTAACTTGAATTATAGCTATCTTCTCCTTCTTTTTTCCTTGCACTATGGCCTAATCATTTTCCTTTGCTCTTGTAGGCGTGAGAGGAGTCGAATTCTCGAGAATTGGCCGCTGAAGTCGATCCGGCCCTGACCACTTTGGTCAGTGACGTGTGTACAGCGATCATTTCTGCTGGGATTCTTTCCGAGACGGCCGAGGACTCCCACGTTGCTGATGACTCAACCCAGGGTGACGGGGGCTCTACTGAACCTGTCCCTAAGACTGTTGAATTTCAGCTGGGTGACGCTGAACCAGTCGTATCCCTTTCCGGGGTGGCTGGGGCAGAAGAACCCGCTGAATTTGACTTGGAGGTTGCTGGTGAGAGGACTACGACAGCTGTGAGCGAACCGTAGCTTCCGCACTCCTTCCCTAGTAAGATAAGCCAAATCTTAACTAGTGAGGAGGCCTATCTGCTCTATCATCACATCCTTCGGGTTAGACTGATTGATGGTTGCTCTGGACATACAGGTCCTGCCCCTTCAGTGCCGATGACGGACATTGTTGAGGTAGGCTCTGCCAGCGGGGATCTGGTAGAGGGGAGCGTGCCCCCTCCTCTTTCTACTTATATTGAAGGGCCTTCCGCTGAATCGAGTTCGAAAGGTCAGGTGGCGGCACATCCGGGACAGGGAGCGATGGTCCCTGCGTCCTCCTCTACTCAAGTGGCTCCGAGGGTCGACCTTTCCGCCCTGCCGAGTATCCAGGTTCTGCGGGCCGCGGAGGAGGAGTTAGCAACTATCTACGCATCTTTTCGCTCAAAATTTGTTCCCTTGGTGGCAGGGGTGGCGAGTTCTAGCGCGCCTCCTTCGACACTGCCAGCCACACTTTCTTTGACGTCGTCTTCTACGGAAGTTCTGGATGAAGCGTCACAGGACGTGGTTGACAGTTTCTACCGCCACTTGAAGAGAGGGGTAGAGGCTGCCGTGGAACGGAGAACCATTTTTTCCTTGGCCCGACAATGCGCCCAAGGCCAAATTGACATTCTCGAAACCCTTCCCGGTGGGACGGGGATAGTCGTGCTTCTGGAGCCGAAATTGCTAGAGGCTGATCAGCTGGTGGCCCAGTTTTAGGTGCTACGGCAAGCTAATTTGTCTGCTGCGATAGATCAAGAGCGCGGTTTCCTCATAACTGCCGTGAACAAGGTAAGGGTCGCTCGGGATATGGTCAAGCCGATCATACTGAAGGATCTCTGTGATCTGTCTCAGCTATATGATCGGTTGAGCCGCAAGAGTGAAGATTGCAGGGCTCGGGAAGCGACTGCCTCTCGTGGGGTAATTGACACCCGGGAACAGATCCTCAAGCTTCAGAGGAAGCTGGCTTTCTTGGAGTCTGAACTCGAAGTTGTCCGTACAAAAAAGGGGATGATTATCCAGGAGGCCGACAAAGTTACTCGAGCTTCTGCTGGCCTGGAGCTCGCTCTGAAGAAGCTTGAGGATGGCTGGCGGGCTCACGCGCACATGGATGATGCGGAGCGGTTGTCTCAGGAGGCCGAGCGCCGAGCCGAGCAGCGGTTCGAACGGGGGACTGCCTTGCTGAGGAGCCGTCTCTTGGAATTATGTACCGCTGATCCATAGTCGACTTTTTTTGCTTTTTTATGTTCATGTTCTTTCTTTTCTTTTTTTTTTCATCTTGTAATAGAGACATAGTCCCATATAATATAGTACCTTGGATTCTGAATAAATGAGCATATTTTGACTCATCCTTCATTTCTTGTACTTGTTGTGTTTGTGACGTTTTTGTCCCACTGGGGGACTATGTGTGGACCTGTTACCCTGGGCATACCTTGGTTTTAGGTACGGATAGCAAGTTTGAGAGGGATACCTAGAACAACTTTGCGATGAGGTGGCTGTGGAAGTTCTTGTATTTGAAAGAATGCCAGGGAGCATCTGGGCTCTCAAGACATGATAAAAAGAGTGGAATGTACTAGAAAACTTAGTACAACATTTGTGGTCGACTGCGGACATTTATGGTCAATAGAAGACATTTGTGGGCCAATTATTCTTGGCGTACTCCGGTTCAAAATATGGATAATAAGACGAGAGAAAACCAACATACTTACTCAGAGGTAATGAGGACGTGGCAAGTATGGGAGTTTTATCGTGGGGTCTTCCTACTCAGAGGTGATGAGGACGTGGCAGGAGTGGACTCAGCGGAGGATATTTGTGGTCAACAGTGGATATTTGTGGGCCTATTATCCTTGGCGTACTCTGGTTTTGGATACGGATAATAAGTCGAAAGGGAACCAACATACTTACTCAGAGGTAATGAGGACGTGGCAAGCATGAGGGTTTCTTCGATGGAGCCTTCCTACTCAGAGGTAATAAGGATGTGGCAAGAGTGGGCTCCATGAAGGGGTACATAGAATGACTCAGAGGTAATGAGGACGTGGAAGTTCTATGTGAGGGGGTGATTTGTTTTTGGCAGAATTGAAACAACTCAGATGTAACATCGACGTGGTTGTTTTGGGAAATTTGTGGATCCGTTACCCTTTTTTTTGTGCACAGAAAGTACAGGCAGTAGATCATGAGGAGGGAGCTCTTTTAAGAAAAAAGTTCAGAGGTATGATCATACATGACTTACTACCTAAAAGACACGATATAGATTTATCTGGAGTGACCGGAGTATAAGTTTAGTGGTACCTGCGAGTACGTAACTCGACCATCTGGGGAATATGGAGTCAGAATGTAAGTTCAGTGGTGCCAGTGGGTACATAACTCAACAATCTGGGATTTGGGGGATGTTGTTTCAGACATAATACTTCTTCAGGAACTTGTCGTTGATGGGCAACATGAGCAAGTCTCCGTTTTGTTTTGCGAAACGGGAAGCACCATTGGAGAAGACAGCCTCAATGACAAATGGACCTTCCCACTTTGGCTGAAATTTGCCGGCAGTTTTATGAGTCATAACCATCAGCCTCCGAACTGCCAGAACGAGATCGCCTGCTTAGAATGTTCTGATTTTAACCTTCTTGTTGAAGGCTTCCGACATGCATGCTTGGTATAGCTCGATTCATTGTTGAGCTAGTAGGTGCTTTTCATCCAAGGCCTCCAACTCTTATAGCCGGCGACGGTAGTTATCGTCCATCGTCAATCGATAGGTAAGGGCGACACGGAGAGAGAGGATTTAAGTCTCCAATGGAAGAACTGCCTCACTCCCGTATACCAGGGAGAATGGTGTGTTCGCGGTGGCCGTTTGGACTGTAGTACGGTATGCCCATAAGAACTTACCAAGCTTCTCATTCCAGTCGTATTTGTTGGAAGACATAAACTTCTTGAGCAACTTGATGATGGTTTTGTTGAATGCTTCTGCCAACAAATTTGTTGCTGGATTATATGGCATTGAAAAAACATTCTGGATTTGGTGTTTGTCGTAGAACCGATAGAAGGCGTGGCTTGTGAACTGCGGACCATTGTCATAGATGATCCTTCGAGGCAGTCCAAAGCGGTAGATTACGTGATGCTTGAGGAAGCTGATCACATTTGATGTCTTCACTTCTGTAAGCGGAATAGCTTTTGCTTATTTGGAGAAGTAATCTGTTATTGCAAGTATGTAGCGGTATCCTCGGGACGAAGGTGGAGTGATTAGACCGATAATGTCCATTTCCCGTGCTTCGAATGGCCAGGATGCCACCGTTGGATGTAGAAACTCAGAGGGTTGGTGAATGAAATCTGCGTGGACTTGACAGGCTTTGCATTTTTGTGCATAGTCTATTGCATCCGCAACCATCGTGGGCCAGTAGTAGTCCATTCGGCGAAGGCGATCTTGTAGTTTTGGACCAGGCTGATGGGCCCCGCAGATACCGTCATGAGCTTCGTGTACCGCTTCTTTGGCTTCTGTATTTGATAGACACCGAAGCAGTAATCTATCGTAAGATCGTAGATACAGCATCTTCGTCTCTGTATCGTAAAAGAATCTGAGGGAATGCCTTCTGATAGAGGTGGCCTCCTTTGGGTTTTCGGGCAAGATGCCATAGACTACAAAGTCTATGAATGGCTGTATCCAATCTGGTGTTTCGTCAACCGTCTAAGCAGAATGACTCGCCACAAACTGAACGTTATTCTTAGGACAGACCAGTTTATGGCCTATCACATCCATCGAGTGATGAGCATAGTTCGGAACTGCTAGGGAAGCGGCAAGTCCAGCTAAGGCATCGGCTTCGATATTTTGGAGTCTGGAAACGTGTTCTATGAAGAACCCTTCGAACGACGAAATGATGCTAATCGCCGTTTGGTGATAGGGGATCTTGTCTTCATGGCAAACTTCATATGAACCCCGGATCTGGTTGACGATTAACTGTGAGTCGTCGTATGCTTCAAGGTATTCTATCCCCAGTTCCTTCGCAAGTCGGAGGCCAATGACCAAAGCATTATA
This sequence comes from Iris pallida, assembly GCA_029216955.1. Taxonomy (NCBI): domain Eukaryota; kingdom Viridiplantae; phylum Streptophyta; class Magnoliopsida; order Asparagales; family Iridaceae; genus Iris; species Iris pallida. The sequence goes on along the minus strand of JANAVB010025196.1, from coordinate 8,642,813 downwards.
CTCGACCACATTGTTTGAATAGGACTCCGTGAGGGAATAGGTCCGATTGATCACCAACCCGTAGGGAGAAATCAGCACCACTTCGACTCCAACGGCGATGTTGTCTTTGGGCCCAGTTCTGGAAGCGTCATCGAAGTACATTCGCCATATGGTATCATGAGAGGCCACATTTGAATCGGCAACCTCATCTGGAATCTCTTCGTATATCCGGGTTGACTCCGAACATGGATGGGCTGCTAAAAAGTCTGCCAGAGCTTGACCTTTAGTAGCCTTTTATGGGACAAAGATCATGTGGTAGGGAGACAACAATATCGCCCATGTAGCGAGGTGAGAGCTGAGTGCCCCTGGCTTGGTCATGAGGACCCTGAGGGGGTTGACTCGTGAGATCACATGTATGGTTTGTCCCGTGACATAGTGTCGCGTCTTCTGAATGGCGAACACCAGGGCAAGACATTCCTTCTCTACGGCAGTATATCGGTGTTCGGGCCCCATCATCATTCGACTGGGGTAATATATGGCCTGCTCATGGCATGCATTATTGTTTTGTGCTAGCAGAGCGTCGAGAGAATGCTCCATCGCTCATACATAGAGCAGGAATAGTTTTCCAGCAACCGGGGCCACTAGGACTGGAGGGTTTGACAGATATTCTTTGATGCTGTCGAAGGCACGTTGGCATTTTTCATCCCATACGAATGAGACGCCCTTCTTCATGAGGTGAGTGAATGGATGACATCGTCCGGAGAGGTTAGAGATAAACCTTCTGATGTAGGCCAGCCTCCCTTGAAGGCTTCGGAGTTCACGAAGATTTCTTGGGGGACCCATCTCCATGATTGCCTTCGTCTTCTCAGGGTCTATGTGGATACCTTGGGAAGTAATGATGAAACCTAAGAACTTCCTGCTGGATACACCCAAGAAGGATTTCATGGGATTTATTTTTAAATTGTGCGCTCGCATCAGGTCGAATACCGTCCTTAGATCTTGCAGATGGTCTTCCTTATAGCGACTTTTGACAGCGATGTCATCAACATAGCACTCCACAGTCTTGCACAGGTGATCTCTAAAGATGATGCTCATAGCTCTTTGATAGGTGGCGCCAGCATTCTTTAAACCGAAAGGCATGACTGCGTAGCAGTATGTGCCAATCGGTGTTCGGAATGATGTGTGCTTCTCGTCGTCGGGAGACATCTTGATTTGGTTGTATCTCGAGAAACCGTCCATGAATGACATGCGCTCGAAGCCGCATGTGTTTTCAATCATGACGTCCATGACAGGGAGGGAAAACTCATCCTTAGGACACGCCACATTCAGATTGCAAAAGTTGATGCAGATTCGAATCTTTCTATTGTTCTTGAGGACTGCTACTATATTGGCGACCCAGTCCGGATGTTGTTCCTTACAAATAAAGCCGTTGACTATCAGTTTGTTGACTTCGGCTTCGATCGTATTCATAATGTCCGGGCGGAAGCGTCACTGTTATTGCTTGACCGGTTTTACGTCAGGCCGAATATTGAGCTTGTGAAGTGCAACCTCGAAATTCAGTCCTGGCATATCTTCGTAGTTCCAGGCGAACACATCGATGTATTCTCTGACGAGTTGTAGTAGTGATTCTCGCTCTTCGTTCGTCATATTCTTGCTGACGAAGATGGGCTTTGGAGAGGATTCATCACCGAGATCGACTTATACAACCTCATCCTCGGTAGGAGGCTCTCTTTGTTCGAACCACTTCTTCTATTGCGCATCTAGTTGTTGGGCCCACGGCTCTAATTCAAGGAGTTCGGGAATGTCTTTTTCTTCTTCATAAGCGTCGTTGAATGCCATATTAATAGACAAGACTCGCCTGAATACGTCTCCGATGCTGATATCTGAATCAGAAGTTGGTGATCCGGTTGAGTGTGAATGCCAGTCGCATTCCTTATCTGAGCTTTCAAGGGTCGTTGCAGGCGTAACATACCCCAGTCCACATCGGGTCTTGTTGTAGTAATTCTGCGGTTTCCCGGCAGGGACTGGTAACTGTAAAGGTAACCGTCGACCAGTGCCATAGTTCAAACCTGGTGTAGTCTCCAGATCATACCCTTGTCTGTGCATGAGGTACTTGGATTGGGAGCTATACAGATAAAGGGGCAGTCTCTCGGCGTCTGATTCGAGATCGACTTCCTCTATTGCGAAGGGCTGTGGATCATTTTTTCGACCGAAGATAATTGGATGGTCTTCTCCCTCGACTATGAAGTAGGCGCCTTCCATAGGAGTAAGTTGATTTATGGTGTAAACATCCGTCACTTGTGTGTAGGTGAGTGCCTATACCGTGTTCCATAGCATACATTGTACAAAGCTTATCAAGCTCGAGGTAGTTCAAAGACAGCCATTTATTGATGAAGTAAGGTATCTTTTCTAGTAGGATTACATCATCTGCGGATGGAACATTAGTATGAGCAGCCACATACTTGGCCAATTCTGGTTCTTGATCGGCCACCTCCTGTATAGATGAAGACTGAGAGGATAACTTGGACAGCTTAATTATCAGGGGTTCCGCTGGTGGGGCAGAACGTGGAGCTGTTGGCAAACTAGCGACCCCCTATTTGGTGCTTGATGCTAGGCGGGAAGTTGTTGGCTCGCTAGGAGTCCCCAACTTCGTATTGGGCTGACGACTCATCTTGGGAAGACATATCATTATTGGTTTGTCAGAGGGTTTGAGCTTCTCTGTTTGTGGCTGGCCGGCTCTTGGCAGTCTGATTGTCAGTGGCTTCGTTGTGGGTTTTGGCGCTTGGCCAGACCTTGACAGTCGGATTATCATTTAACCCTTTTGTACCGAGAGACTGATTGTATCCTTACGCAGAGCGGCCGTAAGCGGTACGGTCTTACCAGGTTTGTGAGCTTGAAGGTGGATCGTCAGAGGTTCTTTTGATCCCGTTGCTGTCTCAATTTGAGCTAGCATATCTCCTTCGACAAGGTGCCTCTTCGACTTCTCGTACAAGCAGGAGTCCGAGTAATAAGACTCGACCCCTTTGAAGGGATCGATGTCGGCAAATTCTGCCCTCACGAAGCCGTGCTTGTCGACATACTTGAAGTACTGGTGCAGCGTAGAAGGCACGATCATGTAATCGTGTATCCAGGACGCCCCAGGAGAATATTATAGGAAGTGTCCGCATCTATGACATAACAAGTTACTTCTGACTGCAGATCGCCGATTTGGCACTTCAAGCGAATCTTCTCGATCGGGTAGCTCATGTCCGAATTAAAACTGCTAATGACGGTACTTGTCGGCGTCATGGCATCAGGCGATGCATGGGGATGCGAAGATGGTGCAACAGACTCTTCAGGATGATGCTTATAGAAGAACCGGGATCAATGTACAACCGATCCACCTTTACGTCACAGATGTATCCAGTATAATACAACGAATGATCGTGCAGGTTAGTTTTAATGAGCATATCCTGCGGAGTGAAGACGATGTTGGGCATTGCACCTGTGCAAGCGCTGTTCTGGAGATTTACAGGCGGGCTCTCTCCCGTGAGGTTGACCTGAGCCAGATATGCGTCGGCATTCTGGAGTGCATCGCTCAGTGCCACTCGAACAACTTTGGAGAGTCTCAGGAGCTCGTATAATGATAATTTGGCCGGTGTGTTGGCCAATTGTGTCAAGATGTCAAAGTTGTAGGGCCTCTCCAGCCCATGAGGTGCCTCTTTTCGGAGGGATTTGTCAAAGCGAGTTTCCTTCGGCCTAGGCTTGTCGGTCGTCGAAGTTTGAGAATGTCCTAGAGCGTCAGCAGTAGCCGATTGATGATCTTCAGTCGAGTTATCCGGTATAGGTTGGGATTACGCACCCGACCGGGTGACAACAGCTGTGGCTTCTTCGATATCTGCCAAGATTGTACGACAGAATCTGACCTTTCTACCCTTTTTCCTGCCAGTAGAACGTGGTGTGGGTTGAGTCACTTCAAGTACCAGGTCCGGATAGACCCACATGACCTCCCCTCATGATGTGGTGAGGGGCACTAGACCAGCAGCCTGATCTCGAGGAGGTAGAAGATTAGCAATCTTCATTGTTGCCCGAGGGACGGGTACTATGCCATCTTGAGTCTCTATCAGAGAAAAGCTATCGAACTGTACTGACACCATGTTGGCTGCCACAGTTACCTCCTCGAAATTGATGGCCAGAGCCTTCGAATCGATGAGATGCTGAATATATCTCTTCAATTAGAAGCAATCCTGTGTGGCGTGGTGGACGTAACGATGATAATGGCAGTACTTAGGGCTTTCCATCTCGGCCGGTCGAGGTTCCCGTCTAGGTGGAGGGAGTTGGATTCTTCTCCTTGTATGAGCATGTCCAAGATGGACTTGACATGACCGTCCTCGAAGGAGTAAGTCATCTGCGGCTACTGCTTTTCAGTTGGCTTTAATTCAGGCTTCTGGGTTGCGTCGGCCACCATAGCCCATTTGCCCTTGTTGTCTCGGTTATTGAAGGAGTTACCCTTATTGTTGGTGTTGGCATTAGGACGTTTTCCCTTGTCTTCTCCCTCCGAGATATGTAATCCCAGTTGGCGAGCCTTTTTTAACTTATCTTCGGCGCTAGTGGCACTGATGATGAACGTCTTCCAGTCCTTAAATTGACTTTCACCCATCTAGAGGCTGATTGTTGGGAGCATTCTCTTTTGGCAAATTTCAATTAAGGAGGAATCCGGATTTCCAGACGACAACTTCATTGCGGTTTGGCAAAATCGATCAATATAGTTCCTTGTCAGCTCTTTCTCCCCTTGAACAACATCCATGAGGGTGGACATCGTCACGTCTTGTCCTACTTCGTAGAACCTCTCCAAGAACATACGCTTGAAGCCGGCAAAGAAATGGATGCAGTTGTCTGGCAGGTTGCGCTACCAGTCGAAGGCGACCCCTTCTAATGCCCCAATGAATAATCGTGTAAGGATGGCATCATCATGGGGCAGATGGTCGGTTATGACCTCGAAGTAAGTAACATACCGACTTACGGAAGTCTTTCCATCATAGGGATTGATGTTCAACGACTTATATCTTAGTGGAAAAGGGACATCCCTCCATGCAGTAGGGTATGGTTGCCATATTATGAGGTCTTGGAAGGTTTCCCGGGCGTGAAACATAGTCCGGAGCTCCTGGACCTCTCTTCTTGTCTCCCTGGCTTCATCAGCAGTGGTGGGAGCCGATATTTCAGGAGGATTGTCATTCGGGTTTGGTGCCGCTGAGTTCGAGTCCGTATTGACCGCGGGACCCAAGCTTGTTTGGCCAGGCGTCCTTCCTTGCAGAGTTGGAAGAGCCGCTTTGATTTCGTCCACGAATTTTACCAAGGTACGCATTATGGCCTCCAGAGTGTCAATGCGTTGGCAATCACTGGAACCATCTTGATCGTCGTTTGTCATAAATGTGTCCTTACACGAGCCGAAGTGGAAGGAACGGTGGATGACGTGCCCTCTGAATCATACTCCTGTATAGAGAAGTCATCGGGTATGTGGGAATGTTTTTCTCTGGTTCGAACTCAGAAGGAATAGCACCCCCAGCTTCAGAGCTTGTCTCGTCTTGAGAGTCGCGAACATACTCGAGGACGTCGGCACCGGCTGTATCTGTTGGAAGAGTCGTTTTCCCGGGCTCATCTTCTTGGAATACCGGATTGTCGTGGACATTTGGAGGAATACAACCCCCGATTCCAGGGACCCCTAGTGATATGGATGATGAATCTCCCAATGTAGTAGATTTCATCTTTGAACGGGTACCTTGGAAAACTCCGATGGTAGGCAACCGCTTCGATGATAGTTTCTTGGTCACAGTAGTTAAAATCTTCAGGCTGGAGATATTTGTTTTCTTCTTTTTCCCGCTGGCGGGGATTCTCTGAGCAGAGTTGTAGGAGACGACGGGAAGTGCCTCATCCTCTGAACTTGATTGTTGCAGTCTTTGGAAGACGGACCGCCGGTCTTCTTGTACTGCCACGCTGTTGCAGCAGCTGTTGACAATGACTTGGGTGCAGTGATGTCTGTGGGAGGACTCTTTGCACACCGAGTCTCCTTCTCTTTTCTTGCGTTTGTGAAGGATCACATCACGCAAGTCAGACGGGTCTCGAGCAACCATGTTTGCTCCCTGGTTGCAGGAAGACTTTTGGCAACCACTTTGTCCGTTTGTCGTCGGGGGCTAGACTCAAGTGGTTCTGTATAACTTTCCATCAGAGGCCCGTATAATAGTAAGCGGAGCGCTCGGATGGTCAGAGGTTGGGATAGCCGACTGGGCTTGCCGAGCTCGCGCTGCCTAGACTTCTTCACTCTAGTGCCTGAGGGCACATAGTAGAAAGAGTCTAAGTGGTGCTGCAGAGAGTCAGACACATTTTCTTGGGAGCATGAGAGATCAGGGCCATAGGAGAGGCGGTCTAAGATAGAGCCCGAGCTACGTGGAGTGGATAATATACGGCTGGAATCAGCAGTCTTCATACGGCGGGCCGTCGTGGCCGCATAGGCCTTCTTCATGTGGCTGGAAGTCTCGGCCGCATGAGTCTCCTCCATGCGGCTGGAAGTCTTGGCCGCATGGGCCTTCTGTATGCGACTGACAGTTTTGGCCGCATGAGCATCATACATACGACTGGCAATCTTGGCCGCATGAGCATCATGCATACCGTTGGCAGTTTTGGCCGCATGAGCATCATGCATGCGGCTGGCAATCTTGGCCGTATGAGCATCATGCATACCGCTGGTGCCTTTATTCGGCTTCTTCTTGGACCACATAGAGTCCCTCTTTGCCCCTGCAAGTCCAGCATCGTAGTATTTTTCTCTGCCGGACTTGGGGACAGCAGAGTCCTCTATGGCCTGAAGTGGAGCCATATGAGAATCACCCTTGCCGTCTTGGGCAGCAGAGAGTACTTCGTCCAGAGCTTGGGGAGGAGCAAATGACTTTGGCCTCCACTCCCTGTGAGCCTTCTTCGTACGGGCTTGCTTCTGGATCGGGTCAGTGCTCCCTTCGGAGAGCATTTCTTCAAACGCCTGTTGGTCGAAGCGGACGACCATCTTCTGTTGTGTGGAGCCGAGTTTGGCTGTATCCGATTGCTTCACCAACTTCTCAGCCGTGGAGAAGTTTGTCCCCAGCAGAGTCGCCATCGTGTTTGCCATTGATTATGTAACACCCATATTCTGAATACGTACTTTGTCAAGCTTGCATGTATTTCAGACCTGTATTTATTTTCTCAAATTTTGGCATGTACTTGTAATTGGCTTGACTTGCAGGTTTTGGTTCTCGTAATTGTGTTTTACCTGACTTGGTTTATTTTGTGGAAGGGAATTGGTTTGATTTGGTTTGCTTTGGTTCAACATGCATTGGAACACCTTAGCCTATGTTCAACCCTCATTCCACCACAACCCACCCTCTTTATTATCCCCACCTAACACTCTCTCTCTTCATTACTTCCTTTCATTAATTTCTTCTTCTTCTTCTTCTTTCCTCTACACAACACTCCACCCATAGGCAAGTGCACCTTGCCACCACATGACAACCACTTTTTATTTGTCCATTAGCTAGATTAGGCCATGGTGATCAATATTAGTGCTTGACATTTTGTGATTTGGAGTCTCCATTATTCTAGATCTAGGTTTTAACTATATTTGGATTTACATGGTTTTGATCTATTTTGGTTGGATTTTTGTGGGTTTTGATGCTTCCATGTGGAAGAGAATTCAATTTTACTTAAGTTAGAACTTTGAAAATCTAGATTTGGCCTTGATTTGACAAAGATATGAAAGATTGAATTTTTGGGTGTTCTTGATGTTTCTCTCGGCCTGGAGAAGAAGATCTACAGTCTGCGCTCTTTAGCGCATGCACTGGACCGCGCAGCCTCCCTGTGTCGTACTCTTTAGCGTTGGTCGCTGACTGCGCAGCCTGGCCGCTGCCCGATTGTGCAACCAATCCTGCGCCATCGGCTCCTGCGCGCTTGACCCCTGCGCAGTCTGCATCCTGCGCCATCCATTGCCTGCGCAGTCTAAGTCTGCGCACTTCGCAGCCTGCGCCAACCATTCCTGTGCCACTCCAACCCTGCGCCCTGTGCCCCTGCGCACTTGGCACCCTGCGCAGCTGACACCCTGCGCAATCTAACCCCCTGACCCCTTGCGCAATCCATTGGCTCTTGGAGTTTTGGTTTTATTTCTTTAAGCTTGGCTCTTCTATAGCCCTGGTATGACAAAGAACTAGCATAACATGACAGTGACCCGTAGTGCTGCACTCCTGACATGACCAACCTGACATGATAGTGGCCCGTCGTGGCGCACTCCTGACAAGTACCCTGACATGATTTATCTTGATGCTGTTGCGACGGCTAACTTGACTCGTATAATCAACTCGACACCGTGGGTGTTCCTGCTTGCTTGCTTGTGCATCCACTTATCTTGTCTTGCATCATGTCTAGGACGTGACTTCCTGGTTCCCACGGTCAGGGATTCATACTGAATATGGATTAGGCTAATGACTAGATCAAACTATAGTTCATGGAAAATTTCTAGTCACAGGCAATCTGGTTATCTGGGCACTCTTAATTGGACTTGTAGCTTGCCGACGAGTAGAGCACATTTCCAGCGCACTGTCATGTATTGCACCCTTTAAGTCACCTAAGGGTATATCGTCTCCGGGGCGATGTACCCAACCATACTCTCAACCCGCAGAAGGATAACTGGATGGTCTGCAGGGCTTGGGACTGGGAAATTCTCACTTGCATCTTGTTAGTAATTAGGCTTGTGATAACCCTAGTTAGTTAAGTAGTAAGCCGTAGTAATTGCTTGGCCGCTTGTGAATGGATGGAGTCCAGCCTTGTCTAAGCCTTGTCTAGCCCCTGTACCTTGAACTCTTGTACATGCTTGTTTTACTTATCTCTAACAATAAATGGGTAGAGACAGAGTGCTATTCAGGCGAAGGGTTACAACCCCGATCCTTGTTTGGTTTAAGGGTTGTAACCTGGCTCCCAGAATGGTTCCACGTCCCTAGTCGTTTATTGTCCTGACGTGCTCTTGATTACTTATACTTTTCTTTTATTTTCTTATGTTCTGATATGCTGGCTTTTGTTCTTATTTCGTGGCCTCCTTTGTGGCACTTGCTCTTTCTGGGGTTTGACCCAGCTGGTTTTGTGTGGCCAGATTTCGGAGCAGCTCCCGAGGATCTTCCGAACCTCCAGCCCGATGGTGGCGACTAGAAGGAACCCGGGCTACGAGTGAGTTTTCTATTTTATTTCGCTCACTCTATTGTAAATTTATTCTTTTGAGGCGTTTAGTCGACGAGCACCTATTAGCTCGATGCACTTTTACTTACTGTCTGCCTACGGGCTGTAAACATGATTAACAAATCCTAGGGTTGATCATGTATAACTTAACTCTTGCTAGTCCTAGCATTTTTTACGACTAGCTTCATGATCAGCTGATATGTAATATTTGGGACGCCTTTTATTGTATATTTGGTGGTCAAACATCTTGTGATTATATTATTTGTTTGAGATTGAGACAGTGGGCTTGACCTTAAGAGACTGTTGGCTTGTAGTAAACCCTCATATCTAGACAGCCGTGACCGTATAGCGAGATGGACTTCATTTCAATATACGTTCCTGGCTATGTTCGCCCCCGCTCTCCAGTATTCTGGTTCTGGGGCGTGACATGGTTTAAGTGGTGGCCCATGCAGGTCTTGTCAATCAAGATATGTAGGAGTTTATCGATAGATGTTTCAATCAGTACTCGTCCTTGATCTCCATTCATATTATCTGCATCTCTGGAATCTTGACCTGATCACATGCTTGTATCGTTGATCTGTCCTGGTCCTTCCTTATTGTTTTCCCTGTGTCGTCTTCTTCAGCGGTACTATACCTGACCCCGCAGATCAGCAAGGAGGAGCACCTCCCGTGGACCAGCAACAACCTGGAGATCAAGCCCAGCATTCCGGAGTCGCCTCCAGAGTGAATCCTACTGGAGGATAACCCCCAGTTCGGCCCGTCCAGCCTACGGAGCTTGATGATGGCACCTTGGTAGGTCTCATCAGGACCTGGATAGCTTCTCAGGATCGTAGAGGAGACGCCTTATACCAGACTGTGGCAGATGCTTTGACCAGAGGCGGTCATCCAGGAAACAGCACGGCCAACAGCTTCAAGCGCCTGAACCCTCCCTTCTTCGACGGCAGTGAAGATGCGATTGCCACGGAAGCTTGGCTGCAGGATACCGAGGTGGTTCTGGAAGCAGCTAGGACACCTGAGAATAAGAAAGTGGCGGTGGTACGCCTGGAGTTGTTGGACTTAGCTCGTAGTTGGTGGGCGGCGCAAGCCATGGGATTAGTGGCACCCATTGCTTGGGCAGTATTTAGAGAGAGATTCCAGATGAAGTATTTCGATGCTGTGGCTCGGTACGACCTGCAGACCAGATTTACCAACCTGAAGCAAGGAGACAGAACGGTCGATGGCTATGCATCTGAGTTTTCTAGACTCAGTAGGTTTGCCCCCACCTTGGTGGCGACCGAGTTTGATAGGGCCCAGCGGTTCCAACAGGGACTGTATTTGGAGATCTTGTTGGCGGTTGAGCAGTTCGAGCACCAGACGTTCGATGCAGTATTGAGAGCGGCTAGGAGGCATGAGTACACCTCCCTGAGGATCGTGGATAGGACCGGAGGTAGGAAGCGGTCCCACAGTCAGATGCACCAATCATCAGCTCCAGCCCCGGCAGCTAGGGGATTGACCATTGGAACTCCGAGGCGGGCGGCCTCAGTAACGTCGGTTCAGCATTCGACCCCGACATACCCGCAGCAGCAGAAGCAGAAGCAGACTTCCGCAATGGGATGTTCACATTGCGGGAAGCCAGGCCATGTAGTGGCAGATTGTCGTAGGGCGCAAGGATTATACCTAGCTTGTGGAGCGGCAGATCACAAGATAGGAGCCTGCCCGAATAGGGGTAGTTCTTCCTCTTCCAACCTAACCAGTCCATCGGTTAGGGGACCAGCACCCATGCAGCAGTAGCAGTACCCAAGGCCATTGTTGCCTCAGGCCCAGGCATTCCAGCAGCAGTGTACCCAGGCTCCAGCGCAGAGCAGGCTGAGAAGTTTCTAGCAGAGGGGACCCGCAGCTAGAGGTCAGGCCATGATGATGGCTATGGTAGAAGAAGTTGCACCAGGTGAGGTAGTGGCAGGTACTATTCTCGTCAACTCCTTTCCAGCTTCAGTATTATTTGATTCTGGTGCATCGCATTCATTCATGTCTGCACGATTCGCGACAAGGATAGGATTGGAGCCCGAGTCATTATCAGTGAGGCTCAATATACTTACTGGTAATGGTCTTGTGGGAGTAGATCGAGTGTTTTCCTCGTGTCGGATCGTAGTTAGCGGTAGAGAGTTCCCCGCTAGATTTATAGAATTCCCTATGGCAGACTATGATGTAGTCTTAGGCATGGATTGGTTGAGGAACCAGTATGCTAGGATAGACTGCCATGTTGGCAGGGTTATCTTTAGTATTCTAGGCGAGCCAGAGTTTTCATTTTCCAGAGGCACGGAGGAGCCATCCTCCCCAGTATTGCGGATGGCAGTAGCAGCAGTGCAGTTGCCCCGGATAGTTGAAGAATTTTCAGATGTCTTCCCAGAAGAACTTCCAGGGATGTCGCCAGAGTGGGAGATCGAGTTTACTATAGACTTAATCCCCGGGACAGCACCAGTATCAGAGAGAGTCTACAGAATGGCGCCTTCAGAGTTGGAGATTTTATACAAAATGATTGAAGAACTCAGGACCAAGGGATTTATTCGTGCAAGTGGATCGCCTTGGGGAGCCCCGATGCTTCTTGTAAAAAAGAAGGATGGTACGTCCAGGTTATGTGTAGATTATCGTACCTTGAACTCAGTGACAATCAAGAACAGATACCCTCTCCCGAGGATAAATGACTTGTTTGATCAACTTAAAGGGGCTTCAGTGTTTTCGAAGATAGACTTGCGGTCAGGATACCACCAGATCAGAGTCAGAGAGCAGGACATCCCGAAGACAGCATTTAGATCGAGGTATGGACATTAGGAGTTCCTTGTTATGCCCTTTGGAGCAACCAATGCACCAGCAGTATTCATGGACCTCATGAATCATATTTTTATGCCTTACCTGGATCAGTTCGTAATCGTGTTCCTAGATGATATCTTGGTCTACAGCAAGAGCGAAGCAGAGCATGAGCTGCATCTCAGAATCGTTCTTCATACGCTTAGGGAGTACCAGTTGTATGCCAAGTTCAGTAAATGCGAGTTCTGGCTCGATCGTATTTTGTACTTGGGTCACATCATTACTCGAGAAGGAGAGGAAGTGGATCCCCAGAAGATTGTGGCTATCGAGACTTAGCCAGCACCTAGTTCAGTGGCAGAGGTTCGCAGCTTCCTTGGATTGGCCGGCTACTACCGGCGATTTGTTTCAGATTTTGCAAGGATTTCAGCGCCGATGACCCAGTTGACCCGCAAGGATGTACAGTTTGCTTGAACAGCAGAGTGTCAGGAATCATTTGAGAAGTTGAAGCGAGGATTGATAACGGCTCCTATTCTCACGCTTCCAGATGGGACCGAACGATTCACAGTTTATTGCGACGCTTCAGGTAGAGGATTGGGGTGTGTCTTGATGCAGCATAGGAAGGTAATATCTTATGTATCACGTCAACTTCGTGATCATGAGAAGAGTTACACGACCCACGACTTGGAGCTAGCAGCAGTAGTATTTGCACTTAAGCTTTGGCGACACTACTTGTACGGAGATAGAGTGGAGATATTTACTGATCACAAGAGCCTGAAGTATGTTTTCACCCAGAAGGACCTTAATATGTGGCAGAGAAGATGGCTTGAGCTACTGGTAGATTACGATGTGAATTTACAGTATTACCCAGGGAAGGCCAACGTTGTAGCAGATGCGTTGAGCCGGAGAGCCAGAGTTTATTTCTTGACGGCGCAACCAGAGTTATTGGCAGATTTTCAGAAGATGGGGATTGAAGTGGTTCTTCCTTCCAGTGTAGCATTTATGGCCAGTCTACAGGTTCAGTCCAGCATAGTTGAGAGGATCCGGACGGCGCAATCTACAGATTCCAAGCTTCAGCGGCTCAGAGTAGAGTGTGAGGCAGGAAGAAGGCCAGAGTTGTGCATTCATGAAGATGGTACACTTCGACACGGCTCTCGTCTTTATGTACCCAGTAGAGATATCAGATAGGAAGTCATGGCAGAAGCTCACAGTACGCAGTATTCTATTCATCCCGGTGGCACAAAGATGTACCGTGATATCCGTCAGCACTTCTGGTGGAATGGCATGAAGAGGAAGATAGCCCGGTTTGTCTCTCGATGTTTGGTTTGCCAGCAGGTTAAAGCTGAACATCAGAGGCCCGCTGGACTTCTTCAGCCCTTGCCGATTCCAGAATGGAAGTAGGAGCATGTGACCATGGATTTTGTGACTGGATTGCCCAGATCCCCAGCTGGTCGAGATGCTATTTGGGTTATAGTTGACAGGCTCACGAAGGTGGCTCACTTTCTTCCCTTCAGGGTTGGTCAGTCTACGGCTCAGTTGGCAGAGATGTACCTCAGGCAGATTCTCAGGCTTCACGGTGTGCCCGTCAGTATCACCTCGAACCGAGATTCAAGGTTTACATCATAATTTTGGCGTAGCTTGCAAGAGAGTTTGGGAACTCGTCTCCAGTTCAGTTCAGCATATCATCCGCAGACAGATGGCCAGTCAGAGTGTACAATCCAGACTCTTAAAGACATGCTGAGATCTTATACGCTCGACTTCGATGGTTCGTGGGAAGATCACCTACATCTTGTGGAATTCTCGTACAACAATAGTTTCCAGGCCAGTATCCAGATGGCTCCGTTCGAGGCTCTGTATGGTAGGAAGTGCAGATCCCCGCTAGCATGGGATAATGTCGGAGAGAGACAGAAGCTTGGTCCAGAGATGATTGCCCAGACAGTTGAAGTGGTCAGAAGGATCAGAGATCGTCTTCGAGTTGCCCAAGATCGCCAGTGGCATTTGGCCGATGCTCATCGACGTCCCCTGGAGTTTGCTATCGACGACCATGTATTTCTTAGGATCTCGCCTAACCGCGGCGTCATTCGCTTTGGCGTGCGGGAAAAGCTTAGTCCTAGGTATATAGGGCCGTTCGATATCCTGGAGCGAGTAGGAGATGTATCCTATCGTCTTGCTCTTCCGCCGTCGCTAAGTGAGGTGCATAATGTATTCCATGTGTCCCAATCACGACGGTACGTCCCGGACCCGAGCCTTATCCTGGATCATTTGAAACTGGTTGTTGGTACCAACCTTTCGTATGAGGAGAGGCCCGTGTCTATATTAGACCGGAGAGAGAAGATACTCAAGAACAAGACTATTAGTTTAGTCCGTATTGCTTGGGGTCATCACTCTCTCGGTGAGTCAATGTGGGAGCGTGAGGATGACATCCGATCGCGATATCCCTACCTGTTTGACTCGTAAGGTATAATGTCTTCCTTATGCCTTATGTTTTTCATCCCTTGCTTGCATGTATGATTGTCTGATTGCTTGCCTGGTTATAGCTTGCCTGTGATTAATATAGCCTGTCATTGTCTCTCTAGCCTCTTAATTAAATTCCGAGGACGGAATTCTTTTAAGGTGGGTAGAGTTGTAACACCCATATTCTGAATACGTACTTTGTCAAGCTTGCATGTATTTCAGACCTGTATTTATTTTTTCGGATTTTGGCATGTACTTGTAATTGGCTTGACTTGCAGGTTTTGGTTCTTGTAATTGTGTTTTACCTGGCTTGGTTTATTTTGTGGAAAGGAATTGGTTTGTTTTGGTTTGGTTTGGTTCAACATGCATTGGAATACCTTAGCCTATGTTCAACCCTCATTCCACCACAACCCACCCTCTTTTTTATCCCCACCTAACACTCTCTCTCTTCATTACTTCCCTCCATTAATTTCTTCTGCTTCTTCTTTCCTCTACACAACACTCCACCCATAGGCAAGTGCACCTTGCCACTACATGAGAACCACTTTTTATTTATCCATTAGCTAGATTAGGCCATGGTGATCAACATTAGTGCTTGACATTTTGTGATTTGGAGTCTCCATTATTCAAGATCTAGGTTTTAACTATTTTCGAATTTACATGGTTTTGATCTATTTTGGTTGGATTTTTGTGGGTTTTGATGCTTCCATGTGGAAGAGAATTTAATTTTACTCAAGTTAGAACTTTGAAAATCTAGATTTGGCCTTGATTTGACTAAGATATGAAAGATTGAATTTTTGGGTGTTCTTGATGTTCCTCTCGGCCTGGAGAAGAAGATCTACAGTCTGCGCTCTTTAGCGCATGCACTGGACCGCGCAGCCTCCCTGCACCGTGCTCTTTAGCGTTGGTCGCTGACTGTGCAGCCTGGCCGCTGCCCGATTGCGCAACCAACCCTGCGCCATCGGCTCCTGCGCGCTTGACCCCTGCGCAGTCTGCATCCTGCACCATCCATTGCCTGCGCAGTCTAAGTCTGCGCACTTCGCAGCCTGCGCCAACCATTCCTGCGCCACCCCAACCCTGCGTCCTGTGCCCCTACGCACTTGGCATCCTGCGCAGCTGACACCCTGCGCAATCCAACCCCCTGACCCCTTGCGCAATCCATTGGCTCTTGGAGTTTTGGTTTTATTTCTTTAAGCTTGGCTCTTCTATAGCCCTGTATTTTGATATTTTATTAGATATTTTATGCCCATTTTATATCCTTACGCCTTTTGTCATGAACTTGATTTTACTTAATATGTTTGGAATGACTATTGTACATAGCATGGTATGACAGGGAATTAACATAACACGACAGTGACCCGTAGTGGTACACTCCTGACATGACCAACCTGACATAATAGTGGCCCGTCGTGGCACAATCCTGACAAGTATCCTGACATGATTTATCTTGATGCTGTTGCGACGGCTAACTTGACACTCGACACCGTGGGTGTTCCTGCTTGGTTGCTTGTGCAATCCACTTGTCTTGTCTTGCATCATGTCCAGGACGTGACTTTCTGGTTCCCACGGTCAGGGATTCATACTGATTATGGATTAGGCTAATGACGAGATCAAACTATAGTTCATGGAGAATTTCCATTCACAGGCAATCTCGTTATCTGGGCGCTCTTAATTGGACTTGTAGCTTGCCGACGAGTAGAGCACATTTCCAGCGCACTGTCATGTATTGCACCCTCTAAGTCACCTAAGGGTATACCGTCTCCGGGGCGATGTACCCAACCATACTCTCAACCCGCGAAAGGATAATTGGATGGTCTGCAGGGCTTGGGACTGGGAAATTCTCGCTTGTATCTTGTTAGTAATTAGGCTTGTGATAACCCTAGTTAGTTAAGTAGTAAGCCGTAGTAATTGCTTGGCCGCTTGTGAATGGATGGAGTCCAGCCTTGTCTAAGCCTTGTCTAGCCCCTGTACCTGGAACTCTTGTACAGGCTTGTTTTACTTATCTCTAACAATAAATGGGTAGAGACAGAGTGCTATTCAGGCGAAGGATTACAACCCCGGTCCTTGTTTGGTTTAAGGGTTGTAACCTGGCTCCCAGAATGGTTCCACGTCCCTAGTCGTTTATTGTCCTGACGTGCTCTTGATTACTTGTACTTTTCTTTTATTTTCTTATGTTCTGATATGCTGGATTTTGTTCTTATTTCGTGGCCTCTTTTGTGGCACTTGCTCTTTCTGGGGTTTGACCCAGCTGGTTTTGTGTGGCCAGATTTTGGAGCAGCTTCCGAGGATCTTCCGAACCTCCAGCCCAATGGTGGCGACTAGAAGGAACCCGGGCTACGAGTGGGTTTTCTATTTTGTTTCGCTCACTCTATTGTAAATTTATTCTTTTGAGGTGTTTAGCCGACGAGCACCTGTTAGCTCGATGCACTTTTACTTACTGTCTGCCTACGGGCTATAAACATGATTAACAAATCCTAGGGTTGATCATGTATGACTTAACTCTTGCTAGTCCTAGCATTTTTTACGACTAGCTTCATGATCAGCTGATATGTAATATTTGGGACGCCTTTTATTGTATATTTGGTGGTCAAACATCTTGTGATTATATTATTTGTTTGAGATTGAGACAGTAGGCTTGACCTTAAGAGACTGTTGGCTTGTAGTAAACCCTCATATCTAGACAGCCGTGACCGTATAGCGAGATGGACTTCATTTCAATATACGTAGCTGGCTATGCTCGCCCCCGCTCTCCAGTATTCTGGTTCTGGGGCGTGACAGATTATAAAAGAACAGAACAGTTTTATGGGAGGACTTGACTTTTACTTCACAATACAAACTCGCTCATACAAAGAAAGCCTATGAATGAAAACTGAGGTACAGCAATCTAAGTACAATTATTTAGTTTTGATTTTGTGGGGTGACGATAGAGGCTCGGGAAAGCGACGGCAGCTCTGCCTTACTCCTTGGACGATCGGACGTAGCCTCGGCTCTGATGAAGAAATGCTCTCAGAGCGTGTGGGAAGATTCTTCTGTGCGTGCCTTTATCTCTCTGTGTATCCAGTCGGGGTCCTCTCTCTTCTGCAAGGGAATGGTACCTTGCTATTTATAGGAGTGGGGTGTCATTATTAGGGTTTGTAATGATTGTCCTAAAAAGTCGGCGACTTGGGGATTTAATTACCATTTTCCTTGATCATATTTTGTTGGCAATTAATCTGGACCATTAATCTTAATTGCAACGAATCTGGACAATCAATGCCGATTATGTAAAATCCGTATGAGCAATTAATGTTGATTGTCATGAATCCTTGGGAAGCTCGGATCTCTTGCCACGTGTTTAATCTGCGTGATTTCAATAAATCTACTTTCATTCGGGTAATTATGATGATTGCAATAAATCTGGTTGTTGGGATTTGTTGATAGGTCTTGATTGATTTAATGCCACATGTCTAACCATCATTACGGGGAAACTGACCTGCTGCCACGTGTCATAACCGTGAGCCACAGCCGCATAAGGGTAGCTTCTTAGGTTTTGAACCGCATGAAGGTGGCAGCCGCATAGGTATAGCCTCCGAAATCTGAGCCGCATGGAAGTGGTTTCCAATTGAGCCGCATAAGACTAGCCACGTGTCAAGGCTGCATGGGCATGGCCTCTCAGTATTTGAGCCGTATGGAGATGATCCCCATGATCCGAGCTGCATGAGAACAGCGGCCACATGGGGTGGCTTCTTAGGATTTGAGCCGCATGATGATGGTCTCCCCGATCCGAGCCGCATGAGAGCGTCAGCCGCGTGGGGGGTGGCAGCCGCATAGGAAGCTTTGGTGGTTGGTAGATCATACCAGCTGTATAAGAGATTTTCTTCGTTTCCCGAAGAACGTGCCGTCACATCAGAGTTCATCATCATTTTAGTCATTAATGTCAGAGTCTTCACTTTACGTTAGAGCATTTAATGGGAGCAGTCACTTTATGGCCAGCTGTAAAAAGTAAGCTGCACAGGGCCACGTAATTCTTTCCTGAGCCGCATGAGGCTATTGGAGAGTTTCTGAGCCGCATGAGGCTCCGATAGATTCCTGAGCCGCATGAGGCTCCTTCTGTTTTGAGCCGCATGGGCTTCTTCTGTTTTGAGCCGCATGAGCTTCTTCTTGTTCTTTTCCATACTTCTACACCTACCAACTGACTTTCCATATTCACACACACATGCACAAGACTGATAGCCTGTCACTGATGTACTGTTTCCATCTACACACATACACATTATACCTAAAACTGAACCCACACACACATTAATCTACACAGGTAATTGAGAATAGCTACACACATTATTTCACCAATTCCTGAAAACCTGTCACTCACACATTGTACTAACTGAACCTGGGAATATATTGCTAGACACACTAAACCCCATGTTAACTGAACACTAAATGTTCGTTGCACATTTGACACTTGCCACATATTGTTAACCATCACTAGCCTACTCCTTGTACACACCATTGACACCCACACACACTAAACCCCCTATAGCCGTACGTGAATGTATGCCATTTGTAAGTTTAACTTTCTATGCAATGTAATATAATGTACATATATATATATGTGTATGCAATGTTATATATAGGCCTAAGTGTTGTATGCTAATTTATATATATATATATATATATATATATATATATATATATATATATATATATATATATATATATATATATATATATATATATATATATGTACACATATATATATATATATATATATATATATATATATATATATATATATATATATATACACATGAATTTCATGATTGATAGCTTAAATAGTCAAATGCGAATGTTGTCTAAATATGGATAGCTTGTGTTGGCTTGTATTGCCTTGGAATATAGACCCTTAACCTATGAATGACTTGTGTGTACATTGTATGTATATATAAATATATATGTATGGTGTGTTGATAGCTTGTGTTAGCCTTGAGATTGTGTGTGAGTGCTAGCCTTGGCTTGGTTAGGCCTAGTGAGACTTATTAGACTTGTTTGGGCTAGGACTTGACCTAGTTGACCTAACGTTGACTAGTATAGTTGACTAGAATTGACCAAATGTTGACTTTAGTCAATATTGACCTAGACAACATGCAGATGCATTGTACATTTCATCTATCATCCCTTGTATATGTCTTGACTTGTGTTGCTCTTAATAGGAGTCAGATACCTCATCTCGGACAGTATATTCTCACAGACATTCAAATACCATGCGAGTACATTCTATGATCATTTCATAACTTGCTTAGGATTATATTCCTGCTCTAGAATACCTTAATTGATGCTGTCAAGATATTATCACGGATTGGTACTATATGGATCCCTACATTGAGATGTTATCCCCCTCGGAAGCATCGGATACATCATGTCGTGTGTTTTATGTACATCATGTATTCCTCACTCTCATGTTATTCATGTTTCTCATGTGCTTCATGCACATTCATGCTCGCTCGTGTACTCTCATGTGCTCTCATGTTCGGTCATGTTTCTCGTGTATTTCATGTATAACCTATACTTCATGTATACCATTCATGGGCCTTCATGTGGAATTCATGTGCACTCAGTTCTGAGCCCTCATGTATACTTTATGTACATCCATCTATGGACTTTGATGTGAAAATCATGTACGTAACATAACTTGTCTGGATCCTTGTGTATTGATTAGGGTATGGGGGAGTATAAATAGTCATATGAACAATTTCAAAGTAATATAGTCTTGTGCGTCTCTTTAGTATATTTATGTGCAAATCCAGCCATTCACCTGTCGACTTTGTATTCTAAATCACTAGTCACTGGTAGCTCTCTACTTATAGTAGATATTTCTATTATAGTTCTCTCTCTATTTACATTATGTACTTTCTTTCAGTTTCATGTATCGTACTTTCTTGCATGTTTATATTTTCTAACCTGTTATGATCTGCGTGAGATGTATTGTGCTCGCTCCCGTCCTGACAGGACATGTTAAAATTTTTACAGAGAATGATGAGGAACCCTGCCCCCTTACTTTGCAGCTTGCCTAGATGACACTCGCGACCTAGACCCCTGGGGAGGTTCAGGTAGCTGCTAAGGATGATACCCATGCATAGTGTAGATAGTCTAGACTGTTCTTTCCTTTTATGTTAGTCGTTGTCTTGATTTCAGAGTTGTATATTTATGGAGATATTGAGACTGGTAGTTGTTAACTTTAATTTATTTTACTTCTATTTGTACTTCGGTTTTGAGGATTTCCTTATTTATTCTATCGTGCTATATTCTACCTCTAGATTGCGATTGAGTTGTACCTTCTGTGATTGGCCTCCAGTTAGAGAGTATTTCATATTGTGTTAGTTATAGTTCATGACCTAGAACAGCATTCTACCGTCGACACTGCGGCGTAGGCTGGACGCTGTTACGTACTCGTACCCTCACAGTGGGTGCGGGTCGTGACACGTTTTTAGTGGTTGCCCATACAGGTCGAGTTTGTGTAGTGGTATTAGAACTAGAGTATCAATATAGCCTGCAGTAGGATTAGGATTATTTTAAGGTACTCAATAACATTAGGAAAAACTCTTAACTGAATTCCTGTCATCTAAATTTCTGTTGAAGATTGTTTCCTCGAATAACTGTCCTCCCTTAAATTATCGTTTCCATCTCAGTATTGATTCCTTGTTTGATCTGTCTCCAGGATGGTGATTGAGACACGATTGCATCGCTCTGGCCCAGCAGACGCTGGTGAGAGGCCTACCACCCCTCGCCCGATTGTGGACGCTGGGACCACAGTACCTCATGTTTCTGCTCATATAGAAGCTTCTGCAGCCTTTGGGAGTGCACCTCCACCAGTCCGGAGGTCTTCCTCCGTCGTTTCGGATATGTATCAGCAGCAGTTACCATCAGGGACGGTGGATACAGCTCAGATGTTTACCTTTTTCCAGCGATTCCTGGAGACTCACAAGCAGATACAGCAGAGCCAGTCTGCTAATTTTTGACAGAGCATACAAGATACTCACCAGTTGATCAGGGCGACAGTAGAGCTGGTGGCTGCTCAGCCACTGGGAGGTCAGATGCAGCAGTATCAGCCGAAGACTCCAGACATCCAATCCTTTAAGAAGATGGGACCCCGGGACTTCATGTGTACAGAGGGCATCATATACGCTGAAGATTGGATAGAGCATATTGAGGAGATATTCTGATTGGCACAGATACCAGTTGGATTACAGATCGAGGCAGCAACCAGTCAGATGCAGGACTTGGCCTGTACTTGGTACCAGACGGACCCGAGGGTTGGTACAGCCGGTCAGACTGGCACAACGTTCAAAAAACTGTTCAAGGAGAAATTATTTTTTGATACAGCACTCGATGTCTTGGAGGCACAATTCGAGAGTTTGGTTCAAAGGAACCAGACCGTTGAGGAATACGTCGGGGAGTTCTGCCGTTTGGGTAGATTCGTTGAGGATCTTACTGAGTCTGGGAAGGCGAGGAGGTTCCGCAGGGGTTTGATCAGGAAGATCGGGTCGTATACCAAGAGCGGCTGCGACGTCACCTTCGAGTAGATTCGGGTAGGAGCCATGGCAGTGGAGGACGATCTTGGACTAAAGGAGAAGAGGACGCGAGACACTCAGGGAGCTAGTAGCAGTGCAGGCCCGACCAAGAGGCCCCACTTACAGATTCAGCAGCAGTATCCGCAGCAGATGCCCCACCTACAGATTCAGCAGCAGTATCCGCAGTAGATGCCACACCTATAGAATCAGCAGCAGTATCAGCAGCCGAGGGTCTACTTTCAGCTACAGCAGTTTCAGGACCGTGTACCCTTTCAACAGGTGCAGCAGCCACAGAGGCAGCAGAAGGCCGCGGGACAGCAACTTGTTATCATTTGCCCCTTTTATAAGAGACCAGGACACGATTGGGGCGAATGCCGAAAGAGGCTGGGCAGATGTTTACATTACGGAGGATCCGATCATCGGCTGAGAGAGTGTCCTGAGTCATTTGGACAGACAGTTCAGGGAGCATGAACTAGGGCTCCGATGGGCCAGCATAAGGGATTACCCTTAGCAACTCAGCATTAAAGGTACATGCAGCATCAGCAGCAGGCCAGGAGAAGCCAGCAGGGGCGAGCTTTCGCCAGGACAGTCGGGGATGCACAGGCCACTAGAGATCTTGCTGCAGGTTCCATTCTTCTCAATTCCGTTTTCGCAATTGCCTCTTATAACTGTCTTAAAAATTCGTTTCCCTCTGTTCCTTATTGGTTGTTCAATTTTGTCTCGTTGTCCTTATGTTATGTTTAATTTTTTTAGCTAAATCATATGGGCTAGGTCACCTCAATTATGGGATCTAGAATCTTCTATAGTCGTGTTAGCTGGCATAGTGAGGACATATAGTCGGATCTAGGACATATTTCTCAGATGTAGGAATTTAAGGTTTTCGCTGCCACGCTGCCAAGTATGCGACAAAGCAAAAAATTTAAATACCATGATTCTAGAAGTATGTACCTTAGTCAAGGACTCTGTGATTATCTTTGCCTTGCTCACTAGCATGACGAAGATTTTGAGTATCATGATTTTGGACAGACGTATATGATTATCGAACTGTGTGATTTTGAGACTATGATTGTAGGGGTGTTTGACCTAGATGGAGTTCTACCATCTTAAATTTTGAGGACAAAATTTTTCTAAGGTGGGTAGACTTTTAACACCCAGTTTTCTAAATGAGGGTAATTTTGAAATTGTGTGATTTTAATTATTTAATTATGATATTTAAATAATAATATGATTTTTGGTGATTTTTAATTATTTTAAAACTATTTAAAAATCATGACTTGTGATTTTGATGTGCAGCTAGTAAAACCTTAGAGACTGTCTGACCTAGAGCCTAACCCTGTGATTTGGAATATCTATTTATCATTTTTAGCCTAGGGATAATTTGGTTATTTTGACTTATTAGAATTATTTGATTAATTATTGGATTGACGGTTGTTGATTTTGACTTTTACTAGTTGTGACTTAAGAGACTAACCTAGATGTTGACCCTAGCTATGGTGACTTGATTAGCATGGTGATACCCTAGTCTAACTTAAGTCAACTCAAGTTAGGTCACTTGGATCAAGTTTGAAATATGAGGATTGGTGATTTGGTCCATAGACTTGAGACTTAGAAATTGGTTCTATGACTTATGAAACTTGGCCCACGGCCCATGACTTGAAACCCTAACCCTAATTTCATTCATTATGACCAGCCACCTAGGTCTTTTCCCCTATAAATACTCTCTTCATTATGTTCTTTCCTCTTTTGTGTTGTTTCAACATTTTGAAGAAAGAGGTAAGGAGCCATCTTCTCTAATCCATAACTTTTCATTTCAAGTATTTTTTGATCCAAATCTTTTGCATATGAATCTAATCAACCCCTACTTGCTGTTTATGGAGAGAAATTTCAGTTTGGGATCAATTTGGAGATTTGGGCTTACAAGGAGAAACCCTCCCACACCAATAGGTAAAACTCCTCCAATTGTTCTAATATTCTATTTTCTTTGCATATTAGGCTAGATCTAGGTGTCCCCTAGCTGTCCCTAGAATTTGGATGGATTTTGTATCCGTTTGGTGTCCGTATCGGACACGTGTCATAGTGTATATGTAAGTGTTTGTTAAAATACCTCTTAGGAATTTATTTTTGATTTTTGTAAAACTAATTACATAGAATTATAGATTTATGTATGTGCATAACTTTTTGTGACGACTGAGTTCCATTTTATGTCGTGTCGTGTCAGCACTGGATACGAACTTGTCACTGCACAGGCACGAGCAGCGTCTTGCTGCCCGACCCTTCGTTCTCCTCACTCAGGACACAAGTACACTTAGAATTTTGTGGAGATGTTGGGGCAATCACTGACACTATGCTCCCAAAATTTGGGAGCATATGATGCACGACACGGGGAGATATCTAGCCTGTACTGGACACGTACTGTGTGCACATACGTGAATTCATCCGTACTGATATATATGCTGTAATTTCTCTCGGCATGACTCTTGTGGACATGGTGCAGGGTGACACACGTGTAGCCCTATGCTAGATGAACACGTGGACACGAGCACGTGGCCAGTGGCGCACTGTGTCATGTCTACGAGCTCATGTTTTGTCTGTACGACACTGCACTGCACGTGTTCTGATACACTGAGTTTTCTCTGTTTGGACACTTCGTGTCCAGTTTCATGGACACGAATGGACCCCCATGACACGTGTACAGGTGGGGGAACACATCTAAGTGCATGATTGTGGATTTTATTGGTTAATTTTGGTTTTCGAATTCAGTTATTAATGTATCAGTTCATTCCAGTTTTGAGTTTTGAAATGGGTTTGATTTTTGAAATGTTAACTGAGTTATTGGTTTTTAATGTTTAATTGAATGTTAATTAGATGTATTTGTATAGGTACACATGTCTGTGTGTATGTATGCAGGACTGAGATCATTTCAAAACCATGAGTTTCCTTTAGATTGAGATTAAAGCATGGTTAACTGAGATAATGAACCTGAGAACCATATTAAACCTGAGATTGAGATGCTAATTTTAATGTTTGTGCATGCATACATATCAGGGATGTATGCCTACATGTCTGATATATATTCCTATTTGATGCAAGTTTATTTCCTTAAATTGATTTCAAAATCTACATTCTAAATTGGTTTCGATTTCCCTGTTCTATGATATATTCAATTCCTGAAAACCTGAGAATGGGTTGATTAAGTTATAGGCATAGGTAAGTTACTATTTTGATATTCAAGTGAGTTGGGTTTTAGTATAACTGAGTGTTACATGAAATCTGAGAATTAAATCACTGTACAGTATATTTTTCCTGAGAATTGTTATTGAACACTATTTTCTCATGTAGCTCAACACACTATCACATGTTTCATGAGATTTTCAACACTGTTTAGTACACAAATTTTTTGGGAACTTATTCACTGACACTTGAACACTATGCTTAAAATCCTGAGACACATTAACTGAGTACTGAAAAGTACACACACACATTACATCACACTATTACATATTACACTCTCATATTGACACATTATTCCCTAAATTCCTGAAACCTATCTATAGGTTCTATATACACACACACACACAAATCACATTTCCTGAGAACCTATGACTTGCTGCTATGTACAGACCCTATATACCCCTGCCTACACTCACAAATCCTTGGCCCTCTCATAAACACACACACATATGAACTTTACTCACATACATATGAACTTTACACACACACATATGAACTTTACACACACACAAAGCTGGAACCTACCTACTGACTTCCCATATTCACACACACATACATAAGACTGATAGCCTGTCACTGATGCACTGTTTCCATCTACACACATACATATTACACCTAAAACTGAACCCACACACACATTAATCTACACATGTAATTGAAAATAGCTACACACATTATTTCACCAATTCCTGAAAACCTGTCACTCACACATTGCACTAACTGAACCTGGGAATATATTGCTAGACACGCTAAACCCCCTGTTAACTGAACACTAAATGTTCCTTGCACATTTGACACTTGACACATATTGTTAACCATCACTAGACTACTCCTTGTACACACCATTGACACCCACACACACTAAACCCCCTATAGCCTTACATGAATGTATGCCTATTATAAGTTTAACTTTCTATGCAATGTAATATATATATATATATATATATATATATATATATATATATATATATATATATATATATATATATATATATATATATATATATATATATATCTGTGTGTGTGTGTGTGTGTGTGTGTGTGTGTGTGTGTGTGTGTGTGTGTGTGTGCCATGTTATATATAGGCCTAAGTGTTGTATGCTAATTTATGCATGTATATATATATATATATATATATATATATATATATATATATATATATATATATATATATATATATATATATATATATACATGAATTTCATGATTGATAGCTTAAATAGTTAAATGTGAATGTCGTCTAAATATGGATAGCTTGTGTTGGCTTGTATTGCCTTGGGATATAGACCCTTAACCTATGCATGACTTGTGTGTACATTGTATGTATATATAAATATATATTTATGGTGTATTGATAGCTTGTGTTAGCCTTGAGATTGTGTGTGAGTGATAGCCTAGGCTTGGTTAGGCATAGTGAGACTTATTAGACTTGTTTGGGCTAGGACTTGACCTAGTTAACCTAGCCTTGACTAGTATAGTTGATTAGAGTTGACCAAATGTTGACTTTAGTCTAGATTGACCTAGACAACATGCAGATGCATTGTACATTTCATCTATCATCCCTTGTATATGTCCTGACTTGTGTTGCTCTAAATAGGAGTAAGATACCTCATCTCGGACAGCATATTCTCACAGACATTCAGATACCAGGCGAGTACATTCTCTGATCATTTCATAACTTGCTTAGGATTATATTCCTACTCTAGAATATCTTATTTGATGCTGTCACGATATTATCACGGATTGGTACTATATGGATCCCTACATTGAGATGTTATCCCCCTCGGGAGCATCGGATACATCATGTCGTATGTTTCATGTATATCATGTATTCCTCGCTCTCATGTTATTCATGTTTCTCATGTGCTTCATGCTCGTTCATGCTCGCTCGTGTACTCTCATGTGCTCTCATGTTCGGTCATGTTTCTCGTATATTTCATGTATAACCAATACTTTATGTGTACCTTTCATGGACCTTCATGTGGAATTCATGTGCACTCAGTTCTGAGCCCTCATATATACTTCATGTACACCCATCTATGGACTTTCATACAAAAATTATGTACGTAACATAACTTGTCTAGATCCTTGTGTATTGATTGGGGAATGGGAGAGTATAAATAGTCATGTGAACAATTCCAAAGTAGTATAGCCATGTGCGCCTCTTTAGTATATTTATGAACAAATCCAGCCGTTCACATGTCGACTTTGTACTCTAAATCACTAGTCACTGGTAGCTATCTACTTATAGTAGATATTTCTATTACAGTTCTCTAACTATTTACGTCATGTACTTTCTTTCAGTTTCATGTATCGTACTCTCTTGCATGTTTATATTTTCTAACCTGTTATGATCTGCGTGCGATGTATTGTGCTCGCTCCCGTCCTGACTGGACCTGTTGAAAATTTTACAGAGGATAATGAGGAACCCTACACCCCTTACTTTGGAGCTTGCCTAGATGACACTCGCGACCTGGACCCCTGGGGAGGTTCAGACAGCTGCTGAGGATGATACCCATGCATAGTATAGATAGTCTATACTGTTCTTTCCTTTTATGTTAGTCGTTGTCTTGATTTTAGAGTTGTATATTTGTGGAGATGTTAAGACTGGTAGTTGTTAACTTTGATTTATTTTACTTCTGTTTGTACCTCAATTTTGAGGATTTCTTTATTTATTCCATCGTGTAATATTCTATCTCAAGATTGCGATTGAGTTGTACCTTCTGTGATTGGCCTCCAGTTGGAGAGCATTTCATATTGTGTTAGTTATAGATCATGACCTAGAACAGCATTTTTCTGCCGACACTGCAGCGTAGGCTGGGCACTGTTACGTACTCGTACCCTCACAGTTGGTGCGGGTCGTGACATGCCCCTAGACTTGTATTACGTCTGGATCGACGGGATGATGGTATATATATATATATATCTTGTGGTTAATTATTAATTACTATTTAATCAACGATTTTTTAATTACGTGATAATTGAATTTGTATGTCAAAGGACATTCTAGTGGACCCCTCCATCGTGAGGAGGCGATCCTCAAGACCTACAGAAGCATCGTCGGGAAGAAGATATGGGATGCAGTGTATGACCTTCGAACGGCACATTCGAAGAAGGAGTGGATCCGACATGACTATTATGAGCAGATCTTGGAGAAGATGGATGCTCCTGCGTACAAGCAGAAATCGAAAAAAGCGAAGGCGAACCAACGGGCCGCGAGGCTACATACGGGAGGATCAAGATCCCACACAGCAGCGCTTGTAGATCAGGTGAGATACCGTACATTTATTCTACTATCTAATTCGGTACTATTAATATACTTAATTAATTAAATTCTACGAATATTTCGTATGCAGACCCAATGGGCGTTGAAGGAGAGAAAGGGGCAGATCGGTCACCATGCACGATGTATTCCAGCATACCTATAAGAGGCGGAAGCACGGGAGCTTCGTCGACGAGAGGGCCAGTGAGAGTGATGTAAGTACTTACGTTTATAAGATTTATGTTAGAATTATAAGTATTCAGACTATAACTTAGGAAAACTTAGGATTCAGACTATAACTTAGGTAAACTTAGGATTCAGACGATAACTTAGGAAAACATAGGATTTAGATTATAGCTTAGGTAAACTTATAGTATAAACACATTCATTTGATAGGCTGCCTATTGTGAGGCCCTTAGTTGGGTTCAGCCATGTGCTGCCGAGGATGTCGGTGAAAGGACGCCCGCCTGGACGCCCTCTTCTACGACCTCTCGCTACGAGGACATGTTCGTAGATATCGTCGACGGCTTTAGGAAAGGTCGCATGTACGGAGTTGGCTCCCTGGCACCGTTGCATACGGCGATTCCGAGATTTCTACCGCCCCTGCCTCCTTCCGCGGCCGCGACAGACGTTGATGTGAGGACACAGCTTGCACATGAACGAGGCGGTGTCGGACTTGCGGGCGCAATTGGCCATGTACTTTCCGCATCCTTCTACTACTTCTGGTCCATCTGCTGCCGGTCCGTCTACTGCTGCTGCCGATCCGTCTACTGCTGCTGCCGGTCCTTCTTCCATCGGACGTCTTTTTTTTGACCCTACTGCCCCTATAGTACCACCTCTTGTTGTGACGGCCCTCCTTGACCTGATGTCGCCAGAGCAGCTACACCAACTTCCGGACCATATCTTCGACGGATTGCCGCCATACATGGTGGACGTGTATACACGTCGGGCGTAGCAGGGAGTACCACTAGTGGACGATCGAACTCCTCCTCATTTATGTATTATATTTGGATAGTTTGACATCTTTTTAAATATTGAATATTTGTGTGTTTTATGTATGGATAATTTTAAATATTGGATAATACTGAATGTTTGGATAATTGGTGTGTGATTTATGTTGGTTTGTGTGATGTATTTGTGATGGATTGTATATTCGTGTGTGATGTATATTGGTTTGTTGGTTTCTGTTATGTGTGATGCATACTGTGATTTTTCAATGTTTCGGATGCTGTGTGAACAGGAATGCTCTATTTTATGCATTTTTTCAAAAAAAAATTTCAGTTGGCGACGGACTAGCGATGGATGGCAACTACTTGTCGATGAAATATCCGTCGCTAACTGGCGAATTTCCAGTTAGCGACGGATGACGACTACCTGTCGACGGAATATCCGTCGCTAACTGGAGATATTTCCAGTTAGCGACGGATGGCGACTACTGATCGACGGAATATCCGTCGGCAAGGTACTGGAAATATGAAGGATTTACAGAACCTTAGCGACGGGTTCTCAGTCGCTATTTAGTCGCTCATAGTCGGTAAAGGTTTAGCGACGGACTTTTCGTCACCATTTCCGTGACTGATTGCCGACGGCGTAGCGGCGGAATATCCGTCGCCAAGGTTCTGGAAACATGGAAGATTTACAGAACTGGTTCGACGGATGAACCGCCGCTATTCCGTCGCCAGTCCGTCGACACGTAGAGACAAAGAGCGACGATTTAGCGACGGAGTTTGCTTATCAGAAACTCTCTAATACGCGTTTACCGACAAGTTGCCGACAGATTGGCGACGGAGATTGCGTATCAGATACTCTCTGATACGCTTTTACCGACAAGTTTTCACGGATTGCCGATGGATTAACCCGTCGGTAAGATGATGTATTACTAACTTTTTGATACTTGATTTGACCGAAACCCGTCGGCCAGTCGTCGCTAATTGAGTGAATATGGCTGCCGAAAATTCGTCGCTCAGTCGTCGCTTGGCGACAACTTGGCGACGGATTATTTTTAGCAACGAGTCATATCCCGATGGATATATTTGACCCAAATCCGTCGACAAACCGTCGGTAATCTGATTTACCGATGGGTTGGCGACGGATATGGCCGTCGCTAAAACATTGAATTTTAGTATTGTTAGATAGAATTTATACGTTCTATCTCATCTAAAAATTCAAATAAAAGAATATCATAAACCAAAACCACGCAACAAAAAAAATCAGAATGCTAAATACCAATTTTAATATTAGATAAAATTTATAATATCATCTGAAAATGAATTTGTAATTTTTTTTGTTATGATCTTCTTTTATTTGAATCTTAAGATTAGATTGAATTTATAATATTATATACTGTAGACATATTATGATATATTTATATTTGAATGATATATCTAAACAAACAATCCAAACAGAAAATATTGTTAATTATTGCAAAGAATAAATCTTCCAAACATATATTCCTCTTTTCTTTCAATTTTTTTTAAAACCATCAAACTGCAATTCCTAATGGCGAACTCGAACGCATACTATCATTCAAATTAAAACAACTGTAACCAAATTGAATTTCTAGATTCAAAATGTAGGAAATAATTTTGTAGAATAGTAAGTCACAATTTGAAGTCCCATTTTCTAAATTTTAAATTTTACATTTTTATACCACATTAATTTTTGACCGCACATTCTTTGAGACCAAGTGTCATTTTATCATGTTATACTATTCCCATAGAGACCCAACCTATTATATTTTTTTTAATAAATTTGGACCTCAAAATGCATCATGGAGGACTTTGGTAGGACACGAAGATGTTATATTGGCATTCTATCTTACTAATATATATATTATGTATTTCCAATATTTTATTTATTGACATCCATCTTATTGATACATGTTGCACCTTTTACATTACTATTGATTGACACAATTATATACAAATTAGGCTAAATTACTATAGAAGCATGGAAAAAGGGATATTGCTTTAGTCCCACATCGGAAAGGAGAAGAAGAGAAGTCTCATCCCACTCTACATATAGAGCCTCCTTGTCTTCGTTGAAAAGGGCAACAAAATAAAAAAGAAAAGGGAGCCCGTTGTCCAGGGAGCCCGTTCGAGCCACTGCAACAGTGCTTCTTCTTCTTCTGGATCGGCTGTAAGTTCTTCACTTGCCATCTTAGCAAGGAAAAGTTGGATTCTGAATACTATGCGCCTTTACGAGCTAGTATGAAGAAATCCAAAACGGCACGGGCCATGAGCCCTCAATATGCAATGTTAGCAGCAAGCCAGAAACGTGCGCTGAAAGTCACGCGCGCGGCTAATAGCAAGCAGTACAGAAGTTGACTCAGGTGCTTTGGCACTCAGAATGGGTCAATTCTTAAAGTCCCCCTCTTACTTTGGTATATTTCATGCGCTTGAACCAAGTCAGGGGCAAATCTTGCGGTGTTAAACCCATCCGTCCACGTGGGCTGTGCGCATGAATTGGGTTCCATTCGCAATACGTGCTGCTCTTCCACTAATGATCTGGGTGAATTTTATGTGCTGGAACTGGATCAAGGGGCGCATCACTCATACAGTCACCCTGACACTTGGCTTCACTATGCGCTTGGAGAGGGTGCAAGTGTAAACTTCTCATCACATGATTTATGCAATATGGTCACTCACAGACGTAGATCGGAGGAGATGACCACCATGCACAACTCATCCCTCACGTGGCATACTTGTCTACATTCGCCATCAACTGCTGCCACAAAACAGTGGTCCCACCACCAAGGCAGTCCGTGTTCCAGCGACTGCAACCTGCTGCACATGTCCGACATCGTCTCGAAAACATGCTGCACCTGTCCGACATCGTCTCCAAAGTCAGTACAATGAACCTGCATTAATGACGATGAATCTGCCACCTCAAACTCAGCTAAGTCAAAGAGTCTTCAATTCGCCTCGAAAGACTTAACAAAGCTGACCAAAGGAGATACGCCACGCAACTGATGCGTTGTCGGCTCCATGCGTTGCACATCTGATGCGCCCACTTAAAGATCTCTGCCAATCAAAGCATTTAATGCTAAAGTGATTGAAACGACAGCAGCACGCGTCTCGAAGTCGGAGCAGTCAACCTTTGTAGAAGACGTAGAGACGCAATCATCACTCTTTTGATGGTTACGGCTGTGTTCTGCCACATGGTCGACTGATCTCTTGTATGCGCCCCGCAGCCATGCGCTCAAACTCTACATGTGCCTCAAAAGCCATGCGCTCAGACTTGCTCTTGTCAGAAGCCAAGTCTCCTTATGTGCCAGATCCTAGGCACATCCACTCAAATCAACCAGCAAAGATCTTTGAGCAATGGGCACACGTCGGGTGTCTTAAACTCAGTTCTGCCTACAAATGGGTGCCAAACACCCAGAATTTCAGCAACAACCAAATCGGAACAACTGCCACATGTCAGCTCCTTCGAAGCCCAACAGTGCAGTTCAAACAGATTCAGTTCCTGCTCCCGACGCATCGTCCATGTACCCAACAAAGTCAGACACGTGGCGTCTCTACATGCAAAACCTCCATGCGTGCATCGCATATGCGCACATAAGCAGATCATTCTACTGCCTATAAATAGAAGGATCATTCCTTCATCCAACTTTTCTTCAGCTATCCAACTTTTTCAACCACTTCAGCATCCAGAGCACTTGCAAGAGTTCCTATCCTCTTCAAGTCCCTGCCCGTTCCAGAGCAACTCAAACATTTAGAGAGTACGAGATAGTCGTCAGATCGTCAACAGAGTCAAAGAATTACCACTCTCTCCATCGACACGATTCCCAGATAAAAACAAAAATGTACTCCTAGGATCCCAACGAGATCCTATATTGTACTATGTTCTGTTTATGATTAAATATAAAAGTTTATTCCACAACTTTTTAATGGCAAACAAGCTAGCGACTCTGTTGGGGACCACTTTCTCTTCCTACGAGAAGGTCCTATCGCAGTTTGATGATACTAAGTTCGGCTCCTCACAGAAGATACTATTGGTATGCCTCAATCAACAGGCATATGAAGATTTTATCTCTGAAGGTAGCTTGAGTCCTTCGAAGCGGCTGCCAAAGCCGTAGAAGACCAGCAAAGTCTGGGTGTGCAAAGGCAATATGCCAAGTACCATAACTGAAGAAGCTGCATCGGCACAGCCAATCCATCATTCTGGTGTTCTCAGTAAGCAAAACGTTGCTCCTAGTGCAGCACATCTACCAGGGAAGCACAGTGCTAACTGTAGCTCCCAACCTTTTTCTTCCCAGTCGAAGAAGATGTACTGACGGAACAAGGGTGTAGCCTCTCTTCCGTGCATGAGCTCTGATGGGCAGGAGAAAACTTCTGTCTTTGACAGAATCACTCGCTATCATGGTGAAGAAAAATTGGATTCTGAGTACTATGCGCCTTTGTGGGCTAGTATTAAGAAGTCCAAGGCAGTACGGGCCATGCACCATCAACGTGCTACAGGCCAACAGCGGACCATCAATGCGCACTGAAAGTCATGCATGCAGCTGATGAAAAGCTATACAGGGTTGACTCGGGTGCTTCGGCACCATCAATAAGTCAACTTTTAAAGTCCCCCTCTCACTTGGGTACATTTCATGCGCTTGAACCAAGTAAGGAGGCAAACCTTGCGGCTTTGAACCTATGGGTCCACGTGGGCTGTGTGCAAGAAGTGGGTTCGATTCGTAATACATGTTGCTCTCCCACCAATGATCTAGGAACATCTCATGCGCTGGAACTAGATCAGGGTGTACAGCATTCACAGGACCACCCCAACGCTTGGCCCTGCCATGCGCCTGAAAGGGTGCGAATGTAAAACTCTCCTCACAAGATCTGCATAATGTGATCACTCACAGCCGTAGATCGGAAGAGATGACCTTTATGCACAATACGCCCCTCGTGGGGAACACTTGTGCTACGGTCACCATCAACTGAGGCTGCTGTAAAATAGCGGCTGCCCCACCAAGGCAGTCTGTATTTCAGCGACTGCAACCAGCCGCACCTGCTGGATGTCGCCTCGAAAAGACGGTACCAATTGATAAGGAGGAAGAACCCTTGGTCGCCTCGTGCCATGTCATCTCCAACTCTTCTGCACCCGGAAGAAAAGCGAACACCTCCATCCCTCCAGCCTCGACGGGCTCAGTGAAGAGCCGACCAAAGGGAAGGAAAGCGATAGTTGCGTCAACCGGGGTATTCCAGAGTACTCGGTTACGGATGAAAGCGGCATCACCAGCGCAAGTTGGTGGTGATCAGACCTCGACTATCTATAACAACCCCTCATTCGAAGATAAGGGTCTTCATCAAGAAACTGACACCGAGGTGACTGAGGGTAGCCAGGTCGAGGTGTCTAAAGAAGAAGCACATATGCCAACCTTTCCACAAGAAAGCGAGGCTGAAAGTGAAGCGTCGACCAATCCATCCACTTCGGCCCATGTCATGTCGGTGTACATGGCAGGGGGTGACGACGAAGAATAAGTAGATGCTTCAGCTCCGGATCTCGTGCGGCGTATGAACAACCTTGAAGATGGTCTTAAAACCCTTTCCACCACCATACAGTCTTTAACTCGGGTCGTATTCTATATCCGGAGTACCCTGATAGTCCAGCCGTCAACAGGGGCCCCTATATTTGTCAGTCCCGATCCTGGGGCTAATGGAGAGTTAAATGAACGCCCTCAGCGGGTATCTTCAGGGACGATCCATCATACTCTGCCTCGAGTATCAGCCCCCTCAGGAGCTGAAAATCGTACCTTGCCTCAATCACCTACTCGTAACTCTATCGAGATGGTGAAGGACTTACACGACCGTTTTGAGGCTAGAAACAAACAGGCAGACGTCCTACTTCTCGAATGGAACAATGTGGTTTATCCTCCCAAGTACAAACCACAATCACTGATATCATCTGATGGGAAGGAGTCCCCCCATCAATACCTGACCTACTTCCACTCCATGATGGGGCACCCCCCCGAAAGAGGATACCCTACTCACAAGCCTATTTATCGAGGGGCTGAAAGTGGTAGCCTACGACTGGTATTGTAGCCTCCCCAATAATTTCATCTCTTTCTTCGATGATCTGAAGTGTCTCTTCTTCTCCCGACAGTAGAAAGGACATGACCACGTCTTCCCTCATGGAGATAACCCAAACGGACAAGAAGACAGTTTGAGCCTTCATCGAATGCTTCTGACAAGCATGTCTGAGGTTACCTTCAGGTATCCCTGAGTCCGTACTAATGGACTCATGCCGGAAGAATACGACGTCGGCTATCAAACTCTGGTCGACTCCACCTAATATGCAGACTGGACCGCGTTCATTATCGACGCCGAAGCCGCTGAGATGAAAGCTTACGATGCTCATCTTCTAGGTGTTAGCTTCCCTTAATTTGAAGACAAGGGAAAGCGTACCGCCAACAACAACAACAATGGGTGCAAGCCGAAAGGGAAGCATGCACTGACAGTGAATACCTTAAAATGTGCGCTTATCCCTGCCCAAAAGCTACCGGTTGCACCAAGGCAGAAGAAGGTCTACTCCTTCAATAAAAAAGGCACCTTATAGCTCTTCGAGATACTGAAACAAGGTGACAAGATCAAGTTGCCTGATCCAAAGTGCCCTGATGAGGTGGATAGGGTAGACAACCCGAGGTACTATCACTAACATCGATTTATCGAGCACCTGACCCGAGACTGCTACATCCTGAAGAACTACATACAACGCATGATCAATGCGAATGTTTTCTCGCTCGATTATGATAAGAAGACAGTCTCACTCGAAAATGGTGACTCTCCAGTTCGGAACCCTACCACCAACTGAAGCTCAAGACGGCGTCATCCCCATCCCTAAGGGGACAATTGAAGTAATCAAACTTCTACCAACTCGTGACAATATGAGTGGGACGGTACCATTCACGACATCCCGGGAAGAGATCATATGGGTTCACCCAGATCTTGCTCCGAAATTGACTCAACCGGGGGTACATCCTACCTCCAAAACTATGGGCATGAAAACCAAGTCTTGTCGAATGGTTACTTCCTCCTCCGAGGAAGCCCTTCCTTTACAGACGTGTTCACAGTAGAACGTTCAGTAAGAGGTAGTTTCGGTCGAAGTGAGGCATCATGTCACCACTACAGCCGCTCAAGGGAAAGGTTCATCCCAACCTCCAGCAGTCAACAAATGAAAGTAGAAAGATGCTTGTTTCGAGAGGCCTCTACGAAAAGATAATGCTTCAGGGTTGATTAAGCCCCATAACTTTGACATACTGGCACAGCTTGCTAGTACTCCGGCCTGACTATCACTATTTGAGCTCCTCCGACGATCCAAAGATACCCGAAAAGCTCTATGTGAAGCACTAAAGGATGTTGAGTCTTTTATCAGCCAGGTCAAGCAGCATGAAGAAGATCCAACAGCATGTTCGTACTACCATAGTGTGGGTGAAATCATCTCCAATATCACGTTCACTCAACAAGACATGCTACTCAAGAACAACCGACATGACGGACCGCTGTATTACACAGGGTATGTTGGTACCATCAAGGTGGATCAAATTCAGATCGTCCCTGGGTCTTATCCCAGCATTATCCCTCGGACACTGCTCCAGATATTAGTGATCCCAATGCATTGCCTGACTGCATCCAATACTACAATCAGTAGCTTCAATGCTAGCAAGAGCGAACCGTTGGGTAAGATCCAGCTGAAGTATCATATTGGCGAGCTCCAGACGGAGGTGACTTGCTATATCGTAGACACGGACGTCAATTATAATATCTTGTTGGGGCGGCCATGGATACATGAATACATGGTGGTGCCATCTACTCTCCTCCAGTACATGAAATATGTATTCACCAATGACATAGTCAGGACGGAGTTTGCTGATGTCTATCCCTTCAGAGGGATCGAAGCCTTTTTCATCGATTCTGATCTATACAAATCAATTCATCTGGATGATGAAGCCCACAATGCCGATGACGAAGCAGAAGTTGAAGCAGAGGCCAACACTGAAGCAGAAATGACGACTGACGCCCCTCTGAAGGTGTGACTCAAAGGGAAATCTTCCCAAGAATCGGCCCTATAGTAGTTCAGCTACGTGGGAGGGTACCAGCCTCCTTGGTTGAAACAAAAACTGAAGCTCCTTTGAAGCTATGACTCAAAGGGGGACTTCCCAAGTGTCGGCTCCTCTCGTAGTTAAGCTACGCGGGAAAGCACCAGTCCATGAGGCGCCAGCTGAGTTACCTCTGAAAGTGTAGCTCAAGGGGAAACCTCACCAATTGTCGGCTTTCCTCATAGTCAAGCTACAGGGGAAGGCCACAGCATCTCTTCCAGGGCAGGCTTAGGAGCCAATACGGGTCAGACTCCCGAGGAACTCTCCAAAAATATCGTCTGCCACGATGTCAACCCCTCTGGTGGCAAAAATTCGGTCGAAAACCCCAGAACCTCCAAAGGCTACTCTGGTTTTCACCGACGAGTAGTTAGGGGAGTACATATCCTCCAATGTTGATGCCCGATCTCTTGATGATGTAATTTCTTGTAACAAGATCCCGTACTTTATCAATAAAAGGCTGTCTTTGAATTATTCTAGCCTTCCATATTAGAATGCCATGTATACTCTAGATAATGCCTTACAGTCATTGCAAACACAAATAATGACTATTAATCATGTAAATCAAGTCATTCCGTATCGAAGAGTCTGTTACATGGTTCCACCCCAGAACTAGGACAAAAAACATATCATCTTCGGCAAAGTCGAGCGTCATCAGGACCTCCCGCCAATTGAACCATAATCGAATACTAGTAGAATTCAAGTATATCGGTACACCAATCGAGCAAAGTACCTCATGCAAAGGATGGTTATGACTTGACAAACGGCCAGGGTCTAAACTATGACAAAGGCCGACTTCTTCCTTTACGACTCCCAGTTCCAAAAGAAAACCCACAAGACTATTACCATCACACTCGATGAGGGGTAGGCTATCTCACGCCGCCAATAACCCCAGAGAGTTCAGAAGCGGAGGCGGCTACACACTCTCACTCATCTGAAGCTTCGACTTGGTATTCTGACACCAGTATCGGCCTAATTTTTAGGAAGATGTTGTCAGTCAACATGACATTTGTACACCCTCCAGAAGAAGAAGATGATGATCAAATAGTAGAGTTATTCAAAGAGGAACCCTGGGCTCAACGCTTAGGTGCACAGTAGGAATCTAGTTTCGAACAACGAAAACCGTCTACCAAAGATGAAGTCGAGCAGATCGACCTGGGGATAAATCTTCGTCCAAACCCATATTCATCAGCAAAAGCTTGGCAGGATAATCGTAAATCTTTAATTCGACTTATCAAAGAATACATCGACATCTTTGCTTGGAGCTATGAAGACATGCCAGGTTTAGACCTACAAGTCGCAATGCACAAGCTTAACATCTTATCTAACGCTAAGCCTGTTAAGCAGCAATAACAACGCTTCTGTCCTAACATCATGGATGCTATCGACAAAGAAGTGGATAAACTCATAGAAAATGGATTTATTCGTGAGGAGCAACGCCCAGACTATGTGGCCAACATCGTTCCGGTTACTAAGAAAAATAGAAAGATCCGAGTCTACATCGACTTCAGGAACCTCAACTCCGTTTGCCCGAAAGATGAGTTTCTACTTCCGATTACAGACGTAATAATCGATAACACATGTGGCTTTAAACGCATATCCTTTATGGTCTGATATTTGGGCTACAACCAGATTAAGATATTCCCTGAGGACGAGAAGTACACGTCGTTCAGGATACCAAAGGAGGTTTATTGCTACACAGCGATGCCTTTTGGCTTGAAGAATATAGGTGCAACATACTAGCGAGCTATGAGCACCATCTTCCGCAAGTATCTTCTCAAGACAGTCGAATATTATATTGATGACATCGCTATCAAAAGTTGTCTATGAGGTGATTACCTGCAAGATCTGAGGACAGTTTTTGATCTTCTGGGAGCACATCAGCTCAAGATAA
This sequence comes from Iris pallida, assembly GCA_029216955.1. NCBI lineage: Eukaryota > Viridiplantae > Streptophyta > Magnoliopsida > Asparagales > Iridaceae > Iris > Iris pallida. The sequence goes on along the minus strand of JANAVB010025196.1, from coordinate 8,603,355 downwards.
ATCCAACTAAATCCTTCTTCGGGGTTTCCAGTGGAAAATTATTGGGTTTCATCATCACTAGGAAGGATATCCATGTTGATCCTGATATGACCAAAGCTATCCTTGACATGAACCCTCGGAAGAACCTGAGAGAGCTTTGAGGCCTACAAGGACGTCTTGCGTACATCCAAAGGTTTATAGCAAATCTTTTCGGATGATGTCAACCCTTTACCGAGCTCATAAAAAAGTGGGTCTCATATGTCTAGATGAAGGAGTGTCAGGAGGCATTTGAAGACATCAAGGCCTATCTCACAAATCCTCCAGTCTTGGTTGCACCGGTTGCGGGCAAACCCTTCTTGCTCTACGTCCGCGTAATGGATCATTCTTTCGGCACTCTACTAGCTCAGAACAATAATAAAGGCTACGAGCAAGCTATCTACTACCTAATCATAACAATAATTGGGGTCGAACACGAGTACAATCGCGTCGAGAAAGAATGTCTAGATCTGGTATTCGCCATTCAGAAGACCCGCCATTACGTATCAGGTCAGACGATTCATGTTATATCCCGAGTCAATCCACTAAGGGTCCTCATGACAAAGCCGGGAGCACTAAACTCTCGATTAGCTATTTGGGTAATACTATTAACACCATACAATATGGTATTTATTCCACAAAAAGCTGTAAAGGGTCAAGCGCTGGCTGATTTCTTAGCTGCACATCAAATCCTAGAGTCATCCAAACTCTATGAAGATATTCCAGATGAAGTACAGGAATCTAATGTTGCCAAAGAAAACTTTGTCTAGTAGATGTTCTTCGACGATGCTTCACGAACAGGCCCCAAGGGTCAGATCATCGTAGTAGTCGGGGTAGTCTTGATCTCTCCAACAAGATAGTCATCCAGCGTGCCTATTCTCTCACAGAGTCGTGCTCCAACAACGTGGCGGAGTAGAATGCTCTCATTATCAGACTCCAGTTAGCAAGACAACTGGGGGTATAATGCCTCGAGTCCTATGGCGATTCGAAGCTCATTGTCTACCAGGTCCGGAGATAATATGAGGTTTGCCATGAGGACATGATTCCTTATCATGCGGCTTTACACATCGTGTCAACCTTTACCGAGTTCTTCATAGAACATGTACTTCGACTACAAAATTTGGAGGCGGATGCTCTGGCTTGTCTTGCTGCCTCCTGGGCAGTACCTCTCCGGACTCAATACTTCGTTACGGTGATTGGTCGAGATCTTGTATGTAAAAAAATAATCTGTGCATATGTCTGAGCCATGCCATGCCTACAAATACCAGCGTCAGCATCAGAGACTGGTGGTTTTCGTTCATAGACTTCACAGCCTATGGAATCCTCCCAGACGACCAAAAGGAAGCTATGTCTGTCAAAAGGCGCTCTCTTTGATTCTACTAAGATACGGCCACAAAAATTTTGTATCGTCGTTCTTATGACGGGTTTCTCCTCTGATGTTTATCAAACGAGAAGGCAGCCGAATCTCTTCGAGAGGTCACGATGGGACCTGTGGAGGTCATCAACGCGGTCCTAAGCTACAGGACCGACTTCGACATATAGGCTATTACTGGCCTACTATGATGGCGGATGCTATTGTGTACGCTAAAAATTGTCGTGTCTGCCAGCTGCACTCTGACTTCATCTATCGACCCTCGGAGATCCTATAACCAACGGTCGCCTCCTGGCCCTTTGAAGCCTAGGGTATGGATATAGTTGGACCAATTACCCCTCCGTCATCCAGAGGACATCATTTCATTTTAGCAATCACCGATTACTTCTCTAAGTAGGCGAAAGATATACCTCTATCAGTAGTGAAAAGTGCGAAGGTGATCAGCTTCGTTAAGCATCACGTCATCTACCGTTTTGGGGTACCCTAGAGGATCATCCACGACAATGGTCCATAATTCATAAGCCATGCGTTCAGCAGGTTCTGTGACAAGAATCGCATCCAGAATGTGGCATCGACCGCTTACAATCTGACAGCAAACGAGTTGGCTAAAGCGTTCAACAAAACAATCGTCAAACTCCTCAAAAAAGTTGTGCTAACCAAAACGCACGACTGGGACGAGAAGTTAGGCGAATGCCTTTGGTCCTACCGTACAACAGTACGGACTCCAATAGAAAACACACCATTCTTCTTGGTATACGGGAGCAAAGCCGTACTTTCTCTAGAAATTCAAATTCCCTCAATACGAGTAGCCATTAAGAACCAGCCAATGGAGAAAGGCAATCAACGTCATCGGTTACAAGAGTTAGAGACGCTGGACGAAAATGCCTCTTGGCTCAACAGTGCATTGAGCTCTATTAGGCTCGTACTTCACAAGCTTTTAACAAAAAGGTCAAACAAAGGACTTTTCAGGTGGGGGACCTCGTCCTATCAGTCAGAAGGCTAATAGTGATGACTCACAAAACACCAGGGAAGTTCGAGCCCAAGTGGGAAGGTCCTTTCATCATTTAGACTGTGTACTCTAATGGCGCCTACCGACTCGCTAAACCTAATAGGGACTTGTTCATGATTCCAATCAATGACAAGTTTCTAAAGAAGTATTACGCTTGAAGCTCCTCAATATGTACCTCCATCTCTCCAGCAAGAAAAATCTATGAATTTTATCTTCAAATTTATACCCTTTGTATGAAACCTAGCTATTCCGGGACATTCTTTTATCAATCCCCAGTATAAAATATCCATATCCAAATCACCTATGAGTTGTTTCCTACATCCTCACAAACCACAATCTTCATTCTCGGTAAGATGAAGCAAAAACCAGTGTTTACCATGTCCATATTACCTCTGAGTAAACACAAACCCCTGTGTTGTTGCACCCTACCTATAGAAAACTCCAAAGAGTCTCTTCTTACCAGTGTTTACCCCTTCATTCTTTGCATCCCCACAGAGTCTCTTCTTACCATGTCCATATCACCTCTGAGTAAGAAAACTCCACCACCAATCCCATGTTTACAATGTCCATATTACCTATGAGTAAATATGTTGGTTCCCTCTCTCAACTTATCATCTGTACCTAGAACCAAGGTACGCCAAGGATGATAAGTTCACATAAAATCCCTAACGGAAGTACCCAAATCTATCACATCTATATTACCTCTGATAGGATTGTCACACCTAAACAGCTTTACTGTCCAAGCTTCTTGTTCAAAGTATTTCAAAACTTGTCCAAAGTTTTAAAAACTTTGAAGGGGGACTTGTAGAAGCATAAAAAAAAGGATATTGCTTTTAGTCCCATATTGGAAAGGAGAAGAAGAGAGGTCACATTCCACTCTATATATATAGCACCCTTGCCTTCTTTGAAAAGGGCACCAAAATAAAAAAGAGGGAGCCCGTTGTCTAGGGAGCCCGTTCGAGCCACAAAAAGTTGAACAATGCTTCTTCTTTTGGATCGGCTACAAGTTTTTTACCTGCCATCTTGGCATGAAAAAGTTGGATTCTGAATACTATGTGCCTTTACGGGCTAGTATAAAGAAATCCAAGGCGGCACGGGCTATGCACCCTCAATGTGCTATGCCAGCAGCAAGCCAAAAATGTGCGCTGAAAGTCATGCGCACAGCTAGCAAGTAGTATAGAATTTAACTCAGGTGCTTTGGCACCCGGAATGGATCAATTTTTAACGTCCCCCTCCTACTTTGGTACATTTCTTGCGCTTGAACTAAGTCAGGGGACAAATCTTGCGGTGTCAAACCCATGCGCCCAAGTGGGCTATCCTCTTTAAGTGTGTTCCACTCATAATAGTTGCTGCTCTCCCACTAATGATCTGGGTACATTTCATGTGTTGGAACTGGATCAAGGGGCACATCCCTTATACACTAACCCTAACACTTGGCTTTGCCATGCGCTTGAAGAGGGTGCAAGTGTGAACTTCTTCTCACACGATTTACGCAATATGATCAGTCACAGACGTAGATCGAAGGAGATGACCAGCATTCATAACGTCCATCACTGTCACCTCTGTTTTTTGTTATAAGTATTTCCAGTATACGTGTACGGAATCCCGACACGTAATTAGACTTGTCTTGCTTAGCTTGATCCTGGTTTAATCTTGCCTTGGTTTATTTTGGGTTCATCCTGGTTCAGTTGGGCTTGGCTTGGTATATTTGGTTGGGCTCGGTATTGTTAGGACTTGGCCCAACATGCTAACCCCCTCTCTTTATAAGCCACCAATCCCTTTCTCTTTCCTCGTTCACTTCTTCATTTACTTCTTCTTCTTCCTCTATTAACTCTATCCACCTACCAAGAGCTTAGGCAAGTGCAACTTGCTTCATGGAGGAAATCAATTTTTGTTGTTCCATTGTCTTTCCTACGAGATTCTAAGACACTTTAGTACTCAATATTTTTAATTTCCATGGTTCATTTCATGTAGATCTAAGCTTGTTACATTTTTGGATTTCTTAGATTTTGATCTATCAACTTTATTATTTGTAAGTTTTGATGGTTCCATGTTGTAGAGTATTTCATTCTACCCGATTTTGACCTATGGAAGTCCAGATTTGGGCTTGGATTGAAGGTTGGGAAGTCTGGTGAAACCCCAACTTTCCAGTTCTTCTTCTCGGAAAAGTTGGAGAAGAAGAACAGTGCTTCCCGCCTGACCCTTGCCGTATAAGCCTGTTCCCTCCTGGCCGCATGGCTACCTCTAGCCTTGCCGCATAAGCCTGTTCCCTCCTGCCGCATGGCTACCTCTAGCCTTGCCGCATAAGCCTGTTCCCTCCTAGACGCATGGCTACCTCTAGCCTTATCGTATAAGCCTGTTTTCTCCTGGCCGTATGGCTACCTCTAGCCTTGCCGCATAATCTTGTTCCCTCCTGGCCGTATGGCTACCTCTAGCCTTGCCGCATAAGCCTATTTCCTTCTGGCCGTATGGCTACCTCTAGCATTGCCGCATAAGCCTGTTCCCTCCTTGCCGCATGGCTACTTCTAGCCTTGCCGTATGAGCCTGTTCTCCCTTGCCGCATGGCCCTATTTTCCCTGAACCGCATGGCTCTTGGCACCTTTGCCGCATGGCCCTATTTTCTTGAGCCGCATGGCTCTTGGCAGCCTTGTCGCATGACCCTGTCCCCCCTTAGCCGTATGCTGCATGGCCGTTAGGCCCTTGCCGCATGGTGATCCTTGGCCGCATAGGCCATGGCCCTTGGCTCCCGGGCCACATGGCTCTTTTCCATAGCCTTTGCACCCTTTTACTATTCTGATTGTTACCTTTATGCTTATGTCTCATGACCCTCTGTGTAACTTGGGTCCTTGATGGAAATGCTTATACCATGTTAATTCTGCACATGTTCCATGAACACGATATTGATCCGTCGTGGTGCACTCTTGACAAGTAACATAACATGATAGTGGATCGTCGTGGCGCACTCTTGATAAGTAAACCTAGCATGATATAACTCGATATGCTGTTGCGACGGCTAGCATGGCATAACCAGAATGAATGGCCTGGACACCGTAGGCGATTATGTTTGTACAAATGAACCAGTATTATCTTGCATCATGTCTAGGGCAGGGACCCCTGAGTACTACGGTCAGGGGTACCTACTGAAACTGGCTAAGGCTAATAACTAGAATAATCCAGTAGTCATGAAGAGATTTTCCAGCTGCAGGCAATTCCGTTATCTGGGCGCCCCGTCATGGGATTTGTAGCCTGTCGTCGAGTAGGGCACATTTCCAGCACACTATCATGTGTTGCACCCTTCAAGCTACTTAAGGGTACATGTATTTCTTGGACAATGTACCCATATGAACTCAACCCCTAATTGTGTCCGGATAACCTGGATGGTCTGCAGGGCTTGTGGCTATTGGAACATCTTATTGCATCTTTCTAGTAACTAGGCCTGTGATAACCCTAGTTAGTTAAAGTATCAAGCCGTACTTATTGCTTGGCCGTAAATGTTGGATGGAGTCTAACCAGTCTAAGCCTTGTCTTGTTCCAGTACCTGGTTACTTCGGTAACATGATTGCTTATGCTTACCTTATCAATAACTGACCAGAATAATTTGTTATCTTCTTGATATTTATTGTCCTATTTAGATTTTATGTCATATTTATCTTCCTATTTTTTATTCTGATATGCTGGTTTTAGTTCTTAAGTGAAGCCTCCTTTTTGGCACTTGCGCTTCTGGGATCTGACCCAGCAGGTTTTGTTTGGCTAGATACTGGAGCAGCTCCAGAGGATCTCCCTACCTTCCAGCCAGATGGTGACCACCAGGCGTAACCCTGGCAACGAATGGATTTTATTTTTGGCTCTCCCACTCTATTGTTAAAGTATTCTTTTGAGGTGTTTAGCTGACGAGCACGTATTAGCTCAATTGCACTTTAATTATTGTCTGCCCACGGGCTGTAACATGATTGGCAAATCCTAGGGTTGATCATGTATGACTGAAACTCTTGCTAGTCTTCACATTTTGTACGACTAGCTTCATGATCATCCAAATATGTAATATATGGGACGCCTTACTATTGTATATTTGGTGCTCTGACATCTTGTAACTGCTATTACTTGCTTGAGATTGAGACAATAGGCTTGTTCATGACCATAAGAGACGGATGGCTTGTAGTTAAACCCTCATGTATCTAGACAGTCATGACCATATAGCGAGGTGGGTTGCACTTTAATATACGTAGCTAGCTGTGTCCGCCCCCGCTCTCCAGTATTCTGGTTCTGGGGTGTGACACAGTTTAAGTGGTAGCCCATGCAGGTCTTGTGAATCAAGATATGTGAGGGTTTACTGAATAGATGTCTCAATCAGCACTCGTCCTTGATCTCTGCTCGTACCCTCTAAATTCCTAAAATCTTGACCTGGTCACATGCTTGTATCTTTGATCTGTCCTGGTCCTTCCTTATTGTTTCCTGTGTCGTCTTCTTCAGCGGTATTTCTCATGGTCCTGCCAATCAGCCGGAAGGAGCTTAGCGAGTACTCCCACAAAAAAAGGATCAAGCTCAGCACTCAGGAGCAGCTTTCTGAGTCGTGCTTTTCGGAGGTCCAGAACCCCCAGTGCAGCCAGCCCAGCCTCCAAGGCAGGATGATGAAGTCTTGGTTGGACTCATCAGGGAGTTGCTTGCATCACAGGATCGTCGAGGTGATGCATTGCACCAGATAGTACAAGATACTCTAAGCAGAGGTAGTCATCAAGGTAACAGTACTGCCAACAGCTTCAAGCGCTTGAACCCTCCTTTCTTCGATGGCAGCGAAGATGCTATTGCCATAGATGCTTGGATGCAGGACACTGAGGTTATTCTAGAAGCAGCCAGGACCCCAAAAGACGAAAAGGTGGCCGTGGTGCGCCTGCAGTTATTGGATTTGGCCCGCAGGTGGTGGACGGCACAGACAGTTGGATTAGTGGCACCTATTGCCTGGACAGTAGAGATTTCGAACCAAATACTTTGACGCTGTAGCTCGGTATGATCTACAGACGATGTTCACTAATTTGAAGCAGATGGACAGGACGGTCAATGGATATGCGATCGAGTTTTCTAGACTTAGTCGGTTTGCTCCCACCTTGGTGGCGACCGAGTTCGACAGAGCTCAACGTTTCCAGCAAGGACTCCACCTGGAGATTTTACTAGCAGTAGAGCAATTTGAGCATCAGACTTTTGATGCAGTATTGAGAGCAGCTAGGAGGCATGAGTATACCTCCCAGAGGATTGTGGACCGGACCGAAAGTCAAAAGCGGTCTCACGGCCAGATGAACCAGTCTTCAGCACCAGCCCCGGTAGCTAGGGCTTGACCATTGGAGCTCCGAGGCGGGCGGCTTCCGTTACGTCGATTCAGCATTCGACCCCAGCATTTCTCCAGCAGCAGCAGTAGAAGCAAAAGCAGTCTTCCGTAATGGGTTGCACTCATTATGGGAAGCCAGGGCACGTAGTGTCGAAATGTCGCAGAGCACAAGGCTTGTGCTTGGTTTATGGGGCACCGGACCACATGGTTGGGAACTGTCCAAATAGGGGGATTTCATCTTCTTCAACCTTTTCTAGTCCCTCGGTTAGGGGACCAGCCCCAGTGTCAGTCCAGCAGCAGCCGTAGTACCTGTTACCGAGGCCCTTGCCGCCTCAGGCCCAAGCATTTCAGCAACAGAACCCCCAGCAGTTTGCACAAGTTCAAGCTCAGACCCAGAACCGCCAGAGAGGTTTCCAGCAGAGGGGACCAGCACCCAGAGGGCAAGGTCAGGCTATGGCTTTGACCGTGGAGGAAGAGTTAGCTTCAGGTGAGGTGGTGGCAGGTACCATTCTCATCAACTTTTTTCCAACATCAGTATTATTTGATTTTGGTGCATCGTATTGATTTATGTCTGTACGATTAGCTACACGGATAAGGCTAGAGCCCGAGTCATTATCAGTAAGGCTCAATATACTTACTGGTAACGGTCTTGTGGGAGTAGATAGAGTATTTTTCTCGTGTCGGATCATAGTTAGTGGTAGAGAGTTTCCCGCTAGGTTGATAGAATTCCCGATGGTCGATTATGACGTGGTCTTAGGGATGGATTGGTTGAGGGACCAGTATGCGAGAATAGATTATCATATCGGCAAGATTATTTTTAGTATTCCTGAAGAGCCAGAGTTTTTATTTTTTCGAGGCGGAGTAGAACCTTCTCCCCCAGTGTTGCGGATGGCAGTAGCAGCAGCAGTTCAGTTTCCCCGAGTTGTAGAAGAGTTTTCCGATGTTTTCCCCGACGAGCTTTGTAAAACCCCTAAATTTCTACTATATTTTATTATTTTAATAAATTTGATACTGAATTTTTTATTTTGTATATTGTACGTCGCGTAGTTGCATTGTACGTCGCGCGCAAAATTTTGTTTTTCGTAATTACTCGACGAGTGCCAATATGTGCGAGCGTACATATTTTTGAAAAACATTTTTCTATAGTTTCAAAATAATATATGTAATAATTATTTTTAGCTATCATAGCAAATTTTTCAAGTTTATAATTTTATTTATAAAAAGCCTTTGGTTTATAACAGTTATTGATAATAAATAATATTCTTAGTGCATACATATATTTCATAAATATTTTATTAGTTTATTTTTAAATAAAAATATAATTTTCAAATTTTATTAATATTAATATTTTTTATTCAAAAAGATATTTGAAAATATTTATTATTTTTGAATTTATTATTATTGGCATTTTTGGAAAATATATTTGGAAATTATTGTGGCCATTTTAAAGCTAAATTTAATTTTATGGTTTTAATTTAAATAGTATAAAGGTAGAATTTATAGATTTAAATTGGAATTGAATTTGGATTTAGATTGATTGTATTAATTTAAATTAATAATTTAATTATCTAAATTGGGTTTAAATTAATTCTAATCCTTATCCAACTGGGAATTCCTACATCCTATAAATAGGCAGGTACTCCTCCATGAATCCTCACATCCATAAATTCTTCAGAAAAATGTGTATCGTGTCTATGTTCGTGTCCCCTCCCCGTTCTTATTCCAATATATATACATATACATTGTATCCATTGTGTCGGACACACCCCGACATCATCAAATCCCTACCCTAATCCCGTCGGCCGTCACCCGCGTCCGACTACCACGACAGCACTAACCACGGCCAGCCTTCTCTGACAGCCCTTGCCAACCCGACAACCGCCAGATAACCCGTGGCAACCACCCGAGCCGCGTCAACCCCAGCAACCCATTGTCCCAACCATTCGACCTCCTTCTTGCACACGACCAAGGTACCATCGGACCCAGAACCTTCTACGACATCGCCCTATCACCCTATCCCTGACACACCGGCCTCGGCCCAGCCCCTGGCCATGACAACACCACTACTGCAATCACCGTGGCCGAGCCCACACCGCCACCGCCACATCCTCCTCGTTCCCAGCCATCACCACCACTACCAAAACCCCGAACCTACCACCATGGCGTAACCACGCTACCACCACTGCAGCCCAAAATAGCACCACCATCGCAGTTTTCCCTTCCGACCACCGGAGTACCACTGTCGTCCCAAGGCACACCACCACCAAATAAAAAATAAAATAAAATAAAAACACACACAACCCCTCACCTAACCTCCGGCTGCCAAACCCTAGCCGCCGCTCAGCCTCGACCACTGCCGGAGCGGTGAAGTCCCGCTGGACTTCCGGAGTCGCTCCGCCCGTACCTCTGCCCCGCGGCGAACCGCCTCCGCCACCCTCTCCTCAAACCCTTCCGTCGAGCCGCGCGCCGCCCCCACCGGTGTGCTGCTCCGGCTCACCCTCTCCTCAAACCCCTCCGCTCCTCCGCGAGACACCGTGCCAGCGCCGAGCGAGCGCTGCCCCGTAGCGCCGCCTCCGCCCAGTCTCCGCGTCCGACCCCACTCCTCTGCCGCGACCAGAGCCCCGACGACCCACACCGCTTCTCCTCCCTTTCCCCTCTCTCTCCTCTCTCCCTCATTTCCCATCTTTCCTTCTCCTGCAAATTCTCTATAATTACTTATATTATTATTTATTATTTATTATTATTATTTTATGGGTTCTGTTGTTTTTTTGGAAGGTGTGTGTTTTGTTTTTACTGGTTAAATAAGAACTGATACATTATTATTATTATTATTATTATTATTATTATTATTATTATTATTATTATCTTTATTATTATCTTTATTATTATTATTATTATCTTTATTATTATTATTGTTATTATCTTATTACCTGAAATGAAGATATTCGTGTAATCTAATACTTTATATTTTAATATTATGTATGTATGTATATGTGTTAGTATATAGGCATTTTTGGTGAGTATATATTTGGGTAGATTAAATTGTAAAACTTTATTAGTATTTTAAAAATAATAACAATACTTTATTAGCATTTAGTTATTTTTATTATTATTATTTATATTTTTTTTAGTAAATAAAGATATATTTTCTACAAGGTATTTTGTAGCAAAAATTATATATATTTTGCACTTAGCCACACGTCTATTTTCAAAATTTCTTTACAAACCATAATTGTGATATTTTCATCTAATTAAAATATAGCTTCCTATAAAAATCCTATCTTGATAAATTTAGGATTATTTCTGCCCCAAAACGATTTATGATTTTCAAGTATTTTCCAAAATATTATTTTAAATAAAAGAATATATATTTTGAAGCATTACAAATATTTTTAAATAGTATATGTATTATTATTATTTCCTCAAATTCTTTGGTTATAAATCCTTGTCCATGACTAAATCCTATTACTCATATTCCCTCACCAATTCTAGACTACCCTATATTGACCTTAACTATTCTGACCGTCCCGGACCTAATGAAACTGTCCGTGCCCCCATCATAGGTCACGTGGCATAGTTGTTGCACCGAAGTCGCAGTTCGTGTCACCTTGATTATCGCAGCACATCAGGAGTACTACCAAGCAAGACACCTTGCCATTTGTCGTTTATTTATTTTAGCTCATATTTTATGCATTATTATTATTTTTTTATGCAAAATAAACTGTGATACATAGCATAACCTGTTAGAACTTACTGTTCATTTATATTTCCTGTTATATTTTATTTTTCTTACACATTAAACCTAGATTTAAGGGACCACCTTTTGTGTTGCATTCATTGGCCTCGACACGTTGTAACATAAAGTTGTGTGTCGCATGTAGAATACGGACATGCGTGACTGGCTGGCCACCGGTACATATAAGTCGTACGATAGGATTAACCGCTAATAGAATTGCATGCTAGTTTGACTTAGCTGTTATAGAGGTTTCTGTTGTGGATACAACATAGTAGGCTTTGGGCTGGGAGGACAATTCCTTAGCGTATAGGCTTCGATGCACTTTCTCTTTTGTAACCCGTGAGCTCCGTCGGAGACGCGGGTCAGATTATCCAAGATTACTGACGGCCACTGACGTTCTGTGGAACGTTATGCTCTTACTGATTGGGCCTCTGGTGCCCCAAGGGGGGACTATGCCGATCCTATTTAGCCAGGGCCCATGCGTAGGAAGGATTGTTCTTAACTACATTTCATTTAGAACGGTTAGGCATCTTTATCCGTTAGGTACGAGTACTTTTGGCTTGGGTACTTGTATCTGACCGTGGCTTGGAACAATAACTTGTTGCAGATTAGTTCGTCACATCTTGTCCTTGTTTGGTTGTAGGTGTGACTTACTACTTCGATGAAAAGGTATTGAACCTTGTTGGGGTCCGGATACCATATTAGATTCATAGCATGGAAAGATACGTCAGCGTGAATTAGTTTACCATCTCCTGTCCTTGTTTGGTTGGAGGATGGTAAGCTAGTTCAATAGGTGTGTATTGGACTATGTTATAATTCAATTGACTTATTTATTTGAGAAATATTTATTCAGTTTATATGGCATGATATTATGTGTCTTGTTACGTCCCTCTGAGGACCTGGTTATCTTGCCAGGTGTGTGCTCTTGTCTTTCGCAGGTGCTTTAGCTTTAGTCGTGACCACCTCCATTTCTTCTAGGATGATTGCGCTTGGATCGTCTTCGCTCGCCAAAATTATTTCTTTTCTCATGTATTTTTCTTTACTTGTTGGTAGTGGATTTGTCTCCGCCCAACATATTGTATCAAGACAATTCATTATCATTATATGATATCTTTTATCATTTATTTTGTGTGGATGAGATTATTTATGGTTCTACTACAATTTACAGCTTACGTATACTTATTATACGGCTGGCATGTCTACGTTCCTAGTCCTACGTATTTTGGGACTGGGGCGTTACATGTTTTTGTGGTAGCCCATGCAGGTCGAGATAAATTATTTGGTTACTTTACCATACTAAGTAAGCCTGCGAATAGGATTAGAAGTCTAGGATCTCATCCGCATACTTGATCTCTTTCCTCGATTCCATATTCAAACTATCGTTCGACTCATCGACTGCATCTTGCTTGATTCCTTCTATCAAAATTCTTATCTTCCCTTCGTGCTTTCTAGAGATTGACCCTACTATTTAGATGTTCCAAACACCCTTAGCTTAATTCTTTAAGTTGGGTAGAATACCCCACGACCTGGCACACCCTTAACCATTAAGGGAATATAAATAGTATTATCTAGACCATAGAGACTAGAGGAATTTAACCCATTTGTTCAACCAAGCCTTGGTCAATAAAACCGTAGAATGATGGTATAGGAATAAACAAGACTTAGATCCTTATGACTCTTAGACTATTTATTTTTTTTTTTTTCATCTACCATCGTGCCTATATTTTACTATCTAGACTAATGATGCTAGTGTAGCCTAGTTTTTGCAGGCTAAATTCTTTATCAAGCTTGTTCGTGACATATGTTATTGGATGCATCCACTAACGTATTGTCTACTCCGAACCGGTGCATGATGGTCTGATCAACCGAGTGCACTTTAGTTTGCCTTTTTCATATATCAATCTACGTGGATGGGATGTAGTTGAAACTTTTCCTTAGAATTCCATCCACGACTGCCTTGACAATTCTTTTGTAATTATTCGGTCGTCTTTGCACCACATATTGCATTCGATAATATCGTCTTTTGAACTCCCTATTGCTTTCGTCTTTACCTATTTTATAAGGATGAAGATGTTGTACTAGAATTTCTTCTAGCCTTCCTATCGATTATGACCATTATCACTCAATGTTGCTACATCTTCATCCTAAACTTCTCGGCCCTATCAAGACCCTCTAACCGCTTAATTTACGAGTGAATTTAATTCGTTCTCTTAATCGTGCCCTCAACCTACTCTCAAGAGACCATAACTTTAAGGTCTCTAATTTATTTCTTGAACCCATACCATTCTTTATCGTGCGTTATCTTAACCATTTTCCTTCTTGCGTTAATCCATATTTATCTTCGCCATTATTGAAATCACGACTCTAATGCATGTTTTTATTAAACGTCGTTTCCTTGTCTTGTCCAATGATTTGACTATGCTTCCTCATCGCTACCCCTTTATGCCTTCTCATCCCCTACTACTTCTTAATTTCGATGACGAAATTCTTTTAAGTTGGGTAGGATGTAAAACCCCTAAATTTTTACTATTTTTTTTATTATTTTAATAAATTTGATACTGAATTTTTTATTTTGTATATTGTACGTCGCGTAGTTGCATTGTACGTCGCGCGCGAAATTTTATTTTTCGTAATTACTCGACGAGTGCGAATATGTGTGAGCGTACATATTTTTGAAAAATATTTTTCTATAGTTTCGAAATAATATATGTAATAATTATTTTTAGCTATCGTACCAAAATTTTTAAGTCCTTTGGTTTATAACAGTTACTAATAATAAATAATATTCTTAGTGCATACATATATTTCATAAATATTTTATTAGTTTATTTTTAAATAAAAATGTAATTTTTGAAATTTATTAATATTAATATTTTTTATTCAAAAAGATATTTGAAAATATTTATTATTTTCAAAATTATTATTATTGGCATTTTTGGAAAATATATTAGGAAATTATTGTGGCCATTTTAAATCTCGATTTAATTTTATGGATTTAATTTAAATAGTATAAAGGTAGAATTTATAGATTTAAATTGGAATTGAATTTGGATTTAGATTGATTGTATTGATTTAAATTAATAATTTAATTATCTAAATTGGGTTTAAATTAATTCTAATCCTTATCCAACTGGGAATTCCTGCATCCTATAAATAGGCAGGTACTCCTCCATGAATCCTCACATCCATAAATTCTTCACAAAAATGTGCAACGTGTCCGTGTCCGTGTCCCCTCCCCGTTCTTATTCCAATATATATACATATACATTGTATCCCTTGTGTCGGACACACCCTGACCTCATCAAATCCCTACCCTAATCCCGTCCACCGTCATCCGCGTCCGACTACCACGACAGCAATAACCACGGCCAGCCTTCTCCGACCGCCCTTGCCAACCCGACAACCGCCAGGTAACCCGTGGCAACCATCCGAGCCGCGTCAACCCCAGCAACCCATTGTCCCAACCATCCGACCTCCTCCTTGCACACGACCACGGCACCATCTGACCCAGCACCTTCCACGACACTGCCCTATCACCCTATCCCCGACACATCGGCCTCGGCCCTGCCCCTGGCTACGACAACACCACCACCGCCATCACCGTGGCAGAGCCCACACCACCACCGCCACATCCTCCTCGTTCTCAGCCATCGCCACTACCACCAAACCCCGAACCCGCCACCATGGCGCAACCAAGCTACCACCACTACAGCCCAAAATAGCACCACCACTGCAGTTTTCCCCTTCGGCCACTGGAGTACCACCGTCGTCCCAAGGCACGCCACCACCAAATAAAAATAAAATAAAATATAAACACACATACCCCCTCACCTGACCTCCGGCCGCCAAACCCTAGTCGTCGCTCAGCCTCGACCACCGCCGGAGCGGTGAAGTCCCGCGCTGGACTTCCGGAGTTGCTCCGCCCGTACCTCCGCCCCATCGGCGTGCCGCCTCCGCCACCCTCTCCTCAAACCCCTCCGTCGAGCCGCGTGCCGCCCCCACCGGTGTGCTGCTCCGGCTCACCCTCTCCTCAAACCCCTCCGCTCCTCCACGAGACGTCGTGCCAGCGCCGAACGAGCGCCGCCTCCGTCCAGTCTCCGCATCCGACCCCACTCCTCCGTCGCGACCAGAGCCCCGACGACCCACACCGCTTCTCCTCCATTTCCCCTCTTTCTCCTCTCTCCCTCATTTCCCATCTTTCCTTCTCCTGCAAATTCTCTATAATTACTTATATTGTTATTTATTATTTTTTTATGGGTTCTGTTATTTTTTTTGGAAGGTGTGTGTTTTGTTTTTACTGGTTTAATGAGAACTGATACAATAATATTATTATTATTATTATTATTATTATTATTATTATTATTATTATTATTATTATTATTATTAATTATTATTATTATTATTATTGTTATTATTTTATTACCTGAAATAAAGATATTCGTGTAATCTAATACTTTATATTTTAATATTATGTATGTATGTATATGTGTTAGTATATAGGCATTTTTTGTGAGTATATATTTGGGTGGGTTAAATTGTAAAACTTTATTAGTATTTTAAAAATAATAATAATACTTTATTAGTATTTAGTTATTTTTATTATTATTATTTATATTGTTTTAGTAAATAAAGATATATTTTCTACAAGGTATTTTGTAGCAAAATTTATATATATTTTGCACTTAGCCTCACGTCTATTTTCAAAATTTCTTTATAAACCATAATTGTGATATTTTCATCTAATTAAAATATAGCTTCCTATAAAAATTCTATCTTGATAAATTTAGGATTATTTCTGCCCCAAAATGATTTATTATTTTCAAGTATTTTCTAAAAAATTATTTTAACTAATAGAATATATATTTCGAAGCATTACAAATATTTTTAAATAGTATACGTATTATTATTATTATTATTATTTCCTCAAATTCTTCGGTTATAAATCATTGTCCATGATTAAATCCCATTACTCATATTTCCTCACCAATTCTAGACTACCCTATGTCGACCTTAACTATTCTGACCGTCTCGGACCTAATAGAAGTGTCTGTGCCCCCATCAGAGGTCACCTGGCATAGTTCTTGCACCAAAGTCGTAGTTCGTGCCACCTTCATCATCGCAGCACATCAGGCGTTCTACCAGGCAAGACACCTTACTATTTGCTGTTTATTTATTTTAGCTCATATTTTATGCATTATTATTATTTTTTTATGCAAAATAAACTGTGATACATAGCATAACCTGTTAGAATTTACTGTTCATTTATATTTCCTGCTATGTGTTATTTTTCTTACACATTAAACCTAGATTTAAGGGACCACCTTGTGTGTTGTATTCATTGGCCTTGACACGTTATAACACGAAGTTGTGTATCGCATGTAGAATACGGACATGTGTGACTGGCTGGCCAGCGGTACATATAAGTCGTGCGATAGGATTAACCGCTAATAGAATTGCATGCTAGTTTGACTTAGCGGTTATAGAGGTTTTTGTTGTGGATACAACATAGTAGGCATTGGGCTGGGAGGACAATTCCTTAGCGTATGGGCTTCGATGCACTTTTCCTTTTGTAACCCGTGAGCTCCGCCGGAGACGCGGGTCATATTACCCATGATTACTGACGGCCACTGACGTTCTGCGGAACGTTATGCTCTTACTGATTGGGCCTCTGGTACCCCAAGGGGGGACTATACCGATCCTACTTAGCCAGGGCCCATGCATAGGAAGGATTGTTCTTAACTACATTTCACTTAGAACGGTTAGGCACCTTTATCCGTTAGGTACGAGTACTTTTGGTTTGGGTACTTTTATCTGACCGTGGCTTGGAATAATAACTTGTCGCGGATTAGTTCATCACATCTTGTCCTTGTTTGGTTATAGGAGTGGCTTACTACTTCGATGAGAAGGTATTGAACCTTGTTGGGGTCCGGATACCATATTGGATTAATAGCATGGAAAGATACATCACCGTGAATTAGTTTACCATCTCCTATCCTTGTTTGGTTGGGGGGATGGTAAGCTAGTTCAATAGGTGTGTATTGGACTATGTTATAATTCAATTAACTTATTTATTTGAGCAATATTTATTCAGTTTATATAGCATGATATTATGTAACTTGTTACGTCCCTCTGAGGACCTTGTTATCTCGCCAGGTGTGTGCTCTTGTCTTTCGCAGGTGCTTTACCTTTAGTCGTGACCATCTCCATTTCTTCGAGGATGATTGCGCTTGGATCGTTTTCGCTTCGCTCGCCAAAAATTATTTCTTTTCTCATGTATTTTTCCTTTACTTGTTGGTATTAAATTTGTCTCCGCCCAACATATTGTATCAAGACAATTCATTTTTATTATATGATATCTTTTATCATTTATTTTGTGTGGATGAGATTAGTTATGGTTCTACGGCATTTTACAGCTTACGTATATTTATTATACGGCTGGTATGTCTACGTTCCTAGTCCTACATATTTTGGGACTGGGGCGTTACAAGCTTCCAGGTATGCCACAGAGAGAGAGATCGAGTTCACCGTAGACTTGATCCCCGTAACAGCACCAGTGTCGGAGAGAGTCTACCGGATAGCACTATTAGAATTGGAGATCTTGTATAAGATGATTGAAAAACTCATGACCAAGGGATTCATCCGTGCTAGTGGATCGCCTTGGGGAGCCCCAATTCTTCTTATAAAAAAAGAAGGATGGTACATCCAGATTATGTGTTGACTATCGTACCGTAAACTCAGTGACAATCAAGAACAGATATCCTCTTCCGAGGATAGATGACTTGTTTGATCAACTCAAAGGAGCGACAGTATTCTTGAAGATTAATTTATGGTCAAGATACCGCCAGATCAGAGTCAGAGAGCAGGACATCCCGGAGACGGTATTTAGATCCAGGTATGGGCATTGGGAGTTCCTTGTTATGTCCTTTGGAGCAACCAATGCGCTGGTTGTATTCATGGATCGCATGAATCGTATCTTCATGCCTTATTTGTATCAGTTCGTGATTGTGTTCATAGACGACATCCTGGTCTACAGCAAGAATGAAGCGGAGCATGAGCAGCATCTCAGAGTTGCCCTGCAGATTCTCAGAGAGCACCAGTTGTATGCGAAGTTCAGTAAATGCGAGTTCTGGCTCGATCGTATTTCATATTTGTGTCATATCATCACCAGAGGAGGAGTAGAAGTGGATCCCCAGAAGATCGTGGCTATTGAGACGTGGCTGGTACCCAGCACAGTTGCAGAAGTTCATAGTTTTCTTGGCTTGACCGGCTACTACCGGCGATTTATTTCAGAATTTGCTCGGATTTCAGCACCACTGACCCAGTTGACCCGTAAGGATGTGCAGTTTGCTTGGACAGCAGAATGTCAGGATTCTTTTAAGAAGTTGAAGTATAATGCATGTGGTTCGTATTACGTATTTTGGTATACGTGTACGTATCTTGACTCGTATTTTATGTCTCTTGGCTGGGTTCGGTTAGGTTCGGCTTGATTTGGTTCGGTTTGGGTTGGAGTGCAAACTCCCACCTACCACCCCACTCCTTCCTTTATTAGCCGCCCAACTCTTTCTCTTCATTACTCTTCTTCATTTACTTCTTCTTCTTCTCCACCAACACTTCCTCACCTACCAGAAAGAGAGCTAGGCAAGTATAACTTGCTTCACGAAGGAACTCCCATTTTTTTGTTCCATTCTCTTCTCCTCAAGATCCTAAGACTCTTTTGTACTTAGTGTTTTCAAATTCTATGGCTCATTATACGTATATCTAAGTTTCTAGTATTTTCGATCTTCTTGGTTTTGATCTACTAAAATAGCTTGTTTTCGAAAACTAAGAGTTCCATATTGTAGGCCTCATGATTTTACACAAGTTTGGTTTTGGGATGGCCGGATTTTACCAAGTCCTGGCCGAGATGGAGTTTCTGAGCTTTTACGCATGTTTGCTTTGGCCATGGGGAGAAGATATAGTTTTACGCATACGTATTACGTGTCAGCGTATTGTTCAGCCTTTTACGCTCATGTCTTAACGTGTTCGCGTAGTGCCCCTTTACGCTCACGCATCGCGTGCCAAGCGTACTCGTTTTATGCTGAACTAATCGATTTTACGCTCGGGACTCTTCCGCTCGCGTAAAATCGAGCTAGCGTAAAATTCCTAGCTCAAGCCGGCTCTCACGAGGGTAGAGCTTGCCGACTGTTCCTCGCGTAAAGCTTCCCTCGCGTAAAGCTTTGATCGAGAGTTGGCGAGCGTAAAACCCGGCGAGCATAAAACCCGGCTAGCATAAAATCCCACCCACATTTATCCTTGCTCGAGCTACTTTACGCTTAAGGCCCCTCGGTCTAGCGTAGTGTTACGCGCGTAGAGACTTGAGTCCCTATGGCGTACACCTTTACATATATATATATATATATATATATATTTTTTACATATATATATATATATATATATAAAATATATATATATATATATATATAAAAATATATATATATATATATATATATATATATATATATATATTATTTTTTTTATGCCCATTTTAAATCCTTACGTCTTTTTGTCATGAACTTGATAATCACGAATTTATTTAATATGTTTAGAAATGATAATAGGACATGGCATGGTATGACAAGTATACTTGACATGATTATCTCGAATTGCTGTTGTGACGGCTAACATGACATGACATGACCTAACAAGAATGATTGACCTGGACACCGTGGACGATTGTGTTTGTACAAATAAACCAGTACTGTCTTGCATCATGTCTAGGACAGGGACCCCTGAATACCACGGTCAGGGGCTCCTACTGAAATTGACTAAGGCTAATTAACTAGATTAATTTAGTAGACATGAAGAGATTCCCAGCTACAGGCAATCCCGTTATCTGGGCGCATTCAGTGGACTTGTAGCCTACCGACGAGTAGGGCACATTTCCAGCACACAGTCACGTGTTGCATTCTTCATAAACGGACATTCGACCTGGATAACTGGATAGTCTGCAGGGCTTGTGGCTGTTGGGATAATCTCATTGCATCTTGCTAGTAACTAGACCTGTGATAACCCTAGTTAGTTAAAAGTATCAAGCTGTACTCATTACTTGGTCGTGATTGATTGGATGGAATTTAGCCCAGCTTAGTCTTGCCCTGATCCTGTGTAAGATTGTTGCATGACGAGATCATTTATGCTTGCCTTAATAATAACGATCGGGGGTCCAGTTCTGTTCAGGCGAAGGGTTACAACTCCGGTCCTTGTTTGGTTTAAGAGTTGTAACCTAGCTCCCGGAGCAGTTCTGTGTCCTCTCTTCGTTATTGTCTTATTGTAACCCCATGACATGTTCGTCATGTTTTACCTTACCTTAATACCATGACTATTTATGCTTACTTTAACAATAATGATCGGGGTCCAGTTCTGTTCAGGCGAAGGGTTACAACTTCGGTCCTTGTTTGGTTTAAGAGTTGTAACCTGGCTCCCGGAGCAGTTCTGTGTCTTCTCCTCGTTGTTGTCACATTTGCCTTCCGAGTCATGCTCGTCCTATTTTACAAGAATATGACATGACATGGTTACCTATGATTGCCTTAACAATAAAGATCAAGGGCAAGGTTCTGTTCAGGCGAAGGGTTACAACTCCGGTCCTTGTTTGGTTTAAGAGTTGTAACCTGGCTTCCGGAGCAGTTCCTTATCCTCTCTTCGTTTATTGTCATATTTTTACCCTATGCCAAGACTAATCATGTTTTGCTTACTAATAGTATTTGAGACGGGTTTCTATTCAGGTGAAGGGCTGCAACTCCGGTCCTTGTTTGGTTTAGGGGTTGTGACCTGGCTACTTGAATGGTTTCTTCGTACTCAGTTTACTATTGTTATCTCTATTATTATTAATTCTTTATTATTATTTATCTTTAATACTCTATTGTGATATGCTAGTTTTAGTTCCTAAGTGAAGCCTCGTTTGTGGTACTTGCTCGTTCTGGGGTCTGACCCAGCTGGTTTTGTATGGCCAGATATCAGAGTTGCTCCAGAGGTTCTACCTGTCTTCCAGCCAGATGGTGGCCACCAGGCGTAATCCTGGCAACGAGTGGGTTCTTTTGTCCTCCTACTTATTTGTAAAATTATTCTTTTGAGGCGTTAGCCGGCGAGCATGTGTTAGCTCGTATTGCACCTTATTTCCTGTCTGCCTAGAGGCTGTAACATGATTGACGGATCCTAGGATTGATCATGTATGACTAAACTCTTACTAGTCCTGACATTTTGAAACGACTTGCTTCATGATCAGCTAAATATGTAATGTTTGGGATGCCTTACTATTGTATATTTTGGTGATCTTACATCTTGTAACACTTACTTGCTTGTGATTGAGACACTAGGCTTGTTCATGACCATAAGAGACTGTTGGCTTGTAGTTAAACCCTCATGTATCTAGACAGCCGTGACCGTATAACGAGGTGGGTTGTACTTTAATATACGTAGCTGGCTATGTACGCCCCCGCTCTCCAGTATTCTGGTTCTGGGGCGTTACATGAAGCGAGGTTTGATGACGGCACCCATTCTCACGCTTCCAGATGGGACCGGGGGATTCTCAGTGTAA
Organism: Iris pallida; assembly: GCA_029216955.1. Classification (NCBI taxonomy): domain Eukaryota; kingdom Viridiplantae; phylum Streptophyta; class Magnoliopsida; order Asparagales; family Iridaceae; genus Iris; species Iris pallida. The sequence goes on along the minus strand of JANAVB010025196.1, from coordinate 8,581,333 downwards.
TGTGATGCTTCGGGCAGAGGTTTAGGATGTGTTTTGATGCAGCATGGGAAGGTAATAGCTTATGCGTCACGTCAACTTCGTGATCATGAAAGAAATTAGCCAACCCATGACTTGGAGCTGGCAGCAGTAGTGTTTGCACTTAAGCTTTAGAGACACAACTTGTATGGAGATAGGATAGAGATTTTCACCGATCACAAGAGCCTAAAGTATGTGTTTACTCAGAAAGATCTTAACATGCGTCAGAGGAGATGGCTAGAGCTGCTTATGGATTATGACATCAATCTGCAGCATCATACTGGGAAGGCCAACGTCTTCGTAAATGCATTAAACAGAAGAGCCAAAGTTTATTTTCTAACAGCACAACCAGAGTTATTAGCAGATCTTCAGAAGATGGGTATAGAAGTTGTCCTTCCTACCAATGTGGCATTGATGGCCAGTATGCAAGTTCAGTCCAGTATAGTTGAGAGGATCAAGTTATCTCAGTCGTTAGATTCTAAGCTTCAGTGGCTTAGGGCAGAATGTATAGTAAGACGAAGACCAGAGTTATGTATCCATGAAGATGGTATACTTCGACATGGGAGGTGTCTTTGTGTACCTAGTGGTGATATCAGACAGGAGATCATGGAAGAAGCTCACAGTTCTCAGTATTCGATTCATCCGGGCGGTACGAAGATGTATCGTAATATCCGTCAACATTTTTGGTGGAATGGCATAAAGAGGGAGAAAGCTCGGTTTGCCTCTTGTTGTTTGGTTTGCCAACAAGTTAAAGCTGAACATCAGAGACCGGCTGGACTTCTTCAACCTTTACCGATCCCAGAATAGAAATGGGAGCACATTACCATGGATTTTGTAACTGGGTTACCTAGATCCCCAGCTGGGAGAGATACCATCTGGGTTACAGTCGACCGACTCACCAAGGTAGCCCATTTTATCCCTTTCAGAATCGGTCAGTCGACGGACCAGCTTACAGAGATGTACCTCAGAAAGATAGTCAAGTTGCATAGAGTACCAGTCAGTATTGTATCCGACAGAGATTCAAGATTCACATCGCACTTTTGGCAGAGTCTTCAGAAAAGTTTGGGGACTCGTCTCAAGTTCAGTTCAGCTTAACACCCGCAGACAGATGGTCAGTCAGAACGTACGATCCAGTCTCTTGAAGATATATTGTGGTCATGTACACTCGACTTTGGTGGTTCGTGGAAAGATCACCTGCATCTCATGGAGTTCTCCTATAACAACAGTTTCAAGGCCAGTATTCAGATGGCAACCTTTGAGGCCTTGTACGGCAGAAAGTGCAGATATCTATTAGCATAGGATGATATAGACGAAAGGCAGATGCTTGGTCCAGAGATGATCACATGGACTACTGAGGTGGTCAGCCAAGTCAGAGATCATCTTCGAGTTACACAAGATCGCCAGCGTCATTGGGCCGATTCTCATCGGCGTCCCCTTGAATTTTCTATCGGCGACCATGTATTCCTTAGGATCACTCCTACCCGTGGCATCATTCATTTCGGCATACGGGGAAACCTTAGTCCTATGTATATAGGGCCATTCGACATTCTAAAGCGAGTAGGAGATGTGTCATATCGTCTCGCTCTTCCATCGTCGTTACGGGAGGTGCATGATGTCTTCCATGTATCCTAATTGCGATGGTATATCCTAGATCCGAGTCATGTCCTTGATCATTCAGAATTGTTTGTTGGTACCAACCTTTCGTATGAGGAGAGACCCGTATCCATATTGGGCCGAAGAGAGAAGATACTCAAGAACAAGACTATCAAGTTAGTCCGTGTTGCTTGGGGTCATCACTCCTTGGGTGAGTCAACGTGGGAGCGTGAGGATGATATCCGCTCGTGATATCCACACCTATTTGACTCATAAGGTATAATGCCTTCCTTATGTCTTATGTTTTTAATTCCTTGCTTGCATGAATGATTGCTTGGTAGACTGCTAGTCATAGCTTGCTTATGATTAATATAGCTTGCTCCGACATCTCTAGCCTCTTGATTAAATTTCGAAGACGAAATTCTTTTAAGGTGGGTAGAGTTGACACCTCCATTTTTTGTTATACGTATTTCCAGTATACGTGTACGGAATCCCGACCCGTAATTAGACTTGTCTTGCTTAGCTTGATCCTTGTTTAATCTTGCCTTGGTTTATTTTGGGTTCATCCTGGTTCGGCTTGGCTTGGCTTGGTATATTTGGTTGGGCTTGGTATTGTTAGGACTTGGTCCAACATGCTAACCCCCTCTCTTTATAAGCCACCAACCCCCTTTCTCTCTCCTCATTCACTTCTTTATTTACTTCTTCTTCTTCCTCCATTAACTCTCTCCACCTACCAAGAGCATAGGCAAGTGCAACTTGCTTCATGGAGGAACTCAATTTTTGTTGTTCCATTATCTTTCCCATGAGATTCTAAGACACTTTAGTACTCAGCATTTTTAATTTCCATGGTTCATTTCATGTAGATCTAAGCTTGTTGGATATTTGGATTTCTTGGGTTTTGATCTATCAATTTTATTATTTGCAAGTTTTGATGGTTCTATGTTGTAGAATATTTCATTCTACCCGATTTTGACCTATAGAAGTCCAGATTTGGGCTTGGATTGAAGGTTGGGAAGTCTGGGGAAACCCCAACTTCCCAGGTTCTTCTTCTCGGAAAAGTTGGAGAAGAAGAACAGTGCTTCCCGCCTGACCCTTGCCGCATAAGCCTATTCCCTCCTGGCCGCATGGCTACCTCTTGCCTTGCCGCATAAGCCTGTTCCCTCCTGGCCGCATGGTTACCTCTACCCTTGCCGCATAAGCATGTTCCCTCCTGGCCGCATGGCTACCTCTAGCCTTACCGCATAAGCCTGTTCCCTCCTGGCCGCATGGCTACCTCTAGCCTTGCCGCATAAGCCTGTTCCCTCCTGGCCGCATGGCTACCTTTAGCCTTGCCGCATAAGCATGTTCCCGCCTGGCTGCATGGCTACCTCTAGTCTTGCCGCATAAGCATGTTCCCTACTTGCTGCATGGCTACTTCTAGTCTTGCCACAAGAGCCTGTTCCCCCTTGCCGCATGGCCCTGTTTTCCCCGAGCCGCATGGCTCTTGGCACCCTTGCTGCATGGCCCTGTTTCCCCGATGTCATGCCCCAGAACCAGAATACTGGAGAACGGGGGACAGACACAGCCAGCTACGAACATTGAAGTATAATCTACCTCGATATACGGTCACGGTTGTCTAGATGTGTCACGACCCGCACCCGCTTTTCAGATGCGGGCTCATGAGCAAGCCAGCTACGCATCAAGCGGACTCCAGCCCGACTCGAATATGTAAACGCTGTCATGGCTATGGCAACGGGCCTATTCAAGGCAAGGCAAAACTATATCTCAATCCACAATAAGAATAATAATCAAGAATAAACAAGTATGGGTCGTGGTCTGCAGCCCACTAGCATATATGTCCGATAAGACTCTAAGAAAGTAACAAGAGTCTAAAACTGAATCAGGAAACATGATATCTCATGATAAGCTATGAAAGCACGAGCTGATAATAAATGCAATACGATACCTGAATTCCGCAAGCGTATCATCCCATCCGTCATCCAGTACTAATAGCTAACTCCATGCACTCACTAAACCTGAAGAGATCATCAGGTCCTCAGGGGACATGGCAAGATACATAAAAATATGCCTATCTAGCAGTTTATCATGCAATAAAGAAAATACAGGAAAATAAACGAAAAAAGACCAATCAACACGAAATACGACAATATACGACTGGAAGAACCACTACACATAATCGAACTGCTGGAGAAGAATAAGAGAACACGATATCACGATGTCAACGAATAACCAATCGAATACTCAAACCCTCGTCCCTAGTGTGGACTCGCAGGTTTGAACAACTACTAGCCCTCGCCCCTAGTGTGGACTCGCAAGCTAGCATCACCCTCATCCCTAGTGTGGACTCGTAGGTGTGAACCATATACTACTAACCCTCGTCCCTGGTGTGGACTCGCAGGCTAGCATCACCCTCGTCCCTTGTGTGGACTCGCAGGGGTGGATATATAACTACTAACCCTCGTCCCTGGTGTGGACTCGTAGATTAGCTTACTAACTCTCACCCTGGTGTGGGCTCGCAAGTTAGCTTAACTACTAACCCTCGCCCCTAATATGGACTCGCAGATTAGCTTACTAACTCTCGCCCCTGGTGTGGGCTCGCAAGTTAGCTTAACTACTAACCCTCGCCCCTAATGTAGACTCGCAGGTTAGTTTCAAGAATTTCAAGGTACAGCAGTTCCTATATGACTTATTCATCCTATGACACGATACGACTCAGTCCAAGTACAAGAGATGACACAACAAGACCCATTCACGATACACGAGAAAACCAATACAATATGAACTACAAAGCTAATTATAAACAAGGCTATATATAAACTAGCAGGAATGATATACAAATCACATATAAATAATCAACTAGTAAAACTGTATAATAATAAAAATATGCATGTAAATAAACTGTAGAGGAAGGCAAGGTATCTTGCCTAGAGATTGCACGCAGATCCAACAAAATATAGTCAACTGATAAACCATAAAGTCCAAGTCATCACAACTGTCTCCGAAAGCTGAAATAAATATTACCAATGTTCTCAAAATAGTCAAATTAGCTAAGATCGCCTATCCTAAAGTCCAATTCTGGACACAGGGGCAAAACGGTAATTTTGGACAAAAACGGTGTCCACCGTTGGACCTGCTTTGTACCGAAAAACGTGCTAGAATCAATGGTCTCTAAAGTCATCAAACTATCAAGTCATGTGTAGCAGGTCAAGTTATCAGGTCAAGTTATCATGCATGTCAGTTCTTGGTCACACCATGCCAGGTACAATTGTCATTCCAATCATGTCAATCAAATCGGGATTTTCAAGTTCGGAAAAAAGGCGTAAGGATATAAAATGGGCGTAAAAGTATACAATAAGGGGTTACAAGACATGGGTAAATAGTAATAAAATAATAGTACACAGGGTTATGGAAAAGTCATGCGGCTAAAGCATATGCGGCCAAGAATGATCTCATGCGGCTATGAAGAGAACAGCCCATGCGGCTGAATTCATCAGGGCGCATGCGGCTAAAGGAGTCGGGTTTCATGCGGCTCAAATAGGAGTAAGGCCATGCGGCCAGGAAAGGTGAGCATATGCGGCTGGAGATGCAAGCCTTATGCGGTCAGACTGGTCATGAGCCTATGCGGCCAGGGGATGAAGGGGGTTCATGCGGCTGGACCAATGCGGGTCATGCGGCCAGGATGTAAATGTTCATGTGGCTCAGGAAGCACAGGTATATGTGGCTCGGGAGTCTCATGCGGCTCCGCCATGGTAGGTCATGCGGCTCAGCCCCACGTAAGGCTATACAGCCAGAAAGGGGCGGGTCTCCATGCGGCTCGGGTAGAAGTCCATGCGGCTAGTCGTAAGTCCTATGCCATGCGGCTCGATCTAATCAGGGTCATGCGGCCCGGGAATCAAAAGTCCATGCGGTTGGATGGATCAAATCTTCATGCGGCTGGGAGTAAGTTCCTGCAGCATAGGCCACGCGGCCAAGTCATGCAGTAAGCTTATGCGGCTAGGAAGGATGACTGGCCGCATAAGAGCTATGCAGCTCAGTTCTTGCGGCTGTGAACTGTTATTCTTCTCTATTCTTCCGAGAAGAAGAACCACTCAAGCCATGGCTCCCAAGCTCCATGAATCTTTCATCCAGAGTCCAAATCCGAACTTCCTTGGGTCAAAACGGGGCAGAATGAAATGCTCTACAACATGGAACCATCAAAACTCAGAAATAACGAGATTAAATAGATCAAAACCTAAGGAATCTAAAATTACTTCAAAGCTAGATCTACAACAATCCACTCGGTAAAATCGAAAACTCCAAGTTCTAAAGATGCTTAGAATGTAACAAGGAAGAGAATGGAACAAACGAAATTGAAGTAGTCCAACATTCGGCAAGGTGTACTTGCCTCTCTCTAATGGCTAGGGTTTGGTGGAAAGAAATGAATGAGGGTGAATGAGGAGGGAGAGAGAAAAGTGGCTTATATAACAAGCCCAAGCAATCTCCACCATTCATTCCTCTCCACTCAATCTAAACCATACACCTCTCTCATAAGAACCAAACTAAACCAAACCAAGTCCAAGTCAAAGTTAAACCAAACCATGGTAAACCAAAACCAAGTCAAACCAAGTCATGAAAATCCTACACTTAGTAAAATTTCAAAATATCACACAAATCGAGAAATACGAAATACGGCTCAAATAAACACGTATCCGTATAAAATACCGATACCGTGAGACGGGTCTCACAACTCTCTACACCTTAAAAAAATTTCGTCCCCGGAATTTCCTGAGGCTTGTCGAGCAAGACAAAAGCTCCAGGAAACTCAACAATCTCAAATAAAATAAGCATGGCAAGTAAGTAAGGTAAAACAATCAGGAATGTAAATAAATACGTAAGCAGTAAGTAATTACACAAAAAATAACACAATCAAGATCAGGAATGGCTGGAGGCATATGAATCAATATGTCTCCTGAGACAGTTGTGTAGGAACCAACGTACTTGCTGGCCTAAGCTGACTCCCAAAAATGGATAAAAGTCAAGCCTTAAGGTAAGTCGGTACCAATGACTTAGTTCATGACATGACTCTACCCAGGACGTGTTATCGTAGTTGAAACAGATGCATGAACCTTATCACCTGTCTCAAGTTACGAAGACAGAAGCGACTGGCTGATCGGAATGGACTGATATCTCTGCCTGCATGCTGAGACTGATCCTCCATAACTGGCCTGGCTAAAGAATGCTGAGCTGCCCTCGACAAAACACGAACAAGATAATCAGAAGGATCAAGAACAGTGCCCTTGAAGTCGAAGGACACAAGATCAAATCATGGGAACAGGAATAATCAATGATCAAAACAGATATCAAGTCAAGTATCAGAGGTAGAGAATAATCCGAAGGAGATCAATAAGGATAATCGTGATTGAGATATCTAAACATGGTAACCCCCACAAATCTGAAAATCGAGACCTGCATGGGCCACCACTAAAACCATGTCACGCCCAGAACCAGAATACTGGAGAGCGGGGGCAGACATAGCCAGCTACGTAATCCCAAAGTACGTTAATACTCTGAAATCACGTATAAGCTGTCAAGACATGGGGGTTACTCTACAAGCCATCAGTCAATCCTAGGGTTTAACAATCCTAGGTATCTCAATCACAGGCAATTATATAAGAGCAAGAGTACGATCATCATACATACAATAGTAAGGCGTCCCGAACCATATATACATGACTGATCATGAAGCCAGTACCACAGAACTGAGGACTAGCTAGAGTATTAGTCGTACATGATAAGGACTAGCTATAGTCTAGAATACACATATCATGTTTATGCCCGTAGGCTACAATATCAAGGTAAATACCAAAACACGGGCTAAACACGTGCTCGGGGCTAAACGTTACAAGAGGAGAATTTATATATCAGTGGGAGAATGAAGAAGAAACCCACTGAGGCACTCTGGTGCTCCGGCTGGTCACCGTCAAGTAGATGGTGCGGTAGATCCTTCGGGCTCTTCTATCGGAACCTGGCCATGCAAAACCAGTGGGGTCAGACCCCAAATAGCAAGTACCACAAAGGAGGCCGAACTATGAACTAAAACCCGCAATCATTAGCAATCAACAAGCAGATAAGTGAAGGAGAATCGAGATTCGTGCAGTACCAATGCACTCATCCCGAACATAAGAAGACAGTAAGTAAATCATCATTTGACATAAAGTAAACTGGAGAACATGTTAAATAAATAGAACTAGGCAGGTGATATACGATGAGATAACCATGGGACTATTCAGATAACCAGGTTACAACCCGTAAACCAAACAAGGACCGGGGTTGTAACCCTTCGTCTGAACAGAACTTGGTTTCTTCTACCATTTATTGGCAGGATAAAATAAGAAATCAGGACATGCAACAATCATGTACAGGAGAGGGCAAACATGAACAATCAGGTCATGTGACAATCTTGTGCAGGATCAAGTCAAGACTAGACTGAGTTAGACTCCATTCAATCAATCACGGCCAAGCAATAAGTGCGGCTTGATACTTTAACTAACTAGGATTATCACAGGCCTAGTTACTAGCAAGATGCAATGAGATTCTTCCAAGTCCGGCTACCTGTTTGTTACTACCTGAGAGACCCCAGCAAAAAAAAGGAAAAGATAGCATGATATAGCAGACACACTGTAGTAAGATACATGTGTCCTAAGGTACCACACTCGACGGCGGGCTGGAAGTGCGCTCATCTCGACGGATAGCAACAAATCCCATGTATATATATATCAGGCCGGGATCAAAGGGGCAACAGGTAACTGAAAAAGTCTCTCCATGAACTACTTGATCAATCTAGTCATTAATCCTAGCCATATTCAATATGAATCCCTGACCGTGGAAAACCAGGGATTCATGTCCTAGACATGATGCAAGACGAGACGGGTTTATTTGTACAAACACAATCACCCATGGTGTCCAGGCCATTTATTCTTGTCAAGTCATGTTAGCCGTCGTAACAGCATTTCAAGGAGTATCATGTCAGGTTTATCATGTCAAGAGTGCACCACAGCGGGCCACTATCATGTCATTATCATGTTCAAGTTTACTGGTCAAGAGTGCGCCACGACGGGCCACTATCATGTCATGTTAGGTCATTAATCAGGAGTGCACCACTACGGGTCACTGTCGTGTTCAGGGGACAAGTGCCGGACAGTATAGTGCAAGCATTCAATCAGGAGACTCAAGTTATACTGAGGTTACAAGACACAAGTCATCATTAAAGATTAAATAACAATAGAGAAATAATAATAATAACAACAATTAAATAGCAGGGCAAGGCACAGGAAGGAGCCCTGCGACTCAGGGTCACTATCAAGTCATGTGTAGCAGGTCAAGTTATCAGGTCAAGTTATCATGCATGTCAGTTCTTGGTCACACCATGCCAGGTACAATTGTCATTCCAATCATGTCAATCAAATCGGGATTTTCAAGTTCGGGAAAAAGGCGTAAGGATATAAAATGGGCGTAAAAATATACAATAAGGGGTTACAAGACATGGGTAAATAGTAATAAAATAATAGTACACAGGGTTATGGAAAAGTCATGCGGCTAAAGCATATGCGGCCAGGAATGATCTCATACGGCTATGAAGAGAACAGCCCATGCGGCTGAATTCATCAGGGCGCATGCGGCTAAAGGAGTCGGGTTTCATGCGGCTCAAATAGGAGCAAGGCCAAGCGGCCAGGAAAGATGAGCATATGCGGCTGGGGATGCAAGCCTTATGCGGTTAGACTGGTCATGAGCCGATGCGGCCAGGGGATGAAGGGGGTTCATACGGCTGGACCAATACGGGTCATGCGGCCAGGATGTAAATGTTCATGTGGCTCAGGAAGCACAGGTATATGTGGCTCGGGAGTCTCATGCGGCTCCGCCAGGGTAGGTCATGCGGCTCAGCCCCACGTAAGGCCATGCGGCCAGAAAGGGGCGGGTCTTCATGCGGCTCGGGTAGAAGTCCATGCGGCAAGTCGTAAGTCCTATGCCATGCGGCTCGATCTAATCAGGGTCATGCGGCCTGGGAATCAAAAGTCCATGCGGTTGGATGGATCAAATCTTCATGCGGCTGGGAGTAAGTTCCTGCAGCATAGGCCATGCGGCCAAGTCATGCAGTAAGCTTATGCGGCTAGGAAGGATGACTGGCCGCATAAGAGCTACGCGGCTCAGTTCTTGTGGCTGTGAACTGTTCTTCTTCTTCATTCTTCCGAGAAGAAGAACCACTCAAGCCATGGCTCCCAAGCTACATGAATCTTTCATCCAGAGTCCAAATCTGAACTTCCTTGGATCAAAACGAGGCAGAATGAAATGCTCTACAACATGGAACCATCAAAACTCGGAAATAACGAGATTAAATAGATCAAAACCCAAGGAATCTAAAATTACTTCAAAGCTAGATCTACAACAATCCACTCGGTAAAACCGAAAACTCCAAGTTCTAAAGATGCTTAGAATGTAACAAGAAAGAGAATGGAACAAACGAAATTGAAGTAGTCCAACATTCGGCAAGGTGTACTTGCCTCTCTCTAATGGCTAGGGTTTGGTGGAAAGAAATGAATGAGGGTGAATGAGGAGGGAGAGAGAAAAGTGGCTTATATAACAAGCCCAAGCAATCTCCACCATTCATTCCTCTCCACTCAATCTAAACCATACACCTCTCTCATAAGAACCAAACTAAACCAAACCAAGTCCAAGTCAAAGTTAAACCAAACCATGGTAAACCAAAACCAAGTCAAACCAAGTCATGAAAATCCTACACTTAGTAAAATTTTAAAATATCACGCAAATCGAGAAATACGAAATACGGCTCAAATAAACACGTATCCGTATAAAATACCGATACCGTGAGACGGGTCTCACAAAAAATATTTGTTAGTACACTAAAATAAAATACAAAAATATATACTTATCAATAAATATACACCTACAAGGACGTTTGTGGATGTACTACGTCACTGCATAGGCTTGTGCTTGGTTTGGCTCCAATCTGGACTAGTTGGGTACAACCGGGTCTTCTATAAGTCAATAATTCCTAATAATAAATAATTAAACTATTTATAATGGTCATGTCACAACTTGGCCTGGTTTTCCTAGTTAGGACACTCCTATGGCTCGGCAATCCCCTACCACGGCTAAACACTTGTCAAAGCACGCCACTGCACTATCCGTGCCATAATTCCTAGTCGTCTGGTACTTCAAAACTCAACCATTGCTAAAATCATCTACCGTAATAATTAATTAAATAATTATCTATAAAAATCTAAAAATCACTATTCAAATCAATTAAATAATAAAAATAAAAATATTTTAAAAAATTTCGGGAAGGGAGGCTACAAATCTACCCACCTTAAAAATAATTTCGTCCTCAAAATTTTAATTCACAACTATTTCTTAAAATTTTAAAGTCCACTATTACCTTATTCTCCTCAATTTAATTCCTCAAAAATATTTTATAACCTTCTCTAGTCATCCCGTAACTACGAAACTTCGAGGACTTCTACCCACCTTTGGTCACACTACTCCTCAAAATACGGTCACTAAAGTCTTATGGTCTTCTAACTAGTTACTAACAATTCTACCGGCAGATATCTGGGCATATGGCATCTATACTCCCTCATATATATAAACAACCAAGCATTCAATAGTAAAGCAATATTATACTATAATTTAAGAATTTCTAATGAATCCTAGATACCACGATCATTCGTCACCTCGGAATCGAAAGGGACGAGAATCAATGGCACAGAAAGCAAGGAAGTATAATCGAGAGCAAATATGGAGTTTTCAAGGACGTAGAGAATTTCTAGGAGAATTTTTTTTCAAGGCAGAGTGGATTGAGATTTCTAAGGTTTAGTCATTGTCGCAGGCTCGTATTAGTACAGTTATGTAACCGATACGATATGCTCTGACCTGCATAGGCCACCACGAAAACTTGTCACGACCCGCACCCGCTTTTCAGGCGCGAGCTCATGAGCAAGCCAGCTACGCATCAAGCGGACTCCAGTCCGACTCGAATACGTAAACGCTGTCACGGCTATGGCAATGGGCCTATTCAAGGCAAGACAAAACTATATCTCAATCCACAATAAGAATAATAATCAAGAATGAACAAGTATGGATCGTGGTCTGCAGCCCACTAGAATATATGTCCGATAAGACTCTAAGAAAGTAACAAGAGTCTAAAACTGAATCAGAAAACATGATATCTCATGATAAGGTATGAAAGCACGAGCTGATAATAAATACAATATGATACCTAAATTTTGCAAGCATATTATTCCATCCGTCATCCAGTACTAATAGCTAACTCCATGCACTCACTAAACCTGAAGAGATCATCAGGTCCTCAGGAGACATAGCAAGATACATAAAAATATGCCTATCTAGCATTTTATCATGCAATAAAGAAAATACAGGAAAATAAACGAAAAAAGACCAATCAACACGAAACACGACAATACACGACTGGAAGAACCACTACGCATAATCGAACTGCTGGAGAAGAACAAGAGAACACGATATCACGATGTCAACGGATAACCAATCGAATACTCAAACCCTCGCCCCTAGTGTGGACTCGCAGGTTTGAACTGTAACAGTATACTGAAAAGCAATGCTTTGAGTATAAGTGGGAGATTGTTAGGGTTATATACTAAAAGCATCACTTTTGTAGTAACCTTATTTCCTTAAATTTTGAATGAGAATCATATGGGCAAATGTTTGCATATTGTATTTATTGCAAGTGTTAATGCAAATGTCTGATATTCTATATTGTAGATAATATGGTGTGTGGTGTCACACAGAAGATCATATTATCAGTTTTCTATGGAGTATATAAATAGTTCACAACCTAGATGGACTTGGACAATCTATTGGAAAGGTTGTAGTGTAATCTGGTATTAGTCTATCTTGATTATAGGTTTACACTAGTATACTTTATGTGTATTGAACAGGACCACTTGAGGTTGTTCTCTTTGTACTGACTACATAAGAGAACAAACACCTCTGTTATTATGGATGCTTGTACTCTTAATCCGGATATAATAACGGACATGTATATGCAATATGTATTACTTTGACTCATAAAAGAGTGAGATTCATTATGGATCAACAACCTCTATGAATTGGGTAATAATATTATATGTATGATGGGCTGTTGATTATAAATGGAATCCATGTCCCGATACATCGGGTTGATGATGTCCTCTTAAGGAGCTCATAAGGATTGTCATGTAAACCCTACAGGTGGATTATATCCGACATGACAAATAAAGTTGAGCGGTACTACTTAAGGAAAAAAGATGCCGAATTAATATAGTTGTCAGTAACTTAATTTGATCGACGGACATACGATATCTTAACATGGGGAGCCAAACGAGCATATAATAAAAGGAGCCCACAAAATATAGTTTGGGATTAGGGAGGTAGTGCAACAATAGCTCATTAGTGGACCGAGCTATTGTTAATGGGCCTGGATTGTGTGTTCGGGCTGAACACGGGATATCCAGATCCGTTAGGAGGTCGAACCCTAATTTCTCCTCATGGTCCCTGCCGTAGCCTATATATATCCTCTATTCTCTAGCTGCCAAATTAATGATTAGAAATCTGAAATTTTCTCTAAATTCGTGATTTACGTAAGGAGAGAAAGAGAGTGCTGCCAAGGAGAAAAAAAGGTTGGGAGATCGTCGTCCACACGACGTCCAACTCGAGGAAGGAATACGTGCAGAAGATCTTGGGGTCGTCCGTTCGAGATTGCCAGGAATTACTTGTCTCCTTTCCGCCGCAGGTATAATTCGTGAACCCTAGTTTCCGCCTATGAAGGGTTAGAACACATTTTTGATCTGTTTAACTTTCTATCGATCAATACGCACACCAAAGGAAGGGTCCTGGGAATCTCCAGTTCCATCAATTGGTATCAGAGCCACTTTGGATCTACGTATTGATTGATACGTCCATGTTGTCCAATAAAACTTGCGCTATATAATAGTCGGTAGATGTAGATCTGTTCTAACTCGGTTTTGCAGGCATCTTAGATCCAACTATTATGGTCCAATGCATATTTTTTGATTGTGTTGTTTAAACCACGGACATATCGTGGATGCTGTTGTTGCTGTGGATATAATTAAAATCACGAGGGTTGATCGTGCTTATTAATTTAATTTTTCAATCTAGATTATGTGTGAACTCCTTCGGGAGGCATAGGATTGATGTAATTTTAATTATTTTTGATCAATTGTGATGGCGGTGGTGGCTGTTTCTGACGCCGGACGAGATGCTGGTTTTGAGCAATCCAGAGGCAGACAGATGATTTTGACCCCGTATAGATCTGTACAGCGCCAGATTTTGGATTCGGATAGTTGAGGACGGAGCAGCAAAGATGACCATAATAGTTGGATATTTTCTCTTATTTTTGTCATTTTGCTTTTTCTAATTATGCATGTTTATTATTGTGTGGTTGTTTTTTTTTTAAAAACCAAGCCTACATTAATAATGGACAACATGGACATAATATCAACTAGTAGAAAAACCCTCATTGTTAAATAACTAAGTGGGAGAGGATTTTTATTTAGTATAAATCCTATGGTCTCCATTACTGGTTTGTAGGTGATGTAATTATACTTGCGTGTTGGCTTTAGTGCTTTCCTCCATATCGGATGAGTATAATTATGGATCACCAGTACAAACTTCCTTAGGGATAATTGTAGAAAGTTACCTAGTATGTGTTCACTTCTCCATCTGAAGAAACTCATTACAAGGTAATGGACTTAGTATTAAGTAATGGTATACACTTAGATGCAAATAATGGTATCCTCCCCATCGGAGTCACTGCTATTATTTGTATGACCAGAGCAAGACCAGCATATTAATTTTATTTATCATAAAGTTATATTGACATGATAGTAAAATTAATAAGAAAAATCTACTTGAACAAAGTTGAATTTGTATACGTCCACACTATCGTAGCATGCTAAATTTATGGTGTTCAAGGTGTTGGTGAATTTCTTATTATTGTTTTGAGGGAATCAATATTTAGTTAATTCAAAAAGTTTTTTTTTTGCCCTACATAATTTTGTTTATGTGATTCTCAGGATTTCAAAAAATGGGTTCTTTCAGCCCACTTATGGTGATTCTTAAAGAAAACAAACTTACTGGACCTAATTATATTGACTGGAAACGTAATTTGGACATTGTTCTAACTGCTGAGGAGTACAAATATGTACTTCTTGAGGAATGCCCACCTAAGCCTGATGTTAACTCTGATAAAGAGGTCAAAGAGGCTTATAAGAAGTAGAAAAAGGCAGATGAGATGGTGCGGTGTTACATTCTGGCATCTATGTCAAATGTACTGCAACATCAGCATCAGGCCATGACCACAGCTTATGACATGATGTATAACCTCAAGGAACTCTTCGGACATCAGAGTAGAGCAGCTAGGCAGTTTGCTATGAAATGTTTGATGAATACAAAAATGGCTGAGGGCACACCAGTAAGGGATCATGTTCTCAAGATGATGGGTCATCTGAATGAGATAGAGATCCTTGGTGCTGAAATTGATGGGGAAACCCAGGTCGATATCATTCTCGGGACTCTGCCTAAAAGTTTTAACAATTTCTGCCTTAATTACAACATGAACAAAAGGTTGTATAGTTTGGCAGAACTTGCAAAAGAGCTACAGGATGCTGAATCTCTCTTTAGGCAGAGTGGTCATATTTTTGTTTCTGAAAAGGCTTCTACTTCTAAGCCAAAAGGCGGTAAGAAGAAGAATAACATTCAGAAACAGGCAAACTTAGCTGCTCCGTCTTCAACTACTAGCCCTCGCCCCTAGTGTGGACTCACAAGCTAGCATCACTCTCGTCCCTAGTATGGACTCGCAGGTGTGAACCATATACTACTAACCCTCGTCCCTGGTTTAGACTCGCAGGCTAGCATCACCCTCGTCCCTTGTGTGGACTCGCAGGTGTGGACATATAACTACTAACCCTCGTTCCTGGTGTGGACTCACAGATTAGCTTACTAACTCTTGCCCTTGGTGTGGGCTCACAAGTTAGCTTAACTACTAACCCTCGCCCCTAATGTGGACTCGCAGATTAGCTAACTAACTCTCGCCCCTGGTGGGGGCTCGCAAGTTAGCTCAACTACTAAGCCTCGCCCCTAATATGGACTCGTAGGTTAGCTTCAAGAATTTCAAGGTACAGCAGTTCCGATATGACTTATTCATCCTATGACATGATGCGACTCAGTCTAAGTACAAGAGATGACACGACACGACCCAATCACGATACACGAGAAAACCAATCCAATATGAACTACAAAGCTAATTATAAACAAGGCTATATATAAACTAGCAGGCATGATATACAAATCACATATAAATAATCAACTAGTAAAACTGTATAATAATATAAATATGCATGTAAATAAACTGTAGAGGAAGACAAGGTATCTTGTCTGGAGATTGCACGCAGATCCCACAAAATATAGTCAACTGATAAACCATAAAGTCCAAGTCATCACAACTGTCTCCGAAAGCTGAAATAAACATTACCAATGTTCTCAGAATAGTCAAATTAGCTAGGATTGCCTGTCCTTAAGTCCAATTCTGGACACAAAGGTAAAACGATAATTTCGGACAAAAACGGTGTCCTCCGTTGGACCCGCTTTGCACCTAAAAATGTGCCAGAGTCAATGGTCTCTAAAGACGTCAAACTATATGTCTACGGATTCGGTTTTTCGATACGAACCCAACCATATGTCCAGAGTTAGATTCCGGCAGGCCGTGCACAAAATCGTCCGTTGAGTGGGACCGTGGGGCCCGCAAAACGGTAATTTTATCAACTGTCTCGGAATTGGACCAAACTTGGCATACAGGACCAAAAAAATGATACGGTCCTGTTGGCACAAGTTTCGTCTCGATCTGACGAGCGTGCACAAAGTAATTGAGAAACTTGCACAGAGGTCGATACGGGAAATTTCGACGGATACGCATCAAATTCGTCGCGCACACGCGACTAACTTGAATTCTGTCAAAGCCCACACGACCACGAAGCCGTTACGCACCTTTCGTTACTTTTGGTTCGCGACCACGTCGCCCGGAATGGCGGGACGCACGTCGTATCGAAGGTTTTTCTATTTTTTTAATATTTTAAAAAGCAGTTTTTCGGTAACTTCGGAAACGGATAACTTTTCATCCTCTTAATAAAATCTGATTCTACAAGAAGGGTTACGAGACCCTATAGGTTGTCTAGAACTGCCTTCAAATAGTTTTCGAAATCCCTTAATGTTTAGTTCGGAAAACGCCTGCCAAGTTGGGTTGAGAGACTGCTATAAACTTTGTTTTGTAACAGATTTTTGCCAATGTTGGCATCGATTTCTCGACCAATATATTACTCCTCGTCGTAAACTAATACATGGATTGGGAAGAAGGTTATATTGGGTTCACGTAGGATTTTACGGGATCGAAAATGATCGAACAGATGAAAAGGAAATCGATTGCAAACTTATGTACCTGTACTGTTGATGTCCTGTTTTCTCCGCGCTCGTATGCGCGCGCACGTCGGCGCTGCCGTGGCCGTCCTGCGGTCGCACGTGGCCATCCTACGGCCGCACGCGACCGCGCCGAGGACCGGGGAGCTCGCCAGGGGTGGGGGTTGGCGCTGGTGACAGGTGTTAGGGTTTAGTTCCTCCTTCTCTCTCCCTAACCTAATACTCGCGCAGGTTATATAGAGTTCAGCAGCTAAACTCTATTCTCGGGTTGGGGAATGTAGGGGGAATTGGGCCTGGCTTGGGCCTTCTCCAAGGCTGGGCCGTTGGGGGCTGTTTGTCTGGGAAGGCTCTGCTTTCTTGTTCTTTTCCTATTAGCACATCCCTACTCGTAAGTGCTAATTACAATAATTATTTACTATATGCCCATACTAGTACAGTACTCTAATATATAGCTATATATGCATCCATGTCTATGTACATGTATACATATATATATATATATATATATATATATATATATATATATATATATATATATATATATATATATATATATATATATATATATATGTATGTATAATATATATATATATATATATATATATATATATATATGTATGTATAAAATATATATATATATATATATATATATATATTATACATACATATATATATATATATATATATATATATATATATATATATTTTATACATACATACATATATATATATATATATATATATATATATATATATATATATATATATATATATATATTTCATATATATTTATATATATATATATATATATTTCATATATATTTATATATTCATAAATATACACACCTATACAATATATATTCATATATACACACATGTGTATATAGCCTATCAATCCAAAAATATATTTACATAAAATAACAATTTATTAGCAATATTATTCATCAAATATTTTAAGTTATAAACAATGGTTCTACAATTAAATCTATTCCTAAAATCTTATTCATTTACTAAAATAACTTATTTATATACATAAAGACTATTATTCTCATACTTGAATATATTATTGTATACACAAGTTTACATATAGCCTAAAAAATCCCAAAATCTAAAATAGCAATTTAAGCAAATACTCATCATACTTTCAAAATAATTAACATATTTTATTATCAATAACACTTATATATAACAAATATTTAGGAAAAATATTTGTTAGTACACTAAAATAAAATACGAAAATATATACATATCCAATAAAGATACACCTACAAGGACGTCTGTGGATGCTCTACGTCACTGCAGAGGCTTGTGCTTGGTTTGGCTCCAATCTGGACTAGTTGGGTACAACTGGGTCTTCTATAAATCAATAATTCCTGATAATAAATAATTAAACTATTTATAATGGTCATGTCACAACTTGGCCTGGTTTTCCTAGTTAGGACACTCCTATGGCTCGACATTTCCCTACCACGGCTAAACACTAGGCAAAGCACGTCACTGCACTATCCGTGCCATAATTTCTAGTTGTCTGGTACTTCAAAACTCAACCATGGCTAAAATCATCTACCATAATAATTAATTAAATAATTATCTATAAAAATCTAAAAATCACTATTCACTACAAGAAATTTTGCTTATAGTGACAGAAGTCTGTGACGGAATAAATATTCAGTCACTAATAAAAGATTAATTGTGTCAGATTAAGAAAAATGTTAGTAATACTATTTTTGACAGAATAAATATTTAATGGTGACAGACTATGCAGTCACTAAACTTTATTTAATTATTAAATGAGAAGATAGACGTAAAAATTTTAAATATGTTTCATGAAAAATATTAGGGACTTTTAAATCAGTCGCTAATAAAAAATAGATTAATATTAAATAATAAATTTAATAAGAAAAAATAATCTAATAGTTTTAAATATTTATGGGACCGAGTTAGCGGGATTGAAAAATTGGACGCCACTTTTTTCTCACATGTGCCATCATTTTTTCCTTTACAGAATATTTGGTCATAAATGGTTTATGATTCTCTCCTCCTCTAAATATTTACTCCTCTAAAATTTTCTCTTCCTCTCATCCTTCTCTAGGTCATGAGGATTTCCTTCTCCTTGTAATTCTCTCATCTCTTACGTTATTTACTCATCTCCTCCCTCTCTAATATTTTTTTGTTTTGTTTTAAAGGTGCACATCTAGAGAGGTCAGCGGAGTTCAATTCTCTTCGACCACTCTAGGTTAGTGGAGTTCAACCCCTTTCCACCGCTTTTCGTCTAGGAAGAAAGTCACATCGGCTCCATAGAAAATTTCCACCGGCTCAAGTAAATTTTAAAACCCTAACCTTAATTTTCTTTCCCTATTTACGCTATTTTTATATTCTTTAATTGTTTGTTTCTATAATTTTCTAATTTTATTTACTTAGGAATGTGACTATTTCTTTTTAGTGACATGAGACGTTGGAATTGCGACAAAGAGCGTATGTCCAAACTATGGGACCGGCGATGCAAAATCGAGTACATAGTCAGGGACTTGGTGTGACACAAAATCGAATGTTTTATCATCTTTCATCATTAAAATTTAGAAGATCAATTTGTGTTGATGTACAATGTATTTTTTGTTAATAGCAGACTTAACTTTGTTTTGGAGTATATATTATTTTTGAGTTGTTTGTTTAATCTGATAAATATATTATTTTTGGCTTCAATTTTTTAGTAAGAGTCCACTTATACTATCTTGGATGAAGAAATTGTGATTTCAGCAGAATGTGGTGGAAAAAAATTAGCTTCTACTTATGGATCAAGTAGTAATGAATAATTTAATATTATTATTAATGACATATCAAACAATTAGGAATATTGTTCAAAAAATTTGTAATTTTATTAATGATCCAATATTAGTGACTAACCTATTAATTAGTGATAATTTTATTAATGACCAAACAATAATGGCTGATTTATTATTAGTAATACTTGTTAATGATCAAACATTAGTGACTGACATATTAGTTAGTAATAATTTTATTAATTACCAAACAATAGTGACTGACTTATTAGTTAGTAATAATTATTAATGACCCAACAATAGTGACTGACTAATTAGTTAGTAATAAATATTAAATACTTTTTTATATTGAAAGATAAATACTTATCTACGTGGCATGTTCAATTATAGTGATGGATTTAGAAATTCATCCGTCACTAGTAGTATTAGTGTCGCTCGTAGTAGTGACTGACTCTAACTCCGTTGCTCATGTGTTTAGTCCGTCACTAATATCATTTCTGACGAAATTCAGTCACTATTAATATATATTAGTGACTGATCTTCGTCGTAAGTATAAGCAAATTTTTTTGTAGTGATTCAAATCAATTAAATAATAAAAATAAAAATATTTTAAAAAATTCCGGGAAGGGAGGCTACAAGATGCATGAGGGTTTATCTACAAGCCAAAAGTCTTTTATGGTAATGAACAAGCCTAGTGTCTCAATCTCAAGCAAGTAAGTAAATGTTACAAGATGTTAGATCATCAGACATACAAAGTAAGGCATCCCAAATATTACATATTCAGATGATCATGAAGGTAGTCATACAAAATACGAAGACTAGCAAGAGTTTAAGTCATACATGATCAACCCTAGGATTTTTCAATCATGTAACAGCCCGTAGGCAGACAGTAAATAAAGTTGCAAACGAGTTAACACTTGCTCGAGAGCTAAACGCCTCAAAAGAATATTTTTACAAGGGAGTGGGTGAGCAAAATAAGAACCCAGTCGTTGCTAGGGTTGCGCCTAGTGGTCACCATCTGGCTGGAAGATAGGGAGATCCTCGGAAGCTACTTCAAAATCTGGCCATACAAAACCAGTTGGGTCAGACCCCAGAAAGAGCAAGTGCCGCAAGGGAGGCTTCACTTAAGAACTAAAACCATCATATTAGCATATGATACATAAAGGATAACGAAAGACATGAGTTAGAGAAAGCAGGATGATAAACGATAAGATGACTAACGGACTATTCCGGTAACCATGTTACAACCCGTAAACCAAACAAGGACCGGGATTGTTACCCTTCACCTGAACAGAACTTAGTCTCTAACCAATTATCGATAAAGTAAAGCATAAACAAGCATGTCCTGAGATAGCCATGTACTGGATCTAGGCAAGACTAGACAAGATAGGACTCCATCCATCATTTACGGCCAAGCAAAGAGTACGACTTGATACTTTAACTAACTAGGGTTATCACAAGCTTAGTTACTAACAAGATGCATCGAGATGTTCCAACAGCCACAAGCCCTGCAGTCTTAATCTAGGTTATCTGGTCACAAGTTGAGAGAGTTGGATTAGGTGACTTATAGGTGCAACACATGACAGTGTGCTGGAAATGTACCCTACTCGACGGCAGGCTACAAGTTCACTTAGAGCGCCCAGATAACGGGACTACCTGTAGCTGGAAAATCTCTTCATGGACTACTTGATCAATCTAATCATTATCCTAGTCAGGTTCATTACGAATCTCTGACAATAGGAATCAGGAATTTATATCCTAGACATGATGCAGGACAAGACATGTAGCTTATATAAGCACAAACATCCACGGTGTCAAGACAAGAGTTACTTAGCAAGTCAAAATAGCCGTCACAACAATATATCGAGATTATCATGTAGGTTTACTTTATCAAGTCATGAGTGCGTCACAACGGACCATTATCAAGAATTATCATGTCAAGTTACTTGTCAAGAGTGCACCACGACGGGTCACTATCAAGAATTATCATATTACATGATACTTGTTAAGAGTGCGCCTTAACAGGCCACTATCGTGTTCTATCCTTACATTATCATGATTGAGAGAAACTTGCATAAAATAACTAATAACATATTGTTGAAGCCAAGGAATAGATCTACGACTTTCATGTTTTGAGTTTTTCAAGATTTTAGCTACAAAATAGCCTAAACGGGCAAAAGCAGTCATTTGGAGTAACCTGCGTGCAAGTTGCGTAGGAAAAATTGTCTACGGTGCACGTTGTGCGCAAGCACAGCTCACATTGCGCGGCAGAAAACTGCGTGGGCGTGCGGCCACGCAAGTTGCGCATTACGCGCGGGCAAAGTCGTCCACGGCGTACGTTGCGAGCAAGCGCAAGCGCGGCGCCCGGGCGCACGGCAGAGAAGTGCGCGGGCGCGCGGCACGCAAGTTGCGCATTGTGCGCGGGCAAAATCGCCGACATTGCACATTGCGCGCAAGCACGGCACGTGGCAGCGAAGACTCTGCGCGCTGCACTGTTCATCATCCCGACAGCACCAAAAGGAGTGGGGAACCCATGAACTCAAAAATGGCATAACTTTCTCATACGAAGTTGAAATCAAGCGGTTTAAAAGCCAAAATTGGGTAGAATTGAATTCCCTACAACATGGAACTATTAGATTTCGAAAATAACCAAGTTTTAGAGATCAAAACCAAGAAAAACCAAAAAGTTACAAACTTAAATCTACAAGAATCCATCCATCAAATCCAAAAATGTCAAGTTCTAAAGAGACTTAGAATGAAGTAAGGAAGGGAATGGAACAACAAAACTTAAGATACATCATGAAAAAAGTTGCACTTGCCTAGGCTTGGTAGGTGGGAGGAGTAAATGAAGAAGATGAAGAAGTAAATGCAAATAATGGAGGAGAGAGAATAAGTTGACTTATATAGCAACACCTCTCATCTCAACCCAATATAAACCAAACCAAGCCAAGCCAAGTCATGTTGAACCAAGTTGAACCAATCAAGTCAAGATTTAAACCAAGGCTAAGCTAAGCAAGATAAGCAAAAATACGGGCCACCTGACAATTGTCAGAAATCCGTATACGTATCCTGAAAATACGTATAACGGAAAACAGGAGTGAAAACTCTACCCACCTTAAAATAATTCCATCCTCAAAATTTAATCAAGAGGCTAGAGGTGTCAGGGCGAGCTATACTAATACTGGCAATCTACGACTAGCAGTCAACCAAGCAATTATTCGTGCAAACAATAAAGTAAAAGCAGAAGGCATAAGGAAGACATTATACCTTATGAGTCAAACAGGTGTGGATATTGCGATCGGATATCATCCTCACGTTCCCATGTTGACTCACCTAAAGAGTGATGGCCCCAAGCAACACAGACTAAACTAATAGTCTTATTCTTGAGTACCTTCTCTCTTCGGTCCAATATGGATACGGGCCTTTCCTCATACGAAAGGTTGGTACCAACAACCAATTCCGAATGATCAAGGATATGGCTCAGATTCAGGATATACCATCGTAATTGAGATACATGGAAAACGTCTTGTACCTCACGTAACGACGGCGGAAGAGCGAGACGATAGGACACATCACCTACTCGTTCGAGAATGTCAAACGGCCCTATGTACCTAGGACTAAGCTTTTCCCGTACGCTGAATCGAATGACGCCACGGGTAAGCGAGATCCTAAATAATATATGGTCGCCGATGGAAAACTCAAGAGGACGCCGATAAGAATCGGCCCAATGGCGTTGACGATCTTGTGCAACTCAAAGATGATCTCAGACTTGTCTGACCACCTCGATGGGTCTGTGTAATCATCTTTGGACCAAGCATCTGCCTCTTGCCGACATCATCCTAAGCTAAAGGTGATCTGCACTTCCTGCCATACAGTGCTTCAAAGGGTGCCATCTGGATACTAGCCTGGAAACTGTTGTTATAGGAGAACTCCACGAGATGCAGGTGATCTTCCCACGAACCATCGAAGTCGAGTGTATATGACTGCAACATATCCTCAAGAGTCTGGACCGTGCGCTCTGACTGACCATCTGTCTGCGAATGATAAGCTGAACTGAACTTGAGTCGAGTCCCCAAGCTCTCTTGAAGACTCCGCCAAAAGTGCGATGTGAATCTTGAATCTCTATCGGATAGAATACTGACTGGTACTCCATGCAACCTGACTATCTGCCTGAGTTACATCTCTGCTAGCTGATCCGTCGACTGACCAACTCTGAAGGGGAGAAAATGAGCTACCTTCGTGAGGCGATCAACTATAACCTATATAGCATCTCTTCCAGCTGGAGATTTAGGTAACCCAGTTACAAAATCCATAGTAATGTGCTCCCATTTCCATTCTAGGATCGGTAAAGGTTGAAGATGTCCAGCTGGCCTCTGATATTCAGCTTTAACTTGTTGGCAAACTAAACAACGAGAGACAAACCGGACTATCTCCCTCTTCATGCCATTCCACCAGAAATGCTGACGGATGTCTCGGTACATCTTCGTACTACCGGGATGAATTGAATACTGAGAACTGTGAGCCTCTGCCATGATCTCTTGTCTGATATCACCATTGGGTACACAAAGACGCCTTCTATGTCGAAGTGTATCATCCTCATGAATACATAACTCTGGTCTCCGTCCTGCTACACATTCTGCCCTAAGCCGCTGAAGTTTAGAATCTGCTAACTGAGCTAACTTAATCCTCTCAACTATACTGGACTGAACTTGCATACTGGCCATCAATGCCACATTAGAGGGAAGAACAACCTCAATACCCAACTTCTGAAGATCTGCTAACAACTCTGGTTGTGCTATTAGGAAATAGACTCCGTCTCTTCTGCTCAATGCATCTGCCACAACGTTGGCCTTCCCAGGATGATACTACAGGTTGATGTCATAATCTACAAGTAGCTATAGCCATCTTCCCTGACGTATGTTAAGATCCTTCTGGGTAAACACATACTTAAGACTCTTGTGGTCGGTAAAAATCTTCACCCGATCCCCATATAAATAATGCCTCCATAACTTGAGTGCGAAAACCACCGCTGCTAATTCCAAGTCATGGGTTGGGTAATTCCTCTTATGATCACGAAGCTGACATAACGCATAAGCTACTACCATACCATGCTGCATCAAGACGTATACCAATCCTCTGTCAGAAGCATCACAATAAATTAAAAATCCTCAAATCCTATCTGGAAGTGTGAGAATAGGAGCTGTCATCAATCTCCGCTTCAACTTCTCAAATAAACTCTGACACTCTGTTGTCCAAGCAAGTTGCACATCCTTACGGGTCAACTACGTCAGTGGTGCTGAAATCCGAGCAAAGTCTGATACAAACGGTCGATAATAGCCAGCCAATCCTAGGAAACTCCAAACTTCTGCGACGGTGCTAGGTGCTGGCCACGGCTCTATGGCCAATATCTTCTGGGGGTCAACTTCCACTCCACCTCTCGTGATAATGTGACCTAAGTACAAAATACGATCAAGCCAAAATTTGTACTTACTGAACTTCGCATACAACTGGTGCTCTCTGAGAATCTGAAGAACTACACGAAGATGCTGCTCATGCTCTGCCTTCTTCTTGCTATAGACCTAGATATTGTCTATAAATACTATCACAAACTGATCTAAATAAGGCATGAAGATACGATTCAGAAGATCCATGAATACCGCTGGTGCATTGGTCGCTCCAAATAGCATAACAAGGAACTCCTAATATCCATATCTAGATCTAAATTCTGTCTTCGGAATGTCTTGCTCTCTGACTCTGATCTGATGGTACCCTGACCGTAAGTCAATCTTCAAGAATACTGCTGCCCCACTGAGCTGATCAAATAAATTATCTATCCTTGGTAGGGGATATCTGTTCTTTATTATTACAGAATTCAAGGTACGATAATCAACACATAATCTTGACGTACCATCCTTCTTCTTCACAAGAAGCATCGGGGCTCCCCAAGGCGATCCACTAGCATGAATGAATCCCTTGGTTCTGAGTTCTTCAATCATCTTGTACAAGATCTCTAATTCTGAAGGTGCCATCCGGTAGACTCTCTCTGACACTGGTGCCGTCCCTGGAATTAAGTCGATAGTGAACTCTATCTCTCTCTCCAGTGGCATACCTGGAAGCTCTTCGGGAAACACATCAGGAACTCTTCTACTACTCTGGGAAATTGAACTGCTTCTACTACTGCCATCCGTAATACTGGTGGAGAAGGTTCTACTTCGCTTCTGGAAAATAAAAACTCTTCTTTGCCGAGATTACCAAAAATAATCTTGCCAACATGGCAATCTATTCTTGCGTATTGATCCTTCAACCAATCCATTCCTAGGATCACATCATAGTCGGCCATCGAAAATTCTATCAATCTAGCAGAAAACTCTTTACCGCTAACTACGATTCGACACGAGGAATAAACTATATCTACCCCTACAAGACCGTTACCAGTAAGTATATTAAGCCTTACTGATAATGACTCGGGCTCCAGTCATATCCGTGTTACGAATCGTGCAGACATAAATGAATACGATGCACCCGAATCAAATAATACTGATGCTGAAAAAGAGTTGACGAGAATGGTACCTGCCAATACCTCACCTAAAGCTAACTCTTCTGCTACAGTCAGAGCCATAGCCTGACCTTGTCCTCTTGGTGCTGGTCCCCTCTGCTAGTGACCTCTCTGCCTGTTCTGAATCTGAACCTGGGCATACTGCTGAGCCTGAGGCGACAATGGCCTCGGAGGCTGATACTGCTGGCTGTACTGGTGCTGGACCCCTAACCGATGGACTGGTTAGGTTTGACGACGACGAACTGGCTCTATTCGGACAGGACCCTATCTTGTGATCCGGTGCCCCACAAGCCAAGCACAATCCATGTGCTCTACGACACTCTGATACTACGCGCCCTGGCCTTCCACAATGAGTACAGCCTATTGTGGAAGACTGCTTCTGCTTCTGTTGCTGAGGATACGCCGACGTCGAGTACTGAACTGACAAAACTGTGGTCGCCCTCCTAGAAGCTCCAATAGTCAAGGCCCTAGCTACCGGGGCGGGTGCTGAAGACTGGAATATCTGCCCATGAGACCTCTTCCGTCCTCCGCTTCTATCCACAACCCTCTGCAAAATAAACTCATGCCTCTTCGCTGCTCGCAGGACGGCATCAAATGTCTGGTACTCAAACTGTTCCATCGATATGATAATCTCTAGGTGGAGCTCCTGCTGGAATTGCTGGGCTCGATCCAATTCGGTTGCCACCAAGGTAGGAGCAAATCGACTGAGTCTAAAAAAATCGGCCACATATCTATTAACCGTCCTACCCATCTGCTTGAGATTAGTGAATCTCGTCTGCAGATCATATCGAGCTACTGCGTCGAAGTTCTTGGTCTGGAACTTGTTGCTGAATATCACCCATGAGACAGGCGTCGGTAATCTAACTGCTAGCATCGCCCACCAGCTGTGGGCTAAGTCTAATAACTGCAGGCGCACAACGACCACCTTCTCATTCTCAGGAATCCTAGCTTCTTCCAGGATAACCTTTGTGTTCTGAAGCCATGCATCAGCAGCAATAGCATCTTCAGTGCCGTCAAAGAAGGGAGGGTTCAGACGCTTGAAGTTGTTGGCCGTATTGTTCCCTTGGTAACCAACTCTGCCTATGGCATCTTGTACTGTCTGGTACAGGGCATCGCCCCGACGATCTTGATATACAAGCAATTCCCTGATGAGACCCACCAGGGTTCCATTATCAGGCTCTACAGGCTGGACGGGTTGAACTGGGGCTCTGGATCCCCGGAATGCAGACTCGGGAGGCCGCTCCAGAGTGCTGGGCTTGGTCTCCAGGTAGCTGTTGGTCCACTGGAGGTGCTCCGTCTTGCTGATCGGTTGGACTAGGAACAATGCCGCTGAAGAAACGACATGAAGAACAATAACGAAGGACCATGATAGATCGAGGATATAAACATGTGTTCAGGTCAAGATTTCGGAAAGATTAGAAGACACGAGTAGAGATCAAGGGCGAGTGCTGATTGAGACATCTATTAAGTGAAACCCTTGCACATCTTGATTTACAAGACCTGTATGGGCCACCATTTAAACCGTGTCACGTCCCAGAACCAGAATACTGGAGAGCGGAGGACAGACACAGCCAGCTACGTACATTGAAGTATAATCTACCTCGATATATGGTCACGGCTGTCTAGATGCATGAGGGTTTATCTACAAGCCAACAGTCTCTTATGGTCATGAACAAGCCTAGTGTCTCAATCTCAAGCAAGTAAGTAATTGTTACAAGATGTTAGATCATCACACATACAAAGTAAGGCGTCCCAAATATTACATATTCAGATGATCATGAAGCTAGTCATATAAAATACGAAGACTGGCAAGAGTTTAAGTCATACATGATCAACCCTAGAATTTGTCAATCATGTTACAGCCCGTAGGCAGATAGTAAGTAAAGTTGCAAACGAGCTAACACTTGCTCGACGGTTAAACGCCTTAAAAGAATATTTTTACAAGGGAGTAGAAGAGCAAAATAAGAACCCACCCGTTGCCAGGATTGTGCCTAGTGGTCACCATCTGGCTGGAAGATAGGAAGATCCTTGGGAGCTACTCCAAAATCTGGCCATACAAAACTAGCTGGGTCAGACCCCAGAAAGAGCAAGTGCCACAAGGGAGGCTTCACTTAAGAACTAAAACCAGCATATTAACACATGATACATAAAGAATAACGAAAGACATGAGTTAGAGAAAGGAGGGTGATAAACGATAAGATGACTAACAGACTATTCCGGTAACCAAGTTACAACCCATAAACCAAACAAGGACCGGGGTTGTAACCCTTCACCTGAACAGAACTTAGTCTCTAACCAATTATCGATAAAGTAAAGCATAAACAAGCATGTCTTGAGATAGCCATGTACTGGATCTAGGCAAGACTAGACAAGATAGGACTCCATCCATCATTCACGGCCAAGCAAAGAGTACGGCTTGATACTTTAACTAACTAGGGTTATCACAAGCTTAGTTGCTAACAAGATGTATCGAGATGTTCCAACAGCCACAAGCCCTGCAGTCTTAATCCAGGTTATCCGGTCACAAGTTGAAAGAGTTGGATTAGGTGACTTAGAGGTGCAACACATGACAGTGTGCAGAAAATGTTCCCTACTCGACGGCAGGCTACAAGTCCACTTCGAGCGCCCAGATAACGGGACTGCCTATTGCTGGGAAATCTCTTCATGGACTACTTGATCAATCTAGTCATTATCCTAGTCAGGTTCAGTACGAATCCCTGAACATGGGAATCAAGATTTCGTATCCTAGACATGATGCAGGACGAGACATGTAGCATATATA
Organism: Iris pallida; assembly: GCA_029216955.1. Taxonomy (NCBI): domain Eukaryota; kingdom Viridiplantae; phylum Streptophyta; class Magnoliopsida; order Asparagales; family Iridaceae; genus Iris; species Iris pallida. The sequence continues at coordinate 8,552,106 of JANAVB010025196.1, read as the reverse complement.
AGCACAAACACCCACGGTGTCAAGACAAGAGTTACTTAGCAAGTCAAGGTAGCTGTCACAACAACATATCGAGATTATCATGTAGGTTTACTTTATCAAGTCAAGAGTGCGTCACAATGGACCGTCATCAAGAATTATCATGTCAAGTTACTTGTCAAGAGTGCACCACGACGGATCACTATCAAGAATTATCATGTTACTTGATACTTATTAAGAGTGCACCTTAACAGGTCACTATCGTGTTCTATCCTTATATTATCATGATTGAGAGAAACTTGCATAAAATAACTAACAACGTATGGTTGAAGCCTAGGAAAAGATCTACGACTTTCATGTTTTGAGTTTTTCAAGATTTTAGCTACAAAATAGACCAAACGGGCAAAACAGTCATTTGGAGTGACCTGCGCGCAAGTTGCGCGGACAAAATCGCCTACGACGCACGTTGCGCGCAAGCACGACACACATTACGCGGCAGAAAACCGTACGGATATACGGTCACTGCTGTCTAGATGCATGAGGGTTTATCTACAAGCCAACAGTCTCTTATGATCATGAACAAGCCTAGTGTCTCAATCTCAAGCATGTAAGTAAACGTTACAAGATGTTAGATTATCACACATACAAAGTAAGGCATCCCAAACATTACATATTCAGATGATCATGAAGCTAGTCATACAAAATACGAAGACTAGTAAGAGTTTAAGTCATACATGATCAACCCTAGGATTTGTCAATCATGTTATAGCCCGTAGGCAGACAGTAAGTAAAGTTACAAACGAGCTAACACTTGCTCGACGGCTAAACGCCTCAAAAGAATATTTTCACAAGGGAGTGGGAGAGCAAAATAAGAACCCACTCGTTGTCAGGGTTGCGCCTAGGGGTCACCATCTGGCTGGAAGACATGAAGATCCTCGGGAGCTACTCCAAAATCTGGCCATACAAAACCAGCTGGGTCAGACCCCAGAAAGATCAAGTGCCACAAGGGAGGCTTCACTTAAGAACTAAAACCAGCATATTAGCATATGATACATAAAGGATAACGAAAGACATGAGTTAGAGAAAGCAGGGTGATAAACGATAAGATGACTAACGGACTATTCCGGTAACCAAGTTACAACCCGTAAACCAAACAAGGACCGGGGTTGTAACCCTTCACCTGAACAGAACTTAGTCTCTAACCAATTATCAATAAAGTAAAGCATAAACAAGCATGTCCTGAGATTGCCATGTACTGGATCTAGGCAAGTGTCACCCTCATTTCCCGTATTTTGTATTTATACTTGTAATTAAATTTTGGCATGTATTTTTATTTTTCTCGACTTGTGGAACTTTGGATTTTCTCGTATTTTGGGTTTCGGCTCGGCCCGGTTTTAGTTGGTTTGGTTTGGTTTGGTTTGATTTTAAGCCCAAAGGAGCACCTTAGCTATACTCCACCCTCATTCCACCACAACCCACCCTCATTAAAATCCCAACCTAACTTTCTCTCTCCTCCATAATTTCCATTTATTTCTCCATCTTCTTCTTCCTCCTTTCTCCACAAACACCATAGGCAAGTGCACCTTGCCACCAAATAAGCACCCCTATTTTATTTGTCCATTAGCTAGATTAGGCCATGGTGAACAACATTAGAACTTGGCATTTTGTGATTTGGAGCTTCCATTTTTCTAGATCTAAGTTTTAACCATTTTTGGAATTTTTTGGTTTTAATCTATTAAACTTAGATTTTGCTTGTTTTGAGGCTTCCATGTGAAAGAGAATTCAATTTTACACAAGTTAGAGCTTTGAAAATCTAAATTTCGTTTTGATTTGATCAAGTTATGAAGATTTGATGTTCTTGAGATTCTTTTCAGCCTGTTGGAGAAGATGACCCTCGGCCAGCGCTCTCTAGCGCAAGGCTATGCACAGTTCAACTGTGCACAGTTCATCTGTGCTCAGTTCATCTGTGTGCAGTTCATTTCCTGTACAGTTCATCTGTGCACAGTTCAACTGTGCACAGTTCAACTGTGCGCAGTTCAACTGTGCACTGTGCGCAGTTCAACTGTACACAGTTCAACTGTGCGCAGTTCAACTGTACACAGTTCAACTGTGCGCAGTTTATTTTTTGCATAGTTCATCTGTGCACAGTTCATCTGTACGCAGTTCATTTCCTGCACAGTTCATCTATGTGCAGTTCATATGTGCGCAGTTCATTTCCTGCGCAGTTCATTTCCTGCACAGTTGAACTGTGCACAGTTCATCTGTGCGCAGTTTATCTGTGCACAGTTCATCTATGTGCAGTTCATTTCCTGCACAGTTCATCTATGCGCAGTTCATCTGTGCGCAGTTCATCTGTGAGCAGTTCATTTCCTGCACAGTTCATCTGTGCGCAGTTCATCTGTGCGCAGTTCATTTCCTGCACAGTTTATTTCCTGCACAGTTCATCTGTGCGCAGTTCATTTCCTGCGCAGTTCAACTCATGATGGTTTGGTTTTATTCCTTGGACTTGGCTTCTCTTTTGTGGATTGAAGTCTTGAGATCTTGTTCCAACAACACGACTGTCTCGATCTAACACGACCTGGCATGGTTTTTTTTGGTGTTTTGCTTACAACTAGTACGGTTTTTCGTGATTTCTGTGAAGTACGATTCTAGTACTTTCTGATCTTCTTGATAGTGACCCGATGGGGTGCGCCCTTAACTTTTAACCTGTAATTCATGATTAATCTTGATACTGGATAACTTGATAATGGCCCGTGGCGACGCACTCCTGACTTGTAACTTGTAAACCTGTAACTTGTAACTTGACTTGACTTGACGCTGTTGCGATGGCTAACTTGACTCGTATAATCAACTCTGTCGTCGTGGGTGCTCCTTCTTGCTGCCTTGTGCAATCCACTTGTCTTATCTCGTATCATGTCTAGGACGTGACTCCCTGGTTACCCCGGTCAGGAATTCACACTGAATATGGATTAGGCTAATGACTAGATCAAATTATAGTTCATAGAGAATTTCCAGTCACAGGCAATCTCGTTATCTGGGCGCATTTAAACGGACTTGTAGCCTGCCGACGAGTAGGGCACATTTCCAGCACACTGTTATGTGTTGCACCCTCTAAGTCACCTAAGGGTATATCGTCTCCTGGGCGATGTACCCAACCATACTCTCAACCCGCGGAAGGATAACTAGATAGTCTGCAGGGCTTGGGACTGGGAATTTCTCATTTGCATCTTGTTAGTAATTAGGCTTGTGATAACTCTTGTTAGTTAAGTAGTAAGCCATAGTATTTGCTTGGCCGCTTGTGAATGGATGGTGTCCAGCATTGTCTAAGTCTCGTCTAGTCCCAGTACCTGGTCCTCCTGAACATGATTATTTTACTTATCTTTAACAATAAATGGGTAGAGACAAGGTGCTATTCAGGTGAAGGGTTACAACCCCGGTCCTTGTTTGGTTTACGGGTTGTAACCTGGCTTCCGGAATGGTTCCATGTCCCTAGTCGTTTATTGTCTTGTTGTACTCTTATTTACTAGTACTTTCATCTATTTTCTTATGTTCTGATATGCTGGCTTTTGTTCTTATTTCGTGGCATCCTTTGTGGCACTTGCTCTTTCTGGGGTTTGACCCAGCTGGTTTTGTGTGGCCAGATTTCGGAGCAGCACCCGAGGGTCTACCGAACCTCCAGCCCGATGGTGGCGACTAGAAGGAACCCGGGCTACGAGTGGGTTTTCTATTTTGTTTCGCTCATTCTACTGTAAATTTATTCTTTTGAGGCATTTAGCCGACGAGCACATGTTAGCTCGATTCATATTTACTTACTGTCTGTCTACAGGCTGTAAACATGATTAACAAATCCTAGGGTTGATCATGTATGACTAAACTCTTGCTAGTCCTCGCATTTTGTACGACTAGCTTCATGATCAACTGAATATGTAATATTTGGGATGCCTTTTATTGTATATTTGGTGGTCAAACATCTTGTAACTATATTACTTGCTTGAGATTGAGACAATAGGCTTGACCTTAAGAGACCATTGGCTTATAGTAAACCCTCATATCTAGACAGCCGTGACCGTATAGCGAGGTAGATTCCATTTCAATATACGTAGCTGGCTATGTTCGCCTCCGCTCTCCAGTATTCTGGTTCTGGGGTGTCACATGGTTTAAGTGGTAGCCCATGCAGGTCTTGTAAATCAAGATATGTGAGGGTTTACCAAATATATGTCTCAATCAATACTCGTCCTTGATCTCTGTTCATATCCTCTGAATCTCTGGATTCTTACCCTGATCATGTGCTTGTATCGTTGATCTGTCCTGGTCCTTCCTTATTGTTTCCCTGTGTCGTCTTCTTCAGCGGTACTGTACCTGACCCCACCGATCAGCAAGGTGGAGCACTTCCCGTGGACCAGCCGCAACTTGGAGATCAAGCCCAGCATTCCGGAGTAGCCTCTAAAGTTGTACCTACTGGAGAAGAGCCCCCAGTTCAGCCCGTTCGACCTGCCGAGCCTGACGATGGCACCTTGGTAGGTCTCATCAGGACCTTGATAGATTCCCAGGATCGTAGAGGAGACGCCTTGCACCAGGTAGTGGCGGATGCTTTGACCAGAGGCGGTCATCCAGGGAACAGCGCGGCCAACAGCTTCAAGCGCTTGAACCCTCCATTCTTCGACGGCAGCGAAGATGCGATTGTCGTGGACGCTTGGCTTCAGGATACCGAGGTGGTTCTTGAAGCAGCTAGGACACCTGAGAATGAGAAGATGGCGGTGGTACGCCTACAGTTGCTGGACTTGGCTCGCAGTTGGTGGGCAGCACAAGCCATAGGATTAGTGGCACCCATTGCTTGGGCAGTGTTTAGAAAAATATTCCAGACGAAGTATTTTGATGCTGTAGCTCGGTACGACCGATAGACGAGGTTTACCAACTTAAAGCAAGGAGGCAGAACGGTCGACAGTTATGCATCTGAGTTTTCTAGACTCGGTAGGTTTGCCCCCACCTTGGTGGCAACCGAGTTTGATAGGGCCCAGCGGTTCCAGCAGGGACTGCATTTGGAGATCTTGTTAGCAGTCGAGCTGTTCGAGCACCAGACGTTCGATGCGGTATTAAAAGCAGCTAGGAGGTATGAGTACACCTCTTGCTAGTCCTCGCATTTTGTACGACTAGCTTCATGATCAACTGAATATGTAACATTTGGGACGCCTTTTATTGTATATTTGGTGGTCAAACATCTTGTAACTATATTACTTGCTTGAGATTGAGACAATAGGCTTGACCTTAAGAGACCATTGGCTTGTAGTAAACCCTCATATCTAGACAGTCGTGACCGTATAGCGAGGTGGATTCCATTTCAATATACGTAGATGGCTATGTTCGCCTCCGCTCTCCAGTATTCTGGTTCTGGGGCATCACAGCAAGACTAGACAAGATAGGACTCCATCCATCATTCACGGCCAAGCAAAGAGTACGGCTTGATACTTTAACTAACTAGGATTATCACAAGCTTAGTAACTAACAAGATGCATCGAGATGCTCCAACAGCCACAAGTCCTGCAGTCTTAATCCAGGTTATCCGGTCACAAGTTGAGAGAGTTGGATTAGGTGACTTAGAGGTGCAACACGTGACAGTGTGCTGGAAATGTGCCCTACTCGACGGCAGGCTACAAGTCCACTTTGAGCGTCCAGATAACGGGACTGCCTATAGCTGGAAAATCTCTTCATGGACTACTTGATCAATCTAGTCATTATCCTAGTCAGGTTCAGTATGAATCCCTGACCGTGGAAATCAGGAATTCGTATCCTAGACATGATGCAGGACGAGACATATAGCTTATATAAGCACAAACATCCACGGTGTCAAGACAAGAGTTACTTAGCAAGTCAAGATAGCCGTCACAACAACATATCGAGATTATCATATAGGTTTACTTTATCAAGTCAAGAGTGCGTCACAACAGACCATCATCAAGAATTATTATGTCAAGTTACTTGTCAAGAGTGCACCACGACGGATCACTATCAAGAATTATCATGTTACTTGATACTTGTTAAGAGTGCGCCTTAATAGGCCACTATCGTGTTCTATCCTTACATTATCATCATTGAGAGAAATATGCATAAAATATCTAATAACATATGGTTGAAGCCAAGGAAAAGATCTACGACTTTCATGTTTTGAGATTTTTAAGATTTTAGCTACAAAATAGCCCAAATGGGCAAAAACAGTCATTTGGAGTGACCTGCGCAAAAGTTGTACGGACAAATCGCCCATGACGTACGTTGCGCGCAAGCACGGCACATATTATACGGCAGAAAATCGTGCGGCCGCGCAAGTTGCGCATTGCATGCGGGCAAAATCCCCCACGGCGCACGTTGCGTACAAGCGCGGCGCATGGGCGCGCGGGCGCACGGCAGAGAAGTGCGCGGGCGCGCGCGCAAGTTGCGCATTACGCGCGGGCAAAATTGCCCATTGCACGCAAGCACGACGCACATTGTGCGGCAGAGAAGTGCGCGGGTGTGCGACCCGCAAGTTGGCATTGCACGCGGGCAAAATCGCCCACGGCGCACGTTGTGCGCAAGCGCGGCGCACGGGCGCGCAGCAGAAAAGTGCGCGGGCGTGCGGCGCGTAAGTTACGCATTGTGCGCGGGCAAAATCGCCCACGGCACACGTTGCGCGCAAGCGCGGCACGCGGGCGCACGGCAGCGAAGACACCGTGCGCGACACTGTTCATCGTCCCGACAGCAGCAAAAGGTGTGGGAAACCCATGAACTCAAAATGGCATAACTTTCTCATATGAAGTCGAAATCAAGTAGTTCAAAACCAAAATTGGGTAGAATTGAATTCCATACAACATGGAACTATTAGATTTTGAAAATAACCAAGTTTTAGATATCAAAACCAAGAAAAACCAAAAAGTTACAAACTTGGATCTACAAGAATCCATCCATCAAATCCAAAAATGTCAAGTTCTAAAGAGGCTTAGAATGAAGTAAGAAGAAATTTGAACAATAAAACTTGAGATCCATCATGAAGCAAGTTGCACTTGCCTAGGCTTGGTAGGTGGGAGGAGTAAATGAAGAAGATAAAAAAGTAAATACAAATAATGGAGGAGAGAGAAGAAGTTGACTTATATAGCAACCCCTCTCATCTCAACCCAATATAAACCAAACCAAGCCAAGCCAAGTCATGTTGAACCAAGTTGAATCAATCAAGTCAAGATTTAAACCAAGACTAAGCTAAGCAAGATAAGTAAAAATACGGGCCACCTGACAATTGTCAGAAATTCGTATACGTACCTGAAAATACGAATAACGGGAAACAGTAGTGACTCCCGAGCCGCATGGCTCTTGGTAGCCTTGCCGCATGACCCTGTCCCCCCTTAGCCGCATGCTGCATGGCCGTTAGGCCCTTGCCGTATGGCGATCCTTGGCCGCATAGGCCATGGCCCTTGGCTCCCGGGCCGCATGGCTCTTTTCCACAGCCTTTGCACCCTTTTACTATTCTGGTTGTTACCTTTATGCTTATGTCTCATGATCCTCTGTGTAACTTGGGTCCTTGATAGAAATGCTTATACCACATTAATTCTGCACATGTTCCATGAACACGATAGTGACCCGTCGTGGTGCACTCTTGACAAGTAACATGACATGATAGTGGCCCGTCGTGGCGCACTCTTGATAAGTAAACCTAGCATGATATACCTCGATATGATGTTGCGACGGCTAGCATGGCATGACCAGAATGAATGGCCTGGACACCGTAGGCGATTGTGTTTATACAAATGAACCAGTATTGTCTTGCATCATATCTAGGGCAGGGAACCCTGAGTACCACGGTCAGGGGTACCTACTGAAACTGGCTAAGGCTAATAACTAGAATAATCCAGTAGTCATGAAAAGATTTCCCAGCTACAAGCAATTCTATTATCTAGGCATCCCATCATGGGATTTGTAGCCTGCCGTCGAGTAGGACACATTTCCAGCACACTGTCATGTATTACACCCGTCAAGCTACTTAAGGGTACATATGTTTCTTGGACAATGTACCCACATGAACTCAACCCCTAATTGCGTCTGGATAACCTGGATAGTCTGTATGGCTTGTGGCTGTTGGAACATCTCATTGCATCTTGCTAGTAATTAGGTCTGTGATAACCCTAGTTAGTTAAAGTATCAAGACGTACTTATTGCTTGGCCGTGAATGTTGGATGGAGTCTAACCAGTCTAAGTCTTGTCTGGTTCCAATACCTGGTTACTTCGGTAACATGATTGCTTATGCTTACCTTATCGATAACTGATCGAAATAATTTCTCATCTTCTTGATATTTATTGCCCTATTTAGATTTTATGTCTTATTTATCTTCTTATTTTATGTTCTGATATGCTGGTTTTAGTTCTTAAGTGAAGCCTCCTTTGTGGCACTTGCTCTTCTGGGATCTGACCCAACTGGTTTTGTATGCCCAGATACCGGAGCAGCTCCAGAGGATCTCCCTACCTTCCAGCCAGATGGTGACCACCAGGCGTAACCCTGGCAACGAGTGGGTTTTATTTTTGGCTCTCTCACTCTATTGTAAAAGTATTCTTTTGGGGTGTTTAGCCGACGAGCACGTGTTAGCTCGATTGCACTTTACTTACTGTCTGCCTACGGGCTGTAACATGATTGGCAAATCCTAGAGTTGATCATGTATGACTGGAACTCTTGCTAGTCTTCACATTTTGTACGACTAGCTTCATGATCATCCAAATATGTAATGTATGGGATGCCTTACTATTGTATATTTGGTGCTCTGATATCTTATAACTGCTATTACTTGCTTGAGATTGAGACAATAGGCTTGTTCATGACCATAAGAGACTGATGGCTTGTAGTTAAAACCTCATGTATCTAGAAAGCCGTGACCGTATAGCGAGGTGGGCCCGCTCTCCAGTATTCTGGTTCTGGGGTGTGACACTCACTGGGCATACTTGTGCTACGTTCGCCATCAACTTTTACTGCCCCAAAATAGAGGTCCCACCACTAAGGCAGTCCGTGTTTCAGCGACTGCAACCTACTGCACCTGTCCGACATCGTGTCGAAAACAAGATGGCAATTGAAGGCTTTTTCGTTGACATATAAAGTATACAACAGCCCAGTCTAAATTCTGTGGATAGGCGCATCACTACGATGTCTCAGCATAGGCGCATCACTCTGATGTCTCAATCTAGGCATATCACTCTGGCATCTCAGTTCAGGCGTATCACCCATCCTCATCAGAGCGAATCACTTCTCCATCAAACGCACGAGTGCTTCGACTAATGAAGTATTTATTGAGCAGAATGTGGGTTAGCATTCAATCCAAACCCGGTGGCTCTTCCAATATAATAAAAGTCAGGCTACGACGATCCCGATCTTTGGATGCAATATGCACCCAACGCCATCTCGTAGAAGAACACTGTCCACAAGGAGTTTGAACATAAGCTGTTGTGTCCATAGCTCTCCCGGCACGTCTCAGTCTTCTGAAAGAGTTTGTCGTCAAAATTAAAGCTTCTTTGAATAAGGAGATCCACAATCCGCAGTGAAATATCTTGCCAAGGAGGAGGATTGGTTGAGTTCATCTCAAATGAGAAGTTTGGATGAAAAGAATGAGCAAACTCTCTACACTGCTATTTATAGGCCAGGGCAAACCAAATCCATGTGCCAAGTGGCAATTTCTCCAAAGTCAATACAATGAACATGCATTAATGACGATGAATCTGCCACCTCAAACTCAGCTAAGTCAAATAGTTATCAATTCGCCTCGAAAGACTTAACAAAGCTGACCAAAAGAGATGTACGACGCGACTGATGCGCCTGTCGGCTCTGCATGTCTGATGAGCCCACTTAAAGCTCTCCGCCCATCAAAGAATTTAATACTAAAGTGACTGAAATGATAGTAGCACGCGTCTCGAAGTCGACGTAGTCAGCTTTTGCAGAAGACGAAGAGACGCAATCAACACTCTTTTGACGGTTATGGCTGTGTTCTGCCACGTGGCCGACTGATCGCTTACATGCGCCCCCGTAGCCATGCGCTCAAACTCTGCATGCACCTCAAAAGCCATGCGTCCACACATGCTCTTGTTAGAAGCCAGGTCTCCTTATGCGCTAGATCCTAGGCGCATCTACTCAAATCAACCAGCAAAGATCTTTGAGCAATAGGCATGCGCCAGGTGTCTTTGACTCAGTTCTGCCTACAAATGGGTGCCAAACACCAAGGATTTCAGCAACAACCAAATCTCAACAACTGCCACATGTTAGCTCCTCCGAAGCCCAACAGTGCAGTTCAAACAGATTCAGTTCTTGCTCCCCGGTGCATCATCCATGCGTCCAACAAAGTCAGGCACGTGGCGTCCCTACGTGCAAAACCTCCATGCGCGCATCGCATATGTGCATATAAAAAGATTATTATGATGCCTATAAATAGAAGGATCATTTCTTCATCCAACTTCTCTTCAGCTCTCCAACTTTTTCAACTACTTCAGCATCCAGTGCACTTGCAAGAGTTCCAATTCTCTTCAAGTCCCTGCCCGTTCCAAAGCAACTCAGACATTCAGAGAGTTCAACATCGTCGTCAGATCGTCAACAGAGTCAAAGAATTGCCACTCACTCCATCGACACGGTTTTCCTATAAAACAAAATTGTACTCCTAGGATCCCAACGAGATCCTACATTGTATTCTGTTCTATTTATGATTAAATATAAAAGTTCATTCCATAACTTTTTAATGGTAAACAAATACAACTGCATACCTTCAACTATTTCAATTTTTTAACTTGGTATACACAACTTTGATAGTATCAACTTGATACCCTAAATTTTAAAAAAGATAAAATTATCCTTCTTCTCTCCCCTCCACCCCTCATCAGCTGTCACCACCCCATCCACACCTCCATTTCGTGGCTGCACTACTCCCACACACCCTCCTGTGTCACGGCTGCACCACCCTTGGCCTCTTCCTCCCCCCCACCATGCCCCTAACCCTCCCTCTCCGTCGCCCCATCCGTGCAGGTCACCGCGCCCCTAACCCTACCCCGTCTCTTTGCAGGCCATCGTCATCCGATATCACCACTCCCACCATACCCCCTGCAGTTGGACCACCCCTGCATCCCCGTTATGTCACTACTCCCCATCTCTCTCCACCTATGGCTACGGCCGCATGTGGTGGGGAAAGAGGGGTGGGGTTAGTGGCACGGGGAGGGAGTCGAGGGGCACGGGGTGGTGCAGCCATGAGGTGGAGGCGACGGGGGTGGTGACAACCGACAGGCAGAGGAGGAGGAGGAGAGAGGAGGAATAATTTTATTATTTTTGAAATTGAGGATATCAAATTTATACCTATCAAAGTTGAGGGTATCAAGTTATAATTTAGCCTACCAACTAATATCCCTTAAACATCCATTTGGCTTATATATATAAAGAAAGAACCCCAATTGAGAGTTTCAAATTGTATATTTAGATATAATATTCAATAGACATTATCCTAGTTTTCTTTTATTTTTTCCTTGGAATATCTCTAATCGGATTTTGACTGCAACATGTTATTAGTTGATAAGTAGTAACATGTATCATACTTTATCGATCGCACGGAAGACATTATGATATAATTTTTATCATTCTTAAAAGAAAAATAATTTCTTTTTTGAAAAAGATGGTTGTCCTTTTTGAACCAGCCTTTGGGTGAGCGCTGCTCTATGGAGCTAGCCTCACGCAGTCTCCTCCTCTCTAAGGGAGGCCCAGCCCGAGCCTTCGCTTGGGCGAAACGATACACTCCAAACTTGGACCAGACGAGCCAGTTGGACTATCACTGCACCCAAACCCTAAGGAACCGAACCAAAGTTCGAGCCACCTTGATGCCCCTACTAGGGTTACAAGCTCGAGTTACCGAGCTCGATGAGTGGCTCGCCCGCGTACTCTTATTTAAGCATGCGGTATTGTAATTTTTTTGGTGATGTGGGACTAAAAGAATCCCTTCTACGACTATTTACATGACACATAGGAGGATCTTTAAGGCACAAAATGGAGATTCGGGGTGCTCGTCCACAAGAAATCTAAGAAAAATTATGTACTTTGCTCTTAGGACTTCGTCATCTAAGATAGAAGGAAGAAGAAGATCTAATCGAGAAGTTGTCAACTTCGGTTACGGAGTTTTCTACGTGTTGGTGAGTGATCTCAATTGTAATCTTCTATTTTTCATCTTGAGAGTGGAGAGTGGGTTGAACCTATTAGGGCAAAAGGTTCAACGTGAGTTTTTGTCGATCTTGTAATTTTATCTGTTTATTAAAGGTTGGAATTTGTCCAGGCGACGTACGTCACTGCGATATACTTGTCTTCATCTTGTGCTTGGTGTCCGTTAGACGGGGGTTAATTTTAATCAGGTGGGTTGGCAAACGCTTCCGCACGCGCCCAATAATTGGTATTAGAGTGAGGTTCGTTCTGGTCTGATACCCAACAATTGGTATCAGAGAATTGGAGGTTCTGGCAACCATGTCTACAGAGTAGATGAACACTCATATGATCACCCTCATAGGGAGAAACTGGATAATTTGGAAGCCAATGATGGAGGATCTACTCTGGTGCAAGGACTTGCATGGACTGTTGAAGGGCGACAGCGCAAAGCCATCGAAAAAAGCTACCGAAGACTAGAAACAATTGGATCGGAAGGTCGTCGGATTCATCCGCCAATGGCTGGATAATTCGGTGTTTCACCACGTATCCATGGAGAGTTCGGCAAAAGCATTATGGAAGAAGCTACATTCGCTGCACGAAAGGAAGACGGCTGGCAACAAGACATTTCTTATTCGCCAACTCGTCAATTCGAAGTTCACGAAGGGCACCTCAGTGGCACAACATCTGAACGATATTCAGGGTATCATCAATCAGCTTTCTGCGATGAAGATGGTGATTGATGATGAGCTTCAGGCCCTACTGGTCTTGAGTTTTTTACCGGAAAGTTGGGAGACGTTGGTAGTATCGGTAAGCAACTCCGCGCCTGATGGAGTTATCACGATGGAGGCAGTCAAAAGTAGCTTATTAAATAAGGAGGTCCAGCACAAGCAAATAGAATCGTCGCAGGAGTCTGCTCTGGTGGCTTCCTACGGGAAAGGAATACCCAAGTCACATGCGAGGATAGGGGGAGTTCTCAAGATCTTACGATTATGGACCGCAAGGATGGCTGCTATCACTGTGGCAAAAGGGGTCATATTAAGGGAAACTGCATGAATCTCAAAGCTGAGAATGCCAAAGGCAAGGACGATCAGGAGGATCTCACAGCAATAGAAGATATCATCATCACAGCAACAGACGCAGAGAAACCTTATAGAATGTGTCATGACGGCGACTGGGTCATAGATACGGGACGTCATATCATACCACTCCGCAGATAAGGATCTTCACGTCATACCATGGCGACAAAGGGACTGCTACAATTATAGACATCGGTGATGTGCACTTGACGATGGAGTTTGGTGAGAAGCTCGTCCTCAGGGGTGTGCGACATGTACCGAGTTTGTGCTACAACGTAGATTTGGTAAGTAGGCTGGCAGATGATGGTTGTCGCTGTCTGTTTGGGAGCAAAGATTGGATGCTTGCGAAGGGTTCCCAACAGCTGGCTTGGAGAGATTTGTGTTGTGGCATGTACAGGTTCAAGCCGATGAGCTGTACAGATAGGCCACAGACACCGAATGGAGGCTCGAGGGATGTTCGACAGGAGATGGATCGTCGAAAACTTGCTGAGGAGGAACTTCGAGATGTTTCGAGGGATACGGTGGATTCGGTTCATCGAGACAAAGCGATGGATGGTTATGAGTCAAAGATTGAGGGTTAGTCTGTGGGTCCCATGACAGCTGGTCAGTCCCCAGGTGGGGGTTGCTCTATGGATCCAGTTTTGGCGACAGGTGGTTTGCTAAAGCTTCACAGAGCGACATCGATTTCAGTAGTTCGAAGCCCGGGAGGAGGTCAAGGTTTGCAGCAAACTCAATCTGAGGCGGGAGCATCATCATTCACAAGTCCAGGGGAAACTGTGGGTCATCGACGACATGCACCTTGCGTGATATTTTGCTCGAGGATGCATGTGTATGGGGGATCTTCAAGTTCGGACACGAAGGTGGACAGGTTCAGGAGTTCGAATCTCAGGAGAACTGCACTGTCCGCTTGGTTGGGCCAGCCAGGGGTGAAGAAGCTCGTCGAAAAGTTAACACTTTCCGGTGGAAGACGGAAGACGGAAGTCGGGGACAGGCAGCCGAGACTTACAGTGAGGATAATCGTTAGGGACTTTGGTCTTGGTCGTGTCATTGATATCGGCAGGATCCTAGTGGTACAGGAGGTGCTACGCATGACAGCTAGCGTCGACGTGACGATCTAGGAGCTGGAGATAAAAGAAGATGCAAAGCAGCTCAGGGGATCGGAGATCAGTGGCATGGGGGAGCAAAAATTCTGTCGCGGGACGACAGGCATGGAGTCCAGTTGAGGACCCATGGGGTCAATACTCTCTCATTAGACTAGAGGAGGAGATTGTTTGAGTCCAGTCTGGATATGGTAACAACATATTTGTGGAATCCAAATCTAATTGAATATTTTATTTGATTTGGATGCCAATAATTGGTGTTGTGCTATTTTAGATATAATAGGATTCTTATTTTAGAAAATTATATTATGATCTAAAATAGGATGTTGATAGAATATTTTAGGCATAATAGGATTCCTACTATATTTATATTTACGAAATCCTATTATGACAAGAATATAATTTTTCTCATCCTATATATATGGGGTGAAGGTGGAGGCACAAAACACAACATAAAGTGGAGATTCAGGGTACTCGTCCACAAGAAAATTTAAGAGAAAGTCCGTATTTTGCTCTTAGGACTTCGTCATCCAAGATAGAAGGAAAAAGAAGATCTAATCGAGAAGTCGTCAACTTCAGTTAGGAAGATTGCTACGGGTTGGTGAGTGATCTCAATTGTAATCTTCTATTTTTCTTTTTGAGAGTGGTGAGGGGGTCGAACCTATTAGGGCAAATGGTTCAACGTGAGTTTGTCAATCTTGTAATTTTATCTGAGTTGTTAAATGTTAGAATTTGTCCAGATGACGTACGTCACCGCCATATACTTGTCTCCATCTTGTACTTGGTGTCCATTAGACGGGATTAATTTTGATCAGGTGGGTTGGCAAATGCTCCCGTACGCGCCCAACAGTGTTATGTACTTGTATATGTTGGTGAATATGGTCAAGTTGTCATTCTATTGCTTTAATACTAGAGACACAGTTTATGGTTTACATTAGTGATTAATTGGTTATGGATAGTCGATTACTAAATTCAACAAGGAAACTGGTCATTGTAAAGCTACGGAGAGTCGACGTTGTTACTAAATTCATCAAAGGAAAGGGAAAGGACAATCTAAAAAACCAAGTATGTCTATCAATATATGAACTATAACTATAAAATTTTATAAAAATATAGAAATACGCACATTGTATGAATATAAAGTTGTTGTCATTAATTGATCCTATCATGCTACCTAACAATCATCACATAATTAACTAAATTAAATTATAACCTTTCTAACCCTTACCTAACCCTAATAATTGTGATTTTAATATTAACATTTAACAGTAAGCACTGCAAACTATAAGCAAACAATAAAACATCTTTGTAAACTGCAAATTGCCATGGGCAAAATGCAAAGTATAAACAGAGTTGCAAACTGCAAATTGTAAACTATAAGCATACTTATATCCTCAACTAAAAATACTTATTTATCTTTTGATGTCAATGAACAACTTCTTAAATAATTATTTCGTATAGGATATAATTGTAAATTATGTAATATATCACACAACCTCCATATTTTCTTGCATTTTTTTTATGGATTGAGTTCTAGTGGTTAAAAAAATAACCCCTCCATTTTTTTCCCTAACTTTTCTTCTCGTAATAAACAACAAAGAAATATATCATTTCCTTTTTGGTTTTTTTTTTCCTCCTATTTTTTTTGGTACCAAAACCAAACGGAGTGTTAGAGGCGGCTACAAGATAAACCAGCAACTAGTCAAAGCAATAGTATATGCACGCGAGCAAGTGGTGGAGCATTCTTCAAATGGCTGAACTACCAAATGCGGACTTCCTTTATTACAAACGTGTTTGCATGTGTGGTAAAGAATAATAAAATTATTATTCAATTATAGTCAAATATTGTTTCTAGTTCATGTAGTTAAGGTGGAAGGTTCCTTCTTATTTAGTCGAGTTCGATTTCTCATTTTACATATATACAACAAATTTAAATCTTTTTTAACAATTTTCTACATAATTTATTTCTTTTAAAAAAAGAATGGTTGATGATATACACGGCTGATTCAATCTTGAGCCGTTTTGAAGCCCCTTTAAGATAGTAGAGATGGGGAGCACTAGGGGTGAGCATTATTCGATTTTGGACCGAAAATTAAATCTAACCAAATGGAATAAGAGGTTCTTGATTTATTTTTTTTCGGTTTTAAAAATAGTAAAAGAAATTATTCGGTTTCCATTTCAATTTTGGGTTTCGATTTTGGTCCAAAATATCAAACCGAGTAAGACTTATAAAAATTGTAAATATCCTAAACTTTACGCATATTTTGTGACTAAAAATATGTATCTTTTGAAAATAAACAATTCTATGTATATATTTTGAAGTAAACTTTGATAATTTAACAATTAATCCAACTTTGTACGCAATTTTTGAAATACGACAAATGTGTGTATAAAAATTACAAATTTGAATATAATTTAATCACGATTTCAACTTTGTACCCGACCGAATAAATAATAGAAATATTCCAAGCAAATAAACCGAATTTGATTATTCGGTTCAGTTCGATTTTGATTTTGGTTAATTTCGATTCGATTTTTGATTTTTAGAATTTTGATTTATTCAGTTTTTGACTATTTTAGTTCGTTTGAATCAAATAAACTGAATACTCACCTCTAGGAAGCAAATATGTTATCCTGTAACCTCCCCCTCCCCCCCCCCCCCCCCCCCCCCCCCCCCCCCCCCCCCCCACCCCCATAAATACAGTACAAATTTTTTTATTATTTAAAGAACCAAATAATTATAGATACCAAAAATTATATTTATAAAAGTGGAGACATAGTTGCTTAAAAAAAAGTGGAGGCATAATTTGATACAAGGTTTTATGGGACAACAAATACCCTCTCTTACAAATGAGAAAAACGAAAACAAAGTAAGATGTAACCGTTACGCTCATGTCCCGAATATCTCTATGCACATTTATTTTCTCTACCATATCTCTTGACCCATTTGTCCCCACCCCACCTGCACAGCCCCCCCAAATATCCCGAAGGTCGGAAATGCATTGTGGCAAGCACTTGATCACAAATCCTCTGGCTAATGTTCATACTTCATGCAGTCTGAGACTTTAAATTTTGAGACCCAAAACAAAATTTAAGAATATTGCTCTCAAAGTTTAACACTCATATTTGTTTTTTTCATGGACTCAATATAATAATATTATCCACACAAAATTTAAGGAGTAATATAGTAAACAAAATAATATGTGCCATAATAATTTATTAATAAAATTAAAGATTTCTAACCAAAAAAATAAGAAGTTCCTAAATAAAATTAGGAATTTTTTGACTTTCATCCCACTTATTAATATGATTTTGTACTTACATCCCACTTTTTATTTTTTTTAGACTTACATCCCACTTTCGTCACTAAAAGTATTTTTCGTGACAAAACAAATACTTTTTGTGACAAAATAAATATTTTTTGTGACGAAAAGTGGGATGTAAGTCTAAAAAAAATAAAAAAAGGGATATAAGTACAAATTCATATTAACAAGTGGGATGTAAGTCCAAAAATCCCATAAAATTAAAGAAGATGGCTTTCCTGCTCTCTGTGTGGAGAGAGCTCACGTAGGTCTTCTCCTCCTTTCTAGGGAGCCACAGCCCAAACCACCTTCGCTTCGGCCACCAGAGAACACACACTCCAAACTGGGACACATGACAAGCCAGTTGAACTATCATTGCACCCAAACCCAAAGGAACCGAACCAAGGTCCGTGCCACCTAGATGATGCCCCCAGCGTACCCTTATTTAAGCACACGGTATCGTAATGTTTTTTGGCGATGTGGGACTAAAAGAATCCCTTCTACGACTATTTACATGCCACTCGAGAGAAATTGGCAGGGGAAAAAGACCAAAATCTGTTTACCAGTGTTCTGTACTTGTATATGTTTGTGAATATGGTCAAGTTGTCATTCTATTGCTTAATACTAGAAAACACAGTTTATGGTTTACATTAGCGGCTAATTGGTTTACATTAGCGGTTAAGTGGAATAAGAGATTCGGAATTCAGTTTGCATTTTTAAAAAAAAAATAGTAGAAATTTTTATTTGGTTTCAGTTTCAATTTTGGGTTTCAATTTTGATCCAAAATAGCAAATCTAATAAGACTTACAAAAAAAAGTAAATATCCTAAACTTTATGCATATTTTGTGACATGGATCTTTTAAAAATACCAATTCTATGTATATGTTTTAATGTCAATTTTGGTAATTTAACAACTATTCCAACTTTGTACACAATTTTTGAAATACAACAAATGTGTGTATAAAAATTACAAATTTGAATATAATTTAACCACGATCCCAACTTTGAACTCGACCGATTAAACAATAGAAGTATTACAACCAAAATAAACCGAATTGATTATTCGGTTCCGTTCGGTTTCGATTTTGGCTAATTTCAGTTTGTCTTCGACTTTGGGTTTTTAGAATTTCGATTTATTCAGTTTTGACTATTTCCTTTCGGTTGAAACCAAATAAACCGAATGCTCACATTTAGAAAACAAATATGTTGTCTCGTAACCTTCTGTACTAATTATGTTCCCTCTCCTATAAATACAACACATATATTTTTTTTATTTAAAGAACTAAATAATTATATATATCAAAAATTATATTTATAAAAGTGGGGACATAATTGATAAAAAGTTTATGGGGCAACAAATATCCTCCCTTACAAATGAGAAAAACAAAAACAAAGTAAAGATGTAACCGTTACGTCATGTCCCGAATATCTATGCACATTTATTTATGGGATTTTTTGACTTTCATCCCACTTATTAATATGCATTTGTACTTACATCCCACTTTTTAATTTTATTTGACTTACATCCCACTTTTGTCACGAAAAATATTTTTTGCGACAAAACGAATACTTTTCGTGACAAAATAAATACATTTAGTGACAAAAAGTGGGATGTAAGTCTAAAAAAATTAAAAAGTGGGATGTAAGTACAAATGCATATTAATAAGTGGGATGAAAGTCAAAAAATCCCTTTATTTATCTACCATATCTCTTGACCCATTTGTCCCCACCCCACCCAGCCCCCCAATATCCCAAAGGTCGGAAATGCATTGTGGCAACACTTGATCACAAAATCCCCTTGGTAATGTTCCCGGACTTTAAATTTTGAGATACAAGCCAAAATTATAAAATAGTGTCCTCAAAACTATAATTTTTTTTTTTATGGACGTAATACATAGTATTATCAACACAAAATTCAAAAAATAATATAATAAACAAAATAATGTTATAATGAATTATTAATAAAACTAAAGATTCCTAACCAAAAAATAAGATGTCCGAGACAAATAAATAAATAAATAACAATATTTGGGGGACCGCTTGTTCTATTATTCAATTATCTCCAACTCAGAGAGAGAGAGAGAGAGAGAGAGAGAGAGAGGATATTGACAATGACGGTAGGGTAGAGGAGATTAGAAGCGTCAGACTGTTAGAGCGACGGAACGGGAGAATTTAATTTTGACGGCGACTGTACCAATATTTTTCTTAATTTATTTTGACTAACCGACTTGTCTTTTGGTATTATAGTATATGATATTTATATATCCTATAACAAAAAAAATCCTATAACAAAAAAAACCTGTTACCCGGACCGAAAGAATTAGAATGAGCCAACAGGCTTGTTCATAATTGGACTTACATAATTAAATAATATATATAAAAATTTAGTGTCCTCTAAAATTTTAAGCATGTCTGTCTTATGGACCTCATATCAAGTCCGGCTATGACTTAGCAGCACCACATTTACGTAATGGATGCAAGTTTTCATCAACTATTGATTACTTCAATGAATAAAACAAAGTTGATTTGAACTTATATGTCTTCCATGTAAAGATTTAACAAAGGACCAACGTCTGATGTCCTATTTATTTCTGTCCAATATTATCCTACTTCCTACTACATGTGGGCCATGGGAATATATATGTGTATGATGGTCCACATGTAATATGAAATGGAACAACATTGGACAGAAATAAATGGAACATCAGATCTGCTCCCTAATAGAACCATCGAATATTTATATCTGAATTAATTCTTCTATAATTTTGTTTACATGAGAATGAGTTATGTGATGGTGTTCTTTATTTGCTGTGTTTTAGCGAACTTGCAGCCTTTGTGCTTGCCAAAATTAAATGATTCCACGATGGTTGTTTCAAGTTATGTTAGTAACAAGAAAAACTTGAAACCTTAGATTATCATCTATTCTGGAACATTAAACCTCTTGAATAAAGTGGCTACTAAAGTAGTAAATAGGAGTTTCAGCCGAATCGACATAGTCAAAATCGAATAAACGAAACTTCTGAAAGTCCAAATTTTAAACCGTTCCGAAATTACTATAACCGAAACCGAAACGATAATAGATTTTGTTTATTCGGTTGGACTATTTTTATTATTTAATGGACAGAATACAAAGTTAAAATTGTGATTTATATTAAAAATATAATTTTTATACATACATTTGTTGTATTTTGAAGTTGGAACCAAGTTAGACTAGTTATTAAATTACCAAAATTGAACTTTAAAACACATTCATAGAATTATTATTTTCAAAACACTACACCAAAAGAGGGGTTTGCCAACATAAGTTTTTTTTGGATTACCAATGGTTTTTTTTCCGTTACTGATTACTAACGGTTGAAAACTGTTAGGAACACAAAAAACCGTTAGTATAAATAGTAAAAACTAAAACTTAATTAAAGGACAAATTACATTAATATTACAACACTTTATAACTGCTAGTAAACTTTAAAAACAATTATAAAAAAATTATCGCGTGCCTGGCACGTGATTGAAAGTGTTATGGGGGAAAACACTTTCATTCCCCCCCCCCCCCCCCCCCATTTTTTCGAGTGCCCTAATCCGCTGGTGAAGGTTCTTTCTTCTCCGCTGTGTTCTTCTCTAATTTCTCATCTACTGGTGAAGCCCTAAGCTCTCCGTGTGTTCTTCTCTTCTTCGCTGGTGAAGCTTCTTTCTCCCGTGGTAAGGCCCTAAAGCTCCGAGCACCTCTCTCATTCTCTCTCCGCGTGTTCTTCTCTTCTCCCATGGTTGAAGCCCTGAAGCGTGTTCGCTGGAGAAGCTTCTTTCTCCTATGGTGAAGCCCTAAAGCTCCGATCAACCCTCTTATTCTCTAAAGGTAACACTAATTTTAGGGAAAATATTTTTAATTGACCCTAAATTTTGGGGAGGATGTTGATTATATAAATTGGATGGAAAATACTAAAAAAAGGAAGGGATCGAGCAAAATTATTGATGGAATCTAAGCAACATGCTCATGAAAGAATTATCAACCTACTCTATCTGTCAGTTCTTCTTTCCTCTTAATTAGTATAATTTTAAAAACTAATTTTTATGCATGCACTTGTGTCACCACTCTCTTCTACAACTTTTTCTTCTTCTTTTTCTTTCCTAAAAACATCTTTTATGGTGTAGTGGGCACGAGACTGGACTTCCTACTTCAATTATTTGGCTTTCGATATTTTGTCCTTTCTATTTGCGGAAGATTGGAATTGTTCTCTTCTCCTCTCTCTTTTTTTTAAATTTTTTGGAGCAAGGTATTGTTCTTATTATAATTGATATGCTCGTTTATTTATGTTTAATCAATCAAGAAATTAAGAACGTAAAAATGGCTTGATTTAATTATTGTGTTATAATTGGCATGCAGATGCATGCTTGAAATTTGGCCATTGACCTTTTATTTATCATAATCATGGCTTAATAGTCACTCATTTAACATTCTCAATTATGTTGATTATATAAATTGGGTGGGAGTTCATTTCGGATATTGGAGGAATGGAGTATGCTCATGTTCTGCTTCCCCCTTTGGAAGCATTGTGCAATATAGAGGAAACTTGTGTTAGGGAAAATCTTAAATGATTTAAATTGAAATGTTTTTCTAGTTCAGTATTCTATTCAATTGCATTTAATTATATTTTCTATGGCTCCCATTGTATGTTTCCTTTTAGCTATTAAATGCTTTAAATTGAGGATTTAGTCACTGTAGGCGGTAAATTTTTATGGAAACTGTTATTTCAGACATGCTATTTGCTTTGTAGTTAATATATCAATATCTTAGACTTTGCTTCCATGACTTACTTGCTTACTGAAACGTCCAAGCCATTTGTTATTGTTAATATCTTAGACACTTGTGCATGAATCTGTCAATTCCATTTTTTTATATGTTCCAAATTTCAAGTGGCTTTCACCTATATGTTGTTGATTATCATCTTTTCCTAGAAGCTGCATGGTGTTTATATCCTATAATGGTTTTGGCTTTTTCTATTGCACATATTTCTACTTTTTAGTGTTGGAAAATTTATTGTTGCCATTTTTTTCTTTCTGTTAGGTGGATAAGGGCATAAGTCTGAAATAGTTCAAACAGTTCTTTAGAGTGTGTGAATTAGCCTCGTTAGCCGCACTGTCAGCAGAAAATGTAAGTTAGCTTTTGTTATCACTCATTATAATGTTGGGAAAGAAGCGCGGAAACCTTTCCCCAAACCGGAGAGTACCTGCGAGAGGACCGAGCAAACAACGCACGAACCCAAAAACAAGCACACACAACAATCACGCAGACACAGAGAATTTTTGACGTGGAAACCCTTGCGGGAAAAACCACGGGACGATCGGAGTCCAACCCTGAGAAGCCTCCACTAATGGAATAGAAGAATTACACCCTCTACAAACTCCTCCCGATCCAAATCGGATCCCCACAACACTCAGAGACAAGAACAATGATCACAAGGCTACGAAGAACGAGAACGACGAGTAGAGATTACCCGAAACACGATCTCCTTCGAAAACGACCTTCAATCCTCCGTCTTTTTCTCCGAAGTTGTAATGGCACTCTTGCCTCCTTCTCTCTCAAACTTGTGTTATGTTGCACTTGTGAATTAGGGTTGAGAAAACTCAATATATATCTCCCTAATCCCGCAACCAACCTGAACCGTTGGATTAGATCCAATGATGAAAACTCATCCAAAATCCCGCTTCAGCCCCCCGACACACAGAGTTCGGCCAGAACTCTGTGCGGGGCAACCAGCACTGGCCGACCCACTTCTGGAATGAGGAGGCAGAGTTCGGCCAGAACTCTGCCAGGGGCAGAGTTCGGCCCGAACTCGGCCCCTCTGCTTCCAGCAGCTCTCTGCAGCTCTCTCAGCAGTCCTGCTTCCTTCCCGAGCTTCTTCGACACACGAACGGCGCTCGTCGCACTCCGGGGTCTTCTCCACATAGGTTGGGAATCCCACCCACTCCAACAAATCTCCCCCTTCACAACTATGGGGAGGACGTCGTCATCCCGACGATCTGCCTGCAGTACTCAAACTTTCCCCTTGGTAGAATCTTCGTGAACATATCAGCTCCGTTGTCATCTGTATGCACCTTCTCAAGCTCCGCGTCCTTCTTTTCAACCACATCCTGTATCCAGTGATACCGAGTCTCGATGT
Source organism: Iris pallida (assembly GCA_029216955.1). Taxonomy (NCBI): domain Eukaryota; kingdom Viridiplantae; phylum Streptophyta; class Magnoliopsida; order Asparagales; family Iridaceae; genus Iris; species Iris pallida. The sequence goes on along the minus strand of JANAVB010025196.1, from coordinate 8,528,328 downwards.
GCTTGGACCGGCTATGAAACGTCTGATTCTTCACAAGATGGATAGCACTCTGACTGTCGCAAAGCAAAGTATACTGCTCTTGCTTCAGTCCCATTTCCTGCAACAGCTTCTTCATCCACAACATCTCCTTGCAAGCCTCCGTCGCCGCAATGTATTCTGCCTCCGTCGTCGACAAGGCAACACACTTCTGCAACCGCGACTGCCACGACACCGCTCCTCCCGCAAACATCATCACGTAGCCCGAAGTCGACCGCCTCGTGTCTACATCTCCAGCCATATCAGCGTCAGTATACCCGACCAGCTTCGGCTCGTCACCACCAAAGGAAAGTCTCCAACCAGCAGTGCCCTGAAGATATCGTAGAATCCACTTGATCGCACTCCAATGTACCCTTCCAGGATTCGAAAGATACCTGCTAACCGTACCAACTGCATGAGCAATATCTGGCCTCGTACACACCATGGCATACATAAGGCTTCCCACAGCTGAAGCATATGGAACCCGCTCCATATCTTCCTTTTCGTCCTCGGTAGATGGACACTGCTCCTCAGTGAACTTAAAGTGAGCCGCGAGGGGGGAACTCACTTTCTTCGACCCGTCCATCCCGAAACGCTGAAGTACCCGGTGAATGTACTTCTTTTGGGACAAGTGTAGCAGCTTAGACTCTCTCTCTCGGCTGATCTCCATCCCAAGAATAGTCTTCGCTGCGCCCAAATCCTTCATAGAGAAGGCCGCGCCCAGTTTGCGCTTCAACTCCGCTATCCTAGTGGCATTCCGACCCACTAATAGCATATCATCAACATATAGCAATAAGATGATAAAATCATCATCGGCAAAATACCTCACAAATGTACAATGGTCCGACGTCGTCCGTGCATAACCATGCTCCCCCATAAACGACTCGAACTTTCTGTACCACTGCCTCGGAGCCTGCTTCAGACCATACAAGCTCTTCCTCAACCGGCAGACCAAATGTGACTTGCCCTTCTCACAGAATCCCTCCGGCTGCTCCATGTACAACTCCTCCTCAAGATCACCGTGGAGGAACGCCGTCTTCACGTCCATCTGCTCGACCTCCAAGTCGAAACTGGCTGCTAATGCTAGCACCACCCGAATAGACGAATGCTTGACGACAGGCGAAAAGATTTCATCATAATCCACGCCTTTCCGCTGACCGTAGCCCTTGACTACCAGCCTCGCTTTGTATCGAGGGCGAGTAGCATCATCCGTCTGCTTCACTCTGAACACCCATCGATTCTTCAAAGCCTTCTTGCCCTTTGGCAACCGCACCAGATCATAAGTAGAATTGGTGTGCAAGGAACTCATCTCCTCCTGCATAGCCACCATCCACTCCTGCCTGTGTTCGTCTTCCATAGCCTCTGCGAAACTTTCGGGCTCTCCCCCGTCAGTCAGTAGCACATACTCATCCGGCGAGTATCTCGTAGATGGTCGACGATCCCTGTTGCTCCTTCTCAGTGGAGCCACTGGTGCTGGCTGTATACCGACAACCTCCTCCCCTTCAGGAACTACCTCTCCGGCATGCTCATCCTCCTGAGGGACACCCTGACCACCATCAGCAGGCTGATGATCAAGGTTGGGAGCAACTCCATGTACCGGCTCCCCCATAACTGGATCCTCCGCGATGTCCTCTGGAAACTGCTCGAAGCGAAATGACTCTAACTCAGGCAATTCCTCAGCCTCAGAAGGCGTCTCGGAGTCCTGAGTGTTGGTCATGGTCTGATCCTCGACGAACACCACGTCCCTGCTTCTGTAGAGCTTTCCTTCCACTGGGTCGTAGAGTCTATAGCCAAACTCATCCCGACCGTAGCCGACAAAGACGCATCGCCTCGTCTTCGGCTCAAGTTTGGTCCTCTCGTCCTTCGGTACATGCACGAAGGCTTTACAACCAAACGCCCGCAGGTGATTGTATGACGGCTCTTTGCCGTACCATACTTTGTCAGGCACATCACCCTGCAAAGGAGCACTAGAAGACAAATTAATAATATAAGCAGCTGTGAGAAGAGCCTCACCCCAATAACTGCCCGGCAAGTTTGCTTCTGACAGCAAACACCGCACCCTCTCCATCAGTGTCCTGTTCATGCGCTCCGCTACACCATTGAGCTGAGGTGTCTTTGGCAGAGTCTTCTGGTGTCGTATCCCTTGCTCTCTGTAATACGCATCAAAGGGACCGATGTATTCGCCGCCATTGTCGGACCGAACACACAACAACTTCTTGCCCGTCTCCCTTTCAACGGAGGCCTGAAACTCCTTGAAAGTAGGCAGCACCCGATCCTTGGTCTTTAAGGCATAGACCCAAACCTTTCTGGAACAGTCATCAATAAAAGTCACAAAGTAAGAAGCACCACCAAGAGATTTTACCTTCATAGGACCGCAGACATCCGAGTGAATCAACTCGAGCAACGCCGGCTTCCTCGAACTTGGGTGACTCTGGAAAGACACCCTACTTTGCTTCCCAGCCAAACAGTGCATGCATTTCTCCAACTTTGTAGACTTGAGCCCCGGAATCACTTTCCTGTTCACCAAGTAGCTCATCCCCTTCTCGCTGATATGGCCGAGCCGCCTGTGCCACAACTCGGTAGACGCGTCACTGACAGCGTTCACCTCCTGTGCCCCCTCTGCGCTCCCCTCCATATAGTAGAGACCGGACTTCTTGCTTCCTCTGGCAATCACCATCGAACCTCTGGAAAGCTTCCACTGACTATTCCCGAAGAGACTGAAGAATCCCTCGTCATCCAACCTTCCAACCGACACCAGGTTGAAACGGATATCAGGGACATGACGAACATCCTTGAGAACAAGAACCACACCCGTCTTCGTTCTCAAATGCACATCTCCAATGGCAACCGCCTTCGACACATCTCCGTTGCCCATCTTCAACACGCCACAGTCGCCTGTCGTGTAAGTGGCAAACAGTGCCCTATTGTGAGATACATGTGCTGAAGCCCCTGAGTCCACCAGCCAAGAATTGTCATCGCAGACGAGGTTAGTAATGACCTCATCACCTACGACGATCACATCGCCTCCATGTACCGAGGCCGCCGCTGTAGTGTTCTCTTCTTGCTTCCCCTTGTCGCCCTTCTTCTCCTTCTTCCAAGCGAAACAATTCCGCTTGATATGGCCCTTCTTACCGCAATGATAACACTCTGAGTCCTCGTACCGACCCTTGGACTTCCCCCTGCTCTTGTCTCTGCCACCACCTGGACCCCTGCTTTTGCCCCTTCCGCGGCTCTCTGAAACAAGTGCCTCTGAGTGGTGGGATGTGGATGAAGTGCCCTGAGAACGTCTCCGCATCTCTTCATTCAACACCCCGCTCTTGGCAAACTCCAGACTGACCACGCCCTCTGGAGCAGAAGCGATCATAGATACTCGTACGGTCTCCCACGAGTCTGGCAAGGTACACAGCAGCCACAGTCCCTGAACTTCGTCGTCGAACTTGACTCCCATAGAAGATAGCTGGTCAACCACGCCCTGGAAATCACTCAAGTGATCCGTAATAGACGCCCCATCCTTGTACCGCAGACCCATCATCGTTCGGATCAGGAACAACTTGTTTACCCCGGTCTTCTTCGTGTACAAGGATTCCAGCTTATCCCACAACGTCTTCGTGTGCTCAATATTGGCAACGTGGTTGTACACGTTCTCATCAACAAACTGCCGTATGTACCCACACACCTGTATGTGCTCGAACTTCCAGTCCTCCTCGGATTTATCACTGGGCCTCTCGGATGCAAACACAGGTAGATGCAGCTTCTTGACAAATAGCAAATCCTTCATCTTGCTCCGCCAATAATGATAGTTTGTGCCATTAAGGTTCACCATGCGCACCGGCTTCGCGTCCATCTCTCCTCTCTGGTTCCTCTGTCAACTCCTGACACCCTTTGAACCCAAAGCTCTGATACCACTCTGTTGGAAAAGAAGCGCAGAAACCTTTCCCCAAACCGGAGAGTACCTGCGAGAGGACCGAGCAAACAACGTACGAACCCAAAAACAAGCACACACAACAATCACGCAGACATAGAGAATTTTTGACGTGGAAACCCTTACGGGAAAAACCACGGGACGATCGGAGTCCAACCCTGAGAAGCCTCCACTAATGGAATAGAAGAATTACACCCTCTACAAACTCCTCCCGATCCAAATTGGATTCCCACAACACTCAGAGACAAGAACAATGATCACAAGGCTACGAAGAACGAGAACGACGAGTAGAGATTACCCGAAACACGATCTCCTTCAAAAACGACCTTCAATCCTCCGTCTTCTTCTCCGAAGTTGTAATGGCACTCTTGCCTCCTTCTCTCTCAAACTTGTGTTATGTTGCACTTGTGAATTAGGGTTGAGAAAACTTAATATATATCTCCCTAATCCCGCAACCAACCTGAACCGTTGGATTAGATCCAATGATGAAAACTCATCCAAAATCCTGCTTTAGCCCCCCGACACACAGAGTTCGGCCAGAACTCTGTGCGGGGCAACCAGCACTGGCCGACCCACTTCTGGAATGAGGAGGCAGAGTTCGGCCAGAACTCTGCCAGGGGCAGAGTTCGGCCCGAACTCGGCCCCTCTGCTTCCAGCAGCTCTCTGCAGCTCTCTCAGCAGTCCTGCTTCCTCCCCGAGCTTCTTCGACACACGAACGGCGCTCGTCGCACTCCGGGGTCTTCTCCACATAGGTTGGGAACCCCACCCACTCCAACATATAAATCATTGACTGGCGCATATGGTCATTTATATTGGAGTAATTCTTCTAACCTCTAAGACAGATCTTAGCTTCAATATATTTGGATTTTGTGCTACCTTGTTTGGTTACCTGGCTACGACAACGAAGACTATCCTGGTAGAGTCCCCACTTCACTGATACAAATTTGACAGGTTGGTGACTTGTCTATGTATATATTTCCTAATATCTATATTGAATCATGAGGATTGATTCCCAACTATTAAGCATTCTAACTTCAACATAATATCACCTGGTGTCTATTTAATTATTAGTTGGCATCGAGCCATGATGGCATTGTTGACTATATTCCTTGAGTATTGTGGTGAACAATTTGTAAGGTTCAATGACCTTGTTACAGTGTCTACAAATGTAGCATTACTTTATATTGTATAAAATTATGCTAGCAAAGGCATTATGGCCATCATATTATCTACAACTTCTTCAGCATGAAAATGATAACTTTGTTGCTCAGTACAAAAAGGATAAATTACATATACTAGACTATATATGTTTGAGTTGATAACGTTAATGTGCAATATCATGAGAAATATAGAGAGAATTGTAGAATTCAGTAGACCATTTATATTATTGGCATATCATCGTCCTATAATTTATCAACGGCAAATAATTATCTACTTGTCTTCGTGATCTAATTTATCTCAATTTTGCTTGTTTATTAGGTTCACAGTTGAGAAAGGGGTAAATGTTCTACTAATATGTCAAAACGTTCGAGAGAGGGGATTAAAATCTGTCAGATCCCTATTTTGGAAATAGGTATATGACTGTATTTCGTATTTAGAGGATTTTTGAAATTGGGTATTTTAAAATTTTATTATTAATTATTGGAGGTGAATTTTTCTCATTTTTATTATTGCTACTATTATTTTCTTGATCCTAAATCTACCCCCCTCTAAAATATCTACCTAACCCCTCTCTCATTCTCTCTCTTCCTCACTCTCCTTCTAGGAGAAGCTTCTCCTCTCACTCTCTCTCCCGACCATCTCTCCTCACCCCCAGCCCTCTCTCTCCTCCCTCAGCTCTTCTCCTCCTCCCTCTCGGCCTCCTCCCCCTGGCTGCGACCGCCACCAGCCCACCACTGCGGCCGACCACCGCCTGCGCCACCATCTCCCACCACTGCCACCTCCATCCGCCACCCTCGCCGTGGTCGCCCCCATCTCCAGCCCTTACCACCGCCGCCATCACCCTCCAGCATCGCCACTGCAACTGCCATCAGTCACCTCCACCACCACTGCTTCCCTCCACCACCATCTCCATGGCCGGTCACCGCCACCCCTTCGCCGTGGCAGCCCCCTTCGACCGCCAGCACCACCGTCATCATCTCTTGCACCACTTCCAACGCCGCCACCATCATCATCGTCACCATCTCCATCCTTCCTCTGCCGCGAGCCCCTGCCGCCGCCGTCGACCCCAGCTCCGACGCCGGTGAGCCTCTCCTCCGGCTACCCCCTCTTTCTCTGTCTCCTCCTCCGCCCCCTCTCATTCGCGCCGGCGGCGAGCCCCCTCGCCTTGTCTCTCTCTCTTCTCTGAGCACCGCGCCACCGCGGCTGCTGTCCCCTCCGCCGGGAACCAACAAATCCCGGTGAGCTCCTCTGCCCCTCTCTTTCTCTTCGATTTGCGTGCTGCCTAGTGCGGCGCACCCTCGGGGTGCGGGTCCCTCGTTTTACGTGCGTCTTGAGAAGCGAGCCATCGAGCTCCGTGCACGCCTCGAGCAGCGGGATGCTTTGGGCCCCGCGCTGCTCGGGTTATGTGCCATCTCGATATGCGTACACCTTGGTGTACGTGCTGCCTCGGTTCTCGTGTCGCCTCGATTCGCGTGTTGCCTCAGGCAGCGGGACGCTTCGAGCCCCGTGCTGTCTCGGGCACCGTGCTATCTCGGTTTGCACGTTGCCTCGATTCCCGTGTCTCGACCTTTGTGCCATCTCGGTTTTAGTATCGCTTCGATTTGTGTGCACGCGCTGATTTGCGCACCACCTCGATTTGTATGCTCGCTCCGATTTGCGTGCCGCACTGGTCTTGTGCCGTCTCGATTCGTGTGCACGTTTCAATTTGCGTGTTGTGTGATTCGTGCACCATTTTGATATTCGCGATCCCTCGGCCTACGTGTACGTCTCGATTTACGTGCACGTTGTCTCCTGTTCGTCTCGATATTCGAGTCATCTCGATTCTCGTGCGCGTCTCGATATACGTGTGTGTCTCGATTTGCGTGCCCGTATCGGTCCGCGTGCCGCGGTTTCCATGCCAGATCCATGCGCTGCTTGCGGGACCCATACGGTATAGACTTCTGCCATCTCTTGTGATTATTCTATTATTTTGTTATTATTTCTAATGATTGTTTATTGTGTGTTCTGAGGATCTCGATTGGCGTGCTAGCTTGGATCGCGACTGCCGAAGACTTGCTTATCTAGCCGAGCCCTCTAGGCAAGTATCCCTTGCTCATCGACGGCTCTTGCCCTCTCTCCTGGATTTTATTGCATTTTAATTTGCTGTAATTGTAAATGTATAACCATGAGTAGTGTAGCCTAGTAGTAGAACTGCCATGATGATAACTTAGGATAACTTGGTCCGATACCGGGGTAGACCGTATCGGGCAACTCGGATGGGTCATCCACACCTCTGAGGACACGAGCACGACTCACATGTATGGATTGTCCCCATGTGCCCCGTGTCCGACTCGCGGTCGGGTAACGGCTTTGGCTAACTTTACTTGTGGCGGTGATTGTGCTTGGGTTAGGGATTTATGGACATGTGTTGTGGTGCGCCCTGCGAGGCGGTTATTTTCTTATTATGCATGTTGGCTTGGCGCCCAGTACGCATTGTAGTGCTGCTGGAGGCCGAGACATTAGTGGTCTCGGGTTTGATTGATTTCCCAGTACGCCTCGTAGCGCTGCTGGAGGCCGGGACTTAGTATTCTCGGCTATCGATTTGTTCCCAGTACGCATCGTAGTGCTGCTGGTAGCTGAGACCTAGCGTTCTCAGTCTGCGATTCTGCGATTCTGCAATTCTGCGGCGGGTTGCGCCGAGTGGATTTTAGCCCCAACTCGCTGGGAGCTCCTGTCCAGAATACAGAGGAGTCTCTGCCGGATTCTTCCAAAATTTTCGATCGGGAATTTGGTTCGAAGGATTGGGCAGAACCATTCCTTTGGTTTGCTGGACTGGGCTCGTGCCTGTTCACCTTGGTATGGTATACCTGATCCCATTGCTTGCTAGGTAGACTCCAGACTAGATCAGTCGCCTAGCTCCTGATCTGTCTTGTCCGTCGGATAGCGTAAGGAGAGCGGTTCCACTCGGGAGACGGTCTGCAACCCTGATCCTTGTTTGGTTTAAGGGTTGTGGATTTGCTCCAGAACGGTCCGTGTAATCCTTGCCACTTCCGGTGATATTTATTACCGGACTCTTGTCCCCTGACCTTTTATCCTAGGGGCTGTCCTAGTCTAGTCAGATAGAGCTGACAGTTGTCCTATGTATTAGGAGTTGTGACTTGTGGATATGACTGAGGATTGAGTATTATGGAGAGTACGATCTCGGGAAATTGACTTGGTGGATCTATGTGGATTCTTGGATTTTGGTGATTTTGAATATTTCGTAGAACGAGGAGAATATCGAGGGTATTATTATATGATTTTTACTCGACTTTCCAAACGTCCAAAAACCTGGTACCTTTGTGTATTCCGGTAGTTGGAGAACCTGGTTTGATTGCTGTATCTTGGTAGTTGAGGGGCTTGTTTTCTTGTGGCTTGTGATTATTGACTTGGAGGATTCTTGTGAGTCAGAGGGCCTAGCATTGTTAGGGGAATGAGCTTGGTATTTGGTGGTTGTCTTTATTGACGTGATATTCACTCCATCATGGATGGGAGACCCTTGCTAGATTGATCTGGTGGATGGACCGACTTGATGATTTGAGTTGTAGGTTCCCATGTGTACTTGAGAGACTATTATAGTGGAGATTTTGATCTTGTAACCGACTTGATATCCATGTCACGATTTGGACATGTGACTTCTTGTGACTGATAGGTTTGACCTTGCTCCTGGTATTACACAATGACCTGGACCTGTCTTGATTCTTGATTAGTGGCCCGTAGAGGTGTACTCCTGACTAGCATTCTGGACTTGACAGTAAACCTGGCATGTATACTCTTGATTCTTGATAGTGGCCCGTGGTGGCGCACTCCTGACTAGTACTCTCGACATGACATGTTTACTCTTGATTGCTGTTGCGACAGCTAGTCCTGACTTGCTCAGCATGACCCCGTCTTGACACCGTGGTTGATTTCTTTTGATTGTGCTTGTATAAGCCACCAGTCCAGTCTTGTCTTGCATCATGTCTAGGACATGGATCCCTGAGTACCACGGTCAGGGATCCATAATGAAACTAACTAGGCTAATAACTAGATTAATCATGTAGTTCATGGGGACTTCCCAGTGACCTGTTGCTTGTCTGACCCCGGCCCTATGTATCTATATATATATACTAGGAATTTGTTGCTATCCGTCGAGATGAGCGCATTCCCAGCCCTCCGTCGAGTGTGGCACTTCTTTAGGGCACATGTATCTTACTGCAGTATGCCTGCTATATCTATCTTTTTCTTTTGCTGCGGCCATTCGGGTAGTAGCAAGCAGGAGCTGGACCTTGAAGTCTCATTGCATCTTGTTAGTAATTAGGCCTGTGATAACCCTAGTTAGCTAGTAATAACAAGCCGTAGGCATTGTGTGGCCGCTTGTCCTTCTGTGTTGTTTGGCTTGTTGCCTGCTAGCCAGCTGATATTGATTTCCAGCTGGCAATGCAGGTGTTAGTGGATGCTAGGGAGATTGTGATTGTGTTAGCTTCACTATACTTGTGGATTGTTATCGTGCGTTGGTACCGCAAGATCCCTTACCTTTATTTACTATTTTTAGATGTTATTCTTGTCATATTTTGTCCTGCTGGTTTTCTTCGCCCGTCCTTGAGCCTTCCTTTCTGGTACTTGCTGCGGTTGACCTGACCAACCCTGGATTGTTCCCAGATTGTCTGAGACCGACCCGGTGGATCTTCCAGACTTGACTTGGAGGGTGTACTTCAGTTCCAGACCATGCTAGGAACTGTGGGAAGGTATACTTGTCTACATTATTATCCTGTACTGTAGATTCCAGATTTTTATATGAGTATTTCCTGTTTTTCATATGATTATCTCTCTTGATATTGTTTCATAGTGTTTTACCTGTGGATATGAGATCGGATTTAGGCCATAGATTGATTGCATGCTAGGATACCCAACCAGACTGGACAGCCGTTATCACCGTATAGCGTATTCATACCTTATACGGTGTAGCTGGCCGTATACGTCCCCGTATTCCGGAACTGGGGCGTTACAAAATCCCATACAGAAATAATTTTGAATACATAGAAGGTGTTCGATATTAAGAAAATACAGGCCATACAAGGTAGCAGAACAACCAATGTGGGGGGAGTTAATTAAGGAAAGGAATGCAGTGATGCATCCCTGATATGGGACTGACTTGAATCTTGGACATCTAATAATGTAGGATAATGCATTACAAGGCAGTGAACATTATCATATGGACATGCAATCGAATTAGTAGGGCATGTAATCTGTGAAGGGTTAGAGTACAGTGAAGAGTAGTACCCAGTGCTGCAATTGATATGTGCAGTGAATGGATGCATCATGATATGGTTAGCATCAGGGAATGAAAGTTTATTATGCAAAAGAGAGTGCAGCACAAGAATGGGTATGCAGGACATGCATTATCTGCTCAAAAAACTCCTCACATGTACTGACAACATTACCCCATACATATGAGGAGTATCCTCAACGATGTGAGGAGTTACTCCTCAAATGTTGGTCTTTGCTCCTTGTGTCCATGGTTGCCATTTGGCTTATCCTCACAGGATTTCATACTGAAAATCAATTTTGAACAAAATATACATATTTGAATGCACAAAGAAATAGAGGGCAATAGCCCTCAGATCTCCCAAAAGCAGGCAACTATATACTCGTTCATGCAAAATATGAAACAGTGCTGCTACTTGTTGCTACTTCTACAGCTGCTTACTGCTACTTCTACTGCTGCTTACTGGTGCATTTACTATTTGGAGATATGCCACAGGAGAACTGTCAATAGTTGATCTTCTTTTACTGGTGCTTATTGCTAATTATAATTGTTCATTCTTGATGTTTTCAGCGGTGTTTATATTACGAAATGTCATCCAATCCTAGTGCTAGTGCATCCGTAGGTACAAAAAACACACCAGAGAGATGCTGCACCCCCACCAAATGGCAAAAATACTCAATAATTGTTGATTTAGAGGGTGCTAAGGGTAGGGATGCAGCGAAATGGAGTTCTCGCTGTGGTGCCCTAATCTGTGCTCAAATCCCAATTGGGTATGAAGAGTAGAGGAAAGTAGATGACTTCTACAAGGATAATCTGTGGAATGAGCTCATGGTATTTTACACATTTTACTTGTTTATATACATTTTAACTTGTTTTTATATTTTTGACCCTATTTTGTATTTGTATTTTGTTTTGTCGTTGTGATAGAAAGAGTTTGAGATGAATGTGGACCCCAAGATTTCTCGAGCTATACTGGAGAAGAAATTTCTGCAGTATTTTAGAACAGTGAAGTCCACATTGCATGGAAGATATCTTAAAATTAATGGGCAACCTATACCCAAACGAGTTGCCCTTGATAATCGTCCGGATGATATTGATAGAATTTGGTGGGAGAAGTTTGTAGACATTGAGTATAGTGATAAAAAGAAGGAGCAATGCAAGAAGAATGCTGAAAATAAGGCCAAAAATTATATCACTCACACTTTGGGACGAAAACCTTATAGTAGAGTGTATGAGGAAATGGTGTGTACCTTGTTTTTGACAAACAAAAATTAATTATTGATTACATTATATCTCATTAATCATGATTGTGCATGTAGGCAAAGGAAAATCCAACAGAAAAGCTTTCACACGTAGAGGCTTGGAAAAGGGCACACACTAAAAGAAAAACTGGAGAGGTACTTCCATGTGCAGCAAAAAAATATGTAAGTGCTTCCATCGTATATCGATGATAGAAATCTACACTTGGAATAAGGCTTTGTAAAAATAGCAGGGCATAGGACATAATTACATCTTGAACATGTGTTTTGCTTGCTACTCTTTTATTGGTTCTTTCAATTTGTAAAAATAGAGGTTCTTCTATGTTACTATATATATATATATATATATATATATATATATATATATATATATATATATATATATATAGTTGTTGTTTGTTTGACGATGTTCATGATTTAAACTTCAAACTGAAAGCTCTGTAGCAGCAAATCTAATTGTTGTATAGTAACAGTGCAACAAAACTAATTGTTCTGCTATACATTGTTTCTCTCGTATACAAACTGATTTGAACTTGAAACTGATGTTCATGATTGAAACTTCAAACTGATTTGATTCTCTCGTATACAAATACAAGTTACTCAAGCTCAAAAATCACAAATCTTGTAGGTTTTACGATCTCTTTGATTAGTGCTTTGATATACATTGTTTGCAATTCTTTTTCTTCATGCATATCAAGTAGGCATCATGTACACTTGCGAGTGCGCCTATTACAACATCTCTTTATATATATATTATTTACCGTGTAATATATAATTTGGATTGAATGTTATTTTGTAATCTTGGAAATGCAGGCTCTAATTGAAGCGGTGGAAGAGAGGCAAAAATTACAAGCAAGTCTTAATGGTACCGATGGTATCGCGAGCTTAGAAGACTTTGAAAGTGATTCTATTGCTGAGGTTTATGGATCTGACAAAAAGAATAGTTATTGTCGTGCAATCAGCTCTACCTCATCTGTAAAACAAGTAAAAATGACACAAATTATGAAAACAATAGCCAAACAAAGAGACATCGAAGACCTTCGTCTGTGGAAAGTGGAATTACAAAAGCAAGTGAATGAGGCTATTACTTCTGGCTTTATGAATATGCAACAGATTATGCTACATAATATAAATATGCAACAAAATCCTTTCAGAGGCAATGTGACACCAAGGACTGAAGTTGCCTCCAACACCAAAGAATGATTTTTGATGGTCCGCAAATTGGCAACTACAAACTTTGTGATATAGCCGATGGGGGTTTTGTGATTTGGCCAAGGTATCGCGTACGAAATATATAGCTTTTTTTCCTACTTTTGATGAAGTTGTTTCAAACTTTATTGAACTTAATTTATATTACTTAGAATATGGTGGTTAATTGAAATGGTTCTTAGATTACATTCTAACAGTTCTCATTTTGGAATATGGCAGTTAATTGAAATGGTGGTTATTGAAATGGTTCTTACATTACAGTTTCATCAAGTTAATTATATATTGAGCTTCATTTTCTTGTGATGAATATGGTGGTTATTGAACAGCTTCATTTTCTTGTGATGAATATGGTGGTCAATTTCTGATGGTTAATTGAATTACAGGTTCTTACATTACAGTTACAGGATTGAGCTTATATATTAAACACTTTGATGATATGTATATAATATGATTGATAAAGTGAATTACATATTTATGGATAATCTGAATGAATTACACGTTTATGACAATATAAACTAATTCTCATTCAAACAATTTTTTATCGTTAGAAAATTCATCTTTCCAACGGTTTTTTACTGTTATCAAATTTAACTTTCTAACGCTTTTTGACCGTTAGGAAAGTGAGTTTCAGAACATTTTTTTACCACTTGGAAAGTTATTTTTCTAATGGTTCTCTACCGTTAGCAAATTAATATTCCTAACGGTTTTTAGCTGTTAGAAAAATTCATTTCCTAACGTTTTATTACCGTTAGGAAATTTATTTTCCCAACGGTTTTTTACCATTAGGAATATTTTCCACACCGTTCAATATTTTTTCCTAACGCTTATAGTCGTTGGGAAACGACAATTATGGTGTAGTGATGTACACAAAAATATACACATTTTAATCATTAAATATAAATAAAATTGAAGATAGTTATATAATTGTGCAAGTATTATTCGTTTCTCGATTTTGTATTGAACCAAAACCAAAACCGAGTAAGAAATTTTAATATTTTTAAAGTTGAACAATTTTTTTCAAACCAAACCGAACCACTTATTTCGTACAGTTCTAGATCCAAAACAGAAAAATGCTCACCCATAGTTGTAAATATACACAGGGCTTAGTTTCATTTGATATCTTCAACTATTCAAGTTTTTCAATTTGATACTCTAAACTTTAATATCACACTGATCATTACTCTCAACTATTGAATATTTTTAAGATGATACCCTCCCATCAATCAGGGGTTAATTTTTCTGTTCCAACAAAAATAAATAATAATTTTTTGACAAATTATCTCCTATCCCACCTGGATTGACCACGAATGATGGGGGGGGTATTATTGTGATTTAGAATTATTCATTAACACTATTAGATATATTAAGTTGTACAATTATTGTTAAGATATTAAATTGTTTAATATTAAAGTTTAGAATATCAAATTGAAAAACTTGAATAGATGAAAGCACGAAGTTGAAATTAAACATATATATCAAGATGTCACGTACTTGTGAATAGTATTAAACAAGGAGTGGATGGTGTTACTTCTGTTTCAAGATGGTGTCCAACAATGCTTTACAATCTATTGGAATTGTAAACTATCTTCTATTATATAAATAGGCTTCAAAACGGCTCAAAAGTAAGTCGTCTAAGACGTATGAATATCATGGACCATTTTACTTTTTAAAAGTTATGGAAGATAAAAATTAACTTCCTCATTCACGATTTCTTAAAAAAATTACGAACAAAACTAACTTTATCTCTTTTAGTCCGCATAAATATCTATTTAAAAACTAAATTTAAAATTGTTTAAAAACTAAATTTAAAGAAAAAAATCCGAAAATATTTAAATTGTTTAACTTATCTTAATTCAAATATATTTAAATATTTGAACTAGTTTTCAACAATATCGTAAAAATATTTATCCATAACAAATTTTAATTAAAATTTAATTAAATTTTTACAAATTTTAATTAAAATATAAATATATATACAATAATTTTTAATTTAAATTTAAATGTTTAATTTTTTTTTAATAAGATTAGAAAGAAAAAAAAAATTAATGCACGTGATCTTCTAGTATCTTTTAACTATAAAGAGTGTGAACATTCCAAAAGGCAAAAGTGTAAGTAAATCTTCTCAACAGCAATTTGCGGTCCAGCTATCCTTACTACTCAATCGGTTCTTATAATGGATGGTGGAAAGAACCAAGTGATCCGATATGCTTCACGTTACTAATGACGTAGCACAGCCGCTCCTCTCGTCATTTGAAGGTGAAGCTCGGCCACAAAATATCCACCTACTCTTATGCAATATCACAAATAGGCAGCCCCGTCCTGTCCCTGCCTCCACTTCTTAAACAGTCAAGTGCTGCGCCTCAACTCATTTCGAAAAAAAATCTGCTAGTTTTGGATTCGAATGACATTTCACTCCTAACTACAATTCATCCGCTGATTCTTCAACATCGGTCGAGGATTTGGATCTGGTTCGGACCTCCACTTAGTTCAACCCAAGCTTTATCCTGGTTATGGATAGATCGTTCAATTTCGAATCCATAAGCAGTGACAATTGTTCTATGAAGATCCGCTTTCGCTACTGTTATGTTGGTTTTCTTAAGCCAGCGACTGCCTACGAGTCTTCGGCACGTTTTTCAATAGACATGCGGTCAGAGAGATGACCAAGGTAAAGAAGGACAAACCATCGAAAGATTTAGGGAACCATCGTGGGTAATTGCTGCCAACTAATCCTACTCGCTAGGTGATTGAGTAAAAGGATCGCTCTACAATAAATTGGCTTAGGCTTTCCAATTTTATACTGATGACTGATAAAGGGAGCCGATGTGTTTTATATTCTGTTTATGTTTTGGGGACCAAAATGATTTTCGTTATCAAATAAGCAGTAGCTCCATTCTGTTTGTTATTGGAAGCAAAACTGACTTCCATTCTCAAATAGGTGTCGCGTCCTACGGTGTCTTGTATTCGTGCTGTTCGTGAAACAAAGATTATGGCGGGTCATTCATGATTTATATCCGGAATTGATATGAGGTCTATGAGGCAGATGTCTCAGGCCCAAAATCTTAGAGAGAGGTAAAGTACAAAAAAAAAAAACTCCTCCATAGATTTGTCTCGAAAGCATAATAAGACTCGTTAGAATACTAAAGCAATTAGCCCCTCCTTATATTTGCCGCTTCAGTAAAAAAGTCCTTGTTGTCTATTAGCCGTTAGAAATGAACGTTAATTGACTTTTAAAAAAAATTAAAAAAATACTCAAAATGTCCTCCCCTTCCCCACCAACGGTAGCCAGCCCCCCCTTCTCCCTCAGCTGGCCGGCACCCCTCGACCCGTCTCCCTCTCTTTGCTGGCCAGCCCCCCTCGACCCGCCCCCTCGTCCCTCCGCTGGACGCCCCCCTCAACCCGCCCCCTCTTCCCTCCGCTGGCCGGCCACCCTGCCCCCCTCTGGTTGGCCCCGTCCGACCCACCCCCACCACCAGAGAGGAGGGGGGGGGGGGGGGGGGGGAGGATAAAATCGTCATTTCAGACGTATTTTAACATCTGTTAACGGCATGGGTGTAAACTGAACCAAAATAAAAATGTGAGAGTTTTTTAAAACTAGGAGTCTTTAAATGCAAAAGATAAAGATCTAAGGAGGAGTTTTTTGCACTTCACTCTCTTAGATGGCACCAAATTTTTATATATACTATTTAATTATGTATGTCCAATTATGAACAAAGGCCTGCAGGCTCATTTTAGTTCTTTTAGTCCTGGTAAAAAGTTTTTTTTGATGTAGGATTTTTTTTTTTTTGTTATAGGTACATCAATATCATGAACTAGAATACCAAAAGGCAAGTCGGTTAGTCAGAATAAATTAAAAAAATATTGGTGCAGTCGCTGTCAAAATTAAATATGTTGGAGTCCAGTATGGATTTGGTTAGAGCAAATTTTGGAGCCCAAATATGGTAAAAGATTTAATTTGATATGATTTAAAAATCTATATTAAATATCTGAATTAATTAGATTCAAAAATTTGTATCAAATATTTAATTTGACCATATTTGGACGTCCATAATTTGTGATGGGATATAATCTACACCATTAGTCGTTGGTGGATGGCCAGATCTGATGGTGGACTACTTTTAGAATTTTCTAACCTTAAATTAAGTTTATCATCTTATTTATATGAGGTGGGGGTGGCGGTACAAAGGAAGGCACAAAGTGGATATTCGAGGTGCTCGTCCACAAGAAAATCCAAGAGAAAGTCTGTACTTTGCTCTTAGGACTTCGCCATTCAAGACAGAAGGAAGAAGAAAATCTAATAGATGAGTCGTCAACTTCGGTTAGGAAGATTTCTACGGGTTGGTGAGTGATCTCAATTGTAATCTTCTATTTTCTTCTTGAGAGTGATGAGGGGGTTGAACCTATTAGGGCAAAGAATTCAACGTGAATTCTGTCAATCTTGTAATTTCATCTGAGTTATTAAATATTATAATTTGTCCAGGTGACGTACGTCACCGTCATATACTTATCTTCATCCTGTGCTTGGTGTCCGTTAGATGAATGTTGGTTTTGATTAGGTGGGTTGGCAAATGCTTCCGCACGAGCCCATCAATTGGTATAAGAACTTTGGAGGTTCTGGCAACTATGTCTACAGAGCAGATGAACACTCGTATGACCACCCTCACAGGAGAAAACTGGACGATTTGGAAGCCAAAGATGGAGGATCTGCTCTAGTGTAAGGACATGCATGGTCCGTTGGAGGACGACAGCGCAAAGCCAATGTATAAAGCTGGTGAAGATTGAAAACGACTGGATCGAAAGGTCGTTGGATTCATCCGCCAATTGTTGGATAATTCAGTATTTCACCACGTATCCATGGAGAGTTTGGCAAAAGCATTGCGAGAGAAGTTGCATTCGCTATATAAAAGAAAAACGGTTGGCAACAAGGCGTTTCTTATTCATCAACTCGTAAACCAAAGTATACTCCTGCGAAGATTCTAGCTAGTGGCACAACATCTGAACGACGTTCAGGGTATCATCAATCAGCTGTCTGCGATGAACGTGGTGATTAATAATGAGCATCATGTCCTACTGCTTTTGAGTTCTTTGTCGAAAAGCTAGGAGACGTTGGTGGTGTCGGTGAGCAACTCCGTACCTGATGGAGTTGTCACGATGGAGGCTGTCAAAAGTAGCTTGTTGAATGAGGAGGTCCGACGCAAGCAAGTGAAATCTTCGTAGGAGTCTACTCTGGCGGCTTCCTACGTGAAGGGAAGACTGTCACGACCCGCACCCAGAAATACGGATACGAATACGTAGGCCACGTCCAGCCTACGCCGCAGTATCGGTGGTAGAACGCTGTGTAATACCCAATAAATATACACTACATCTAGAAGGTCCATGAACTGCAAATGTACTCAATCACAACCCAACATCTAAAGAAGATAAGATAGAAAAGATAACTAAGGCACAAGAACAACTAGAAACTACTAGAAGGAATCCTAAGACAGGAAAATAAAAAAAAGAAAACAAGACAAATTAAGAATAACTACCAGACAACTCACATAGAAGAATAGTGAGATCCACCTCATCTAACAACATCCTGAAGTCCAATAATAGTATAACAACTCCTAAAATATTGTCAATGTATCCAGTCAGGATGGGAACGAGTACATAAACTAACAACAGTTTCATAGTATTGACAAATGATGTAAGAGACAATCATAATGGAATACAAGATGATATATCAAGACTGTAAGTAAAACATGATATATAAACTAGAAATCATGTCAGGGTGTAACGTACAGAAAAGTAGAACAGTACAGGAATATCTGATGTATAATATAAACAGAAAATGTGCTTTGAGATATTAGGGCATTATGTGATCGGCTTGGGTCAAGATCAGGCTGTACTATCTGACTGGCTATGAACAAGAAAAATAAGAACTCTGGGTCAGGCCAGCCAGCATGGAAAGCTATGAACAAGTAGGGCCAGGCTTTACCCGTCGTGAGGCGAGGGTATAGCTATGAACAAGTAATAGGAATACAAGTAGGGATATTGATCACATAACCTATAATAACTCTCCATTCTCGAGTAGTATATGGATCCGGACATAGCACGTCATGACACGGGATTCCCTAAGATGGTAGCTACTCCCTCTCAGGAATCGATGTCGATACAAGTACAGGAAACAAGACAGAAAATGTACCAATATACCAAGAAAGTCCAGGAATAACATCCCATGCCAGGATCCGGCGTATACTAGTCCGTGTACCATCGTGACGAGAATCAAGTAAAATACTATAGCTGAATTGGATACAGAAAATATCAAGACAAGGAACTACTATCAGAGAATGTACTAGCCTGCTGTCCTGAGCTGTTAAATGGGGTCGATGCTCAGAGTGATGTCACAACCTAAAGATGAGATATATATATAAGCTAATTAGGGTTTAACAGTGTTAGGCATGATTATATAGTATAAGCTATGTAATCTAGGTCAATCTCAGTCCAACTAAGTCAAACTAGGTCACATTGAGTCAAAGGTTGACTTACAGTTGACTTTTGGTCAACTGGTCAACTCTAGTCAACTCTGGTCAACTCTAGGTCAAATTAGGCTAATGTTGACTAACAGTTGACTTTTGGTCAACTGGTCAACTCCGGTCAAGTCTAGTCAAACCTAGGTCAAATGTTGACTCTACTTCGACATTCAGTCAAAGTAGTCAACTATGGTTAAACAAGGTCAAAGTTAGTCTCTATACACATCTACAAGATCAACATATCAATTTTAATGATTGTGAAATCACTAGAATCGACGGATCTCAAAATACAAATAAAATGAGAAAGATTTTAACAATAGGGTGATAGATAGGGTAAAAACCTACAGATGTTGTCGATGGTGAAACAACCATCTCCAACGTGTCCAGAATGGTCAAAATAGCTAGAATAGCCTATCCAAAAAGTCCAGTTTGGACACAGGGGCAAAAGGGTAATTTCGGGTCAAAGTGATGTTCGTGTCGGACCTACTTTGTATCGAAAAACGTTCAAGAATACAAGTCCACAAAATCTAACAAATTATATGTCCACGAATCCATAATGACGATACAAACCCAACGGTATATCCAGAATTGGATTCCGTTGACCCGACCGCAAATTGGTCCGTTGACCCGAATATTAGTATCTAATTTGCACAAAAATGCGTGTCGGAGCCAATGTCCACTAAAACCTAACAAATTATATGTCAACGAGTCCAGAATCACGATACGAACTCAACGGTATATCCGAAATTGGATTCCGATGAGCCGATCTCAAAAAGACCCGTTGACTCGGACTGTGGGGCCCATGTTGCACCGAAATGCGTGCCAGGGCCCACGTCCTCCAAACTAAGCAAACTTTATATGAAAACGTGCCAGAACGACGCCACGAGTCTACTGGTGTTGTCAAAAATTAAATCCGGAGTCCCGGGTTCAAAATTAAAATTTTATAACTTAAAAATTACGAATTCGGACGGCCAACTTTGGCGTCGAATTCAACCAACCAAAGAAGCTCACAATGAAACGAAATTAAAATGGCTGAAAGAGGGTTATACAAGCTGTGCAGAGAAACTGGTGGCACGCCAAAAGCTGCAATGGCGGAGTTACGAGTCGACGAAGTTGGCTCCACAAAATTATCCAAAAACAGTACAAATTAAAACGTTAACTTAGTGGCCGATTTTGATGTATCAAACGATAAAATTAACTGATGGAATTAGAGGAGAGTGAAGATGGATATACCGAAAATGTGATGGAGAAAAGAGTTCACCGATCCAACGGTCGAATTTCTCAAAAAATGCACGCGAAGTCGCTGTGACGAGGCACACATTCTGAATTTCGTTCGCGCGCGCGTCGACGGAATTTCGTACAAAATGCATAAATCGACTATGTATCATGCCGGAGAGGAGGGCGGTGGCCTGGAGGAGTTCGCCGGGGGGTTCATCAGCCAGGGAGGGGGCCGGCCACGGCGGCGCACGGCCGGCGGCAGCGCGGTACGGCCGTGGCAGCCTGCTGCTGCCGCTGGCACTACTCGCTGCTGCTGGCTCTGCTCGTTGTTGCTGCAGCCCTCGCTACGCCGAGCTCGGTCGGGGGGCCAAGCTCAGGGAGGAGAAGAGGAGGAGAGATGGTGTGGATGGTGATGGTCGTTGAAGATGATAATAATGTGAAGAAGAAGAAGAAGAAGAAGAAGAAGAAGAAGAAGAGGAAGAAGAAATGGAGAAGAGAAGAGGAAATGTGATGAAGAAGAAAAGAATAGGGGGCTATGGTTCGGCTCATGGGAGAAGGAGAGAGAGTGAGGTGAGTGTGGGGGGGTGAGTGTAAGGAGAGGTGAGGGGTGAGTGAGAGAGAGATTATAAAAGAGGGAGAAGTGTGTGTGTTGGAATAGAGAGAGGAAAATTTATAAGTATTATTAGGAAGAGAGAGAGAGAGAAGAGTAGGCCGGCTGAAGAGATAGGGGTGTTGTTTTGGGTGAAGAGAGGGAGGATTTAAATGAAGAGAGCGAGAGAGAGTGTATAATATATATATATATATATATATATATATATATATATATATATATATATATATATATATATATATATATAAAGAGAGAGAGAGAGAGAGAGAGAGAGAGAGAAAATGAGATATTTGTAAAGAGGAGGATATTTTTGTGTAGGAAAAAAGGCAAATACCATAGTGGTGTGTATGGGCAGTCATGATAGGGCATACACCAAATTGGATTGGGTGTTGGGCACAAAGAAGATCAATTTGGAGGCACGTAAGTGGCATGTGCATAGTAGACTCAAAACAGACTAGGGCCATATATTGGGTCGACTAGATTGGATCGATGTCGGACCCAAAAATTAAGTTGGAAGTTAAGCCACGAATTACGACAGACTATAAATTGGTCTAAATTGACCCAAAAGTTGCGCGAAATAAATGGAGCACAAGGGAATAAGTTTGAGTGGGACATGATGTATCAAATTAAAGATACTCTTGTCTACTACAAACGTCAAGAAGAAAATTTCCAGAGACTGGCATCCCTGATGCTCTAGAAATCAAAGTCACGGTAAATTGCATTTAATGATCAAAATTAATTAAATAAAAATGCATTATCAAAAATAATTCATTTAGAAAAATTCAAAAAATAAATCCCAAAATTTTAGGGGGCTTACATCCTATCCACCTTATAAAAATTTTATCCTAGAAATTAAAGGTTGGTAGTAGGGTTAAAACAAGATAGAAGGTTTAAGCAATATGTTAGGCACGATCAAAGAACGAAGAGTTTTTGCACGATCAAGATAATAAATTTAAAATTATTCAAACACGATTTGGGATTTTGGCATGATAGAGTCATGATATGAACAAAATTATATGTGCTTGATCACAGAAGTAAGTCAAGTCATTGGGGCACAATTTTGGAGACGATTAGGAGAATCGAAGATATAAATAAAGTTCAAGTACGGGGTGATCTGTAGGACTTAGGTTGATGGAAAATCAACCTGAAAGTCGCACAGGCCCGATCAAGATGAAAAGCTAACCATGACCAAAACAAGGTTTGGCATGGTTGAGATGAAATTTTAGACACAACAAATCGAAGTCAAGGTCTGTAGAACCCTAGAGGGGGTGAATAGGGAAATAAAATAATTTAAACACAAGAAGCTATATTCTTCAACTAAAAAGAGAGAGAGAGTAAGAAAATTAAACACGCGATGTATTCTGGTATCCTCCCTAGAAGCAATCCAGTTCCAGAACTCTCTCCGGCTTAAATCTACTATTTAGTAAAATAGTACACACGAGTTTGGATCCGAAGAACTCGCCAACTTCAACACGAGTTTGGATCCGAAGAACTCGCCAACTTCTTACACACGAGTTTTCTTACGAAGGTTCGCCAACTTCAAAAGGAAAGGAAGAGAACTGTTGATCTTCTAACACTTGAAGATCAAAAAGTACAATGCTTGAATACTCTAGCACTTTTGGAATGGATGACAATTAAAAGCTTGGGTAGAGTAGTAATGGTGGAGCTCTTGGTTGTTGGAAAATTTATGGCTTAAGTGGATAAGCCTTCAAGAGAGAGAAGGCATCCATTTATGAAGAAACCAAGAGTATGTAGCATTTAATGCTCCAGGATATAGCCCAGACGGCATACCGTCGGTATGGACCGGCATGCCGTCGGTATGCCATTCTGAACAGTAAAGGTAATAATTATATACGTTGGGGAGCATTTAATGCTAGCAATTAATGCTAGTATTGTCCATTCAAAAATCAAATTAGATGAACCGGTATACCGTCGGTATGCCACGGTATGTCGCCGGTATACCGATGTTCGTCACAGAACATTTTATGGCTTAACAAAACGGTATACCGTCGGTATGCCATAGTATATCGTCGGTATGCCGATATTTTGTCACAGAACGTTTTATGGCTCACAAAATGGTATACCGTCGGTATGCCGTAGTATACCGTCGATATTCTGATATTTATCACAGAACATTTTTGTGGTAAACGAAACGGTATACCGTCGGTATGCCGTAGTATACCGTCAGTATGCCGATATTTGTCACAGAACATTTTGTGGCCAATAAAATGTTATACCGTCGGTATGCCATAGTATACCGTCGGTATGCCGTTCTTTTAGGCATTGATTTTTGACTCAAAACTAGAAGAGCTTTTCATTTTTTCATCCAACCTTAAGTGTTTACAGAAAGACCTAGACCTTGTACAGACTCGATATCTTGAAGTATTGTGAGCCGTCTTTAAGGATCGCTGGTCTTTTCTTCAGTCTCTAAAGCTTTGATGACTTGGCTTGAATGGACAGACTTTATGTAGTAGAGATTTTTGAAGGAATATTAATCTGAAATACAGAGAAAACTAGTCTACGAAAATGCTGTTAATGTTATCAAAATAAACTGTGCGAACAATCTCCCCCATTTTGATAATTGACAAAACAGAGAGATAGCAACTTCAGGGAGTGACTCCCCTGTAGGTAGACAACTTCCCCTCAATACGTTTTCTCTTCCTTTGTCACTTAGTCATAGATGGAAAATAAAATAAATATAGCAATAAATATGGAAAACAGTATGATAGACAAAAGCATGCATATATTAGAATTTGGAAGTAGGTACATGCTTGACACTACATAAGACAAGATAAAACTCTCCACCAGGAGAGTGAGCAAGACAAGATAAAAATATATAACTAGTCCCCGTAGGACTGCACACAACAAACCAACAAACTACTGGTCCCCGAAGGACCTCAAAGGACACACTAGAACGACAACCATTTATTCCACTACCATCAACAACAGGAGGCCGCAAACTACTCATCCGCCGGATCATCGTTGTCCCCACCCTGAGCACGGTGAAATGTACCGAAAGGATCTACGTCGTCCGGGTATATGAAGCCGTAGGCATTGGGGTCAGAGAAGCGGGAGCCTTGGTACATGGGATCCTGAAGGTTGAGATCCAGATAGGCATTCCTGTCTTGGAGAGTGCGATGAATGAAATAGGCCTGGTCATAGAAGCGACTCTGGATAAGGTTCCCAAGGTCGCAAGTGTTGGCCCTCATCTACTCCTCCGCCTGAGCCATGTGCATGTCAAAATGCTGCTGGGTCAGCGGTATAAAATGCCCGGATGTATAAGGAGCAGAAGAGGGCGCAGTAGGAGCAGTCGACGGCGGTTCTTGGGAGGAGGAAGTACGAGACGTGGAGGCACCAAGGATGGAACGAGAGATAGCAAGGTAGGATGGTATGCTGTCCAACTGGCATAGGGAGAGATCCACGTTCTTCGCCTCCAGTATTAGGGTGATGAAGGAACCAGAGTAGAGAGACTGCTTCCCCGCGGGTAGGATGTCGAAAAAGGCATTGAGATGAGTCTTGAGAAAAGACCAAGTCTTCTTAGAATAGAGATAGTACATGCATATGAGTACGTCATTAGTGATCGCATCGTAGTTGCCGCCCTTGGGGTAGATGGTGTGGCAGACGATCCGATGGAACTCGTAGTGGAACAGCTCCAACTGCGAGGAAAGGGCCGAAATGGCCGGAGGATTGGGTCCCTTGCAAATGATAGCGCAGAACTCGTCAAAGGAGACCTCAAAAAAAGGATAGATAGCAGCCAAGGCCGGCAGAGCATCTCCTTTATCAGGGACTTCAAGAATGCCGACAATATCTCGAGCCGTCAGGTGGAAGTGGCGATCGTTCACCATGGTCTCAATGGCGTTGTTCTGGATGTCGGAAAGGAGATTGCAGTAGAACATGCACACCGCCGTAGGGTAGACGGGCACCTGACGTCGAAGAAGAGATGAGAGACCGGCCGACTCGAAGAAGGAGAGATGGCCGAAGAAAATATTCCAGTTGATGGTGCGGCCCTTGTAGACGTTGTTGTTCACAAAATGCTGGAACCAAGCGTTGACAGCCAAGACGGAGGTGAAGACTTTTGGATCATAGCCATCGGGGAAAGGAGAGTCTTGAAGGAGAATAGATTAAGAGTGAAGAGGAGGAAGAAAAAGATGGTGGAGTTTATAAAAGAATATTGGAAAGATGAGAGGGTTTTGGAGAAGGAGTGATGGAGGAGTAAAAGGGGGGAGTTTTTGAAAAAAATAATGATAAAAGTGGTTAATGAGAGTAGTGGAAGGGGTGGGATGGGATGGGAAGTTATGGGGAAGATGAGAGGGTTAGATGGGTAGTTAATGAGATAGAGGGTGATTGGATAGGTAGTTAATGAGGGAAGAGGAAAAAAAAAGAAAGGAGGAGTGGAAGAGATGGTGGGGCCCGATGCAGATGTGGCAGCTGCTGTCCGCCTCATAACGGCATACCGTCTGTATGCCGACGTATGCTTACGGTATACCGATTTTTGGCACAGAACATAATTCTGAACGAAAATCGACATGCCGTCGATATACCGCCGTATACCGTCGGTGTACCGTTGGAGATGAGCTAAGTGTCGAAATGAATGATGCCCAATTCTTGGCAAAGAAAAATGAAACGATCCTCCGGGAGCGATTTGGTAAAATATCGGCTAACTGATAAGTAGTGTCAATAAAATCAAGGCGGATATCCCCCTTTTGTTGATGGTCACGAAGAAAATGGTGTCTAATCTCAATGTGCTTCGTGCGGGAGTGACAAATCGGGTTTTTCGTGAGATTTATCGAGCTAGTGTTATCACATTTAATAGAGGTACAAGTATTAGAAATGTCATAGTCTACAAGTTTTTGTGACATCCAAAGAATTTGTGCACAACAGCATCCGGCCGCTATATACTCGACCTCAGTGTTTGAAAGAGCAACAGAGTTTTATTTCTTACTAAACCACGATACCAAGGATTTCCCAAGGAATTGACATGTGCCGCTAGTGCTTTTTCGGTCAATTTTACATCCGGTAAAATCTGCATCCGAGAAGCCGTGAAGTTCAAAGGATGAAGATTTCGGATACCAAAAGCCCATATTAATGGAGCCTTTGAGATATCAAAAAATACGCTTTACAGCACATAAGTGCGATTCCTTTGGATTTGCTTGGTATCGTGCACAAAGACATACACTAAATATGATATCAGGTCGGCTAGCAGTCAGATAAAGTAAGCTACCGATCATACCTCGATACTTACGAATGTCGATCGAAGTGCCATCTTCATCATTGTCAAGCTTTGTCGTTGTTGCCATAGGAGTCCTCATTGATTTGGATGAGTTAAGTTTGAAACACTTGAGGAGATCCTTTGTATATTTTGCTTGATTGATGAAGGTTCCTTTGGGTCCTTGTTTAATTTGCAAGCCCAAAAAAAATGATAGTTTGCCCATCATGCTTATTTTAAATTCATCCTGCATTACTTTAGCAAATTCTACACAAAGTGCGTTGTTAGTAGAACCAAAAATAATGTCATCGACGTATATTTGAACTGATAAAAGCGTGCCATTAAGGGATTTGATAAAAAGTGTCGTGTCGACTTTGCCCTTAGAAAAATTGTGTGAAATAAGAAAGAAACTAAGGCGCTCATACCAAGCACGAGGAGCTTGTTTGAGGCCATAAAGGGCTTTGTGTAGCTTGAAAACGTGATGAGAAAATTGAAATCTTCAAAGCCAGGAGGTTGCTTAACATAAACTTCCTCTTTAATAATATCATTTAGAAAAGAACTTTTAACATCCATTTGAAAGAGTTTGAAATCATTAAAGCAAGCAAAAGCACATAGCATACAAATAGATTCAAGACGAGCAACCGGAGCATAGGTTTTATTGTAGTCAATATCTTCCTCTTGGTTATAGTCTTAAGCAACCAATCGTGCTTTGTTACAAGTCACTAACCCATCTTTATTAAGTTTATTTTGAAACATCCATTTAGTTCCAATAATGGGGTGATTGTTAGGTTTAGGGACAAGTTCCCAAACCTTGTTTCGTTCAAATTGATTTAGCTCTTCTTGCATCGCTATCATCCAAAATTCATCATGAAAAGCATCATTAATATTTTTAGGCTCTATTTGAGAAATAAAAGCCACGTTTGCACAAAGATCACGAGTGGAGGATCTAGTACTTACAGGGGAAGAAGGATCCCCAACGATAAGCTCCTTAGGATGATTAGGGACAAATCTCCATTCCTTTGGGAGATCCTCTTGAGGAGGCTCGAGTGGTGGAGAATCTTTTGTTGGAGGGGTCACAATTTCATTATTAGATGAAGAAGGACGAGGATCTCCAATAGAAGAGTTCTCCAAACCAAACGAGATGCCATCAACATCATCGGATGAGGAAGATGTAGAAGAGTTAAGTTCATCAAAAGAGACATTAATTGACTCTTCGACAACAAGACTTCTTTTATTAAAGACACGAAAACCTTTGCTATGTATTGAGTATCCAAGGAAAATACCTTCATAAACTTTTTCTTTAAACTTGCCTATGTTGTCCTTGGTATTCAAAATAAAACATTTGTATCCAAAAACTTTAAAATACTCAATAGAGGGAATTTTGTCAAACCAAAGCTCATAAGGAGTCTTTTTAGAAATATGTCTAATCAAGACCCTATTTATAACATGACATGTCGTGTTAACGACTTTCGTCCAAAAGTATTGGGGGAGCTTATATTGGTTTAACACAACCCGGGACATATCGCCAAGGGTTCTATTCTTTCTCTCCACAACACTATTTTGTTGAGAAGTTCGAGGGCAAGCAAAATCATGATCAAAACTATTCTTTTCACAAATTTTTTTAAAATCGACATTGTCAAATTCTCTTCCATGATCACTTCTAATCTTGTTAATAGAAAAACCTTTCTCATTTTGAACACGTTTACAAAATACAACAAATTCACAAAAAGTATCACTTTTACAAGCAAGAAAAATAACCCAAGTATATCTCGAAAAATCATCAACCAAAACAAAAGCATAAAGCTTGTCTCCAAGACTAGCTAATCTACTAGGAACAAATAGATCCATATGAATAAGTTGCAGTGGTCTAGTGGTACTCACAGAGTTGATGGATTTGAAGGATGACTTGGTCAACTTACTTTCCTCGTATTCTTCACACACCATATCCTTTTTGAAAGGGATACTTGGAAGTCCTCGTACAAGCTTCTTGGTTGCAAGACAAGAGATGGTATCCATATTGGCGTGTCCAAGCCTCATGTGCCAAAGCCAACTTTTATCGTTCTTTGCAACTAGGCACCTGTCATTGTTAGTACCTTCGACAAGATATAGAACATAGATATTATTTTCTCTAATGCCTTCATATACTGTAGATCCACTAGCTATCAGTAATGAAGCATTTGAGTTTAACAAACTTAATGTCATACCCATTATCGGTAAGACTAATACTAAGAAGATTGTGTTTGAGATTTGTAACAAGACAAACATTTTTAATACAAGGATAAGGAGGGGAACCGATATTTCCTTTTTCTATAATATGACCTTTTAGATTGTTACCAAAAGAAACATGTCCTTCCTTCTTCATCGATAGCGTTGTAAAAAGTGAAGCATCACCGATCATGTGCCGTGAACAACCGTTATCGAGGATCCACTTGCTTCTAGCATGAGAAGGATTCTTCACCTATAACATAAGTTGAAGATGAATATTTTGGTACCCATGATTGTTTGGGTCCTTGATTGTTAGTCTTAGGAACCCATTTATAAACTTTTATATCAACTTGTTTCCTTGTCAGACAATAATTAGAAGTATGTCCAAGCAAGCCACAATAGTTGTATATCATAGAAGATTTAGAAGAAAACGTGTGAGTGTTATGCACAAGTGAAGCTTTAGTACGAAGAGTTCTATTATGAGTGTTATGGTGATGATAATAGAAGGCATGATGTGAGGTGTTCTTCTTAACAAACGGTCCTTTCCTTGTGTTAGGATAGGACTTGTGTGTCGTATTCTTGTTCATGTAAGAAATATGACTAGTATTGTGATGAGTGTGGGGGTATCTTGGAGCATGTGTGTGAGTAGTGTTCTTATTACCTAGTTTCTTACTTTGTATAAGAAGATCATTATATTTAGTAGAGGTATCATATTCTCTTCTATTTGTAGCTTAAACTTTATACATGGCAAAATCATAAGCCCTTCTGAGGGATTGAATCTCATCATCCTTTTTCTTAATGATAGCTTGAGATTCTTGTAACTTGAGTCACAAAAACTCTATCTCATCCATGTTGGAAGCAAGAGATTTCCCTTTTACATCAATAATGATGTTAGAGAGTCTTTCTACTTCAAGTTGAAGTACATCAACCTCTTTTAGAGATTTCTTATACTTATTTCTAACACATTTGTGTTCTTCGTGTAGTTCAAGAATAGCATTTTTCAAGTCATCATAAGTAAGAGTATTTAAAGAGAGATCATCGAGTACCTCGTCGGTTGCCATGAGACAAAAGTTTGTATTGTGTTTGCAATCTTTGTCGTGATCTGAATCGCTAGCATCGCTCTCACACCAAATGCTTGTGTTGGCGAATTTGTTGGAGGACGATCTTCCTTTGCTAGGCTTCTCGTACTTACTTGAGTCTTTTCTTATCATAGGACAATCTCTCTTGATGTGACCGGTTCTTCTGCATTGGTAGTATGTCGGATCTTCATTGTTGTCCCATCTAAAGCAATTGGCTGAATTTGAGGAACTTTCAGAAGTGCTTAGCTATGAGATCTATTTCTTTATCATCATCCGACTCGTTGTCATCAGAGCTATTCTTTGAGTAGGATTTTGTAACTTTGAGAGCCAGAGACTTCTCCTTCTCTTTGGCCTTCTCTTTCTCTTTCTCTTGCATGGAAGATTTCTCTTGATCTTTCATGTCAAGTTCATGAGTCATAAGCTTCCCCATGAGGGTCTCAAGGTTCATGACTGTCAGGTCGTTCCCTTCAATGATGGCGATAGCTTTAGGACTCCATCCTTTGGTCAATCCTATGAGAATTTTTCTAATCTTTTCATGAGCAGGATATTCCTTACCAAGAGAAGAAAGAGGATTAATGATATCACCAAAACGAGTAAACATCCAAGTAATAGACTCATCTTGTTTCATCTTAAAAGACTCATATTCTTGTGTGAGTCTACTAATCTTTGATTCTTTTACTTGTGATGTACCCTCGTGTGTGACTTCAAGCAACTTCTAAATCTTATTGGATGTCTTGCAGGTAGAGATTCTATTGAATTCACTGCTATAGAGAGCACAGTAAAGAGCATTCATAGCCTTGGCACCTCGACTAGCAAGCTTCTTGACATTCTCAGTAAGTTTGTCCCTAAGGGTGTCAGATACAACATCCTGAATAACTCAAAAAGGAGTAGGGAGACCATTTATCACACAATCCCATAAATCAAAATCTATGGACTTCAGATAAATGCTCATCCTAATCTTCCAATAGTTATAGTTGGTTCCATCAAATAGAGGAGGCCTATTTGTGGAGTGTCCCTCATTATGGAATATGTTGACACTAGGGTTAGTGGCCATGTATCACTCTAAGGGTGTAAATCCAAATCAAGAGAACAAAGCTCTGATACCAATTGTAGAACCCTAGAGGGGGATAAATAGGGAAATAAAATAATTTAAACACAATAAGCTATATTCTTCAATTAAAAAGAGAGAGAGTAAGAAAATCAAACACGCGATGTATTCTGGTATCCTTCCTAGAGGCAATCCAGTCCCGGAACTCTCTCCGGTTTAAATCCACTATTTAGTAAAATAGTACACACAAGTTTGGATCCAAAGAACTCGCCAACTTCAACACGAGTTTGGATCCGAAGAACTCGCCAACTTCTTACACACGAGTTTTCTTACGAAGGCTCGCCAACTTCAAAAGGAAAGGAAGAGAACTGTTGATCTTCTAACACTTGAAGATCGAAAAGTACAACTCTTGAATACTCTAGCACTTTTGGAAAGGATGACAATTAAAAGCTTGGGTAGAGTAGTAATGGTGGCGCTCTTGGTTGTTGGAAAATTTATGGCTTAAGTGGATAAGCCTTCAAGAGAGAGAAGGCATCCATTTATAAAGAAACCAAGAGTATGTAGCATTTAATGCTCCAGGATATAGCCCAGACGACATACCGTTGGTATAGACCGGCATGCCGTCGGTATGCCATTCTGAATAGTAATGATAATAATTATATCCGCTAGGGAGCATTTAATGCTAGTATTGTCCATTCAAAAATTAAATTAGATGAACTGGTTTACCGTCGTTATGTCGCGGTATGCCGCCGGTATACCGATGTTCGTCACAGGATATTTTGTGGCTTAACAAAACGGTATACCGTCGGTATGTCATAGTATACCGTCGATATGCCGATGTTTTGTCATAGAACGTTTTATGGCTCACAATACGGTATACCGTCGGTATGCCGTAGTATACCGTCGGTATTCCGATATTTATCACAGAACGTTTTTGTGGCAAACGAAATGGTATACCGTCGGTATGCCATAGTATACCGTCGGTATGCCGATATTTGTCATAGAACGTTTTGTGGCCAATAAAATGGTATTACGACCAAAATAAGTCAAATCAGCAACGAATTTAGCGACTCCAAGTAAGAAAGTCGCTAATTTTTGGGAGTTTAGCGACGTTTTATTAGTACGTCGCTATTAGTCGCCAAAAGCGACGTCTAGTGACTACAGTTTATTAAATGGGAACCTACATCGCAAGTTCGTCGGTACATGTCGCTGATGTAGCGACTCGTAGCGACGCAATTTAAGCGGTGTCACCGTATATTAAATTTCTGCGACGTTTGGCGACTTCCTTTTCGGACGTCGCTAAATGTTTCATATAGGCTGCGAGGGTTTCCTTTTCGATCATTCATAAATTTTCCCTCCCCTCAATTTTTCGTGCGCTCCTCCTCCGCGGTGCTCCTCCGGCGATCTCCCTCCTCCGGCCTCCTCCTCCTCCTCCTCCTCCCCCTCCCTTCTACTCAGGTAGCTCCCCCATCTCTCTTTCTCTCTCTCACACATACACACACACTCACTCCCTTGTCCCCACCGCCCCGGCTCCGACGCTTCCCAGTTTTTTCTCGTCTTCTAGCTCTCTCTCTCGCTTCTAGTTCGTATCCACAAGAGCGTGGACTCGCCGTACGAGCAGCAGTCTGTACGTGTGTGTTTTATGATTTTGTTGGTTTAGATACGTCGTGTCCCACTGTGTGGACACGAGACTCACAATGTGACACCTATATATATCTATACGACTCATATCAACTGTCAATTTGATGTTTTGTTGGAATTCGAATTCCAATTTAGGGTTCGAGCCCTATTTACTGATACTGGAAGTTTTTTGGGCATTTTCAGGGTTTTGAAATGAAGAATAAATTGACTAATAATTATTATCGACTTATTGAACCCATAAACTTGAATCCTTTAAGTACCTGTTTCAAGTCCAACTTGTCCATAGTTATCGATATTCTATAAAATTTCAGCTATGTCACGAAGGATGGATACTAATCGTAACCCGACTCCCTCTTTTTTTCTTGGACGGCATAGCTCTGCCCAAACAAATCGCATAAATTCCTCCTCATCATACGAAATTGGCACATATTTTTTCTATTTTCCAAATCGTTGTCGTTGGTAGCATAATTGCTTGTAGCCAAAATAATATTATAGCAGAAACAACTAATCGTACCAATTTGATGTCTTCCAAACATTACAATACATGGAATATCAACACATTATCAATATGGTACGATATGGGCGTGTCATGGAAGGGTTCGGATATGCCTACGGGCGGACAACAATCGTGCAATCTCACTACCAAGTATAGTTGAGAAGAATATATCAGAATCGGTACAAGCTCTTATCAAAAATAGGTCAAATACAAATACGATGATATAATTACTAAATAAAATAATTAAGCATGGAAATGGTGGTACCGAGAGGGTGCCGGTGTTGATATAGGTGCAATGACAACGATGAAATACCGTAAGGACGTGCGACGTTCCACCCACGATCCCACAACATCAGAGGTCTGATGGTTTGTATTAATCAACGGTACTATGTATACTGCCCCTCTTTAACAGTATACTATGTATACTGTTAACACATAACCCCCTGGACACCAATACTGTAAGCTTGAGCTTGGCTTGACTAGAACGAGCTCGAGCTTGATAAGTTTTTCATTTTGGAGTTTGAGCTTGGTATCGGGAAATATGAGTTTGGTATCAAAAAATATGAATTTGGAAAAATATGGATCCATGATTTGGTGCAGCAACAGCAGCTTCTCATAATCAAAACTGATGTGGTTAGCCATTGGCCTTGATTTTAGTTCAGGTTCTATAAGGAATTTGCATTAATCAAAACTGCTGTGATCAGGACATTGGGGGTCTGATTTTGAGCTGTGTGAGGAGGAGGAGTATGTCTGGATTTTGAATTACATTGGGGTCTGATTTTGGCTTAAATGATCATATCGGTTTGTTGAGTATTAGCTTTCTATATATTTGGATTGATGTTCATTTGTTGTTTATTCGTGGATTCTCTACATTCGTGGATTCTCTATATTATTATAAGCTGTGTGAGGACAGTAGGCCATCTCCATTGGGGTCTGATTTTGAATTACATATTTCTAATATGAGGGGTGTGTCTGGGTTTAGAAGTAACTGTCCCATTAATCTGATTTTGAATTACATGTACCAGCCAGACACTGTCCCTGCAGCCATTCAACTGGTGAGGCAGAAATCTATGTACGATATTTGCTATAAGGAATTTGTATTAATCTACGGTACGACATCGTGATCAGGATATATTCTCTGCAGCCATTCGACTGGCGAGGCAGAAACTATATATCCGTAGATAAAGTTGACTGTCCTCCGACTCCCATCACTCGGCAATGATGATACGACAACCTAACACTACATCTTTCAGTAGTAGATAATGTCTTAGTATTACATTTTGTGGGTTCATATTATTGATTTTGTTACTTCCTTCAGATACTAGATTCGATAAGAACATATACTACACCATATGTACAGAACATAGATGATTCACACTAATATATGCTAGACTAAATTTTGGGTTGCGTTCTAAGCCATTCGTCCCCACACTTGGCAATTAAGCATGTGAAATATATCGTTGAAAAATATAAAATTTTGGGTTGTGTTCTGAGCCATTCTTCACTTTCTGCAGTAATTATCTTAAAATGGATATGAATTACTATCTGCAGAACCATTTGTGGATGTATAATCGTTATCCTGATGAATTACTATCTGTGTCAATATTTGGAGAATTATCTTAAAATGGATATGAATTACTATCTGCAGAATCGTTTATGGATGTATAATCGTCATCCTGATGACATGTGCGGTGTGCAGGATGGATTTATACAGAGTGTGCAACAGTTTCTGCAGTTTACCAAGGCGTTCCCTCAGTACATGGACCGTACAAAAATTAAGTGTCCATGTGTGAGATGTCGCAACTTGAAATATCATTCGGAAGTGGATGTGACATATCATTTATATTCGAGGGATTTCATGCCAAATTATTATCAGTGGACCGCACACGGAGAACTTGTGCCTTTAGCCTCCGAGCCAGAGCCTTATGTGGAGCCTTACGTAGATGTCCACGAGCATGCTAATTATGACCAAGGGTGAACGAACATGGTTTTCGATGCTGCGGGGCCTAGTTTCGATTCGAACAATCAATATGCAGCTGAGGAGGCACTGAATGCCGATGTTACAAAGTTCATGGAGTTGCTGGAGAATGCAAGGACTCCTTTATATCCTGGTTGTGATGACCATTCACCGTTGGAGGTGATTACAAGATTGTTGAGCATAAAATCAGATTTTAACATGTCTCAAGAATGCTACAACCGAATCCTGGAGTTAATTAAAGATATATTGCCGGAGGGTGGCAAGTTACCTAAAGACTTCTACCGATCCAAGAGAATGGTGATCGCTCTGGATGGGGTATGAAAAAATTGATGCATGTCGCAACGGATGCATGTTGTACTATAAGGACGACAAGGATGAAGACGCCTGCAGATTTTGTGGTACCGATCGCTTCAAGGCAACTAGTACAACAAGGACTTCTGGTGCACGCAAGCCAACAGATTCGATGCACTATTTGCCTTTGATGCCGCGGTTGCAGAGGTTGTTTATGGCAAAGGAGACAACTGATAATATGAGTTGGCACAAGCGGGAACAAATAGATGGAGTACTGGATCATCCATTCGACGGGAAAGCATGGAAGCACTTTGATCGAGTGTATCCCGATTTTGCTTCGGAGCCGCGTAATGTCATATTGGGGCTTTCCTCCGACGATTTTACCCCATTTGGACATTCGGGCTCACAATATTCTTATTGGCCTGTGATTGTTACTCTGTACAACTTGCCGCCTTGGATGTGTATGAAGACTCCTTATATGTTCCTAATTGTTATTATTCCAGGTCCGAAGAACTCGAAGAGGAACATCGATGTGTACTTACAGCCCTTGGTAGATGAGCTGAATCAGTTGTGGGAAGTAGGTGCAACCACATATGATGTTTCCAGAAAGCAGAACTTTCAGATGAGGGCCGCACTAATATGGACCATCAATAATTTTTCGGCCTATGGAATGTTATCGGGTTAGAGCACTCATGGTCGTCTCGCATGTCCGTATTACATGGATCGCACTAAGGCTTTCCGTTTGAAATATGGAGGAAAACCGTGCTTCTTCGATTGTCATCGTTAGTTCCTGCCAAAGGATCATCCGTAGCGTAAGAAAAAGAATGCTTTTCGTGCTGGCGTGGTAGAGAAGTCCAGTCCACCGCAATGGTGGTCCGGGGACACGATATGGAAGGAAGTTAAAGAATTGTCAAGTCTATTGAAGAGCCAACAGCGGGGTACAAGTCTGATGGATTTGGCCGCGCTCACAACTGGACGAAGATGAGTATATTCTGGGACCTACCATATTGGAGTGACCATCTGCTCAGACATAACCTGGATGTCATGCATATCGAGAAGAATGTTGTAAAACCCCTAATTTTCTACAATATTTTTATTTTTTTATCGATTTTGATACTGATTTAAAATTTTGTATTGTACGTCGCGTAGTCGTATTGTACGTCACGCACGGAATTTTATTTTTCGTAATTGCTCGACGAGTGCGAATATGTCCGAGCGTACATATTTTAGAAAAGCAAGTTGTTATTTTATTTACTAAAAGCCTTCATTTATGCAATTATTAATAATAATTAATATTTTTATTGTATACTAGAAAAGCATAATTATGAAAATATTATTTGTGCATACATATATATTTATAATTATTTATTGGTTTATTTTAAATAATAATGTAATTTTTGAAATTATTATTAATAGTATTTTTGGAAAATATATTTCAGAATTATTGTGGCGATTTAATCGTGATTTAAATTTATAGATTTATTTAAATAGTTAAGTATTTGAAATTTATTTTATCCTATTCGATTTTAAACTAAAATTTTATTTGATTTAAATTAGATTTGTATTTAGATTTGGATTTGATTTTAAATTAAATTATGAATTATCTAAATTGGGTTTAAATAAATCCTAATTCGTATCCAATTGGGAATTTCCACATCCTACAAATAGGCAGGTACTCCTCCAACTTTTCACCATTCTTCACAAATTCTACCATCTACAAACGTGTCGTGCATCGTGTCCGTGTTCCACCATCCATATTCTTATTCTATTTTTTACAATTACATTATTTTCGTGTCGGACACAATCTCCGACACGAACCAAAATTTCCAACCCTAAACCTAACCCGACCATCCCCGTCACCCTAGCCGACTCCATCAAACCCAACTCGACAGCCATCACCACACCATCACTATTACAACCAGCACCCCCATCACTGTCCCCGACTCGGCCGCCTCCATCGGCCATCAAACCAACCACCGCAATAAAATCCCAGCACCCTCTCTGGCAACCAAACCCTGCCACCCTCACCATCCCAGCGTCCCCGTCGCCGCAGCACCCGCTGCCCCGTCGACCTGCCACCACCAGCCCGACCCCCAAACACCGGCCAACGCCGTCGTGGCCACAGCCCCCGGCATCCCCAAAATAAATAAATAAGTAAACCCTTACCTCTTTCCGACGTCGCCGTCAACTCTGGACCGCGCGCGACCGCCGTTGATTGTCCGACCATCTCGGCTCCTGCGCCGCCGTGGTCGCGTGCCACCGCAAACCCTCACCGCCGGCGAGATCCCTCAGCCATCCTCGTTCACTTGGCCGCGCCATCCGCCGCCATCGAACCACCCTTCCGCGAACGGCTGCCCTCTTGTCGCCGCCGGCCGACGACTCGACCCCGCAGCTCCCGCCAGCACCGAGCGACCGCCGCCGTGCGCGCCCTCTCCGGTAGCTCCGCGCGCGTAGCCGCCATCTCCACCGGACCACCGCACCAGTCTCTGCTCCGCTCACCGTCACCGGCGACCTTCGCCTAGCCGCCTAGACGGAAAACCCCCAAACGTCGCTCCTCCGCCCCTTCCTTTCTCTCCGCCCGCCGCCTCTTCTTCCCACTTCTTCTTCGATCGCCGCCGAACCCACTTCCCAGCACCTCCGGCGAAGCTCGCCGTCCTTTCGACCGACCGCCGCCCGCTCTCTCTCGATCCTCGCTCCCTCTCCCCATCTCGACTAACGAGGAGCAACATTTCTTTTATTTTTATTTTTTTGTGTGTATTTTTTTTGTTTTTTTTTCTGTTATTCGATTATTATTATTATTATTATTATTATTATTATTATTATCATTATCATTATTGTTATATTATTATTATTATTATCATTATCATCATTATTATTATTATCATTATTATTATTATTATTATTATTAATATTCTCCTTATTATTATTATTATTATTATTATTATTAAACTTACAAATTATTTTATTATTAATAATATTATTATTAGCATGATTGTTATTATTATTATTATTATGCTAGTATGTTCCTTTTATGACTATATGTAAATTTGTTAGCATTATTAAAATAGGAATTATAAATAAATATGGGAAGCTTTAAAAACTATTTTGTGGTTATACTGTTAGTACAAAGTAGTGATACTATTTTATTAACTAAAATATGTAGTATAAAAAATTTCCTAAAAACTATATTTTGTAACAAATTAGTAGGGACTTATCCCCAAATGTTTGGGGCTAGTTTACCTTTAGATTTTAAATATAAATTTTATGACTTGTAAATATTATTCTCAAAAAGATTTCTAAAATCTTTTTTTATAAATATAAATATTCCTAAGACTACTTTGACAAAATTTAGTTCTTATACTTTACTGGTTTTTTTTAGATTTTTCAAAGTATTCTTTCAACAAATTATTTACAGCTATCAAAACTATTTTTAAAATAAGATATTTATTTATTTATTTCCGTAAATCTCCTCGATTATCGATTCTTGACCATGACTAATCATGTTCCTATTCCTTCCAAATCTAGACTACCTTATGTCCACCCTAACCAATTTGACCCTTCTAGACCCAATGAAACTGTTCGTGCCACCATCCGAGGTCACCATGTATAGTTGTTGCACCGAAGTCGCAGTTCGTGCCACATCGATCATTGCAGCACACCGGGCGTACTATCAGGCAAGACACCTTGCCATTTGCTGTTTAATTATTTTAGCTCATATTTCATGCATGTTCATTATTTTCTATATGCAAAATAAACTGTGATACATGGCATAACCAGTTAGAATTTACTGTTCAGTTTCTTGCTATGTATTATTTTCTTACACATTAAACTTAGAGTTAAGGGACCACCCTTTGTGTGTTGCATTCATAGGCCTTGACACATTTATACCACGTTGTTGTGTGTCACATATAGGACTCAGACATGCGTGATTGGCTGGCCACCAGTACGTATAAGCCGTAAGTTAGGAAATAACTGCTAATAGAATTGCATGCTAGAAGACTTAGCAGTTATGAGTTGGCATTGGATGGGAAGAACATGATTGGAAGTCGGCTACCACCCTATCTATCGTAGACTCGCTCGCTACTGAGGAACGATAGGTAGACTATATGCTATAGACTCGCTCGGTACTGAAGAATAGTATATGGTATTGTAACTCGCTACTGAGGTACTGTATTGGTATTGACCAGGTAGTCATGCGACCATGAACTGTTCTTAAAACTGTATTCACCTAGATTTGGTTAGGCGCCCTTATCCGTTAGGTATGAGTACTTTTGGTTTGGGTACTTGTATCTGACCGTGGCTTGGGACAATAACTTGTCGCAGATTAGTTCTTCACATCTTGTCCTTGTTTGGTTGTAGGTGTGACTTATTACTTCGATGAGAATGTATTGAACCTTGTTGGGGTCCGGATACCATATTGAATTCTTAGCATGGAAAGATACGCCACCGTGAATTAGTTTACCATCTCCTGTCCTTGTTTGGTTGGGGGAATGGTATGCTCGTTCAATAGGTGCGTATTGGACCATGTTATAATTCAATTGACTTATTTATTCGAGCAATATTTATTCAGTTTATATGGCATGATATTATGGGTCTTGTTACGTCCCTCTGAGGACCTGGTTATCTTTTCAGGTGTGTGCTATTATCTTTCGCAGGTGTTCTAGCTCTAGCCGTTATCATCGCTATTTCTTCGAGGATGATTGCATTTGGATCGTCTTCGCTTCGCTCGCCAAAATCTTTCTTTTGTTATGTATTTCTTTTCATAGTTGGTAGTGAATTTGTCTCCGCCCAACTACATGTACCAAATGACAATTTCATAGTTGATTATATGAGATCTTCTATTCATTTATTTTGTGTGGATGAGATTAGTTATGGTTCTACTGCATTTTACAGCTTATGTATTCATATGAGGTTTCCATATATTGGAGTGTACTTCGAATTAATACAGCTGGCATGTCTACGTTCCTAGTCCTACGTATTTTGGGACTGGGGCGTTATATATTTTTGTGGTGGCCCATGCAGGTCTAGGTAAATTGTTTGGTTACTTTACCGTACCAAGCAAGCCTGCGTATAGGATTAGAAGTCTAGGATCTCATCCACATACTTGACCTCTTTCCTTGATTTAATCTACCATTTGACTCATCAATTGCATCTTGCTTGGTTCCTTCCATCCCTATTCTTATCTTCCCTTCGTGCTTGCTAGAGATTGACCCTAGTAGTTGGATGTCCCAAAACACCATTAGTTTAATTCTTTTAAGTTGGGTAGAATGCCTTATGACCTAGCAATCCCTTTTGTCCTTGTGACCTATATTAGTAAATTTACTTAGATTCTAGAATTTAGAAGACCCTAACCCATCTAGCCACCCAAAGACTTGGACAAGAAGACTATAGGACAATTATATGACTTAGAATCATTCTACCTTCTTTAAATCTTAATCTCTCGTACCTATGTATTTACCGTTTTGACTAATGATGCTAATATAGCCTAGTTTTTGCAAGCTTATTCTTTATCGAGTTTGTTCATGACATATGCTATTGAGCGCTCACTAGCCTATTGTCTAATCAGAACTAGTGCATAATGGTCTGATCAACCAAGTGCACTTTGGTTCGCTTTTGTCTATTATTCTATGTGGAGGGGGACATAGCTAAACTTATCCTTTAGAGTCCCATCCACGACTGCCTTGACAATTTCTTTGAAATTATTCGATCGTCCTTGGAATCACGTATTCGTATTCGATAAACGCCTCTATTTTAGAAGGACGAAGGCGTTATACTAGAACTTCCTCTAGCCATCCTATCGATTATGACCATATCGTATTATTTTTCATGATCTAGATCGCGACTTCTTACGACATAATTTTGTTGAGCCTTATAATTGATTGTTCCCCACCGATACCCCCTTGTGTT
This sequence comes from Iris pallida, assembly GCA_029216955.1. Classification (NCBI taxonomy): domain Eukaryota; kingdom Viridiplantae; phylum Streptophyta; class Magnoliopsida; order Asparagales; family Iridaceae; genus Iris; species Iris pallida. The sequence goes on along the minus strand of JANAVB010025196.1, from coordinate 8,487,308 downwards.
TTCTTACCCCCTACTAATTCTTAATTTCGAGGACGAAATTCTTTTAAGTTGGGTAGGATGTAAAACCCCTAATTTTCTACTATATTTTTATTTTTTTATCGATTTTGATACTGATTTAAAATTTTGTATTGTACGTCGCGTAGTCGTATTGTACGTTGCGCACAAAATTTTATTTTTCGTAATTGCTCGACGAGTACGAATATGTACGAGCGTACATATTTTAGAAAAATATTTTATTTATTATTTTATAGTTTCAAAAAAATTTATGCAATAATTACTTTACTATCATTACCAAGTTGTTATTTTATTTACTAAAAGCCTTCATTTATGCAATTATTAATAATAATTAATATTTTTATTGTATAATAGAAAAGCATAATTATAAAAACATTATTTGTGCATACATATATATATTTGTAATTATTTATTGGTTTATTTTAAATAATAATGTAATTTTCAAAATTATTATTATTAGTATTTTTGGAAAATATATTTCAAAATTATTGTGGCGATTTAAATCTTGATTTGAATTTATAGATTTATTTAAATAGTTAAGTATTTGAAATTTGATTTATCCTATTCGATTTTAAACTAAAATTTAATTTGATTTAAATTAGATTTGTATTTAGATTTGGATTTGATTTTAAATTAAATTATGAATTATCTAAATTGGGTTTAAATAAATCTTATTTCGTATCCAATTGGGAATTCCCACATCCTATAAATAGGCAGGTACTCCTACAACTTTTTTCCATTCTCCACAAATTCTACCATCTACAAACGTGTCGTGCATCGTGTCCGTGTTCCACCATCCATATTCTTATTCCATTTTTTACAATTATATTATTTCCGTGTCGGACACAATCCCCGACACGAACCAAAATTTCCAACCCTAAACCTAACCCGACCATCCCCGTCAACCTGGCCGACTCCATCAAACCCAACTCGACAGCCATCACCACACCATCACCATTACAACCAGCACCCCCATCCCTGTCCCCGACTCGGCCGCCTCCATCGGCCATCAAACCAACCACCGCCACAAAATCCCAACACCCTCTCTGGCAACCAAACCCTGCCACCCTCACCATCCCAGCGTCCCCGTCGTCGTAGCACCCGCTGCCCCGTCGACTTGCCACCACCAGCCCGACCCCCAAACTCCGGCCAACGCCGCCGTGACCACAGCCCCCGGCATCCCCAAAATAAATAAATAAGTAAACCCTTCGTCTTCCCGACGCCGTCGTCAACTCTAGACCGCGCGCGACCGTCGTTGATTCCCCGACCATCTCGGCTCCAGCGCAGCCGTGGACGCGTGCCACCGTAAACCCTCATCGTCGGCGAGATCCCTCAGCCATCCTCGTTCGCTTGGCCGCGCCATCCGCCGCCATCGAACCACCCTTCTCGCGCGCGGCTGCCCTCTTGTCGCCGCCGGCCGACGACTCGACCCTGCAGCTCCCGCCAGCACCGAGCGACCGCCGCCGCGCGCGCCCTCTCCGGTAGCTCCGCGCACGTGGCCGCCATCTCCACCGGACTATCGTACCAGTCACCGCTCCGCTCACCGCCAGCGGCGAACTTCGCCGAGCAGCCTAGATGGAAAACCCCCAAACGCCGCTCCTCCGCCCCTTCCTTTCTCTCCGCCCGCTGCCTCTTCTTCCCTCTTCTTCTTCGATCGCCGCCGAACCCACTTTCCAGCCACCTCCGGCGAAGCTCGCCGTCCTCTCGACCGACCGCCGCCCGCTCTCTCTCGATCCTCGCTCCCTCTCCCCATCTCTACTAACGAGGAGCAGCATTTATTTTATTTTTATTTTTGTGTGTGTGTTTTTTTTGTTTTTTTCTGTTATATCGATTATTATTATTATTATTATTATTATTATTATTATTATTATTATTATTATCATTATCATTATTGTTATATTATTATTATTATTATTATCATTATCATTATTATTATTATCATTATTATTATTATTATTATTATTATTATTATTATTATTAATATTCTCCTTCTTATTATTATTATTATTATAATTAAACTTACAAATTATTTATTATTAATAATATTATTATTAGCATGATTGTTATTATTATTATTATTATTATGCTAGTATGTTCCTTTTATGACTGTATATAAATTTGTTAGCATTATTAAAATATGAATTATATATAAATATGGGAAGCTTTAAAAACTATTTTGTGGTTATACTGTTAGTACAAAGTAGTGATACTATTTTATTAACTAAAATATGTAGTATAAAAAATTTCCTAAAGACAATATTTTGTAAAAAATTAGTAGGGACTTATCCCCAAATATTTGGGGCTAGTTTACCTTTAGATTTTAAATATAAATTTTATGACTTGTAAATATTATTCTCAAAAAGATTTCTAAAATCTTTTTTTTATAAATATAAATATTCCAAAGACTACTTTAACAAAATTTAGTTCTTATACTTTACTGATTTTTTTAGATTTTTCAAAGTATTCTTTCAACAAATTATTTACAGCTATCAAAACTATTTTTAAAATAAGATATTTATTTATTTCCGCAAATCTCCTCGATTACTGATTCTTGACCATGACTAATCATGTTCCTATTCCTTCCAAATCTAGACTACCTTATGTCCACCCTAACCAATTTGACCCTTCTGGACCCAATAAAACTGTTCGTGCCACCATCCGAGGTCACCATGTATAGTTGTTGCACCGAAGTTGCAGTTCGTGCTATATCGATCATTGCAGCACACCGGGCGTACTATCAAGCAAGACTCCTTGCCATTTGCTTTTTAATTATTTTTGCTCATATTTTATGCATGTTCATTATTTTCTTTATGCAAAATAAACTAAGATACATGGCATAACCAGTTAGAATTTACGGTTCAGTTTCTTGCTATGTATTATTTTCTTACAAATTAAACTTAGAGTTAAGGGACCACCCTTTGTGTGTTGCATTCATAGGCATTGACACGTTTATACCATGTTGTTGTGTGTCACATATAGGACTCGGACATGCGTGATTGGCTGGCCACCAGTACATATAAGCCGTACGTTAGGAAATAACTGCTAATAGAATTGCATGCTAGAAGACTTAGCAGTTATGAGTTGGCATTGGGCGGAAAGAACATGATTGGAAGTTGACTACCACCCTATCTATCGTAGGCTCGCTCGCTACTGAGGAATGATAGGTAGACTATATGCTATAGACTCGCTCAGTACTGAGGAATAGTATATGGTGTTGTGACTCTCTACTGAGGTACTGCATTGGTATTGACCGGGTAGTCATGCGACCATGAACTGTTCTTAAAACTGCATTCACCTAGATTTGGATAGGCACCCTTATCCGTCAGGTACGAGTACTTTTGGTTTAGGTACTTGTATCTGACCGTGGCTTGGGACAATAACTTGTCGCGGATTAGTTCGTCACATCTTGTCCTTGTTTGGTTGTAGGTGTGACTTACTACTTCGATGAGAAGGTATTGAACCTTATTGGGGTTCGGATACCATATTGGATTCTTAGCATGGAAAGATACGCCACCGTGAATTAGTTTACCATCTCATGTCCTTGTTTGGTTGGGGGGATGGTACGCTCGTTCAATAGGTGCGTATTGGACCATGTTATAATTCAATTGACTTATTTATTTGAGCAATATTTATTCAGTTTATATGGCATGATATTATGTGTCTTGTTACGTCCCTCTGAGGACCTGGTTATCTCTCCAGTTGTGTGCTATTGTCTTTCGCAGGTGTTCTAGCTCTAGCCGTTATCATCGCTATTTCTTCGAGGATGATTGTATTTGGATCGTCTTCGCTTCGATCACCAAAATATTTCTTTTGTTATGTATTTATTTTCATAGTTGGAAGTGGATTTGTCTCCGCCCAATTACATGTACCAAATGACAATTTCATAGTTGATTATATGAGATCTTCTATTCATTTATTTTGTGTGGATGAGATTAGTTATGGTTCTACTGCATTTTACAGCTTATGTATTCATATGAGGTTTTCATATATTGGAGTGTACTTCGTATTAATACAGCTGGCATGTCTACGTTCCTAGTCCTACGTATTTTGGGACTGGGACGTTACAAATGTATTTGACAATATAATAAATACTGTGATGGACGTAAAGAGAAAGACGTAAGACAATCCCAAGGCCAGGTTGGACTTAGAAGAAATATGCAGACGTCCAGAGTTGCATTTGATAAAGGAAGGCAGTGGGAAGTATAAGCAGCCCAGGGCCATTTTCTCACTGGACAAGGAGGACGAAGGTAAACTTTGTAGGTGGATCTAGGGCCTAAAATTTCCAGACGGGTATATATCGAATTTGAGAAGATGTGTTGACCCGAAGGAGAACAAACTACAGGGTATGAAGAGCCACGACTGTCATGTTTTTATGGAGAGGTTAATCCTGATTGCATTTCAGGAATTCTTACCTCAGGTTGTTTGGGATCCACTGACAGAGCTTAGCATATTCTTCAGAGATCTTTGTTCTATTAAGTTGCTCGTCGATCAGCTTGAAAAGTAGGAGAAGGACATTGCAGTGATATTGTGTAAGCTTGAGAGGGTGTTCCCTCCTGGATTCTTCGACTCTATGGAGCATTTGCCAATTCATCTTTCCTATGAGGCACGTGTTGGTGGGCCCGTCGGTTATCGGTGGATGTACCCGTTCGAGCGCCATCTAAACCACCTGAAGAGGAAGGTAAAAAATAAGGCACGGGTCGAGGGTTCTATTTGTGAAGCCTATGTCCTTGAGGAGATTACAAACTTTTGTTCAATGTATTTCAAGCATCATATTGCTACAAATAGAACAAAAGCTCCGAGGAACGACGATGGAGATATAGAATATAATGATGCATTATTGAAAGTCTTCAATGCTCTTGGAAAGCCTTCTGGAAAACTGAAAAAGAGATATTTGAATGATGAAGAACTAAGGGCTGCCCAGTTATATATATTACTCAACAGTGAGAAGGATAAAGTGGAAAAGCTAGAGTGGTAAGTGAAAATCTTCAACGTTCAAGTCATCTATTTGTTGATTACGATATTATAATTTAACGAGGATATCCCAATATTTATTGGTTTTCAGCAAATTTAATGATGAGGTGAGGTCAAGTAGACCATACATTGCAGATGAAGAAGTAGAAGAAGAAATGAGACTTCATTTCCCGTCTTGGTTGAATGCATATGTACGTAAGAAGCTAGTTAGAATCTTCCTCCATTTGTATTTGCACAATAAATAACTTAACATTGAACTTAATTTTGTATCTTCTCGTGTTTAGGTCGATCGTCCGGACGTCATCCTTGAGAATGAATCTTTTAGAACTCTTGCCAAGGGACCAATTTATGCCGTCAAAATATGGCCAAGTTATTGCGTGAATGGGTTTAAGTTCAAGTCAATAAATGCTCCCATCAGAGATAGATTCCTGGATCTTGATTCCACAAAAACCAGTTGCTTGTGTATCAAATCTACAAACTACAAAGATGTCACTCCAGAAAATGATTTCTATGGCGTCTTACGGGAGATCGTGGAATTGACGTACAACTATGGCATAGAGCCTGCCAAGATAGTGTTGTTTAAAGTTGATTGGTTCGATCCGATACATGATCAAGGATGGAAAATTGACAAGCATGGTCTTGTGGATATTAACTACCGTTGTCGATACCAAGGATACAAACCATTTATCCTAGCAAGTCAAGCTCAACTCGTATATTTTACAACATATCCTAGACGGGGAATAATGAGGTACGACTGGTGGACAGTATGCAAGACTAAAGCCAGAAATACCTACAACGTCGACAAAGTGGCTTATCAGGAGGACGAGTTGCCTCTTGTACCAAATACAATCGATGTCGACTCAGCAGAAGTTTCCCATTCAATATCTACTTGTGTAGAAGAGGTACAAGTATCCAAAGGGGAAGACGAAGGAGATGCTAGTGACGATGAGGAGGAAGAGGAAGAGGATGAGGAGGAGGAGGCAAACGAAGAAGATGAATTTTTAGAGGATGATTGAGAAACTGTAATTTTAATGTATTCATATTTCTGTAATCTTAAATTATGAACTATGATCATTTCTATTAGTATTCAGATTTTTGTAAACTTAAATTATGAACTCCAATGTATGCAAATATTTCTAAACTGTCATTGTATTTATTTATATTTTTAATCATATGTTATTATCAGCATGGCAGGACGACGCGGAGGCACCTCAGGACGATGCGGAGATAGGTCAGGATGAGTCGTGTCCTTAGGTGGGCAGAGAGCTCCGTTACAAGAGGATGGCCCCGGACCATCGTCTGACCCGAGCACTCCATTGTACCATACGGTCGCAGGTTCGGGTGGCAGTACACCTGGGACAAGCAGTTCTAGGCTTGCTGATACTCCTTCCCCTAGCCTTTCTACCGTTGACAGCAGCATGGCGGGTGGAAAGCAGGTAGAGGAGGTAGTCCCCACTCCCGCCCGGGCGGATCCATACCAGAGCGACCCTCCATGCGCACCTCAGGACGAGACGAGGATGGAGATTTGGGCTGACGGTCCTACGAAGTAAGTTAAATTAATATATATATATATATATAAAATATATATATATATATATATATATATATTTTATATATATATATATATATATATATATATATATATATATATATATATATATATATATATATATATTCATTAATATAATTATCGTTGTATATAGATATCGTCCCTCGTCGATACAGAGAGCGTTGGGCTCATTTCTAAGGTCCAACTATGGGGGTCCGTGGATCAACTACTCGGATGCCTCGGAAGAGAGGAAGGCATTCTGGTTTTTCTACTTTAAGGTAATTAAAGATAGTTAATTTAGTATGATTAATATAATTTTAAGCATTTTTAGAACTTATTATTTTAATTTGTAATTTTTGTAGAGGACTTATTTTTATCCACCACACCGGGCCGAGCAGATTGAGAGGCAGTTTCCTGCTGTTGCCGCCAAGTTGATCCGTGATGCAATTGACGATCAGAAAGCTCGTCAGCGCTCCGGAAAGCCGATTGCTGGTTAGATCATGCCTGACTAGTGGACCACGATAAGGGCTCGATTTGAGGAGCCCAGTACAGAGAGCGGTCGGAGAAGGCGAAGACGGCTAGGACGAGGGCCGAAAAGTGGTGTGGTGGATCGATTGCTATGACGGAGCATTTTCGTCGTCTGGCATGTAATTTATTGCAATATATAAGATTTTATTGATAGTAGGATTATATAATTTTCTATTTTACTAAAGAATAAAATATAACAAACACGCAGGTACGGAGGGGTGAGGACGCAAATATGGTGACCGTCTTCCTGGCCACCCATCAGAAGGACGGGAAGCTCATCGACGACCGGGCTACTCAGAGCTATGTAAGTACTAATTTAGATTTCGTTAATTTTTAACACAACCTGAAGAATATACAGATAACCATATAGTTAATAATAATTAAATACTTTAGATGTTTATTAGGCTAATTTAGGTAAGTACTGATTTATAGAGATGCACAACGATTTCTAGGACGAGTTTGTTAGGCTACGTGAGCATGCGAGTGCAAGTGCACCGGCAGAAGGAGGGGTTGGTACATCGCAGCCCTTTCCGCCTCAGTCGGAGGACGAGCTCTGGAAGACAGCCGTTAGTGGTCTTTATAGAGGTACGTACTACGGTACGGGGTCCTACGGCACATTTGTTGCGACGCAGGCATCCGGGGCTCCCTCTGCCAGTGCGTATTCACAGCCATCACAGGCCGAGTCGTCCCGAGTCGAGGATACCATTGCCCGCCAGATTGCTGAGCTGCACGGCGATATGCTAAGGAGGATTTCTGAGCAGCCAGGGTCTCAGGCGCAAGGGGACGCTACGTCGGTCACCGCACGCTTTGACGAGCTCGAGCGCACCGTGAGGGACGTACAGGGGACACAGGAGTCCATTCACGGCACTGTTACTAGGATAGTGGCTTGCATGGAGCAATACAGCGCCCGACTGCTAGCCCTGGAGGAGACACGGACGCACCCATCTCCAGCGGTTACACTGTCTCCTTCTCCAGCGGTTACACTGCCTCCTTCTACAGCGGTTGCATTGCCTCCTCCTTCATCATCGTCGGTGGTTCTTACACCGGAGCAGTATGCTTACCTTCTTTCCAAGAGCGGTGATGCTCCTCCTGATCAGCTGTAGTAGACATATATATATATATATATATATATATATATATATATATATATATATATATATATATATATATATATATATATTGTTGTGTGATGGCCCATTATTGGGTCTTTTATGTGTTTATACATATATTATTCTTATGTGGAGCATTATGTTTGACATTGTTGTTGAAATTTTCCATAATTCTGTGTTGATTGATGAGATTGTGTTTCAAACGTGTTTGTGATTGTGTATCTGTGTTGTTTGATACTTTGTGTTCGTGTTGCTCCTCCTGATCAGCCGGTGTTGAGTAGTGTTCCACCGAAGGGGTCGACGAACCCAGGGAAATGCTGCTTTAGGTGCTGCTGCAAATGCTGTATTTTTTATTTTTTTCCTCCAAATTTAGCGACGTTCAGCGACGTTTAGCGACGTCCAGCGATAAAAGTTAACGTCGCTAAGTAGGTATCGGAACGTCGCTAACTATGATACACACCGTCGCAATCGTCACTAAACGTCGCTAAATACGACGTCGCTAAACGTCGCTATGTGTCGGCACTATAGCGACGTAAAAACATCGTAGAACGTCGCCATTTGGCTCTCAAGCCAGGTCAGCATCGATGTATGTAAAGTCGCTAAACGTCGCTATATGACGTCGGCAATTGCAGTCGTTTTACGTCGCTGGTAGTCGCTGAATTAGCGAAAGGGTTACTATTTCTTCTATTCCGTTGAGTCTTAGAACTTCTAAAGCCGAGTAAGAACAAATAGGAAAAACAAATTGATCCAGATCTTATTTTTTTTACTTCATATAAGAGCTTGGTCTTACTTCACCATCGAGAAACGAAAGAAGACTTCCATATCCAAGCTTCGCTCAGACTGTATAAAAGTATTTGCCCCAAGGAGTAATCCTAGAATCCCCTCAGTTTTCTGGATTTGGAGAAGTGTATGCGTCGCTAAGTGTCGTCGCAATAGCGACGTATTGCGACGTCGTGGTGTTTAGCGACTAGGTAAATCGCGACTACATCCAAACGTCGCTAAATACGTCGCTAATTGAATTTAGCGACGTATTTTTCCTAGTTAGCGACGTCCTCTGGCGTCGCTGATTTGACAAATTTTAGTAGTGTATGCCGTCGGTATGCCGTAGTATACCGTCGGTATGCCGTTCTTTTAGATATTGATTTTTGACTGAAAACTAGAAGAGCTTTTTGTTTTGTCATCCAACCTTAAGTGTTTACAGAAAGACCTAGACCTTGTACAGACTCGATATCTTGAAGTGTTGAGAGCCGTCTTTAAGGATCGCTGGTCTTTTCTTCAGTCTCCAAAGCTTTGATGACTTGGCTTGAATGGACAGACTTTATGTAGTAGAGCTTTTTGAAGGAATATTAATCTGAAATACAGAAAAAAACTAGACTACGAATATGTTATTAATGTTATCAAAATAAACTGTGCCAACAAGGTCTTATAGACCCGATCAAGGATTAAGGAGTATGATTAATAAAATCATGAAATACGATCCAAGTTCGGACGTGATTAAAATTAGAAATAGTCTAAGTTCACTTGGCACGATTTAGATAGAACGACGAAAGTCACAAAACTAGTCACGATCAGGAAGGAAACCCGACCACAAGTGACTAGAGAATCAAAATTTAGGTACGATAGAAAAATCTATTCTGACACAGTCGTAATTAGATATCAAAATTTTTAGCACGATTTGAGGGTTAAGATTATAATGATCATGAAAATCAAAGTCGATTGGTCATGATCGAAATCAGGGCTAAGAGAATCAATAGAGAACAAAATTTGAGTGTAGCACGATCGACAGTTAGATTTGATGGAAAAATCAGATTTACAGGTCGCATAAGCACGATTTAGGAAGAAACCCAAATCAATTAGGCACGATTGAATTTCAAGCATGATCAATTTTGAGTGAATCAGGATTGGGGCTGTTTTCCATAAATAAATTCACTTTATTTATTTTGTATCTGAGAAAATTACAACTGTAGGAATCTAATCTAGAAGACGATTACTTTATCCCTTGGACGATGCGATGAAGAAAACTTGAACTTCGAAGAACTTGGACAGCAACTGGGCAATCTCTCTGTTCTCTCTGAAATTGACTGTTGTGTTTGATGAAGATGAAGAAACTCTCTTTTATAGAGTTCAGGATAACTGTCCTTAAGCATACGCTCAGGTAGTTACTTGACGTGTGCATAACTGCAGGGACGCGTGGCAAATTCTGATGGAGACACATTAGCGTGCGGTTGAAAGTAGTGGAGCATATTCAGGAGAGATTGATGGCATGAATGCCACGTTGCATAACTTCTGAAGAAGTGGATAACTGAGTACAGGACACGTGAGAGCGTGTGTTAACTGCACGTTGAAAATCATCCTGGACACAACTGCTGTGATACGCTGCTTTAGAAGAAGAGTCATACGCTAGCTTTTGAAGGCACATGTCTTGCATACGCTGACTTGGACAGCATAGAACCATATAAAGCTGATACGCTCACATTATTGACAGGGAGTCATATGGAAACTATACGCTCACTTGATAAGGAGTCGTATGGAATCCATACGTTCACTTGGTTGGAAAGGAGTCGTATGAGATCCATATGCTCACTTGGTTGGGAAGGAGTCGTATGAGATCCATACGCTCACTTTGTTGGAAAGGAGTTGTATGTTTGAATAAGTAGACCCGTGGCATGTTTGAATAAGTAGACACGTGGCCATCATCAATCTTCTTTGATACGCCATATCTTCCAATAACTGACAAAATCTTCTCGAGCGTCGTGACTGCGGATATGATGGCTGACAGACTGTCAAAACTGACAGTAATGATGGCTTTTACATTTATGAGAGATGCTGAGCTGTCTTCGTAAAAGACAAAACCGACTCTTCGAAAACCTATACGACGGCTAGTCTCCATTGGACAGCTGTCTTTGCACGAAAGACGAAGTGTCAGATTCATCCTTTATTAAATACATACTGTGCTGTCATCTCAGAAAATAATAAAATATTCACTGAGCGTACGGCCTTTAGATGAGCATATGGCCTTGAGCGTATGGCTTGGACTGAGCGTATGGCTTTGAGCGTATGGCTTGGACTGAGTCTTATGTCTGCGTGTCATAATTTTCACACCCTACAAGACCCCCTTCAAAGTTTTCGAACTTTATGAATTTCAAAAGTTCGAAATTACTTTGAACTTTAAAGTGAGAATAAGTCCTGACACGCTGGCATGAGTTTGTTATCTTCCTCAATATCAGTGCAAATCTTTAGGGATTTTGTTTAAAGAATATCCGCCGTTTGAACTTCTTCCTTTCTTCTATAAATAGGTCTTCAAAAACCTATTTTATTTCTTTACCACAGCTTTTGCCTTTGAGAGAGAAAAGAGCTTTCAGAAACTCAAGATCTTTCTTCTTCTTCTTCGTCTTCAACTCCATCTCCATTAATGGCACCCAAGGTTGATGCTGCAGCGAAAGGAAAGGGGAAAGCCCCTGAAGAGTCATCTCATCCTGCCGTCGACACTGCTACCACCAAGAAGACGGCCAGTCAGCGTGTTTTACGCAGTGAACGGCCATTGAAACCTCTTTATGGTGAGGACAAAGATGATGAACAAATAACTATTCCCCTTTTTAGGGCTCTGGTTAGAACAAAACTCAGAAAACATATCCCTCTTTAGGGTCAATATGTCAGCAAATACGCTTCCCTCTTTAGGGTTTAGCCGTATTCCATGTTTTTCGTTTTTACAAAAAATATGTTTGGAGCGTATATCTGTAAGATACGCATATTTTTGATAGAGATACCAAAATACGCTATCTTAAAAGAATATGCTATGGCAATTTGTCTCATTGAGATACGCTAACTCCTGTGTTAGCATATTTTTTGATGATCATCTTGTCAACCATACGCTGATACGCTCAAACTGATCATAAACTGAACTTTTAAAATCATTCACTTAAGATAAACTGAGCATATATTGAACCTTGAGTCTACCATACGCTTAAAGAAAATTGAGCATATGCTGAACTTTGAGTCTGCCATACGCTTAGTAAAAACTGAGCGTAAGTTGAGCTATACGCTTAGTAAAACTGAGCGTATGTTGAGCTGTACGCTTAGTAAAAACTGAGCGTATGTTGAGCTGTACGCTTAGTAAAAACTGAGCGTATGTTGAGCTGTATCATCTCTTGACATTGAAGATTTTTAATACTTTATTCTTCATTTGCAGTGGATATTCTGGCTCAGGAAGCAGAATTTGAAGGAAGTATGGGAAATAATTATAGAAGTGATCTATCACATGTTCGTTTTCTCCAATTTGACGGACCTTCCACAAGAATAGCTCTGTTGACCAATCAGGAAGATGATACTTTGCTGAACCTGATGAGTGGACTGCCGTTACAAAGTGTAGATGGTGTTGCCCATTTGAAGCCAGCATTCCTTTTTGGAAATGCTATTGACATGAACTCCCAGCCTGCTCTGGACAAAGTATCATACAGTTACTATAGGGATGGTGATGTAAATCAGCCTATGTATTTGATTGGTTTGACAAAGAGTATCAACATAGCCCGTTTATTTCATTCGGGCCAGCAAAGACAGATGAAGTGGGATATTACTCCATCCTGACAAGCTAAGGCTGGGTGGATTGGATATCGTCAAGGAAGGTTCTGCAGTGGTACTGAACCATATGTCACATCTCTGCGAGGACTGTTACCTGCCACCATCCCTCCTGAGGACTCGGCACTGCTGAAGCCAGTCAGAGTCCCAATTTTTGCCAACGAATTTGCTCAATTAAAGAATGCCATCTACCCAAAACAGTCAATGAGGCTGACTGGTCTAGTAAATCCAGAGAACACTAGATGGACTGCTCTAGTGAGATAGATTTTGCAGAACTTCGGTGCACAGTTGAAGGCGATAGGTTTATATGATGCCATTAAGTGTACTGCTTATGGTTTCAAACCAAACCCGGATCTGTTTTTGGCATTAGCGGAGAGATATAACTATCGGACCGACACCTTCATGACCCCAAAGGGCGAGATGGGATTCGCCCTTCATGAAATGGCATATATATCTCAGCTACCAACGGCAGATTTGCCATATGAAGAATATATCCCTTTTGTTGACGAAATGAATAAGATTTCTGCAGCCAACCCACTAATTCTTTATGTATTTGAAGAATTAATGTGTCATTACAGCATCTGTAAAGCTTTTTATAAGGGACAAGGTGGAGAGGGGGACTCCAATTGCTATTCTTCGAAGTGGATGGCTTATTTGTTTCAAGGCCGTACTGACGAAGTTCAAAAGAAGAAAAAGACCGAGCAGTATGTCGGTAAATTCAAGCCCTTGAGTCAAGCCGAGATTAACAGATTAATCCGGGAGACTAATCATGATGACATTGTCGTCGAAGAAGACATCGACAGCTACAAGGCCGGTGATAGGTTAGAAACCTATATTAAGCAGGGTGGTCGAGAATTGTCCGTTGAAGGTCATCTGGCCGGATTCATATCTCTTTGGCTGAGGAAATTCGTAGTTCCTGGCACCTGTTCGGCAGACAGGATGCACAGAGGAGTCGTCTTCGCAGCAGTCCGTCTGGTTTTTGGGTATAAGATGGATCTATTAACGGGAATGACCTGCCGTCTGAATGCCGGATTAAGGGCATACACAGATAGGATGTTCGAATTGGCACGGAAGAGCCTAACGTCCTTTCCTCGGGTAGAAATGCCCTTTACATACTTGTTTGGATGGCTGCTTCTGCATTTCGAATCTCTGATGAGTGCTGGGATGGCTAGGCCAGATGATACTTTCCTTGAAAGGTACAAGCACATACCGAAATGGAGATATGACACTTTAACCGATTGCAGAACCATCTTGAACAGGGGAGAACTATGGAGCTTCACCTGTGTTTCTCCACCTATTGGTTATGAGACCATGCCCGGGAGATTGATTGACGGCGTTGGTGCTAATGAGTTGGATGATGTCCAACATGAATGGCTAAAGAGAATCAGGCCATCTCATTTAATTTGCCGCCGTGACAACATCACATATCTAGAGCCATATCTTCCGAGCAGATTTGCTCGTCAATTTGGTTACGATCAGTTGCATGTGGGCAATGCAACGACGTGTTTTGCTCATCAAGGCGGGTTGGTTGATGGTGCCAGAGCTTGGCTATATTATATTGCCAAAGGTACAGGGGCTACCTTTTCTATGCCAGATCCGGTCAACTATCGGAGAAGAGCTAAGATATTGGCGTCCTATGCCAGATTTTATGTATCAGCTAATACCTTTGATGAAAAATTTAGCATCTTAGGTAAAAGCTTTATTCATGTTGAAAAGAAATCAACCAAATCCGCCTTGCCTAGGGATTGTCACGACAAAGAAGATCCTCTGGCCACCGATGAAGTTGATGATGATGTTTTGAAAACTTTCTTCTCTGATGACCTTCATCAACCATTGCATGTGCCTATCGGGAGTGCTGAAGAGAGTATATCTGTTGATAATACACCGAAGAGGAAGAGGAGTAAAGGTGCTGCGGGTCCTGCCGCAAAAAGAGCTACTCGAGCAGAGACTCGAAGTCGCGAAGGAATTACTATTCCCGGGAATTCTCCTATTTCTGAACGAGCCAGAGATGTTGATGAAGCAGGTAGTGATCCAATAGACAGTTATCCTACTGTTCCTTTAACCAAAAGAATAGGAAGGAAAGTAATAGTTTCAAAAACTAAATCCGTAATTTGTCTGGATGCAGAGAGTCCCACCGATCGTGCTATGCGATTGGCCGCAGAAAAGCAAGCTGCTTTTGATTTTTCTGTAAAAACAGAAGAAGAAGAGATTTCTGAAACTGTTGGGTCTTCTAGGCCTTCTGATATAGGCTCAGTTCCACAAACGGCCGATGATGCGCAGGAAATTAGTCAACCTGCGGTAGAGGCCGAGTATCAGACTGAAACGGCTAATGACTTACTAATTTCGGGAGAATCAGTGAAGGAAGCCACTCCTCTCAATCCAATTGTTGAAGCTTCAGAGAGCGAACAAGTTGACTATGAACCGTCGTCTCATTCTTCTGGAGAAGAAGACATGGAGATAGACGATGAATCACCGTCTAAAATACCAATTGATGCACTGAAGACCATTGGTCAACACTCAGGGTTGACACCAGAACCGGAGAGGCATCTGGAAATAGAAGTTCAAATTCCGAGTACTTCTGGGGCGGGAAGCAGTGAAATAAATCCCGTGTCAAAAAGCACCCTGAACAGACTAAGAGTCGGATTGAATGATCCGAAGGAGACTGAATATGAACCAACTCCAGGTAATATTTTATTCATCAAAGTTTTGTCTTGTCTTGGTTTTATTGTCTTTAAATTTCTGATCATGTTTTTTTGATTCCAACAGTTGTAGGAACTGCACCGGCTATGAGTTCTACTCAAGCCCCACTTGTTCAAACTGATGTGGGTGAAGGGAGTTCACATCTGCCGAGTTCTCCAAAGGCATTAACTTCAGCTCCAAGAATAGAAGCTCCTCCTGCTCCTTCCCCTATTATTGCAGCGACTCCCGGTTTTGACACAGGGATAGCAAAGATCATGGGGATGTATTCAGATATTATTTATTCATATCTGGATACATACTCAAGACGACTTATGAAGGATGAGACTATGCCCTTTTCGAGTCTTCGAGAGGCGACTAGTTTTCCACGTTCAGCCTTGAGACAATCTGGTTATGAGGCTAAATGTGTCTTCTTTGAACATCTCTTGAATGATTTAGAAGCCAACATCCAAAAATATTGGAAGATTAAAAAGGAAGATATTAATTCTCTGACTGCGGCTGAGATTGCTCAATTGGAGAATGAAGCTCAAGCTCAGCACACTGCTCTGACAGAATTCCTCGCTCAGTCTTCCAAAGAGCTAATGGCGAAAGACGAAGAAATAATAAGTACTCATCAGAATATGGAACGCCTAGAGCAAAATGAAGCGTCAAAAGCTGAAGAACTTAGAAAGCTGAGGGAAGAGCTAGCTCGTATTCAGGAGCAAATTGCCTCTGTGGAAACAGAACAATCAAAGATTGCTACTGATCGTATATCTGCAGCTGAACGCTGTCAAGTTTTACAGCAAGAGCGAGAATTGATACAAACTAATCAGATTGAGGAGACCAATCGCCGTAGCTCTATTATTGTAGAATATGACCAACGGATGATTGGAGCAGAAACAGCAGAGCGAATCAAGAAAGCTCATGATGAAAAGATGAATAATGTAATCATTCGTATTCAGGAGATCATTACTCCTCCTAAATAATTCTTTTACATTTATCATGTATTGAAGTTTTGATACCCATTTGTAATCATTGTTCTGATTTTGATTGAAATGAATATTTTGGCTCGATTTCAATTTCGTGGATGATATTTTTGTAGAAAACATGTTCAGAGGTAAATAATACATGACATATTTCAATAGAATAGAATATACAAATAAACTTTGCAACTCTATCATGATATTAAACCAAGGATTTTTAGTTTAATACTGATTAGAGAAAACAGATTTCAGATATAAAGATATCTTTGAATTATATTTTCCATGATCTTTGGACTCGGAAATCAAAAGACGAGATAGAATACTGAGATAGAAAATTCAGAGGTAATATGGACATGATTTTCTATACAAGATCTTTATTAAAACCACTGGGGATCTAATAAAACAAAATATCAAATTCTCTGGGAAGATGATACATGGTGGAATATCGGTTTCCTCTGGGGATAACGATATCGAAATAACTTTTGTAAAAAAGAATTAACTTTGATTTCATATTTGCTGGTGAATGATGAAAATATTATACATAATATTTCTTTAAGAATTTGCCATTGATAGGCATCATCATGACTTTTCCATCCATAGAGGCAAGCTGGTATGCTCCGTTAGAGAAAACTTTGTTTACTACGAATGGGCCTTCCCATTTCGCATCAAATTTGCCTTTACTCATATGTGTCATGGTCATAGGACGTCTGACAGTAAGGACCAGTTCTCCCTTCTGATATGCTCTGACTTTCACTTTCCGGTTAAAAGCTTTTGAGATTCGGGCCAGATAAAGCTCGATATTTTGTTGAGCATACAATCATTTTTCATCTAGAGCTTCTAATTCTTGAAGTCGAAGACGATTATTATTTTCTATCGCAAGTTCATTGGAGATTGCAATTCTTAGAGAAGGAATCTAGATCTCAAGGGGAAGAACAGCTTCACACCCATACACCAAAGAGAAAGGCGTACATCCGGTCGCATTGCGAATTGTGGTGCGGTAGGCCCATAAACATTCACCAAGCTTCTCACTCCAGTTGCATTTATTGGAAGAAACGAACTTTTTTAAGAGTTTAATGATTGTTTTATTGAAAGCTTCTGCCAATCCATTAGCTGCTGGATTATATGCTGTAGAAGCTAAATTATTAATCCGATGGTCATCGCAGAATCGAGTAAATTTCTGACTGACGAACTGCGGTCCGTTATCATGGATAATACGCCGAGGAACACCAAATCGATAGATGACATGATGTTTGACGAAGTTGATAACACTAGAAGTTTTAACTTCAGATAACGGGATTGCTTCAGCCCATTTGGAAAAGTAATCAGTTATTGCTAGAATAAACCGATGTCCTCTTGATGATGGTGGGTTGATGGGACCAATGACGTCCATGCCCCAAGCTTCAAAGGGCCATGATGCCGCTGTTGGGTGTAAGAACTCTGACGGTTGATGGATAAAGTCTACATGAATTTGACAGGCTTTACATTTCTGAGCATATTGAATAGCGACAGCCACCATCGTGGGCCAATAATAACCCATATGTCGGATACGATCTTGAAGTTTAGGACCTGGTTGATGAGCTCCGCAAACACCATCATGTGCTTCACGGATTATCTGTTGTGCTTCTTCACCAGCAATGCATCGGAGGAGAAGACCGTCGTAAGACCGACGATATAATGTCTTCGTCGTATGATTATAATAGAATCTGAGAGATCGACGCCGGATAGACGCTGCTTCACTCGGATTATCAGGAAGTATATCATACAAAACAAAGTCTAGAAATGGGCGTCTCCAGTCTTCAGTTATGGCTTCTGTTTCATTAGAAAAAACATATTCCATAGTAGAACCGGAAGAAGACGAGGACATTTTGTCAAACTTTAATCCAGCATCAAGGTTGAGAAAATCTTTGTCTGGTTTGTGAGAAAAAACCAAAGCCAAATTATTCTCAACACAGAATAGTTCTCGGTTATAAACCACTATCACTTGCTGACGTCTGATTGGTATAGCTAATACAGCAGCAAGATTAGCTAAAGCATCAGCTTCTGCATTATAGGCTCGTCGAACATGTTCAATAAAGAAACCTTCAAAAGATGAGGCTATAGAGAGTGCTGCTCGATGATAAGGTATCAAATCCTGATGACGAACTTCATACGTTCCTCTGATCTGATTGACAATAAGCTTGGAGTCTCCATAAACTTCCAAATATTGAATATCTTGATGTTTAGCAAGTTGAAGACCAATGAGTAATGCATTGTATTCGGCTACATTGTTTGAACATGATTGATCTAGAGAATAAGCCCTCTGAATAGTTAGTCCTTCTGGGGATACAAGAACAATCCCAACTCCAGCGACAATATCGCCGTTAGGACCTATTCTAGATGCTCCATCAAAGAATAGACGCCAGGTAGGAATTTCTTCAGAAATCAGATTTGAATCCAAGACTTCATCAGGATCTCATCATATAATTTAGAATCTTCTGGAATTGCATGAGCAGCCAGAAAATCAGCAAGAGCCTGTCCTTTAACTGACTTCTGAGGAATATAATGCATATCGTATTGAGCTAACAAGATTCCCCAATTAGCTAGTCTGGAGTTGAGAATACCAGGTTTCTTCATCATAATCCTGATGGGATTCACTCTGGAAATGACGTGAATCGTTTGACCGATAATATAATGTCGCATTTTCTGAACAGCAAACATTAATGCTAAGCATTCTTTCTCGATTGGAGAATAACGCGGTTCAGCACCTGTCATTGTGCGACTGAGATAATAAATAGCCTGTTCATGGCCATCTTTATTTTTTTGGACAAGTAATGCACCAAGAGAATGATCCATGGCTCGAACATATAGAAGGAATGGTATTCCCGAGATGGGAGGTACCAAAACTGGAGGGTTCATGAGATACTGTTTAATATCGTCAAATGCTTTTTGACATTCTTTGTTCCAAACGAAAGATACACCTTTCTTCAAAAGTTTGTTGAATGGTCTGCAGCGTCCTGATAAGTTGGAAATGAATCTCCTGATATAAGCAATTCTTTCTTGAAATTTTCGTAGCTCTTTTAAGGTGCGTGGAGGACGCATCTCTTGAATGGCTTTGATCTTCTCGGGATCCACGTGTATACCTATAGCGGTAATGACGAAGCCGAGAAATTTACCACTAGAGACGCCCAGGAAGGACTTAGTAGGGTTTATTTTAAGTTGATGCTGACGCATTAAATCAAAGATAGTCTTCAAATCTTGGATATGATCCTCCTTTCGTCGACTTTTGACTGCAATATCATCAACATAGCATTCGACTATTTTCCAGAGATGTTCGCAGAATATAGTGCTCATTGCTCGCAGATATGTTGCCCCTGCATTCTTGAGACCAAACGGCATCACTGTATAACAGTATGTACCGATCGACGTTCTGAAGGAAGTGTGTTTTTCATCATCTGGAAACATTTTGATCTGGTTGTATCCCGAATACCCATCCATGAATGACATTCGTTCGAAACCACATGTATTATCGATCATGACATCAGTAATTGGAAGAGGAAACTCATCTTTAGGACAAGCCGCATTGAGATCGCGAAAGTCTATACAGACCCGGATCTTGCCAGTCTTTTTAAGGACAGGAACGATGTTAGCCACCCATTCAGGATGTTGTTCCTCTCGAATAAATCCAGAAACCATAAGCTTGTTGACTTCAGCTTCAATTGCATCCATGATGTCTGGACGAAATCGTCGTTGTTGTTGTTTGACCGGTTTAGCATTTGGCATGATATTGAGTTTGTGCATTGCAATCTTCGGATCTAGTCCTGGCATATCCTCATAACTCCAGGCAAAGACATCGATATAATTACGAATAAGCTTGATCATGTCTTGCTTATCTGTTTCTGAAAGACTTTCACTGATGAATATTGGTTTAGGAGACCCTTCTTCACCAACATCAATTTGGATCAGTTTATCTTCAGTAGGAGGTTCCCTCTGCTCGAACCTGAATTCCCATTGATTATTTAATCTTTGAGCCCATTGTTCCGATTCGGGTGATATTTCAAAATCATCCTCATCTTCATCATTTTCTTGCGGGCCATCAACAGAGACCATATTGATGGATAGAATAGAACGATGGAGATCGCCAATACTCGTGTCAGAATCCCAAGAAAGGGAATCGGAAGATTCAGATCGTTCATCTTCATCGGATTTTGAATCTTCATGGACTATGTTGATAAAGGAAGTAGGAGCAATGTAACCTAAACCACATTTTGTCCTTCCATATTTTAATGGAGGAATTCGAACAGGCATTCTTCTTCCTTTTCCATTATTGAGACTGGTTCTAAAGTCATAACCTATATTCTTGATGATATTTTTAGATTGCTGATTGTAGCGACGCAGTTGTAACCTTCCAGTATCGTCGTTTATGTCATCTTCTTCCAAGTTAGGAGGATTCTGGGATCCTTTATAAAAGAAGATTGGATTTTCTCCCTTCTTTCTAGCAGGGACCACGAAGTATGATTTTTGTATGGACTCCAATGATACGTCTGTATGAAGAGTTTGAACAACCCCTATAGTTAGTGATTCTAAGCTATCTAGCAATTGTAAATAACTTTGTACATGATTACAGACATCAATATACTACAAAGGAGATGTTTCATTAATATTAGATACTGTATTTACAACAGAAGGCTGAGCCTTATCAGACTTAGTCAAATTAATGACAAAAGGGGAAGAGGAAGAGCGATCAGAAGTTTTGTTTCGATTAAGATCGATAACAAAAGGCTCAGAAGAGGTGAGCTCCCTTGAAGAAGATTGTGGATAAGTAGTACGTCCACTGACTGGAATGACTATAGTATCTGGTCTAGCCTGAGAAGATGGAGGGGGAGTGGTACGTCCACTGACAGGAATTATCAGTGAGCCTTGTGGAGCTTGGGAAGACGGTACAGTAGTACGTCCACTGACAGGAATTATCAGTGAACCTTCTTCAGATGATTTAACAGACTACGGAGGAGTGATACGCCCTTTTACAGGAATAACAAAAGTGCCAACTTTTGCTATCTCATCATCATTATCCATAGCTTGTAAGATTTTTGAGTATTCATCTTTGTACATGCGAGCGTCATTGAAGTAAGCTTCAACTCCTTTGAATGGATAGAGATCTGCAACCTCCTTTTGAACTTCTCCATTATCATCAACATATTTGAAACACTGATGAAGAGTCGAAGGAACGACATTATGTTCATGCAAGAATGGTCTCTCCAACAGAGCATTGTATGAGCAACCATGATTGTCGATGATGTAAAAAGTAACTTTAGTTCAAAGATCGCCTATTTGAAATTTGAGGCGAATCTTGCCCAAAGGCTCACTTTTTCCTTGATTGAATCCCAAGATGGTAGTGATAGTGCTGGAAAGACTATGCATAGGTATCTTCAGTGCGTCTAGCATAACTTTTGGCATAATACTGAGAGCAGATCCTGGATCAATCAGGAGACGATCAACCTTCATAGAATCAATATATCCTGTATGATATAAAGGACGGTCATGTCGATTATCCTCTAGCAGCATATCGTCCTGCGTAAAGGTAATGTTTGGAATAAATTCCAATACATTATGGCAATGAGAAACAGATTCTGTTTCCAACTTCATAAGAAGAGTTAGGCAGGTTTCTGCTTGCAGCAGTGCTTTACTTAGAGTTTCTCGAGTCTCTTTAGAGAGGCGTAAGAGCTCAAAGATTGATTATTTAGCTGGGGTATTGGCTAGTTGAGCCAATATATCAAAATTATAAGGCTTTTCAAGTCCTGTAGGAGATGACTTCTTCAATGGTTTGTCGAAGCGGACTTGTTGTTTGCCTTTGTCAGCTGCTGTTGGTTTAGAAGAAATTGTCTCAACAGGAACATTTAAAGGCTCTTCAGTAGAGACTGGTGTTGGAGCTGTAACCGGAGGGACGTCAGAAGTTTCTTCAGGAATTTCAGCATAATCTTTCAAATATATTTTTCCTGACCGAGTTCCAGCATGAACTTCAACTTCAGATTCTAGTTCAGGGTCTATGGAAACCATGTTGCAATTCTTTAACTTGCTCTTGGTTCTTTTATGTTTGATGAGAGCTTCATTCCAGAAACCAAGGCCAACACGAGATTGATTATGCCTCATAGTGATGGCTAAAGGTGCTCGGAGTCCTTTACCTGAGTTCAAACCAGGAGCAGTGGCTAGATCATAACCCATCTTCGCCATCAATTCACGAGATTGTGAACTGTATAGATGAAAAGCAGGCTTGTACCTATCTTCAAATTGAGGTACAGATTTTATCTCCGTAGGGAGTAAATTTCCTGCCGAGATGAAAGTAGAGGTTAGATAAAAATCGGGTGTGAAACTAGAAGTCACATTGCATGACTTAGTCTTCCCGAGCTTCTTTTTAGATGAGAGAATCTTCCGAGGAGAAGAGGAAGACGTCTCAAACTCCGTCATTAAATCTGGGTGAATCCACATGATCTCTCCCTTCTTAGTTGTGACAGGAACAAGTCCGTCATTCTGTGCTGGTGGGATGTTTACAACTTCGAGAGTTGCTTTGGGGATAGGAACAATCCCACTTTCTACCATTAAGGGAGGGAAGTCACCGAACTGCATTGAAATTACATTTGCTGTGACTGTCTTGTCTTTAGGTGTCAGTGTCACAGCTCCTGATTTAATCATCTCTTGGATCTTCCCTTTTAATACATAGCAAGACCGGATTGTATGACCCAGCATTCTATGATATGGACAGTATTTTGGATGATCTGTCTTATTGGCTTCATCAGGCTTTTTAATTTCTGGCAATTGAATCTTATTACCTTTGAGCAAGCATTCAAAAATACCCTGAACATCGTCATCGTCAAAAGAATATTCTTCCTTCGGCCGAGGAGGTCTCTGTTGTTGATTTGTTGGAGCTGGGGTAGCTTGAGTAGTCTTTACCTCTTGACTACTGCTTTGGAGATTGACTTCAAGAGCTTCTTTCCCTTTGCGATTGTTGGGTCGAGTACTATTGCTAGCACTCTGATTTGATTCCTTGGGAGCCATTTGTACCCCTAGACCCTTGAAGGTCTCAGCACTGACCTCGGCAGCCTTGGCACTGACGATGAATGAAGGCCAATCTTGGAACTGAATGGAACCTGTCCACATGCTGATAATTGGTAAGAGATTCGACTTGCAAGTGTCGATGGTAACAGCATCGGGAGTTCCGAGAGGCATTTTGAGGGCTTTTCTTCTGAATCTTTCAATGAAGTCCTCGGTGGTTTCATTATTTTTCTGTTTAATTCTTATGAGGGCTGACATGGTCATATCATTAAGCCCTTCATAGAATCGTTCAAGAAACATTTGCTTGAAACCGGCAAATGAGGTAATGCACCCGTCAGGGAGACTTCTATACCATTCATAAGCCGTTCCTTTGAGACACCCAACAAACACCCGAGTAAGGAGGGCGTCACTTGGTTACAGTTGATCAGTCATTACTTCAAAGTGATTAATGAACTGACTTGGGGAGGTTGTTCCATCAAAGAAAGAGATGGTCGAAGGTTTGTATTTTGGTGGATACGATACCTGCTTCCATTCTATTGGGTAAGGTTGTTTGATACCTAACCTTTGCAAACCATCCTTCTGTTTAAATGCCTCAAATTGAGTTCGGAGATTTCTTAACTCTTCAGTAACAATTCCGGAGGATTGTGGAGTTGTAACTTGTTGAGTGTAATTGGGAGGAGGGACTGCAGCATATGTACCACCCCCAGCTCCAGACTGACTTGGAGTGGGTTGTACAGGAACATTAGATTGTACCCCCAGAATAGTAGAGGGTTCCGGGTTTGGAACAACAGGAGTATTTAATATAACTGGAGGAGCTGTCTGTTGGACTTGCTGAGTTTGATGCTGAGCTTGCATAAGAGTGTGCATAGCATTCAATGTATCTGCCATAGCTCGCAGCTGTTGTTCTAAGGAAGAAATCCTTTGTTCATGAGCTTCGGTGCTAGTTGAAGGTTCATGATTGCCCTCTGCCATGTAAGTAGTAATCATTCGAGGAATAGATGATGAAACAGTCTGTTCTGAATCATCACTGTGTGAATCAGTATCTTTTCCGGAGCTATTTACGGAAATCAATACTGGAAAGTTGGACTCTCCAAGGAAGTCCTCTGTGATCTCCGGATTACCACTTGAATGAGAAGAAGAAGAGACCCTGGCCAAGGCTCCGGTCCTAGATCGGGTGTCGAGATAAACACCATCTTCAGAATCTGATATAGCATCAGATCGTATGCTACCCCCAATATTTCTGGAGGTCATATTTACAGAAGCATAAAGAGGTTCATCTTCATCCAACATTGGTTCATATTGAATCCGTTCGAAAATAGATTGTCTTTTTGGTGAACAACAACATTGAATTACAACTCGAGGTTGGAAGTTGCAACCATGCTTTTCATGGCAAATATGAGCAATATCATAGCCTGATGGAGTATCAATTCTCCGTTTATTTTGCAAATACTCCCGGAGATCTGTAGGAACAGATTGGAAAGTACTTGAAGATAGTTTCTGTGTAGAAACTTGTCTTTTGTTCTTCTGTCTTCTCGGTTCCTGAGTGTATAAAGACTGATTAATTTGAGCCACATAGTTCTTGGCATATTCTGCATCAGGGTCTAATATACTTGTCTCAGTGGAATCGAGACGATTTTGATTAAGCTTGTTACGAAGATCCGTAGGAGATCTGACTTTGGTATCAGTCTTGGATACTTGTAATTTGCCTTTCTCAGATCGAGAAATTTTGAAAGAGGGAAGATTAATATTATTCCGACTGGGAGTCGGTAATAATCCATCTTTAGAGGAATTAGCCAAAAGGCGTTTTCCTTTGTTTGATCTAGTAAGAGTACTAGTCAAATTAACTCCAGAGGTAAAGACCTTAGGAGTAGAGGAGTTGACTAAAGAGTCTTTCTCCTTGGTTGGCACAAGATGTACAAGTTGAGGGAGAATCATTTGTATGTTCTATGGAAGAGAACCCCCAGCTTGATTTTGAGAAACAGTCAAAGGACTGTATCTGTTAGCATACGCTGACTTCAGTTTGGACTTCTGGTCATACGCTGCCTTTTTATTAACATACGCTGGCTTTGGCTTAGCGTACGCTGCCTGATGTTGGCTTTTGTACGCTGCCTTTGCCGTACGCTGCCCTTTAAATGCCATACGCTCAGAGTCATCAATGGCTAAAGAGCCGACTGCTGTCGTAAGAGTAGAGGGAGAAGGGACTTTGACATGTCCAGAGATGGTTTTCCTTGTACACGCTGACTTGGTTAAAGAACCAACTTTGTCAGCGTGACTAGGAGAAGCCACTGTTGCCGTGTTCAGAGAAGCCAAAGTGTGCTCAGTTGAAGTTGAAGACGTGTTCTTGTCAACGTAAGAAGTGACAGAAGCGTCTCGGGCTGTTGAAGAAGACTTAGGGACATAGACAGAGCGTCCCTTCTTCTTGGCAACAGAAAGAGCGGAGGAAGCAGTGCGGCCCTCCTTCGCCTTGAGCATTTCTTCATAAGCCGATTGGTCGAATTGTACAACCATCGTCTTCTTCGTCAAGCCGATCGACGAAGTATCGCATTGAGTTGTTGCTATCTCGATGGAGGAGACAGCTTTCCCCAGCAGAGTCGCCAATTTGTTTTCCATAAATAAATTCACTTTATTTATTTTGTATCTGAGAAAATTACAACTGTCGGAATCTAATCTAGAAGACGATTACTTTATCCCTTGGACGATGCGATGAAGAAAACTTGAACTTCGAAGAACTTGGACAGCAACTGGGCAATCTCTCTGTTCTCTCTGAAATTGACTGTTGTGTTTGATGAAGATGAAGAAACTCTCTTTTATAGAGTTCAGGATAACTGTCCTTAAGCATACGCTCAGGTAGTTACTTGACGTGTGCATAACTGCAGGGACGCGTGGAAAATTCTGATGGAGACACATTAGCGTGCGGTTGAAAGTAGTAGAGCATATTCAGGAGAGATTGATGGCATGAATGCCACGTTGCATAACTTCTGAAGAAGTGGATAACTGAGTACAGGACACGTGAGAACGTGTGTTAACTGCACGTTGAAAATCATCCTGGACACAACTGCTGTGATACGCTGCTTTAGAAGAAGAGTCATACGCTAGCTTTTGAAGGCACATGTCTTGCATACGCTGACTTGGACAGCGTAGAACCATATAAAGCTGATACGCTCACATTATTGACAGGGAGTCGTATGGAAACTATACGCTCACTTGACAAGGAGTCGTATGGAATCCATACGCTCACTTGGTTGGGAAGGAGTCGTATGAGATCCATACGCTCACTTGGTTGGGAAGGAGTCGTATGAGATCCATACGCTCACTTTGTTGGGAAGGAGTTGTATGTTTGAATAAGTAGACACGTGGCATGTTTGAATAAGTAGACACGTAGCCATCATCAATCTTCTTTGATACGCCATATCTTCCAATAACTGACAAAATCTTCTCGAGCGTCGTGACTGCGGATATGATGGCTGACAGACTGTCAAAACTGACAGTAATGATGGCTTTTACATTTATGAGAGATGCTGAGCTGTCTTCGTAAAAGACAAAACCGACTCTTCGAAAACCTATACGACGGCTAGTCTCCATTGGACAGCTGTCTTTGCACGAAAGACGAAGTGTCAGATTCATCCTTTATTAAATACATGCTGTGCTGTTATCTCAGAAAATAATAAAATATTCACTGAGCGTACGGCCTTTAGATGAGCGTATGGCCTTGAGCGTATGGCTTGGACTGAGCGTATGGCTTTGAGCGTATGGCTTGGACTGAGTCTTATGTCAGCATGTCATAATTTTCACACCCTACAGGGGCAAGATGAAGTATAAGGTCATCGAAGTCTGAGCACGAGCATCCGAGAATGGAAATCCAGGTTAGAATTGAATTTAACTCAATTGAGTACGACCCAGGATACAGGTACGATATAAGAGATGATCAAAGTCGTTTGGTCGCGATCAAGAATATTAGGATTTAATGACATTGAAAACCTAAGGGATGATTCAAAGATATGGAATAAGTCCAATTCCTTTTTGATAGAAAAAATCAAAAGACAAGGTTTCATAGGGAAGCCAAATTAATCATCTCTCTCTGATACTATCAAGTTTATCCGATCATCATTTTTCAGTCTTACCTTTAACTCACAAGTCCAAATATGAAAACCAATCTTATACAACTACTACCAGAATTACCCATCCGTCATAAAGATTGGGCCTTGTTATGATACCATTGGCCAGATCCTAAATTTCAAAACCCTAATCAAGAAGTAAACCCTTTACTAGAACTCCACACTATCCACTTAATCATCCTTAAATCCGAATTCTTCCACCTCGTTCTAAATTGATCCGAAACCTCTAATTCAAGTTCGTAAAATCCTTGAACTTGTTAAAATCATGCTCATTGTGTTATTCAAACACCCTAGTAATTCATCCTCGAAATACCCTAGTAACTTCCACCTCGTTCAATCATGTTTCAATCTCGGATAACCTTGTACTTTCTTTCCAAGTAATTCATCCTCGAAATACCCTAGTAACTCATTTCTAACTGATTATATCGACCCCTTGGTTTCAGTTCCAACCTCAATCATACTTCTATCTCAAAATTCTATACTAGATCCAACATCTCATATTCCTACCAAGATACTACTTGATAATAAATATGCCTTCCGAACGAGATGATTTACGATACTTCCTTAACCCTTCCAAGGTGAAAAGATACAAAATTTTAATGACTTCATAGTGTAGTTGACAGGAATGGATAAAAGACAAGTGATTGGTGTAATCAAGACATAATTAATCAAGATGAATGAAGTGATGACAAGACAAGGAAATCATCATATGAGGAGAAGAGGAATGACAAAACAAGAGATAACGATAGGAATTGTCCTTGATCAATAGGTCAAAAGAAGTGAATCAATTCAAGATACGACCTGATAACCATACACGTCTATCCAGAATAATGTTGCCAAAATTTTTGCCACGCTAGTAAGCATAGCTGCAATAAACGATGGAGTCCATTACTATGGTATACACCCTATAATCATGTCATCTAGATTCCTTACCACGCCAACCGGTATAGCTGCAAGAAAATCTAAATTTCATAACTAGGATAGTATATCAAAATCAGGCTCCATGTCCTTGTCATGCTAGCTTGTATGATTGCGATAAATTCTAAACTCCATAAATAAAGTAGTCATTTACCGTTCTCATCGTTCTCATCAAATATGTTTATCAGAATATCTTAACTCAATCCATAAAAACTGATCTCAACAAAATCAAAATTGAAGTCAACAACGAACGAACATCAAGTTTCAAAATTCAACAACGAATCAAGGATAAGTAAATGGAAACTAGTGGAAACAGATTTTGAGACATGATTTAGAGGGAGGTTCTCAGGAGATGTCCCAAAGGTACTATCTAGGCCAAAATCTAAAAATCTAGAATATTATCAAAAACAATTTCAACCTAGAAGGTATATAAGTTCAACTTCCACATTCTAGTTTCCTCATGAACACATCCCAAAGAAGAATAAGGTTCGATACGGACAAATATCTCAGAAATCGGGACGGATAGAAACGAATAAGAATAGATTCGGAAAACATTCGAAATAAGATTCCCGAGGGTCATCCTTGGAATCTATCAAAAGTTCCTAACATGTGACTGAGTACCAAATCCTAAAATATTCCATGACTCCATCTTAATCCTAGGACAGGCTCGCTGTAGTGCAGATAAGCTCAAGTACTTCCACGACTTCGCATTAATAGCAAAGTTCAAGACCTGCATGGGCCACCATAAAAATGTGTCACGACCCGCACCCGGATATACGGATACGAATACGTGGGCCACGTCTAGCCTACGCCGCAGTAGCGGCAGTAGAACGCTGTCTAGTACCCAATAAATATACACTACATCTAGAAGGTCCATTAGCTACAAATGTACTCAATCACAACCCAACATCTAAAGAAGATAAGACAGGAAAGATAACTAAGGCACAAGAACAACTAGAAACTACTAGAAGGAATCCTAAGACAGGAAAATAAAGAAGGAAAAATAAGACAAACTAAGGATAACTACCAGGCAACTCACAGAGAAGAATAGTGAGATCCACCTCAGCTAGCAATATTCTGAAGTCCAATAATGGCATAACAACTCCTAAAATATTATTAACGTATCCTATCAGGATGGAAACGAGTACATAAACTAACAACAATTTTATAGTATTGACAAATGCTGTAAGAGACAATCATAATGGAATACAAGATAATATATCAAGACTGTAAGTAAAACAGGATATATAAACTAGAAATTATGTCAGGATGTAACGTACAGAAAAATAGAATAGTACAGGAATATCTGATGTATAATGTAAACAGAAAATGTGTTTTGAGATATTAGAGCATTATGTGATGGCTTGGGTCAAAATCAGGCTGTACCATCTGACTGGCTATGTGTCACGCCCCAGAACCGGAATACTGGAGAGCGGGGGCAGACATAGCCAGCTACGTATATGAAATGGAATCCATCTCGCTATACGGTCACGGCTGTCTAGATACATGAGGGTTTATCTACAAGCCAACAGTCTCTTAAGGTCATGAACAAGCCTAGTGTCTCAATCACAAGCAAGTAAGTAAAGTTATAAGATGTATGATCATTAAATATACAATAATAAGGCATCCCAAATATTATATATTCAGCTGATCATGAAGCTAGTCGTTACAAAATGTTAGGACTAGCAAGAGTTTAGTCATACATGATCAACCCTAGGATCTGTCAATCATGTTACAGCCCGTAGGCAGACAGTAAGTAAAGTGCAATCGAGCTAAACAGGTGCTCGTCGGTTAAACGCCTCAAAAGAATATTTTTACAATATAGTGGAAGAGACAAAAATAACCCACTCGTTGCCAGGGTTCCGTCTAGTGGCCACCATCTGGCTGGAAGGTCGGTAGATCCTCTGGAGCCGCTCCGAAATCTGGCCACACAAAACCAGCTGGGTCAGACCCCAGAAAGAGCAAGTGCCACAAAGGAGGCTTCACTTAAGAACTAAAACCAGCAATCAGCACAAGATATAAATAAAAGTAAGAACTGGAAATAAAAAAAATACACCAGGATGATATACGACGAGATAACCATGGAACTATTCAGATAACCAGGTTACAACCCGTAAACCAAACAAGGACTGGGGTTGTAACCCTTCGTCTGAACAGAACTTGGAATTCTCACCATTTATCGGTAAAATAAATACAAGCATTCTGGTCATTCGATAATCTGGAACAGGATCAGGGCATGACTAGACTGGTTAGACTCCATCCAATCACTTCACGGCCAAGCAAGAATTACGACTTGATACTTTAACTAACTAGGGTTGTCACAAGCCTAATTACTAGCAAGATGCAGTGAGATTACTCCACAGCCACAAGCCCTGCAGACCATCCAGGTTATCCAGGTTAAAAGATTAGAGTTGAATTCAGGTGGGTACATCGTCCAGAAAATGAATGTACCCTTAGGTAGCTTGAAGGGTGCAACACATGACAGTGTACTGGAAATGTGCCCTACTCGACGGCAGGCTACAAATCCCAAGGCGTGCCCAGGTAACGGGATTGCCTGTAGCTGGGAAATCTCGTCATGACTAATGCATTAATCTAGTTATTAGCCTTAGTTCATTTTAGTAGGTACTCCTGACCGTGGTACTCAGGAGTCCCTGTCCTAGACATGATGTAAGACAGGACTGGTTTATTTATACAAACACAATCGCCCACGGTGTCCAGATTAATTATACAGGTCATATCATGTCAGGTAGCCGTCGCAACGGCTATTCGAGATAATCATGTCAGGTTATCATGCCAAGTGTACTTGTCAGGAGTGCGCCACGACGGCCACTATCAGGTCATGTCAGGTTATTATGTCAGGAGTGCACCACTACGGGTCACTATCACGTCATGCTTAATTATCAATTTCCAACATATCAAGTAAACTCGTGATTATCAAGTTCAGGACAAAAGGCGTAAGGATATAAAATGGACGTTAAACATCTAATAAAATATCAATATACAAGGCTATAGAAGATCCAGGGTAATCAGGTTACGCTCAGGCCAGGCTACGCTCAGGTCAGGCTACGCTCAGGTCAGGCTACGCTCAGGTCAAGCTATGCAAGACATACGCTTCCAAAAGGCAGCGTATGTACTCCATACGACTCCTCTTCAAGGCAGCATATGAGGTCCATACGACTCTTTGTCAAGCAAGCGAGCGTATGCGAGTCATACGCTTCCAAAAGGCAGCGTATGAGGTCCAAACGACTCCTTGTCACCCAAGTGAGCGTATGCAAGACATACGCTCCCAAAAGGCAGCGTATGGACTCCATACGACTCCTCTTCAAGGCAGCGTATGAGGTCCATACGACTCCTTGTCAAGCAAGCGAGCGTATGCAAGACATATGCTCCCAAAAGGCAGCATATGGACTCCATACGACTCCTCTTCAAGGCAGCATATGAGGTCCATACGACTCCTTGTCAAGCAAGCGAGCGTATGCGAGTCATACGCCTCCAAAAGGCAGCGTATGAGTTGGACTGCGCTGCGCTAAAGAGCGCGTGCAGCTCAGTGGCGCAAGCTAAAAAGCTCGCGTACTGCTCACTGTCTTCTCCAAACAGCAAGAACTCCATGGTTGAACCCAAAGCTTCAAAAGTCCATAACTTGGTCGAAATAAGTCCAAATCCAACTTTTATAGTAGGGTTGTTGTGTAGTCTTTTGGGTTAAGTCTGCATTAAGCTGGAGTTGGATTTGATAACTCTTTTAAGGTGGTAGCTATTATTATTTTTGTCTCACTAATACTATTTGATATGTTAGGACAGGTGGCTTTTCTCTAAATATTTTTGGATAATAGAGTTATTCCTATAGTAAGGAATCAATTCCTAGTTAGTATTTATAGCCAAGTTTTACTTTGTTATATAAATATAACTTTTGTATATATAGTGTTTTGAAGAAGTTAACTAGTTATATATATAATTAGATCATTAGTATCCATAGATAGATAGATAATTGGTCAACAATATCAAACTACTAGTATTATGATCTTAACCAACTTGTAATCAATTAACAGGAGGACATCCAGATTTACTTTCTCTCCCCGATCACTCTGAGCAAGGCAAGTATACTCCTCGGTTTGCTCATTTACTTCATGTCTTGTGCTTCTATTTCATGCTTGTACCTTCCTGTTGGACACGATATTACACAGTCTTGTCTTGTGTCTTGTTCCATGAGTTTTCTTGTGTCTGGGAAGGAAAATACTACAGGTGTGTGATCAAAATCGAGTTACAATTCATGTTAATAGCTTAGGTCTTGCACTGTGCATGCGGGTCCTAAGTCGTACCTTTATGCCTGTGTAATGTTCAATGTTCTACCCAAGCCGATCACACACTTTGGATGTATTTCAAATATGACTACATATGTCAGGTTCCTTTTATATTCATGTTCAGGTACCAAGTTACAGTTCAGGTTCATTTCACATACTCTTGTGTTCATTTCAGCATGCTTGTTCTAGTTCCTTGTTTTGAGATATATATGCCCGTTCATACTTCTTTTACATGTTATTTTTGTTCATTTCCTTGGATATACTTTGCTCCGCTCCTGACTGGATATGTTGCAGGTGTACTTGCAGGATATTATTCTACATTATAGGCCAGAGCCTGGGATCTTAGCTGACCAGGATGGAGCCATGACTTAGCTAGAGGCAGGTTTAGACCGTTTAGCTTTACTCTTAAATATTGTTTTATTGAGAGTTCATAGTGTATTTCATCCTTGTTATCTCTAGTACTTTATGTTATTATGACTTGTGGATTATGGTGATCATTCTTGGACGGTTAGATCCTGTGAAGTTTATTATCATGATATTCTTGGAGTTTTCTTTAGATGTTTACAGCTTACTTCGTCGTATCTAACGACGAAGGCTGGGCGTGTCCAACTCGTGTCCGATTATTCAAGAGCGGGTCGTGATATATTTTTAGTGGTGGCCTATGCAGGTCTGTCCTAATGGCACTTAGGCTATATAGTGCTATTGGGGAACCTGTTAGACTAAAGAAAACTCATCACAGTATAGGATTGCGAAAAAATGTTCATGAGTATATTTTACTAAGTCTGGTTACATGTATTATTTACTAGGATCACTTATTATCTATAGTTAGGCCGTTTAACAGTTTTTTGTTTTACAGATGGATCAGACACGTAACGTCGAGATTATTAATCCTTCTGAACTTGACTTTTCATCACCTCTAGTCACCCCTACTATCACCATTGGTAGTACAAATTGATGGAAATATTTCAGGAGTTCCTTGACACATAGAGGGAGCAAGACGTTCTTTTTCAAGCCAGACTTGTAGATGTTCTTTCTGAGCTAGGGAGGACTTCTGACTTCCAGACTCTCAGATCCATGGACTTTTCCGACGCCGAGCTCACTCCTTGCACCGAGAAGCAGACCGAGAACCTGGAGCTGTCACTTCTGAAGACCACCCAAGTCTCTGAGGATCCGACTCCTCTGAAGGTTGAAGCTACCAGTAGGATATCTTGAACGTAGCACGTGCAATAGAACGAGATGGGAAGCTAAAGCCAAAAGAGACCTAAAGACTTATTACAAAGATAGCAGTTACTATGGACCCGCAAAGCATCATAATACTCAGACAACGCCTTTTCAGTTGCATCATCAGCCGTGCCACCAGAGGCAGATTCAGACTCGCCTTTACTGTGCTTTCTGCAAGTGGATAGGACACCACTACGACGAGTACCACAGGAGACTGAGGATATGCTTGTTCTGCAGATCACCTGCCCATCAAGTCAAGGATTGCCCAGAGGCCGTTGATCAAACTACCGAGGACAAACCCGAGGAGCACCACGACTACAGCAAGGAGACCCACCTCTCCAGATTCAGCACCCGTATGGAGCAATGCTGCAAGGACCAGCCTACGTCAGGACAACTGAAAAAGTTGAAGTGATTCCAGTCCCAGAGGAATACTGAAGACAGAATACTCTTTTGCATAGTCGGAGAAGATGATGGATCGTGATTCGCATCCCTATTTGGATTTTCTAGAATTTTTCTTATTTTCTGTTTGAGAGCTTGATAGATTTTGTTTTCTATCCAAAAAACTTTGGTTTCTATTCCAGATATTATTCTTAACACTAGATCTTGTTCCTTATTCATAACTCTCTCCTTATTCAAGACTTTTATGATCGATAACTTGCTTCATGACTTTGTAAGATTTTGTTCTATTTGGAATATTGTTCCCTGCTAAGACCCTGTTGCTATTCAAGATTTTATCCGAGATTTCAATTCATATTTCGAAACTTCTTACCATTTAAAACCGTGTTTGAGTCTCGCTCCTATTAGAGACTTCGTTAGAAGACTTCGTCTTCTATTTTGAAATTTTGGCTCGTTTCTTATGGGATTTTGTTTCCTATTCGTGACTTGTTCCTATTTCAGAATTTGTTTCTGTTCACGACCTTGTTCGACCTTATTTCCTATTTGTGATTCTGTTTGTTTCATATCCACAATTCGATGCTTGTTTTATATTCACTAAATTGACACATGTTTTCTATCCACTAATCGAAATCCTGCTTCCTCGTCGAGATTTTGTTTCTTATTCACGAATTTATTGATAATTGACTTTCTATTTGAGACTTGGATTTCTATTTGAAATCTCGTTTCCTATCCGAAATTTTGTTCGAGACATCCTTACTACTCAAGATTTGGTTAGATTTTATTTCCTATGCAAGAAATTTTTCCTGACTTCGAGATTTTGTTTTTTATTCGGTATATTGCCTTATATTCACCTTTAAGATTTTGTTAACTATTCGGGGTTTAGTTTCCTATATGAAATTAGATTGCCATTTGAGATTTTTATCTACTATCATGATATAGAAATCATCTTGAATTATCATAAACCCTTGGAATTCTTGTGGATAAGGTTGAGAGACTATTCGATGACCTACCAGGGTGTGCCAGTTGCGCGCTGCAGCCATTATCTGGATTACGGAGACTGAGGGTTCACTGCAACCAGCTGCGCACTGGCGAGGCAGGAACTCTAAGTTGAAGTGATTTCAGACATTTATAGGTTTTCGGGTATTATTGAAACTTTGTCCTAAAATCTTCATATCTCATGGGTTGTTCAGTTGATAATTGTTGAAAATTGGATAAAGTTGATAGAACATTTGGTAACATATCGTTATTTGGGTCACGGAACCGAAAGTCCACTGCAGCTAGATATACACTGGTGGGACAGGGATTTTAAATAAAGTGATTTCAAATATCTATATGTTCTCGGATGCCATAGATATCATGTCCCTTTTCCATATGGTTATCAATTTTTCATGAATCATAAAATCCTTGTACTTTCACCTTGTTTTGGAATTAATACCCCTGAGTAGTTCCATACGTTTTCTTAATCACCCTTGCAAACTTCCTTTTTTTGTATTTTATCGTTGAACAATTTGATTTTTCTTAATATATACATCTTGCTAGATTTGATTCCATCCCACCAGAATTTTCTATCACCTGTATTTGTAATATCATGTTTTGTCTAAACTATGATCTTCCTATCTTATTCTAGTTCAGTTGTGTTAAACTTTTGAAACTAATCATGCTATTGAATTTTGCGCCTTAATGATTTACTCTTCCAGGTCATATTTAAAAATTCATTCACCTTGTGCGTAATCGATTTTTTAACTTCGTAGTACTTCTGTATCCAACCGCACTCTTTAATTTTCGAGGACAAAATTTTCTAGGAAGGGAGGGATATGTAACCCCACTTTCCTGATTTTATAAAATTTTAAAAATTACTTATAATATTTTAAATTTAATTCAAGTCTTGTTTTACTATTTATAGATTCATATATATATATATATATATATATATATATATATATATATATATATATATATATATATATATATATTGGAAAAAGGTTTACTTAAGTATTTAACATTCAGAGTAACTAACTTGGGGTGTTGCCCAAGTTTCTAACTAACTTGAGTGGTCCCAATTTTTACTAATAACCTTGCCTAACAACCTAACAACATTTCAACAGATTTATGGTTTTATAAATAACGTTCGGGGAAGGGACTTAATTGCAAGATGTTCCATCCCTTTCTTTTGTATAAATCTGGTGGAGGAGAGAGAAAGCTAACTCTTTGCTCTCATTTTGCTTCATATTTTTTCCTGTCCGAGCTCTCATTAACTTTCTTCTTTCTTTCCAATTTCTTCCCAAACCTTCCTAACCCTAATTTTGTGGAAGGGTGGCCATGGTTGAACCGACCACCACCTCATCGAGCACCCGAGGATATACTTCACTCCGCTCCTGATTGGATATGTTGCAGGTGTACTTGCAGGATAACATTCTACCTTATGGGCCAGAGCCCGGGATCTTAGCTGAGCAGGATGGAGCCATGACTTAGCTAGAGGCTTCAGGTTTAGACTGTTTAGCTTTACTCTTAATTATTGTTTTATTAAGAGTTCATAGTATATTTTATTCTTGTTGTCTCTAGTACTTTATGTTATTATGACTTGTGGATTATGGTGATCATTCTGGGACGGTTAGATCCTGTGATGTTTATTATCATGATATTCTTGGAGTTTTCTTTAGATGTTTACAGCTGACTTCGTCGTGTCTAACGACGAAGGCTGGGTGTGTCCGACTCGTGTCTGATTATTCAGGAGCGGGGCATGACTACGTCGTATCACGCTATTCTATATAGAAGAATCATCACGTCATACCGTGGTGGCAGGTTTAGACGTAAGAAGATGGGTTACAAGGGGACGGTTTCAGTTGTAGGCATCGGTAATGTGCACTTAATAACGGAGTTTTGTGAGAAGCTCGTTCTCAGGGGTGTGCGATATGTACTGAGTTTGCGCTATAACTTGATTTCGGTAGGAAGGATGGCAGATGATGGTTGTCACAGTCTATTTGGGGACAAAGATTAGATGCTTATGAAGAGTTTCGAACAGCTGGCTTGGAGAGATTTGTGTTGTGGCATCTACAGGCTCAAGCCGCTGAGTTGTACATGAAGACCACAGACACCAGATGAATGCTCGAGGGATGTTCGACAGGAGGTGGATCGTCGAAAACTTGCTAAGGAGGGGCTTCTAGATGCTTTACGGGATACGAAGGATTCAGTTCGTCGAGATAAAGCAACAGTTGGTGATGAGTCAAAGATTGAGGGTCAGTCTGTCAGTCCTATGACGGCTAGTCAGTCTCCAGGTAGCAGTTGCTCTACAGATCCAGTTTTGGGGATAGTGGTTTGCTAAAGCTTCATGAAGCGACATCGGTTTCAGTTGTTCGATGCCAGGAAGGCGATCAAGGTTTGCATCAAACTCAATATGAGGCAGAAGGATCATCATTAACACAGTTCAGGAGAACTGTAGGTCATCAACGGCATGCACAGTGCGTGATGTTCTACTCGAGGACGCATGCATATGGGAGAGCTTCAAATTCAGACACGAAGGTGGGCAAGTTCAGGAGTTCAAATATCGTGAGAATCGTACCGTCCGCTTGGTTGGGCCAGCCAAGGGTGAAGAAGCTCGTCGGAATGTTAACACTTTTCAGTGGAAAACGAAAGTCGGGGATAGGCGGCCGAGACATACGGTAAAGCTATTCGTCAGGGACTTCGATCTTGGTCACGTCATTGATATCGGTAGGATCCTAGTGGTGCAGGAGGTGCTACACATGGTAGCTAGCATCAACGTGACGGTCCAGAAGTGGGAGACAAAGTAAGATGAAAAGCATCTCGGGGGATGGGAGATCAGTGGCATGGGTGAGCAGAAAATTCGTCGTGGAACGACATGCATGAAGTACAATTGAGGAGCCATGGGGTCAACACCCTATCATCAGACCGAAGGAGGAGATTGTTGGAGTCCAGTCTGGATTTGGTAAGAGAAAATTTTGGAGCCCAAATATAGGGGCCCATGCAGGTCAATTTTTGCATAAAATGCGAACTCGTGGTAGTTCTTAATTTAGTCGTACTACTGTGGACCAACGAATAGGATTAGATTTTAAGGACATCCTCCACATGTTTGACACGTTATTGATCT
The DNA here is from genome assembly GCA_029216955.1 of Iris pallida. Taxonomy (NCBI): domain Eukaryota; kingdom Viridiplantae; phylum Streptophyta; class Magnoliopsida; order Asparagales; family Iridaceae; genus Iris; species Iris pallida. The sequence continues at coordinate 8,448,823 of JANAVB010025196.1, read as the reverse complement.
CCACCATTGACTTCAACTTTTTTTTGATTTGTATCACGCTTTAATCTTTTTGCCGTTTAATAATTTTCTTTTATTGCAGCTAATGGGTTCATAAGACAGGAATATCGTACCCCTGAACACCCCATCAACTGCAGGCAAATCTTCCACGAACGGGACCCCACCGACACATGGAGGCCAGTTTACTTATCTGGGCGAGATGTCACAGCCGCAGACCTCAAGATTTCACCGAGACGACATTCCACCACCCCCATAGTTTCCTTCGCAGACTCCACCACCAGCACCTGCTCTGCATCCAACACATGTTCTGCCTCCAGCACCTGTACTGGACAACGCTCTGCTTCTTGGTATTTTCAAGCAGCTCATCGTTTTCCAAACGGAACAGGCGAACATCTTCCGTGACCCCCTGAGAAAGGCTCTTCAGACTAGAGATGCTTCCCAACCGCGCCCATGAACTTTCAAGGACTTCATGGACCTCAGTCCCAAGGATTTCTATAGGACAGAAGGGATTATCTACGCTGATGAGTTGTAACTCCTCTTTCTGAAATTTTCTTAAAATATTATTTTCTATTTATTTATTTGAATTAAATGGTGATTTTTAGAATTTTATAAATATTTAAATATATAGTTATTACGATAGATGACCTTAGTCATAGTTGTGATTGGAGTACAAGACGACTAGAAATCTTGACATGGATAGCATGGTCGTGTGCCTCTTGACTCGTGTATTAGCCATGCCAAGGAAGACCCAGCCATAAGTGTGTCATAACTAGGAAAACCGGGCCAAGTTGCGACTTGACTCTTATAAATAATTTAATTAATTATTATTAAGATTTATTGACTTGTAGAGACCCGATTAAACCAATTTAGTCCGAACTGGGTCTGAACCAAATTCAAGCCCATGTAGGCATGTAGTGTGACCAAAGATGTTCGTGTCGATATATTTTGTGTGTACGTATTTTACCTTAAATGCTCTACTACATATATTTTTTAAGTAATTATTATAATTATTATAAATATTTTTTTATAATTATTATAAATATATATGTATGTATATATATATATATATATATATATATATATATATATATATATATATATATATATATATATATATAATAATTATTATTTGATATTCAAAAGATATTAAAAAGTATGCTAAATGATTTTCTTAGCTACCCTTGTGTATTTTTGAAATATTTAGGCTAAACCCATATTTGTATGTATACCTATTATTGGTTTACCTTGTTTGTTATAATTGTTGTTATTATTAATATTGTTAATATATTTATAGTAATATCGTTTGGTATTTTGGATTAAATATAAAATAAATATTATTATATATATTCATATTTATATAAATAGGCCCTACACTAGGAATAGATAATATTGAGGCTTTATTTAGATTTTTATGGAGATTATTATATAGGTATATATATTATATATATATATATATATATATATATATATATATATATATATATATATATATATATATATAATGATATAAAATATATATATATATATATATATATATATATATATATATATATATATATATAATGATAAAGAAAAAGGAAAAGGAAATCAAAAGAACCCCAGCCCAGCTAACCCCCTAACTGCACAGTAGCAAACCTATCCCAGCCCCAGCCCGAGACCAAGGGGCTACAACCGACAGTATATAGAGAGAGGGAACGCGAGAGACAAGGAGAGAAAAACTAAACCCTAATCCTTAATCCCAACCCAGGCGCCGACACCTCACCACCACCCTACCCCAAGTGTGCCTCCCTGCGCGGCCGCCTGAGCACAGCCGTGCTACCGGCCAGACGCGGCTGAGGACGAGACGACAGCAGCCGCAGCACCATTAGCAGCAGCAATCCCACACAGGTACCCATGTTTGTATCAAGTTTTCTTCCTGAATACTTAATCATTTTTTGAACCGTAAATTATTTTGAAGAGCCTAGTTGACCCCCTCCAACCCCGTACATGTAGAATTAATTCTACAAGATCATATCGATCAGAAAATTATTGTAAAAATCTCGAGAAATCTATCCAAAAATAGAGCAATAGGACAGTCCAACTCCCCGATTGGAAGGCAGTTTATAAAACAAACAAAAGGATTTTTTAAAAACTAATTAAAGGCAGTTCTAGACAACCTATAGGGCTCTAAACCCAATTTACAGAAGTTGATTTTATCGACTACGCGCAGAGAAATCGGATCCCAAATATTGACAAAAAAACTATGAATTTTCAATAGAACTCTCCGATACGACGTGCGTCCCACCAAATCGGGTGACGTGGTCGCAAATTGAAAGCATCAAAATGTGCGTATCGACTTCACGTACGTGTGGGATTTGACAGAATTCAAATTGGTCGTGTGTGCGCGACGAATTTGATGCGTATCCATCAAAATTTATTATATCGGCCTCTTTGCAAATTTCTCAATTACTTTGTGCACGTTCGTCAGATTGAGACAAAACTTGCACCAACAGGACCTTATCATTTTTTGGTCATGTATGCCATGATTGGTCCGATTCTAAGACTGTTGATCGGATCATCGTTTTGCGGGCCCAACGATCCGACTCAACGGGCAATTTCGTGCACAGCCCACTTGAATCCAAAATTGGATATACCGTTGGGTTCTTCATTAATGCGAATCAGTAGACATGTAGTTTGACGATTTTAGAGACCATTAACTTTGGCACACTTTTTGGTGCAAAGCGGGTCCAACGGCGGACATCGTTTTGGCCTGAAATGACCATTTTTCCTATTTATCCAGAATTGGACTTATGGATAGGCAATTCTAGCTAATTTGACTATTCTGAGAATGTTGGCAATGTCTGTTTTAGCCTTCGGAGACAGTTGTGAGAATTAGACTTTATGGCTTACCAGTTGACGGTATATTATTGGTTCTTGGTGCTACCACCAGACAAGTATACCTTGCCGAACTTATACAGTATTTATATGTTTCCTTTCTTGTTGTGTTCTTTCTATATGGTTACATGCTTCTCATATTGTGATTGGCTTGTCATCGACTGTTTTACTTGTTTTTTAGATTTACATGCACGTATAGAATATTCAATATTGCTTGTCTATTGGCCTTTTTCATGTTATCGTGTCTTGTGATAGTGTGCCATTTCTACACCTTGTTCTTGACTTAACCATTCTTGACTGAGAGTATCTTACATTGTACTACATATGAGAAATACTATAGATTGGGAGTATCTTATATTGTACTACAACCTATAGCAGATTCTTTGATCTTGATATTGATTGATTGAATTGACTTGTGACATACTATAGATTGGGAGTATCTTGTATTGTACTGCAATTTATAGGAGTCTACTTGACATTGTATTCATTTAGGAGAGGAGATCGATACTAGAATTGGCTATTCTCGAATAGGAGTATCTTGCATTGTCCTAGAGTCGAAACTTACTATAGATTTGGAGTATCTTGCATTGTACTACAAACTATATGGGTTAATCGTTTGATTGATAGCCAAGTTTAGTATTACATTTCCATATGACTTGTCGTGTCTTAGATGACCTTCTTGTACCGTCCTTCTCTTCCATACATGTTATTTACTATTATATTAGTAGGCATATTTTATGTATCTTGCTAGTCCTCTGAGGACCTGATGATCTCTTCAAGTACCTGGTTGCACGGAGTTAGTTAGCTGAGCATGTGGTAGTCGATTACATCTGCATGATTCAGGTATTTTGCTAGTAATATTACTTTATTACCTTCTCGTGCTCTTATGATATATCCTGCTTGTTAGCCTAGTTTCATAGACTCATGTTATTCTTGGAGTCTAATCGGACAATATGTTAGTGGGCTGCAGACCATGAACCATACTTGTCTTGATTTATATACACCTCGTGGATTGAGATATAGTTTAGATTACCATATTAGACATGATACCATGCTCTTGACAGCTTATACGTATTCGAGTCAGGTTGGAGTCCGCTTGATACGTAGCTAGCTTGCTCACGCACTTGCATCTCGGAAAGCGGGTGTGGGTCGTGACATGAGTGGTTAGAAAACATGGAATAATTTTTTCGGATGGCTCAAGTTCCTGAAGACTTGAAGATCGAGTCGGCCAGCATACAGCATTTCGATATCGCCCGAACATGGTATAGAGATGAGCCCCGACTTTCCGTACCAGATATGACTTGGGAGGAGTTTAAGAAACTGTTCAAGAAGAAGTTCTACTCCGACGTAGCTTGAGAGGCGTTAGTGAGTCAGTTTGAGAGCCTGGAGAAGGGAAACCTCACCGTCGACGAGTACACCTCAGAGTTTTCTCGCCTCAGCCGCTTCGTAGAGAGCATGGTCAACACCCATAAAGACAAGGCTCGAAGATTCAAGAAAGAATTATCTCACGAGATTCACCTAGCCGTCGCCACCAGTCAAGCCACTACATACGAGGAGATCTTGAGCGTCGCACAAGTAGTAGAAGAAGAGCTAAGTCGTAAGCCGAAGAGAGATCGAGATACATACGGAGGAGGTAGCAGCCAATCAGGATCGACGAAATGCCCTAATGTTTCGGAGAAGACTTCACCATAACTGTATCACCTGCAGCCTCATTTTCAGCAACAGCAGTTCCAACCTTCTAGTAAAGCTCCAGCACCACAGCAGCAAAATCAGACCAGGGCGATTATTACATGCTCATACTGTCGAAGACCATGCCATCATTTTGAGGTGTGTCGCAAAAGTTTAAGACAATACTTATCGTGTGGATCGACTACGCATCGGGTGAGATTGCCCCATGGCACCTCCCCTTCGAGGCTCATCATCTACTCATGGAGGACCCAGAGGACCGCAACAGCAAGGACAAGGACAAGCATTTGTAGCTGTTACTCAACCGGAAAGTATAGGTAAATAGAATAGGTTCCTTAAAAAGGCTTTCATAGTTATAGCTAGTGTGCATGTTTAGTAGTATGCTTGACTAGTTTTCTTAGATTTCCTAAACCTTTCCATGATTTAGACTAAGAATTATTTTAGCTTGCTTATAGAAGTTACTTAGTATGACATGTTGATTTTTTAGGACAAAAATATTTTTAAGGGGGATAGTATGTGGCATCTGCCACCCCGATTAAAATTTTGGGAATTTTTTTCATTTTTATTTGATTAGTTTATAATTAACTTTCTACGATCATAATAGTTGTGACTAAGGCCATAGGTGATTTAGGACCATCGTATGGTCATATGGCCTCTAGATAGGATCTATTAGCATTATTTAGCTATATCATAGTTTACTATGATTTTTAGATATTTATAGATATTTTTAAATATTTATTTTATGAAGATTTATATTTATCAATGACTTTCATGATTTATTATAGAGCTATCAGAAGCTAAATACACAGTCAGTGGGAGGGGGGGGCGCACCTGTCAGCCACTCCGGAGCCGAGCGGGATGGGCCCACACGTCAGTGACCCAGAGCTGGCCGCTTTAAATTAGGAAGTTTCCTAATTTAGAGTCGGTTCTTAGCCGACTCTTGTGAAGCCGCATGGCCATCTGGCCATTGGATTTTTTTAGTGGGCTGCGCGGATGGCTGACATGTGTCAAGCCGCACACCCATCGCCTCTGAGCCGACTCCCTCTCTTTATATATATATTATGTCTCTTTTTTCGAAAACCCTATTATTCTTTTGCCTGCTTTGAGTTTGTGATTCTTTGAAGAACCCCGACTTCCCGAGGCGATTGCGGATAGCCCCGACCTCGGAATCACATGTTGTTTTTTTGTTGGATTTGTCTTGAGGTAAGCATTTATGATATATAATTTATTTCTGAATATTTTACTTCTGAATTTTTGGGAAATTATTTTTGTGTTGCTTGTCTAAAACTTGATACGTCGTACGGTTTTCGAGATCCCGAGAGATCCCGAACTCCGATTTGTGATCCGTTTGAAGTTTTGGAAAAATAACACGACGAACTCGACATATAGTTTTCCCAGAATTTCAGAGGTTACTTTTCTATTTTATTTATCACGGTTAGCCATAACGGCGATATCTTTTGACCAAAACATGATTTTACGACACGGTCGATTCCGATGCACTCGTGGCACTAAAATCTACCAAGTTGCACTTTCCAAATCTCGAATTCATCATGTTTGACTAGATAGTCAATGGCACGTCTTGATTTGTGTGCCATAATTTCCAAAATTGGAAATATGACTTTCTATGGCTAAACTTCCTTGTTTATATTATATTTCAGAATATTATAGGTTAAATTAGGTTTTTAAGTGATTTGTTCTAGAATTAACTATTATTAGATTAGTTAATGTCACGACCCGTACCCTAGAGTAAGGGCAGGAGACGTGGGTACATCCAGCCTACGCCGCATTGTCGGCAGTAGAACGCTGTCCTAGGTCACAACATCTAACAGTTGAAGGTAATAACAGTTATACTCCCCGAATGGGGGTGACATAACAGAAATATAACTCAACCATAGCTAAGGTAGAACAGGTAAGATGGAATGATAATGAAAGATAAAATATCCAGAACAGGAGAATCACAGAGATACAATCCAGAATTCTAAGTGTCTAAAAACAAATACATATCTCAGAATCTCAAAATATAATACAGTGATCCAGAAAAGTAAGGCAATCCTAAACTAATGGAGTGTCGTCTACTGCTAATGGATCCTGCTGCTGGTCCAAGTCCAGGCACTCATCTAGTATGGCACCGTAGTAAGTAGGGCAGAACGCCTCAGCCTCGTCCTCTGTAATATTTCAACAGGTCCAGTCAGGACGGAAATGAGCACATATCTCTTAAACAGTTCATAGCAGGTTAGGAAAATAGATCATGCAATAGAGTAAAATACAGGAAGTGCTAAATGGAAGCACAAGTAAATAGGAGATATTTTGTAACTGAAAGTAAATACATGATAGTAGAGATTGTAAGTGGCTACGTGATTTAGAGCACAACATGGTTATGTAAACGGCTTGGGGGCACATGAATACAAATAAGGAGGCACATGAATACAGCTACTGGGGATAGTGTTCACATAACCAATTCTACTCACCCCGCCCCAATCAATATACAAGGATCCATTCAAGTTACGTTATAAGCACATGAATACAACTAAGATACGTGAACTCATGTAATGAGTAGTACATGAGGCACATGATAAGCACATGAAAGCACATGAGAACATGTAATGACATGAACTAGTACGAGTACAAGGAGTACCTGATGCACATGATAAAGTACATGAACATGAAATACCCGATGCACCCGTAGAGGGATAACATCTCAGGAAAGGATCCATATAGTACTAATCCGTGAAGATACGTGTCAGCATCATGTAAAGTAATCTAGAGCAAGAATATAGTCCAGACAGGTATGAAAAGATCAAAGAATGTACTCGCCTGCTAACTGAATGCCCGAGATGAAAGTACTGTCCGAGAAGTGGTGTCTGGCTCCTATTTAGAACAGTACAAGTCACAACAAGTCCAGAATAGAAATGAAATGCACTACAATATGTTTTACATGAATCTAGGTCAATCTAGACCAAAGTCAACTCATGATCAACTCTGGTCAACCCTAGAAGTCAAACTAGGTCAACCAAGTCAAACCTAAGTCAAACTAGTCTAATCTAGGTCTAGCAAGTTATTCTAGGTTCTAACAAGTCTACTCTAGGTTTACTAAGGCTAAACAGTCTATCTAGATTCCAACTAGGCATACCATAATCTCATAACCACATGACATGACTATGTCTAATAGTACATCTATCCTATAGTCACTATACAATATCACCCATGCCCTATGCCATAATATGTAATACACTATATTATATATATATATACATACATTTACACACATCATATATATATAACTAATATATATAGGTACAACATTATGATATATTATATAGGATACAAGTATATATATAACCCTCAATACATATATACATACATCTGTATAGAGAGAGGGGAACTCACATGTTCAAGTGTATATGTGTGTATGACTAGAGAGTGAGGGTGTGTGTATCTGTGATCCTGAACAGTGATACATTACACAGGAATCAGTTCATAGGGGGACTGGAACAATTTCCAGTTAAACAGGGCCATTCCTGAGAGCAGGAACCCCACACAAAATCTGAAAGGAAGGCAATAACAGACCTGACTATTAATAGTGACCCAAATTTCAGATTCATGACCCATTCTAAGGTTTTACAGAAAACTGGAACTGGGAAAATAATCAGTGCTAAATCAAAGAACTCAGGTATTATACATGACAGTGAAACACATCAGTTAAAGGGAAAAAACCTGCAAATCAATTCTCAGTTCAACATCCCAGGTTCAACAGTTAACAACCAACATTATCAATCCCCTTCTCAACAGTTAATAACCCAAGTTATCAAAGGAAACAAAATCTGAAATCTCAGTTTTATGCCAATTCAAAAAAGAAAGGAATTCAATGAAACAGTGTACATCTCACAGTACAATGAAGGAGCCAAACTCAGGTTTTAAACATAACTGGAATACCATCCTATATCAGTTATTAAGGAAGGACAACATTGAAATCAATTATAAGGAAAACTCAGGTATATTGAATATTCAATTTCAGGTATTGGTTTTCAGTTAACCCAATGAATCTCAGTTTAATAAAAATCATGAATCACATGCAAAGCCAATTAACAAGTCCCTAATGAAATTCTCAGGTTCACTCATATTCTCATTCAGTCTAAAAAAATACAGAACTCATCTCTCAGGTTTATAACAGTGAACAACTAACAATATTAGAAAGTAGGGAACTAGTTTAGGTATTTAACTTCTATTTCAATTAACCAATAAATCGAAAAGAGGAACTCAGGTAAACTGAAATTCATTTCAGTTTAAATGAATCAGTTCAGTACAAATCCCATATCAGTTCAACAAATTCGAAAATGAATCAACACACTAACCAAAATCCCATTCTCACAATCAAAAGCCTATATTCAAATGTAAAAACTTAGCTAACAAGTATTATGATATCTGGGTATAGTTAACTGTTGAAAACTTAAACAAAATAGGGAATTAAAGGGTATTGTGAAAACTAGAAATCTCAGTATCAGAGAGTATTAGTGAAAGCCTAAAAACTCATGTTCGAGACCAAATACCTCATTAAAAACCTAAATTAATCAAGTAACAATTATAACAGAGGTTTAACATCATGTTTAGGATCTAACTAATAAATAAAAACACAATTTAAAACTATTAAAATCAATTAATCACATATTTACAATACTACACACTGAACCGCACAGTGTACCACACGTGCAGGCACGAATCCGTGTCCGACACGACACGAGAGCTCATGAAACTCGAGGAGCCTCGTGTCAGTCATGGACATGACACACGTGTCAAGTTTCATGGGTTGAAACCCTGTGTGCATAGAGAAAACGCACACGAGTAGCAGGGGAGAATCCTGCCAGTGTACACGCGCGCGCGACCGCGTGTCCACGCGCTCGTGTCGACTCAACCCGATACGAAAACGTGCTCAGTGTCCAAGGAATGCATAAGCGAGGTGAAAAATAGATTTTTCTATTGAAACACAAATCACAAAATTGAACGAAACGCCCTTTGAGGCATTTCGTCGAACACGTTCCTATACACGTGGATACGTGTCCGATACGGACACGAAATGGGTTCAAATTCTAGGGTTAGCCTATCCTACTGTTAGGTTAGGGTTAGGGCATCCTAGAAATGAATTTTAACAGAAATTACATGAAGAAGAATGGATTATACTTATAGATGAACAATGGGTTAAAATCCCCAAATGGGAAGAGTTCTTCAAGCTACCAAACTCCCTCGAATTGTGTTGTTCCTGAAAATACTCAACATTAACAGCAAGAAAACTAATATTAGGTCCTATTGCAATTTGTTTGGAGGAATTTGGAGTAAAAATGGATTTTCTAAGAATTTACAAAGATGGAGACTCACCTCTTCCAAATGGCAATGATTCCTAAAGAGGCAAGCCCTAATTTCAAGGTGATATAAATAGGGGGGACACACTATGGCCGGCCAGATTTTTAGGGTTAGGGTTTGGTTCAAGGGGTGTGGGCCTATGGGCCATTAAGCCTTTAAGTCATAAAATAACTTGTGATTTCACAAGCCATTCATTAATCAATCTAAATCATATTTTTCCAAAATAAATTCTAATGGGTTAAAATCACTAAATTAAGTCAATCCTAGGCTTCCTTATCCTAGTCACTTAGTCATGACCTAGGTTAGCCACTATGTTAGTCTCCAAAGTCAACATAAGTCAAAGTCCACTAGAACACCAAAATCAATTATACTAAAATCACTTAAAAATCACATTAATTATAAATAATAATAATAATTCCAAATTAATTTCTAAAATTTTGAAAATGACCAAAATATTCTCAAGCTAGAAAAGTGGTAGTTACAAATCTACCCCCCTTAAAATAATTTCGTTCTCAAAATTTAAAGGCGAAACTAACTGCTAAGAAGGATAGAAAAGTATACCTCAAGGTCCAAAAAGATAGGGGTACCGCTCGCGCATCTCATCCTCCCGCTCCCAGGTAGACTCTCCTGGAGAATGATGCCTCCATGCGGCACGTACCAAAGGTATCACCTGGTTCCTCAATACCTTCTCCCGGCGATCCAAAACCTCCACAGGCTGCTCTGGATAACTGAGAGTAGGTCCAACCTCTATCTCCGAGTGATCGAGCACATGGCTAGGGTCAGCCACGTACCGTCTCAACTGTGATACGTAAAATACGTTGTGAACTCCCACTAGTGCAGGTGGTAAGTCTAGCCTGTATAACACGTCACCGACTCTCCCGCTGATAACGAAAGGGCCGATTAAGTGCAGGCAAAGCTTTCCACCTCCACCAAAACGTATCGTACCACGAGTTGGAGATATCCCCAGAAAAACCATGTCTCCAACCTAATCACAAGCAAGGTCTCAAGTTACAAAAAAAATCAAACACGATCAATCAAACAAAACAAAAACAAAAAAAATACAACCTACTTCTAATCCTATCTCTAAATCTGTACCTCAAACTCCAATGGCCTCCGGTGGCTATCGGCCAAGTGATGATGTCTGTCCTGCGCCATGCGAAGTCTGTCCCTGATGAGCTTTACCTTCTCAGCTACGTCAACAACCATCTCTGGTCCCAGTAAAGCTCGCACTCCAACATCATCCCAAGATAAGGGTGTACGACACCTACGCCCGTACAGAGCCTCAAACGGTGACATCTTAATGCTGGCCTGAAACTGTTGTTTTAAGCAAACTCCACCAAATGTAGGTGATCCTCCCAGTAACCTCCAAAATCTAGGACGCACGTCCGTAACATATCCTCAAGGGTCTGAATAGTCCTCTCTGACTGTCCGTCCGTCTGGGGGTGGTATACAGTACTAAACTTGAGCTGAGTGCCCAAGCTAGTCTGTAGACTCCTTCAAAAATGGAAAGTAAAGTGACTATCCCGATCTAAGACTATGCTGACGGGAACTCCGTGAATCCTGACTATCTGTCTCATATACAACTCCGCGAGCCTCTCTGTAGACGTACCCACCTTGAATGGCAAGAAGTGGGCCGATTTGGTCAACCTGTCAACGATGACCCAAATCGCGTCTTTCTCTCGTGGCGTACGCGGCAACCCCGATACAAAATCCATGGTAATATGTTCCCACTTTCACTCTGGAATGGGCAACGGCTGCAATAATCCTCCGGGCCTCTGCCTTTCTGTCTTGACCTGCAGACAGATCAAGCATCTAGCTACGAAGTGGGACACCTCCCTCTTCATCCCGTACCACCAGACATGCTCTCGCAGATCCCTGTACATCTTGTTGGCACCAGGATGTATAGAGTACTACGATCTGTGAGCCTCCTGCATAATCTGCTCTCTGAGCTCCCCGCTGGGCACACATAATCGGGAACCGTGCCTCAGGGCACCATCCTCTGCAAGTGAGAACTCAACATCCTCCACTCCTGCACTAATCTGCTCTCTGATACACCGCAGAGCCACATCCTCGAACTGTGTCGCCTTAATCCTGTCCATCAAGTTCGACTGTATCTGAAGGCCCCATAACTGCATCTGCACTCCGGGCACAATCACCTCTACCCCAAGGCTCTCCAGGTCTGCAAGCAGGTGCCGATCCATAGTCAAACACATGGCTGTCGGATACCTACTCAAGCCATCGGCAACCACGTTGGCCTTCCCCGGGTGATACTGAAGTGCGATGTCAAAGTCCTTCATCAACTCAAGCCACCTGTGGTGCCTCATGTTGAGCTCCTTCTGTGTAAACACATACTTCAAGCTCTTGTGATCTGTGAAAATCTCTACCCTCTCGCCATACAGATAGTGCTTCCACAACTTCAAAGCAAAAATCACCGCCGCCAGCTCCAGGTCATGGGTAGGGTAGTTCTTCTCATGGGGACGTAATTTCCTGGAAGCATAGGCAATCACCTTCCCATGCTGCTGCAAAACGCAACCCAGCCCCTTCCCTGAAGCATCACTATAAATAGTGAATCCACCTGACCCTGAAGGCAATGTCAGAATCGGGGCTGTCGTAAGCTGCTTCTTCAACTCATCAAAAGCTGCCTGACACTCCTCTGACCAAACAAACTCAGTATCCTTCCGGGTCAACCGTGTCAACGGCTCTGCAACCCAGGAGAAATCCTGCACAAATCTCCTATAATATCCTGCCAGCCCCAGGAAACTCCTGATCTCTGCCACTGAAGTCGGCGCTGTCCAAGCCTCAACTGCTACAATCTTCTTGGGCTCAACTGAGATACCATCTCCAGTCACCACATGCCCCAAGAAGTCCACCCCGTCTAAGAAAAACTCACACTTGGAGAGTTTTCTATAAAGGTGCTCCCTCCTGAGAGTCTCTAGCACTATCCGCAGATGCTCCTCGTGCTCCTCCTCTGTCTTGGAATATACCAAGACATCATCAATGAACACCACCACGAACTTGTCCAAGTACTGGTGGAATACCTTGTTCATTAGATTCATAAACACTGCTGGTGCATTGGTTAGTCTAAACGGCATAACCAAAAACTCAAACTGTCCGTACCGCATCCTGAAAGCGGTCTTGGGAATATCCTCCCTCTTCACCTTCACCTGGTGATAACCCGACCTCAAATCAATCTTGGAGAACACCCGAGCTCCGCTCAACTGATCAAATAGATCATCGATCCACGGCAGTGGATATCTGTTCTTGATTGTCAGGTTGTTAAGTGCCCTGTAGTCGATACACATCCGTACCGACCCATCCTTCTTGGGTACGAAAAGTACCGGTGCACCCCAAGGTGAAGAACTCGAGCGAATGAAGCCCTTGTCCTGCAGCTCATCCACCTGCTTCTTCAGCTCCACCAACTCGTTGTTGTTCACCCGATAGACATGCTGGGAGATCGGTTCCGTGTTGGGAACCAAGTCTATCGAGAACTCTATATCTCTGTTCGGTGGAAGCCCTGGCAACTCCCCTGGGAATACGTCCATAAACTCTGCGATCAAGGGATGCGGAGCCACCTGCTCCTCAACTGAAGCTCCACAAAAGACTCCGTCGTCCTGCTCTGCCTGCCGTCGGGTGTACTCAAACTCTGTCTCTCCTGGCGCCTCGAATAAAACTCTACCCCTACGGTAATCAATACGGGCATGGTGTCTACTCAGCCAGTCCATACCTAATATAATATCGTAGTTCGGTAATGGCATGGCTAGTAAACTCACTTCCAACTCTCGGCCTCCCAATATGACACTCCGCCCTCAGCAAACATCACTCACGAGGATGACCCCACCCCCGGTCGTGATCTTGCAGGCCCTAGGCAATGGTTTAGAAACCAGACTGTGTCTAATAGCATATGATACTGACACAAAGCTGTGGAAAGCCCCGGAATCAAAGAGTACAAAAGCTGGAAGGAAATCTAGGAGAACCTGCTATCAGTTCTCCGATGACCTAGTCATCCTCAGCTGCCATGGCGAAAGCTCGTCCCTGCTGTCCACCACGTGCCTGCTGCTGGTGCTGCTGGAATCTCTGCTGCTGGGTCTGCAGGGCTGGTCCCCTCTGTTGGCCTGCTGGAGCCTTGGCTCCACCTCCCTGCTGTCCTCGCCCAAAGGCCCCTGGACAGTCCCTCAACTGGTGATCTCCCACACCACAAAGTAGGCACTTACCTAGCTTCTTCCTGCACTCATGGATCATATGCCCCGGCTTCTTGTAGAAGGCACAAATGACTACCAAACGAGGTGCCTGTTGCTGCTGAAAGGGTGCACGACCCTGCTGCTGATACTGCTGCTGAGCTGGCCTCTGATGTTGCTGCTGCTGCTGGAAATAAGGCCTCTTGGCCTGTCCCTGACTGCTGCTGCCACCCTGGAAGTCACGACCCCTCTTCTGGTTCAGCCCTAGGTCGTCTTCCGCTGCCATGGCCCCAAAAAATATCTCAGCATAAGTGGCGTTCTGGTCGCTCTTAGTCAACGACCGAACCTCTCTAATCAAACCCCGACGAAACTTCCTCGTCTTCGTCTTCTCAGACAAGTCATCAATGAACCGGGCCAATCTGTAGAACTCTCCGGCATACTCAACTACCGTCTGGTTCCCCTGAACCAGAGCCTCGAATTGTGCCTCGATACCTCCCAAGGCAACATCAGGAAAGAACTGCTCCTTAAATAGCTCCTTGAATTGGGCCCAAGTCTGACCCTTAACTCCCACCCTGGGATCTGTCTGATACCATGCACGGGCTAAGTCCTGCATCTGACTGCCCGCCGCCTCGATCTGGAGTCGATCTGGTATCTCCACCAGTCGGAAGATCTCCTCAATATGCTCTATCCAGTCGTCTGCAACATGGATGCCCTCTGTGCCGAAGAACTCCCAAGGATGTATCTTCTGGAAGTCCTGAATGTCCTTCTCCCTCCGACGAGGCTGCTGCTGGGTCCCCTGAGCTGTGATCATCTCGACTGTAGTGCCTACCAGCTGGTGTGCCTCATCGATCCCCTGCCTGAAATCTATAGTCTGCCTCGTCTGCTGCTGCTGGTGGGACTCAAGAATCCTCTCTACGAAGGAGAAGAGATGTGCAACATCTATCATCCCCGCAGGCGAAGGCTGCTGCGGTGGAAGGATCTCAGGAATCACAACTGGCCTCCTGATTGCTGGAGGTGCTCCTCCAAAAGTGGCAAAAATACCGACTCCTGAGGGCTGCACTGGCCCTGTGGCACTGGGAGCTGGCTGCTGGACACGAGAGGTGGCAGACCCCTCTCTAGCCTCTCCCGTCACGGGGCGATGCGATCTCGTCTCAACCATCCTGGAGACACAGATCAAATAAGAAGCAATTACTGAGAATGAGTCGAAAAATCAAAGGAGGACAATTTAAATTTCTAAGGAAGACAATAAGCAGCAAAATAGATATACGGAATCTGATAAGGAGTTTTTCTAGTGTGATTGAGTACCTTCAAAAAAAATGCTAATTCCTACTGCAGGCTGCAGTGATATTCTAGTTCGAATACCACTACATTTCCAACCTAGACCTGTATGGGCCACCACTAAAAATGTGTCACGACCCGCACCCTAGAGTAAGGGCACGAGACGTGGGTACGTCCAGCCTACGCCGTAGTGTCGGCGGTAGAACGCTGTCCTAGGTCACAACATCTAACAGTTGAAGGTAATAACAGTTATACTCCCCGAATGGGGGTGACATAACAGAAATATAACTCAACCACAGCTAAGGTAGAACAGGTAAGATGGAATGATAATGAAAGATAAAATATCCAGAACAGGAGAATCACAGAGATACAATCCAGAATTCTAAGTGTCTAAAAATAAATATATATCTCAGAATCTCAAAATCTAATACAGTGATCTAGAAAAGTAAGACAATCCTAAACTAATGGAGTGTCGTCTACTGCTAATGGATCCTGCTGCTGGTCCAAGTCTAGGCACTCATCTAGTGTGGCACCATAGTAAGTAGGGCAGAACGCCTCAGCCTCGTCCTCTGTAATATTTCAACAGGTCCAATCAGGACGAGAACGAGCACATATCTCTCAAACAGTTCATAGCAGGTTAGGAAAATAGATCATGCAATAGAGTAAAATACAAGAAGTGCTGAATGGAAGTACAAGTAAACAGGAGATATTTTGTAACTGAAAGTAAATACATGATAGTAGAGACTGTAAGTGGCTACGTGATTTAGAGCACAAGATGGTTATGTAAACGGCTTGGGGGCACATGAATACAAATAAAGAGGCACATGAATACAGCTACTGGAGATAGTGTTCACATAACCAATTCTACTCACCCCGCCCCAATCAATACACAAGGATCCATTCAAGTTACGTTATAAGCACGTGAATACAACTAAGATACATGAACTCATGTAATGAGTAGTACATGAGGTACATGATAAGCACATGAAAGCACATGAAGCACATGAAAGCATATGAGAACATGTAAAGACATGAACTAGTACGAGTACAAGGAGTACCTGATGCACATGATAAAGTACATGAACATGAAATACCCGATGCACCCGTAGAGGGATAACATCTTAGGAAATGATCCATATAGTACTAATTCGTAAAGATACGTGTCAGCATCATGTAAAGTAATCTAGAGCAAGAATATAGTCCAGACAGGTATGAAAAGATCAGAGAATGTACTCTCCTGCTAACTGAATATCCGAGATGAAAGTACTGTCCGAGGAGTGGTGTATGGCTCCTATTTAGAACAGTACAAGTCATAACAAGTCCAGAATAGAAATAAAATGCATTACAATGTGTTTTACATGAATCTAGGTCAATCTAGACCAAAGTCAACTCTTGGTCAACTCTGGTCGACCCTAGAAGTCAAACTAGGTCAACCAAGTCAAACCTAAGTCAAACTATTCTAATCTAGGTCTAGCAAGTTATTCTAAGTTCTAACAAGTCTACTCTAGGTTTACTAAGGCTAAACAGTCTATCTAGATTCCAACTAGGCATACCATAATCTCATAACCACATGACATAAATATGTCTAATAGTACATCTATCCTATAGTCACTATACAATATCACCTATGCCCTATGCCATAATATATAATACACTATATTATATATATACATACATTTACACACATCATATATATATAACTAATATATATCGGTACAACACTATGATATATTATATAGGATACAAGTATATATAACCCTCAATACATATATACGTACATCTGTATAGAGAGAGTGGAACTCACATGTTCAAGTGTATGTGTGTGTATGACTAGAGAGTGAGGGTGTGAGTGTATCTGTGATCCTGAACAGTGATACATTACACAGGAATCAGTTCATAGGGGGACTGGAACAATTTCCAGTTAAACAGGGCCATTCCTGAGAGCAGGAACCCCACACAAAATCTGAAAGGAAGGCAATAACAGACCTGACTATTAATAGTGACCCAAATTTCAGATTCATGACCCATTCTAAGGTTTTGCAGAAAACTGGAACAGGGAAAATAATCAGTGCTAAATCAAAGAACTCAGGTTTTATACATGACAGTGAAACACATCAGTTAAAGGAAAAAAATTGGAAATCAATTCTCAGTTCAACATCCCAGGTTCAACAGTTAACAACCAACATTATCAATCCCCTTCTCAACAGTTAATAACCCAAGTTATCAAAGGAAACAAAATCTGAAATCTCAGTTTTATGCCAATTCAAAAAAGAAAGGAATTCAATGAAACAGTATATATCTCACAGTACAATGAAGGAACCAAACTCAGGTTTTAAACATAACTGGAATACCATCCTATATCAGTTATTAAGGAAGGACAACATTGAAATCAATTATAAGGAAAACTCAGGTGTATTGAACATTCAATTTCAGGTATTGGTTTTCAGTTAACCCAATGAATCTCAGTTTAATAAAAATCATGAATCACATGCAAAGCCAATTAACAAGTCCCTAATGAAATTCTCAGGCTCACTTATATTCTCATTCAGTCTAAAAAAAATACATAACTCATCTCTCAGGCTTATAACAGTGAACAACTAACAATATCAGAAAGTAGGGAACTAGTTTAGGTATTTAACTTCTATTTCAATTAACCAGTAAATCGAAAAAAGGAACTCAGGTAAACTGAAATTCATTTCAGTTTAAAGGAATCAGTTCATTACAAATCCCATATCAGTTCAACAAATTCGAAAATGAATCAACACACTAACCAAAATCCCATTCTCACAATCAAAAGCCTATATTCAAATGTAAAAACTTAGCTAACAAGTATTATGATATGTGGTGATAGCTAACAGTTGAAAACTTAAACAAAATAGGGAATTAAAGGGTATTGGGAAAAATAGAAATCTCAGTATCAGAGAGTATCAGTGAAAGCCTAAAAACTCATGTTCGAGACCAAACACCTCATTAAAAACCTAAGTTAATTATGTAACAATTATAACAGAGGTTTAACATCATGTTTAGGATCTAATTAATAAATAAAAATATAATTTAAAACTATTAAAATCAATTAATCACAGATTTACAATACTGCACACTGAACCGCATAGTGTACCACACGTGCAGGCACAAATCCGTATCCGACACGACACGAGAGCTCGTGAAATTCGAGGAGCCTCGTGTCAGTCATGGACATGACACATGTGTCAAGTTTCGTGGGTTGAAACCATGTGTGCACAGAGAAAATACACACGAGTAGCAGGGGAGAATCCTGCCACTGTGCACGCGCGCGCGACCGCGTGTCCACGCGCTCGTGTCGACTCAACCCGACCCGAAAACGTGCTCAGTGTCCAAGGAATGCATAAGCGAGGTGAAAAATAGATTTTTCTATTCAAACACAAATCACAAAATCGAACGAAATGCCCTTTGAGGTATTTCGTCGAACACGTTCCTATACACGTGGATACGTGTCCGATACGAACACGAAATGGATTCAAATTCTAGGGTTAGCCTATCCTACTGTTAGGTTAGGGTTAGGGCATCCTAGAAATGAATTTTAACAGAAATTACATTGAGAAGAATGGATTATACCTATAGATGAACAATGGGTTAAAATCCCCTAATGGAAAGAGTTCCTCAAGCCACCAAACTCCCTCGAATTATATTCTTCCTGAAAATACTCAACATTAACAGCAAGAAAACTAATATTAGGTCCTATTGCAATTTGTTTGGAGGAATTTGGAGTAAAAATGGATTTTCTAAGAATTTACAAAGATGGAGACTCACCTCTTCCAAATGGCAATGATTCCTAAAGAGGCAAGCCCTAATTTCAAGGTGATATAAATAGGAGGGAACACACTATGGCCGGCCAGATTTTTAGGGTTAGGGTTTGGTTCAAGGGGTGTGGGCCTATGGGCCATTAAGCCTTTAAGTCATAAAATTACTTGTGATTTCACAAGCCATTCATTAATCAATCTAAATCCTATTTTTCCAAAATAAATTCTAATGGATTAAAATCACTAACTTAAGTCAAACCTAGGCTTCCTTATCCTAGTCACTTAGTCATGACCTAGGTTAGCCACTAGGTTAGTCTCCAAAGTCAACATAAGTCAAAGTCCACTAGAACACCAAAATCAATTATACTAAAATCACTTAAAAATCACGTTAATTATAAATAATAATAATAATTCCAAATTAATTTCTAAAATTTTGAAAATGACCAAAATATCCTCAAGCTAGAAAAGTGGTAGTGACAGTTAACCCATTAGCCACTTATTCTATGATTTTAGAATTAGAATCTTATAATTGACTTGTGGTTTTCGTGTACGGTTCGTGGTACGATGTACGATATGGGTTGCTAGCTTCTAGATCGACGTTCCTCATATCCTCGAATTGTGACTACAATTTATTCAAGGGTTCAGGCAAGTACAATATTGCATTATATTTTAGTTCATTATAATGTTTCCTTTATTGTTTCTTTGTTTGATATCCCTTGAGACATTATTTGAGATCCCGTTGAGACACGATGGTGACACGTTAGATTTACTGTATCCTTCTTATTGTATCGTTGACCATTATTGTTTGTTAGAGAGTTGGGAGGGGAAATACTCGGTAGGTATATGAACAAATCCAATTAATGTTAATGTGGATAGCTAAGTCATACACTTTACGTATGTGTTAGCCGTATCAAAAATGTGGATAGCCATCATATGAGGTGCCGTATTAGCCTAGCCGTTTACGTATCAAAAGGTATTTCACACACACATAGTTGTTTCCATTGTTCCTTTATCTAGTTCCTGTCTTGCTAGTTCATATCTTGCTAGTGCTAGTTCTGTCACCCCCACTATCCTAGATAGGGCAATTATGGTCATTTCTATTATTTTATTAATTAAAAAATTACTTAAGTTATTATTGTTAGTGTAATTGCCTTGATGGTTAAATAATTATTTTTAAAAAAAAGATAAATACATATGTACTATTGAGTTTGTATTAAAAACTTCTATTAGAATTAATAAATATAGGATATTAAATATTTAGTTTTATTTACAAATAATTTCAGATTTTTATATAAGTTATTAGGGATTTATTCTTCTATGGAGAGTATATATATATATATATATATATATATATATATATATATATATATATATATATATATATATATATATATATATATATATATATATATATTTATTTATATATATATAAGAAAAGGGAAAAAGTATTTAAAATAAAATATATATATAAGGGGAGAATAGTTAATGGGTTTTACATATATATATATATATATATATATATATATATATATATATATATATATATATATATATATATATATATATATATTAAAAAAATATATATATATATATATATAATGTATCAGAAAGAAAGAAAAAAAAACACACACACAAACCCACGCACACACACACACAGCAGCCCAAACTGGGCTTTTCCCACAAACTCGAGCCCTTCTTTCCCCTTTAAACCTGACAAACCGAGCTGCGTATACATCAGTAGACCCCCCTTCCTATATAATTCGAACGAGAGAGAGAGGGAGGATTTTTCGAAACCCTAATCCCCAACCCAGTGCTGCCGCCTTCCCGACTACCTGGGCGACCGCCACGACCGCAGGAAGCCGGCAAACGACTGTCGGATCGACGCACGCGCGCATAGTTTCGACAAACCGCAGCAGCAACCCACTTCCAGGTACCCATCTTCGTCATCTTATTTCTTCGCGTATATCCAACGAAACTCGGTTCCGTAAAATTGTGTAGGAAGCCTATATAACCCTCTTGGAACCCTATCAAATAGATTTATATATATATATATATATATATATAACCCGTGTAAAATCCCTAAATTTCTACTATATTTTTTATTTTATAAATTGGTACTGATTATTTTTTTATTTATTTTGTATTTGTACGTCGCGTGGTTGCGTTATACGTCGTGCACGCAATTTCATTTTTTTATGTTGCTCGACGAGTGCGAATATGTGTGAGCGCACATATTTTTAGAAAATATATTTTTTCTATTTTTTTGAGTTTAAAAATAATATATATAATAATTATTTTAGCTATCGTACCAAAAATTTCCAAGTTATTATTTATTTATGAAAAGCCTCTCATTTATACAGTTACAAATAATAAATAATATTTTACGTGCATACATAAATTTCCTAAATATTTTATTAGTTTATTTTTAAATAATAATGTAATTTTTGAAATTATTATTATAAGTATTTTAGAAAATATATTTTGAAAATATTTGTGGCAATTTAAATCTTGATTTGATCTTATGGATTCATTTAAATAGTTAAAATAATATCTATGTTTGAAAATTGATTTATCTTATTTGATTTTAAACTAAAAAAAATTAATTAGATTTAAATTGGATTTGTATTTGGATTGGATTTGATTGATTTTAAATTAAGTTGCGACGTAACCCCTATAAGTGAAGTAATTAATTATTTAATATTGCTGCCTTTTTAGTAACCCGGTTGTACCAGACCAGTCCAACGTGGCCCAAACCAAATCCAAGCCCATATAGGCATGTAGTAGGACCAAGATGACCAGGCAAGCATATTTTTTAAAGTGTGCATATGTTTTTAAGATTATTTTAGAAATTAAGATATATTTTCTAATTATTGAATTAGAGGTAAAAATTATATTTTTATTATCAATAATGTTTTCAATATTGGCACAATTATCTGGACCCAAGTAAGAGTGTGGTAAAATTTACCCATTGGAAAGATTTTATTTTTAATATTTTTATTGTTGTTAAAATTATTCTTGGGAGATTAACTAAGCCCGTCATTTGGTTTAAATATATTGCATTGAGAATGTTTTATTGTAAATTAAATTTATATAAATATATATGCATATCGGTTTAAATATGTCAACTATTCGCATAAGCAAATATTTAAATTTGTTATTGAAATTTTGGAGATTTT
Organism: Iris pallida; assembly: GCA_029216955.1. Taxonomy (NCBI): domain Eukaryota; kingdom Viridiplantae; phylum Streptophyta; class Magnoliopsida; order Asparagales; family Iridaceae; genus Iris; species Iris pallida. Next base: position 8,426,503 of record JANAVB010025196.1, on the reverse strand, counting down.
GTGCATATATATGGATATGTATATAAATATGTCTATATATATATATATATATATATATATATATATATATATATATATATATATATATATATATATATATATATATAGACATATATATAAATATATATAAATATTTATAGACATATATATATATATATATATATATATATATATATATATATATATATATATATATATATCGGGGAAAATGTACCTAAGGTCGACCTTAGGTAAGTTACCTAAGGTCGACCTCATTTTCCTCACTTTACAACATTTTTTTCTTGAATGTTTTTCTATGGGATTGATCTACACCTTATTGATTGGCAACATACCAAATTTCAAGTGATTATAATATTGTTTAGCCCCCTATCTATCCCTTGCAAAATCGACGGTGTAGCAGCAAAGTTTTAGACCGTCGATTTTGCAAGGGATAGATAGGGGGCTAAACAATATTATAATCACTTGAAATTTGGTATGTTGCCAATCAATAAGGTGTAGATCAATCCCATAAAAAACATTCAAGAAAAAAATGTTGTAAAGTTATATAAATGAGGTCGACCTTAGGTACATTTTCCTCATATATATATATATATATATATATATATATATATATATATATATATATATATATATATATATATATATATATATATATATATATATATATATTTATAGACATATATATATTTTTTTTTTTTAGACATATATATATATATATATATATATATATATATATATATATATATATATATATATATATATATATATATATATATATATATATATACCCTTGAAATGGGGCGGCCACCCAATACCAACCGCAGCACTTGCTGCTTGGGTGAGGTGGGACCCGGCCCTTTATTTGCTAAAGCTAGCAGCATAAGCTGCTAGCCGAACCCCCCTTTTAAAGAATCAACAGCAGCAACTTGCTTTATATAGCCGACTTTAATCCTCATCTCTCTCTATAAAAATACATACCCCAAACCCTAATCCTCTTCTTTCCTCCTTCCTTCCCCTCTTCCGGCGAGTCTGCGCACCGAGCCCGCAGCTCGACTGCGCCACCGTGCGGCGACAGTAACGGCAACAACGAACAACAACCGCAACAACAAAATTCCGAGGTATACAACTTCACCCATTCAATTTCTCCCTCTCTAGGAGTTCGTTTTTCCTTCCGTAAATTCATGTAGGAAGCCCACCTGACCCACTTCGAGATCCCCCAAGTGGAGTTCAACATGACCATCTAACTTGCTCGAAAAAATCGACATAAAGTTAGGGAAAAACCAGATTCTGAAACCGTTAAAAACTGAATTGAAACGACAACTTGTCGACCAATTTCCTTGTTGTTCATTTAAATTTTGTAGAAATTAATTGAAGGCGATCACTGACAACATAAAGAAGAACGCAACGCACCTTCTGGATAGTTGTTTCGATAAACGTGCAAAAAGTTATTTGATGTCGACGTTGGAGAAAAACTGTTTTAAAAAATAATACAAAATTTTTGAATTTTTCCGATACGGGGTCCGTCCGACAAACCGGACGACTTGGTCATGTTCCATAAGCACCAAAAGGCGCGTATGGGTGTTGGCGACGTGTGGGAACGGACGGAACTCAGTTTCGTCGGGTGTGCGCGACGAAATCAGTCCGTATCCTTCGAGATACCCCCGTATCGTCAATTTGCAAAATTAGCCCTAACTTCGTGTACAGTCGTCGATTCGAGACAAAACTTGCTCCAACAGGTCCAAATTAAAATTCTGGTCTTGTGTACCAAGTTTTGTTTGATTCTGAGAAGGTCGAATAGGAACCCCTTTTTGGCGGGCCCGCGACCCACTCAAACGGACGATTTTGTACACGGCTCATCGGAATCCAAAACTGGACATACCGTTGAGTTCCTCTCCTCAAACTGAATCTGTAGACATCTAGTTTGACGACTTTAGAGACCATAGACTTTGGCATACGTTTCGGTGTAAAGCGGGTCCAACGGCGGACATCGTTTTGACCCAAAATTACGATTTTGCCCCTGTTCCAGAATTAGACTTTTGGACAGGCGTTTCGTAGGTATATCTTTTACACCGAATACATTTTTAATATTTGTTTCAGCATCCGGGGTTGTTTGGAGATTTTGACGTTTCTTGACTGACATTGTGATTACCTGGACTTGCCATTTTGCACCATCAGGCAAGATACCTTGCCACTTTACTCTGTGATTATTATATTCTTATTTTTAGTTGTTATTTTTAGCATTGCTTATTTCTTGATATTATAAAACTGTGCGTCCAAGTCATACTCGGGTGCAAGCGACTCTATCGGTCATTTTTCTCGCTTTATTTATTTCTCTCGCATTGACTTAGTCTAGTGACCACCCATTGATGTTGAGGTATTGGTATATCTCATACGGCCTTGACATATACTTTATCATGTATTGTGAGTCTCATGTAGGACATGTACTCGTATAGTCGACCGGCCACCGATACGTATGAGGCGTACGACGGATAGGAGTAACTGCCAATAAATTGCATGCTAGTAGCCTTGGCAGTTACTAGAGGTACATATGCGTCATGGATATGACTCTAATAGGCATTGGGTGGGAAGAATAGTTCCTTAACGTATGGGTCATATATATACTGTCCTGATTGGCGGTTATCTCCAATGGGAGGTACGGTCCTGATAGCCGGTTATCTCTAGTGGGAGGTACAGTCCTGATTGTCGGTTATCTCCAGTGGAAGATACGGTCATGATTTCTGATATTCCTGATCCTGTCCATCCGTCAAAGGTTTGTTCTTATTGTATTATCACTGTAGACTGGTTAGGCACCTGATTGCATACATATTTCTTTCTTTATATTATATATCACAGTTTATATGGCACGGAGTTTTCTTGTATCTTGCTACGTCCCTCTGAGGACATGGTTATCTCTCCAGGTGTGTGCTCTTGTCTTTCGCAGGTGTTCTAGCTCTAGCTGTGATCATCGCTATTTCTTCGAGGATGATTGCACTTGGATTATTTTCGCTTCGCTCGCCAAATTTATTTTATTTTCCATGTATTTTTCTCCTACTTGTTGGTATTAGATTTGTCTCCGTCCAACATATTGTATCAAGACAATTCATTATCATTATATGATATCTTTTATTCATTTATTTTTGTGTGGATGCGATTAGTTATGGTTTTACTGCATTTTGCAGCTTAAGTATCCATACGAGGCCTATGTACTTCGTATGAATACAGCTGACATATCTATGTTCCTAGTCCTACGTATTTTGGGACTGGGGCGTTACAATCCGATCGTTCAGGAAATTGACACGAAGTTGTCAAAAAACCTGTTTGAAAATATAGTATAATCCAGTCCAATATTTTTGAAGGCAATTTTTCGTTGATCCTTTGACTGTTTCAAACTTGTGTCTGAATAGTATTGTAGACAACCTATAGGGCTCCATAACCCTTTCTGTAGTTGCTGATTTCATCCTGTACATATTGAGTAATTCTTTTCCAAAAATCAAAAAAATATTAAAAACAGTTTTTGAAAACTAAGAAAACCCACTGATACGACGTGCGCCTTGACAAACTGGGCGACGTGATCACGAACCGAAAGCATCAAAAGGTGCGTATCGACTTCGCGGATGTGTAGGTTTTGATGGAATTCAAATTGGTTGTGTGTGCAAGATGAATTTGATGCGTATCTGTCGAAATTCACTGTATCGACCTTTTTGTAAATTTGTCAATTACTTTGTGCATGTCAGTCATCTTGAGACAAAACTTGTGCCTATAGGACCGTATCATTTTTTTGGCCCTGTAAGTTTGGTCCGATTCTGAGATGGTCGACCGGAACGCTATTTTGGCGGACCCGCGACCCGATCCAACGGGCGAATTTGTGCACGGCCTACCGAAATCCAACTTTGGACATACGATTGGGTTCGTCTTATCAAACCGGACCTATAGATATATATTTTGATAACTTAAGAGATCGTAGGTACTGACACGCTTTTCGGTACATAACGGGTCCAACGGCGGACATCATTTTGGCCCAAAATTATCGTTTTGCCCTTGTGTCTAGAATTTGACTTATGGGTAGACTATCCTTACTAATTTGACTATTCTAAAAATATTGGTAATGTCTGTTTCAGTATTCGAAGACTGTTGTGCGAGTTGACATTTCATGGCTCATTTGAGTGGTTGGTAGTATCGATTTTCTCAGTTCCGGACAGCAGGCGGGTACATTCTCTGATAGTTTTTATGGCTTTGATATCTACTATATCTGATTCAATTGTAGTATTTTACTTGATTCTCGATACGAGGATACACGGACTAGTATACGTTGGATTTCGTCATGAGATGTTATTCCTGGTTTGCCTGGTATATGTGTACATGGTTCGATCTTGTTTTCTGTACTTGTATAGACACCGATTTGGAAGTGTGCTGGCCCCCTGCTCTTTAAATTCCGTGTCATGACGTGTCAGGGTTGGATGTATTATACTACTCGAGGATGAGGAGTTATTAGAGGTTATGTGATCATTACCCCTACTTGTTTACTACTTGTACATAGCTCCACCCTCACCACATGTAGGGTGTATCCTGACCTGATACTACTTATGCTTAGCTTTCCAATTTGGCCGGCTTGATCCCAATACTACTATACTACTTGTGCATAGCCGGTCAAATGGAACAGCCTGATCTTGATCCAAGCCAATCACATAATGCTCTAGTATCTCATGGTACTTTTTATATTTATATCATACATCAGATTTACATTTACTGCTTATATCCCAGTTTTACCTTGTATCTCACCCATGATAGGTTATTAAGTTCTCTTGTACAGTTTTACTTCTAGTTTTGACATTTTATCATGTATTTCATTATAATTGTCTCTTATAGTATTTATCAATTCACGTCGAACTGCTATTGGCATTTGTACTTACTCATATCCTTACAGGATAACATCTATTGTTTTTCAGAGGACTTAGATACAGATTGTACGACCTACTATGGATTTGGTATAGATGGAGTCTACGACCAGGACCTGCCTGTGGATTCGGTGCAAGTAGAGAACGTACGCCTGTAGTGACTTAGATTAGCTAGATTTTACTGGATTTGTATTCCAACTTGATACATTGAGTCTGTAGAACTTATTTAGGATTGTTTTATGTCTTTAAATTCTGAACTGGCGTTTGTGACTCCGTATTTATTTCAGTCTATCTACTTTCATATTTATCTTTATCATTCGTGCTTATCTTCCTTAGATTTATGTGATTGAGTTGTGATTATATTCCTCCGTACGGAGATGATAGGTTATATTATTGTGTCTTAGATATTATATGCTCTAGATGACCTTTACAGCGTTTTACCGCCGATGTTGCAGCGTAGGTTGGACGTACCCACATACTCGTGCCCCTAAACAGGGTGCAGGTTGTGACATATTTTATGGTGGCCCATGCAGGTCTGCGTCGTAACTAGTGCGATTTCGTATTGGTACTCGACTTTGAGTACTAATTACGAGCCTGCTATTAGGATGTAGGTTCTAGGTTATGATAGGAGTTACTCAATCACAGTTAAAACTTTTGAGAGATTCCTAGGACGACCCTTGAGAATCTTGGTTGAACGTCATTTTGAAATCCTTTTCTTTTGTTTTTGTTCGTCCTTGCTCCTTGTTATTGAATTTGATTTTGTTGGATCATCGCTGATTTTGATTTTTCATATCGAGATAAATTTTATGGCCTGAACTACGATATCTTCTGTTACATTATTGGCCCAATGATTGTATCATATTTTTGAATATGGTTAATCTATTAAGTTTAGTATTTCATTATCACTAATCTCCATACTATCACTATAGCATTTCTACTTATACGTATACCTTCGGTGATATGTGCTTATTGTTTTATATATTAGTGATATGAGTTTTCATTATTTATATCTTAAATTTAATTGAGTTACCAAAATCAAAATTATGTTTTGATTATGGTTATTCAATTAAGTTTAATATTATGATATCACTAATATTTATGCTATAACTATAGCTATTATACTTAAACTTAGCATTATCCTACCGTGCTTTATCTTATCATATTTGTTACATGTATATTGCTTTGTTCGTCTAACATGTAAATGTAGAAAAGCAATAAGTAGATCAATGTGGACATATGCAATGAAGAAATCATAGTGGGCCAAAGACGACGGATTCTACAAGATTTCTCTAAACCACTCGACGACATCTCCGAAGCCACGTACTCGGGGGTTCCGCTGACCGGTCAGCGGATGGGGTTCGAGGGGGTAGCGCACCCCGTGGGGGTTCGGGTGTGAAGCCCCCGAAAGGTATTCATTTTTCACAAATTGGATATCTTTTGGACAACTACCGTCAAAGAAGAAGCCAATATCTACCAAGAAAAGAAGCCATGCCATGCCATCATCATTTCAAGACTCTGAAGAAGCCTGTACTCGCTACAGTAAGTCTGGAGTCTGTAACGAGTCTTAGGAATAACTGTAAACATAAGAAATGGATGAAAAAATCGAAAGCTAGGGTAAAAATTAGCCCAGGATCATTTTCGGATGAAAATTGACATACCGACGGTATACCGGTCTATACCGACGGTATACGGATTTTTCATATCGAGATAAATTTTATGGCCTGAACTACGATATCTTCTGTAACAATGTTGGCCCAATGATTGTATCATATTTTTGAATATGGTTAATCTGTTAAGTTTAGTATTTCATTATCACTAATTTTTATACTATCACTATAGCATTTCTACTTATACTTATACCTTCGGTGATATGTGCTTATTGTTTTACATATTAGTGATATGAGTTTTCATTATATATATCTTAAATTTAATTGAGTTACCAAAATTAAAACTATGTTTTGATTATGGTTATTCAATTAAGTTTAACATTATGATATCACTAATATTTATGCTATCACTATAGCTCTTATACTTAAACTTAGCATTGTCCTACCATGCTTTATCTTATCATATTTGCTATATGTATATTGCTTTATTCGTCTAACATGTAAATGTAGAAAAGCAATAAGTAGATCAATATGGACATATGCAATGAAGAAATCATAGTGGACCAAAGACGAGGATTCTACAAGATTTTTTTGAACCACTCGACGACATCTCCGAAGCCACGTACTCGGGGGTTCCGCTGCCCGGTCAGCGGTGGGGGTCGAGGGGGTAGCGCACCCCGTGGGGGTTCGGGGGTGAAGTCCCCGAAAGAATTCATTTTTCACAAATTGGATATCTTTAGACAACTACCGTCAAGGAAGAAGCCAACATCTACCAAGGAAAGAAGTCATGCCATGCCATCATCATTTCAAGACTCTGAAGATGCCTGCACTTGCTACAGTATGTCTGGAGTCTGTAACGAGTCTTAGGAATAACTGTAAACATAAGAAATGGATGAAAAAAATCGAAAGCTAGGTTAAAAATTAACCCTGGATCATTTTCGGTTGAAAATCGACATACCGACGGTATACCGGTCTATACCGACGGTATACGAATTTTTGTTCACAAAAATTTTCTGTCCACAAAATCGGCATGCCGACGGAATACCGATCTATACCGACGGTATATCGATTCAGTAACGTTGAAAATCCAACGGTTGAATTTCGAACATTTAATGATCATAACGGCTATATTTCTAGCCGTTGCAATTCTAGACCGATATTTCAACGGTATACCGGTTCGTACCGACGGTATACCGATCACTAACTGAAAAGTTACATTTGAGCGCTTTTCAATGCTTTGGTTATAAATAGACTTGAACCCCTTCATTCAAGGTTCATGCTTTAAGCCTAAAAATTTCTAAACCACCAAAGCCGATCCACAAAAAACTCTATAAAACTTTCATTTGTCATCCACAAATTGTGTTAGAGTTATTGAGTTAAAAAGTGAGACCTTTATCTTGTTATATATGGAGATCAAAACCTATTATGAAAGGTTTAAGTTGGAGAGTCTTCGGATCCAAACTCTCGGTTGAAGTTGGAGAGTTTGGAGAGTGTTCGGATCCAAACTCTTGGTTGAAGTCGGAGAGACCTTCGGACTAAAGCTCCCGTGTAAGAAGTTGGTGAGCCTTCGTATGTAAACTCACATTGTACTATTTGCAATAATAGTGAATTAAAGTCGGAGAGGGTTCTGGGACTGGAGTGCCCCTTGGAAGGACTCTATTCACCCCCTCCAGGGTGCTTGATTAGTTAGCTTGACCCTATTCACCCCCTCTAGGGTTCCTACAATTGGTATCAGACCAAGGACTCTATTGTTAGGCTTAACATCCTTAGAGTAGATCCTTGTTAATTTTTCTATGGCATTATATTTCTCCTCCTCCGATAAAAAGGGTTTTACTTCTAGTAGCATGGACAATCATGTTTCTTCTAAATACAATAAATGCTCTAAGTGGAAAGCCATGGCTAACCAATCCTTAGAGATTCTTGATGACCTTCACTCTACAAATGAAGAACTTTCAGAAAAGTTTATTCATTTAGAAGAAACAAATGAGTTTTTGAGAAATGAAAACAATGATTTATTATCTAGACTTGATTTTCAAAACTCATCTTATGTTTCTTTAAAGAGTTTGAATAAGGCTTTAATTTTGAAAATCAAATCTCTTTCCTCATCAATAGAAGATCTTAAGAGGCAAACACATGAGCTAAATCATTTGCATGATTCTTCTATTGACTTTTTAAAGAAACAAAATGATGATTTTATTTCTAGAATTGCTATTAGAACATGATATTCTTAAGGCAAAATTCATGCATGCTTACTCTAGAGATATTCATCATTCTAGTAGGTCACATATTCATAATCATGACTATACATGTGCACACACTAGTATTAGGTGCTTCTATTGCTCTCGCATTGGACACATGAGTTTAACTTGTCCTATTGGTAGAAGTTTTTCTACCAATGCTATAGTAAATAGTATATGGGTCCCTAAAGCTAACAAATGTGGATCCAAATTTATTTGGATACCAATGTCTTCGCCTAATGTCGTAGGTGGAGCTTCTTGCATCGGGACATAGCACCGAGGAGCGTGTTGGTGGTTGCAAAGCTTAAAGGTCATCTTCCAAGCAATTGCACCAATACAAGTGTGGTCACTAGAGCCACTTTGGTAACAAGCTAAATGATTCTATTTAAATGATTTATATTTGAAGAATCTAGCATGTCTCTCTTGATGTCTTGCTACTAGCTCACATTGATATCCTTTAGTTGCGTATTATATAAATCAATATGAGATATAATACTAGCATACGTAGTTAATTTTTTTATTATTTCTTTTATCTAGCATGACTAGTTACTTAGCTTAAATGATTAGTTCATACTATGTAGTTTATCACTCATTTTCTATTGGTGTGACACATTTATATATACATAGTCGCTATTCTTAATCTTTATTTATAAAGCATGCATATCACTCTAGTCCATAGAAGCTTGGTTTTGATTTGAGTTAATATGATTTTAACTCTCCGTCTTTAAAGTTTTTGAGATAGTTACTTCTTGCCGATTTGTATTTAATATGTCATATTTATCTTAATCGGTATTTGTGAATATATGTGTTTAGCACAAGCTTTTTATCACTTGACAAGTATACACTTATACTTCCATATTAACCTTGTGCTCACATAATATATTTATTATTGATTCTCATGTTTTATTTTGATTAAACCTCTTATTAATCAATTATGTCTTTGCGTAATAAAGCTTATCCATACGTGTTTTGAATTTGTTATAGTTTTTCAAACATTCAGTAAGGATACATGACTATATTCATTAAATTTTCATTTATATGTAGATTATGTATTTATTATATTGGTATATATTTTTGTATAAATATCGTTATGTGGGCATATGAGTTAAGCTCAAGTTTTATATTGTCTTAAAGAGTACTTAATTATACTTGTTACCTTCAAACTTGTGCTTATCTTATACTTTAGCTATTGATTCCTTTGACCAAATTTGTGCTTCTTGAATCAATTATCGTTCTTCTTTAAGTCTTCATTTGATGATATCTTCTTGGCTTTTTGGTTGGCATTATGGATACATGTTCTTAATTAATTTTTAATCTTTTCATGTATGTGTATTCGTGATATATATAGTGTCATATATATATAAATTATTCCTAACTTTTGATATTTATCTGTTTTATACCTTTAAGCTAGGATGTTGAGAGAAAATGTTTATTAATGTCTTGTTCATGACTAATTATGGATGTTCTATTAAGGATCACATAGTTTTGTGTTTTATATTGCATGTTAAATTTACCTCCTTAATTAGTGCACATTCTCTAGTCTGTATCTTTATAATTTACTATGGTGCACTATGAAAGCTCTTTGAAAAATGTACTTTTTGATATCTTTAGTATTTAGCTTTCTTGATCTTAATGATCTTTCCTTGCTCATTTCTTGGGTTTATGCTTATTTACAATTATTGTTGCCTAATGATGTCTTTATAGCACATAAGGATTCTTGTAATTGATACATCATATTTCTTATGTCTTAGCTACTATGGTTTGAGCTTTTGTGTTGAGATTTTTCCATTTCTAGATAATACACTTATTTCATAATGACTATAATATTTTGCATTCTCTAGATCGATTAATTATTTCATTAGCTTGGGTTAATCTCAATACTTGGAAAAAAAGGTTTGTTTTATTGTGTTTTTATGAATATCTTTTTTGTCCTTTACTTGATGAGAGTCTAATTCATTTATTTGTCATCTAATGCTCCTATCCTTGCTTGATAAAGAGTCTATAAATCATTTTGTTCATTCAAAATGTATTACCCTCATTGTGAACTCTAAGCTTAAGCAAGTAACTTTAGTGTTAGTCACATAAGAGTTAATGAGCATATTTATCTTGTTAATGGCCTACCTTATTAATCTTAATTAGTTATGTACCTTGCTTATTTATGATATATTGTTAAGCTATATATTTTGGTTCACTTTCACTCATCTAGCTGTTATTTTTTTCAATCTATATATGATATACTAGTTTACATAAACAAGATTTGTGATTCTCCTAAATATAATTTGTATCCTATTTTAGATACATATGTCTTGTTCTCTAAAATTTTTTTGACAAACATTTGATTTGATATTGTCTTTCAAAAGAGGTTTGTGATTCCTTGCTTTAACTTGCTTCCTTGCTAGTCATTAGTAAGTATATCTTAAATTTCTCTCATTTTGAGCCATGATTTTATCATATTATCATTTACATCTCTTTTTGATTATATTTGCAATTATTTAAATGAGAATGACTCTTTTTCATATTTTTCATTAATTTATGAGATTTTATATAAATATGGATTTGGGATTCTTTTTTATTTTTTTATTTACTTTTGAGCTATATTGTGATTCTCATCATGATTGTTTTAGTTGACCGTATTTTTTTCATGATGATCTTTTTCTCAAAAGGTAACATACATTGATCTATCATATTTAAATATGAGATTCTTCTATATAGTCTAATGTATGTCATCTTTTGATTAAATGTGCTTAATTAGAATATTCTTTTGATCTTTCATCTTTAGTGGCTATTTATTGGATATCTCTTCTTGACTAAAGATGATATTATTCGTTTTATAATGATTTTATAGCCTTATATGCATTGAGCAAGGGAAAGAAATCCATAGTTGATTTATCCCTACATCTTGTAGTTATCTATTTTATGCTATAAGTGCTTTGGAACTAGATACGCATATTTTGAGGGGGAGCAAATTAATTGGTCCAATTCATGTATACCCTTTAAAATGTCGTATACCTAGATTATCATGGACCCATATTTTTCTTCTTTTTCATACCTTAGTGATTGAGGTCATAATACTTTTATTTGTGAAGGGTTTATGAGAGTATATGTAATTGTCTTCATCATATTATCTCTCTTTTATATGGGTTAAATAAGTCATCTTGTTAATATTAACTTTCGTATCTTATTTTGATGACTATTGTATTTTTATTGATTTGGCTTCCTTGTATGCTTAATTGATTTGGCTTTCCATTTTGAGGACTTGCCCAAAATTTATGATTTTATCTATATTGGTAATACTTTGAGGGGGAGCATTCAAGTCGACTGAATTTCTCTTTCTTAAGTATTTTTCTCCTTTACCTTCATATTTTATTTAAAGGGTATTCACATAGCATGATAAGGTAATTGAGTTCAAATGCATAAATTTGGATAAGCAAATAAATTTACAAATAATGAAATCATTTTATATCAATTGCTCTATTACAATGATCATTCCTTTATTTTGTTCCACTATTTATCTGTGGACAATTGTGACTATCATGGTTTCATTGATCAATTTGTCAAGTTTATGTATTTCGATTGGTATCAAGTTTATATATTTTAATACTCAATTGGTATCTTTCTTCTTTGATATCTATTATTTACAATTATCTAATCCTCATGGCTTTTGACTGAAATTATTTATTTCATACTTCTCTTCCAAAACTAGAGTAATATTTCACATCATATTATGTTTTGGATTTCTTTTTTGGATTTTACGTTGGTAAACTATCTATTGATTATTTTCAAATTCTTTTAGTTTTACCAACTATATTATATTTTGATAAGCTATTTTCTATTTGTTACTCAACATTTGGTATGTAGTTTCTATACTTGTCTTTGCACACTTCTTCCATTGTTTTCATTTAGTATATCTTGATCATGATTGTCTATGCCTTCTTCATGCTCTGATTTATGTACTTAAGATTGATTTTCTTTTATCGCTTAGTACGGGGGAGCTTTTTTTTATCATGTCAAAGGAAAAGAAGTAAGTTTAAGTAGGATAGAAGTAATCTAAGTGGTATGCTTTCAGTAATATTGCTTATGTCTTATGTATATTAGTGATACATGCATCTATTATGTCCATACTAAACTTAACCGATTTGTCATAATCAAAAAGGGGAAAATTGTTAGCCCAATGATTGTATCATATTTTTTTAATATGGTTAATCTGTTAAGTTTTGCATTTTATTATCACTAATCTTCATACTATCACTATAGCATTTCTACTTATACTTATACCTTTGGTGATATGTGCTTATTATTTTACATATTAGTGATATGAGTTTTTATTACATATATCTTAAATTTAATTGAGTTACCAAAATCAAAACTATGTTTTGATTATGGTTATTCAATTAAGTTTAACATTATGATATCACTAATATTTATGCTATCATTATAGCTCTTATACTTAAAGTTAGCATTGTCCTACCGTGCTTTATCTTATCATATTTGCTACATGTATATTGCTCTGTTCGTCTAACATGTACATACAGAAAAGTAATAAGGAAGATCAATGTGGACATATGCAATAAAAAAGCATAGTGGGCCAATGACGACGGATCCCATAAGATTTCTCTGAACCACCCTACGACATCTCCGGAGCCACATACTCGGGGGTTCTGTTGCCCGGTCAGCGGATGGGGGTCGAAGGGGTAGCGCACCCCGTGGGGGTTCGGGGGACAAAGCCCCCGAAAGGTATCCAGTTTTCATAAACTGGATATCTTTGGACAACTGCCATCAAGGAAAAAGCCAACATCTATCAAGAAAAGAAGCCCTGCCATGCCATGCCATCATAATTTCAAGACTCTGAAGAAGCCTGTACCTGCTATAGTATGTCTAGAGTCTGTAATGAGTCTTAGGAATAATTATAAACATAATAAATAGATGGCAAAATCGAAAGCTAGGGTAAAAATTAGCCCAGGATCATTTTCGGATGAAAATCGGTATACCGACGATATACCGGTCTATACCGACGGTATACCAATTTTTGTTCACAGAAAGTTTCTGTCTACAAAATCGACAAACAGACGTAATATCGATCTATACCGACAGTATACCGATTCAGTAACGTTAAAATCCAACGGTCAGATTTCGAACATTTAATGATCCCAACGGCTATATTTCTAGCCCTGCAATTTCAGACCGGTATTTCGACGGTATACCGGTTCGTACCGACAGTATACCGGTCGCTGACTGAAAAATTGCCTTTGAGCACTTTTCAATGCTTTGGTTATAAATAGACTTGAACCCCATCATTCAAGGTTCATGCTTTGAACCAAAAAATTTCTAGACCACCAAAGCCTATCCACTAACAACTCTACAAAGCTTTTATTTGCCATCCACAAATTGTGTTAGAGTTATTGAGTTGAAAAGTGAGATCTTCATCTTGTTTTATAAGGAGATCAAAACCTATTGTGAAAGGTTGAGGTTGGAGAGTCTTCGGATCCTAACTCTCGGTTGAAGTTGGAGAGTCTTCGGATCCAAACTCTCGGTTGAAGTTGGAGAGTCTTCGGATCCAAACTCTCGGTTGAAGTCGAAGAGACCTTCGGACTAAAGCTCTCATGTAAGAAGTTGGTGAGCCTTCATATGCAAACTCACGTTGTACTATTTGCGATAATAGTGGATTAAAGTCGGAGAGAGTTCCGGGACTGGAGTGACCCTTGAGAGGATACCAGGATACATCGGCTGTCAATATTATTTTGCCTTTTCTCTTGCACTTATATTTTTAAATTGTCCATTAGCTTGTGTTAAGTGCTTGATTAGTTAGCTTGACCCTATTCACTCCCCCACTAGGGTTCCTATAAACGTATGTTGACGGGAATATAGGGAAGTTAAACATCAACTTGGTTGTGGAACATGGAGTTTATCGCAGCTATATTAGCTGGCGTGGTAGAAATATAGAGACCTGACTTCGGATGTACATATCTTGGTCACGAGATTTGAGATTTCTCTCAGCTATACAAGTCGGTGTGGCGAGAATTCCAGACGACATGATTATAGAGGTGCATACCCAGTTATGAAATCTACCGTTTATCGCAGCCTTGCTTACTGGCATGGCGAGGATTCTGCGTATCATGATTTTGGACAGATGCGTATGATTATCCGATTGTATCTTGAGAAGGGTCCTAACATGTCATCTCTATCATTTCACTTCTATTATTATAGATTTTGTTCCATCCTCAATTAGCTTAGGAGTAAGGATACTTTCGGTTCTTTAGTCCAGTTTCTTGTAGATTCTTATTTCATTATAGATTCTTCGTAGTGTGATGGCTTGGTGATTTGCAATTGGTCTGTGTCCTTGAGTAATTGTGTTAATAGTTTAGAGTATAGTTAGGAAGTATTGTATATAATTGTTGATAATTAAATATAGATGAGAACCCTAGAGTGATTAATAAGGGTTAAGGTAAGAGTTGCACCAGGTATCATAATAGGAGGAGTACCCTAGAAGCTAGAGACGAAGTATTTCAAGTGTTATAGAAGTTTAGGCACCAACAGTTTAGTGGCTAGTTGGAGCGGAGACATGAACAACCTAGTATAGGGGTACCATCCAAGTATCATATAGAGGAGTTAGTGCCTTGTGTAGACAGTGTCAAGACTTGGGTAGACACCTAGAGAGAGTATTCCAGAAAGACGAATGTGCTTTCTGTGACTTTGATTTCTATAGCGTCAGAGATGTCAATCTCTGAAAATTTCCTTCATGAGTTTGTAGTAGACAAGATTATCTTCATTTTGATATATCATGTCCCACTCAAACTTGTTTCCTTGTACTATTTTTGTATCATACAACTTTCGGATCAATTTAGGCCAATGACCATTCCCACTTTTTTTACGATTATCATATACACATTGCCATGACTTTTAATTTAGGAGCACAAGACTAGTTGTTTTCTCAAAACCAACTTCACATGCATGATCTAGATAAAACAACCTACGTCCATGACCTTCGTGTCCCACTCAGGCACACCATCTTGTGCTTTATTTTTATCGTACGACTTTTCTGACACAAGACCCAATCTTGATTCACCCCACGAAGTCACTTTTATTTTCTACTCGAATTGGGGACACCATTTCGACCCAAATTTGTTGCCAAAAAATATGGACACGACCCACATTAAGCCTACTGTAAAACCCGTAAATTCGAATTTATTAATTTAACTGTTGGATTTTGTTTGCTAATTAGTTGGGTCAGTTTATTATTATTATTATTATTATTATTATTATTATTATTATTATTATTATTATTATTATTATTATTATTATTATTATTATTATTTGCCAGTTTAGAAAAATCATATTTTAAAAATTATTCATTAAATTTTTGATTGTTTGGCTTGACCCGTCCCGAACCCGTCTCGATCCGTTTCCGAAACCGAACCCAAATTCGGAACAAATCTTTAAGTATTTTAGTTTAATATTTATTTACATACATATTTCCTTTTATAAAAGAAAATTCCTTTTTTTTTCTCTGAACCATTCATTCCCTCTCACCCGTACCACTCCCATTTCCTTTCGTTCACAACCGAGCTTGTGACCCCCGCCGTCCCCGACCCGCTGCCCAGTGGCCATGCCCTCTGTTCTAGTGGCTGCACACCGTTCCCAGCGCTGTCCCGCGTCATTCTTTGTTGTCCGCGTATTCTGGACTCTTTCCGAGTCTGCGAGGATTCATCTGTTCTCCCATTTTTGCTTCTGAGAGCTCTAGCCGAGCACCCGAGGTAAAATTTTGTGTCCCTGTGTCCCTCCCGTAGATTAGTCTGTGATGACGAGGTCCCGATCTCGTTTCGCGAATCGGTATTTCGAATTATTGTTGTCTTTGGGTGATACGTAGATTATAGACTACGTCGAGACGTAGTTTCTATTTGGATTATAATTATGCTGTGATTATTCCTGGTTTGGAATATTTATTTGTGGTTTGGTTTGGTATCGCCTCATGATTGGGTTGTCCCAGTTACAGAGGAGGTGCTGCCCAAATTTTCAGAAAAATATTTTAAAAAAAAGAATATTTTATAATTGTTTAGTAATTTTGAATAAATCTAATTCCAAATCCCAGTCATTGCAAAACAATTTACAAATTGGAGCTTGTTGGCTTTAAAGGTGGATTTTGTGGATTTTTGTATCACCGTTAGGCGATGACCGTATCGGTCGAATGAGCCTCGGCGAAACACAAACGCTACAGGACCTCCCTGTACGTTGAGGCGTGAGCCAGCAACGTGAGATTGCATGACCAAGTCTGAGACTTACCCTATTCTATACTTTTATAATTAAATTATTATTTTGAACTTGTTATTGGGTATTTTCGTATTTCGAGTGCAGGGCACTCGTGCCTCCTGAATGGGCCGCTTCCCAGCGTTCAGAGCTCACCAGCAGCTTTTTATTATTTAATTAATTTATGTAATAAGTTGTAAGGGCATAAGCCCAATTTTCTATTTATTTTCTGTGACCTTGTATTGTGTAGCATAGCTTTTTGGTTATTTTCTGGTTTGTTGGTTTTGTCGTTACACGCGTAAAATAGTAAAAAGAATATTTATTTTGGTATAAAAGATTAATAAGTTTTCTCACATCAAGTAAATGGTAAAAAAATTACAAGTTTGTAAGTTAAACAAAAATTAACATTTTTCTCATTTAAAGAAAAACCTGAATATATATATATATATATATATATATATATATATATATATATATATATATATATATATATATATATATATTACTAAAAATACAAAGTTTTGCTAATTAACCTGGAAATTCTATTTTTCCCAATAAATGTTAAATTGACTTTTACTTCGCTAATTGATATTGATTGTAGCTCGCGACGAAAAACGTGATCCGGTAGTATATTTGTTAAACAACTTAAAACTGGACTAGGACCTACTTTTAGAGATTGTAACTAGCATACTTAGAAATGGCTTATCTATGATTCTTAGTCAGGATTCTCAACTGTAGGAATTCAATGACGTAACTAACTTCCTCTTCAGTACCAACATCTCAATCCAGTCAATAGCAAAGGCAAGTACGGTTATGTTATCTCGTAATTTAATTAGTAATTGTTATCTTGCATGCTTAAACCACATTGCTACACGGAACTCTCTCCCAGAGTTCAAATATTAATTGTAGGATATTGGGGGAGTAGTGTAGTGCTTATGGCCAATACCTTCATATTGCATAATTGTGCGAGCTTACCCCTCTTACACATGGGGATAAGCCGTATCGCATCGCTAGGATGCTATTGTACAACCCAAGCCGGTCATATACATTACCTATTCAAATCACATTGTTTTCAAATATTGAATTGCTGGAAAAATTGCTGAAAAATATTGTTCAAGTATTTCAAACTGTTTAAAATTGTAAATTTTCGTTACTATTTGAACTGTTAGATATATATAATTGTACATTGCTCCTTTCCTGACTGGATCCCCCTCCCCCCAATAGGTGACATTGATGATGCTGAGCTATTGTTCAATAGCTATTATGATCCCGTGTTATACCCTGCGGTGCTTTCAGAGTCTCACTTAGAAGACGCTGATCCCGAAGCCAATGAGCCGGCCATTTAGCTAGTTGATTTTTATTTTTCTCCATGTTAGAGTTGCAGACTTTTTATTTCATTATTTCAGTTTCATTTGTACTTTCAATTGTTGAACAAAAGTTTTAAATGTTCGTAATATTAAAGTTGTGACAAATATAATTGTTGTTGAGATTACCTGCATATAGAAACAGTTTACTGTCGCCGTCTCACAACGGTACAGACTGGGCATAATCCGATTCGACCCAACAATTTGGGATCGGGTCGTGACATGTTTTTAGTGGTGGCCCATGCAGGTCTTCGATCAACGACTTAGTTAACATATCTTGAAACAATTAGAACACTAGAACATTAATTTGTTACAACATAGGACCGAAATATATTATAAATAAATATTTTTGTTTGTTATAGACTGGTAGGCTACCCTGCTTATGTTTTGCATCCTAAACCTTCTAGAGTATGGCCACAGACAAGATAAACACTACTAGAGATGGGGTGTCATCACCCGATCACACCCCACCTCCCCAAGCAAGTCCGGATCCTACACTTTGGCAGCTGACAGATCTACCCCATAATGCACCAGCATCGCGTGGAGTTTACACTCCTACAACTCCGGTGGCAGATCCTACATCTTTCCGGACTGAGCTGCAGTCCCCTGCGGTAATGCCCGTTGCAACGGCCCCACCAGTGCCCGTGGACCCCACCGACCTCGTAGGCCTGCTACAAGGAGTGCTTAAGGCCTAGAGATCCCAAGCTGAAGCTCATCGCGGACAGACTACGACTATGAGAGAAGGCATGGAGAATGCCCACAACGTGGCAATGGCTGTTATCGAGAGAGGAGAAGCAGCCCAATCAGAACCAAGGCCTGCTAAGGTCGACGATATTGAGAAATTCAAGAAGCTGGGCCCTCGACCCTTCAAGGGAACCGAGGGAATCATCTATGCCGACGAATGGCTCGACAGCATGGAGCGTCTCCTCAGCGTCGCTCGACTTCCAGACGACCTCCAGGTCGAAGCTGTAGGACTCCAACTGCTTGATGTAGCAAGCACCTGGTATCAGAATAAACCCCGACTCCAGGACAGGCAGCTTGACTGGAACACCTTCAAGAGATTTTTTCGCAGGAAGTTCTTCCCAACGTCAGAGTTCCGGGAGATGGAAAGACAATTCCAGAATTTGAAGCAAGGGAACATGAAGGTTGGTGAATATGCGACAGAGTTTGGTCAACTTAGTTGCTTTGCCAAGAACTTGGTTGCTGACCCTGCAGATCGTGCTGAAAGATTCAGATTTGGACTGAGGGAAGAGATTCGCACCCCTGTGATCGCAGGCGATGCCAAGACGTACGAGAGGATTCTAATACGAGATCAGGATATAGAGAAGAGTCAGTCTGCTCGTTCAAAGAGGGAGTATTCTGGAACTAGCAACTTCCAGAGTAACCAGAAGATGTCCAACGTCAACCATAACAACAATATGCCTTCTCACCACCAGCAGCAGCATCATCAGACAAGGACCAATGATAGAGCACCTCAGAAGCAGATCCATGTCTGCAATTTTTGCAAGAGACCAGGACATCAGACGAACATCTGCAGAAAAGACTAAAACACTGCCTAGTTTGTGGGTCTGCCACCCACCAACTGAGGGACTGCCCCATAGCATTCAACCGGACCGAAACAACACAGCAGAAGGCTCCCCTACCCACTCAGCAACAACAGTTTGGGCAACACCAATAGAAGACTGGGCAAGCCTTTCCCCTAACAGCAAACGTGTAAGAGCCAGAGCAGGAACCCACCGCTGATGTCATCACAGGTTTCATTTATGTGCATTCACATCCTGCTTTAGCATTATTTGATTCGGGTGCATCACACAGTTTTATATCATCAAAGTTCATTTCTGCATACCACCTAGTTACGGGGTTTAGCAAGATGATATATAGAGTTATGACCGGTGGTGGACCCATACCCATCACCGAGACCTGTAACTGCCCCATAACTATCTCAGGCCATAAATTCTTAGCACCCTTACTTGTGATGCCCTACCCAACTATGATGTAGTCCTAGGGATGGACTGGCTTAGTAAGCAGCATGTGCTGATAGATTGTCATAGAAGATATGTAGTTTTCAGCCCACTAGGAGAACCGGAGCTTGAAATCACTCGAACTTCGGAAGATATGGAGAGTGTTATCTACTCCTCTATCACCGAAGACCCCGGGCCTCCGCATCCTATCATAGCAGAATTCATGGACGTCTTCCCTGATAGTCTTCCGGGATTGCCCCCGGATCGAGGTGTGGAGTTCACCATCGACCTAGTTCTCGCCTCTTTTTCTATTTCTCGAGGATGCTACAGAGTCAACCCCAATGAGGCTAAGGAGAAGAAGAACCAGATTGATGAACTGAAGGCCCAGAGATTTATCAAAGATGGAGCTTCACCTTGGGGAGCACCAGTTTTGTTCGTACCCAAGAAGGATAGAATCGTGCGGATGTGCATCGACTACCGGGCGCTGAACAACATCACCATCAAGAACAAGTACCCTCTACCCCGGATCGATGACCTGTTTGACCAATTAAGTGGAGCTATGGTATTCTCGAAGATAGATCTCCGATCTGGCTACCATCAAATCAAGTTCAGGAAGGAGGATATTCCAAAGACGGCGTTCAACACCAAATATGGACAATATAAATTTTTGGTCATGCCGTTTGGATTGACTAATGCCCCTGCAGTATTCATGAACCTCATAAACAAGGTCTTCCATGAATACCTGGATCACTTTGTTGTTGTCTTCATCGATGACATTCTGATCTACTCAAAGACCGAAGAAGAGCATGAAGAGCACCTGAGAAAAGTTCTGGGAACTTTAAGGAGGGAGAAGCTCTATGGTAAGCAATCTAAATGCAAATTCTTCTTAGACAAGGTGGATTTTCTAGGCCATGTTGTCACAGGAGAAGGAATTTCAGTGGATCCAAAGAAGATAGCTGCTATTGAGATGTGGACTACACTTAGCTCAGTTGCAAAAATTAGAAGCTTTTTGGGCTTAGCTGGCTACTACCGAAAATTTGTGGAGGACTTTGCCAGAATTGCTGAGCCGATTACGAAGCTCACCAGGAAGAACGAACAATTTGTTTGGTCTGAAGCTTGCCAGTTAGCATTTGAGGAGCTGAAGAAGAGACTTACAGCGGCGTCTATACTTGCGCTACCCTCAGGTACCGGCGGTTTCTCAATTTACAGTGATTCTTCCGGTAAAGGATTGGGCTGTGTTCTTGAACAACACGGAAAAGTAATTGCTTACGCATCTAGGCAATTACGGACTCATGAGAAGAACTATCCCACGCATGAATTGGAGCTTGCAGCGGTTATATTTGCTTTGAAGTTGTGGAAGCACTACCTCTATGGAGAGAGAATGGAAATATTTACAGACCACAAAAGTCTTAAATATGTTTTCACTCAGAAGGAGCTGAACATGCGACAGAGACGATGGCTGGAGCTGATGAAAGATTTCGACATCAACCTGCAGTATCATCCGGGTAAGGCTAATGTTGTTGCAGATGCACTTAGTCGATACCCAATGGAAATATTTTTGACCAAGGAGCGGCATTTGCTGGAAGACAAAGAGAAGCTTGGATTGGAGATTGTACTGCCTGAAGAGGAAATGAAAAAACTAGGAAGAGAAGCCATTGTACCAGAAGCTGGTTCATTAATGATACAGTTGCAAGTGCGTTCAAGTCTGATGGACAGAGTCAAGGAGACACAATTCCAAGACGAGACGCTTTGCAAACTCAGAGATCAAGTACTGACAGGAACACTTGAAAGATTCTCAATTGCCAGCGACGGAGCACTGAGGCATGGTACGAGGCTTTGTGTACCAACTGGCAAACTGAGGAATGAGCTGATGCAAGAAGCGCACCAGTCGCAGTATTTCATACATCCATGAGCTAATAAAATGTATCGGGATATGCGTACTGTAGTATGGTGGTACGGAATGAAGAAGGACGTATCCAGGTATGTAGCTAGATGCTTAATTTATCAACAAGTGAAAGCTATCAGACAGAGACCCGCTGGACTATTGAAGCCGCTAGACATCCCGGAGTAGAAATAGGAACACATAACGATGGACTTTGTGTCATGACTGCCTCGATCCCAAGGAGAAAAGGATGCCATTTGGGTTATTGTGGACCGACTGACAAAGTCAGCTCACTTTATCCCCTTTAAGATTGGTCTATCCACCGAGAAGTTGGCAGCACTGTATATGCAGCATATCTACCGGATTCATGGAGTTCTGGTAAGTATTGTATCTGAAAGGGATACCAGATTCACCTCTTATTCTGGAAGAGCTTGCACGACAGTTTGGGAACACAATTAAAGTTCAGCACCGCCTACCATCCCCAGACTGACGGACAATCGGAGAGAACAATCCAGACGCTAGAGGACATGCTGAGATCTTGCATCTTGGAATTTGGAGGGTCTTGGAAAGACCATTTGCACTTGGTAGAGTTCTCCTACAACAACAGCTACCAAGCTAATATCGGTATGACTCCGTTCGAGGCATTCTATAGACGTCGTTGCCGTACTCCACTTGCTTGGGACGACATAGAAGAAAGAGTATTGCTTGGACCTGAGATGGTGACCGATGCAGTAGAGAAGGTAAAGTTGATCAGAGATAAGCTCATGATTGCTCAGGACAGACAGAAGTATTGGGCCGATAGCAGCCGACGTCCGTTAGAGTTCGAAGCAGGTAATAGTATGTTTGTGAATATCTCACCTACCAGAGGAACTATCCGATTCGGCAGAGCAGGAAAGTTAAGTCCCAGGTATATTGGTCCTTTTGAAGTACTGAACAGGATTGAAGAAGTAGCTTATCGGGTGGCTCTACCCCTAAGTCTCGAAGGCGTCCATAACGCCTTCCACGTTTCACAGCTCAGGCGTTACATTCCGGACCTGAGCCACATCTTGGACCACTCGGAGCTGGAAATTGGACCCAGTCTCACAGTACCAGAGAAGCCAGTGGCGATATTAGACAAAGGAGAGAAGAGGACCATGAATTCGGTGACGCCGATAGTCAGAGTGATGTGGCGGCACAACTCCCCAGGCGAGTCTACCTGGAAGCGAGAAGATGAGATGCGAGAGCAGTATCCGTATCTGTTTGAAGCTTGAGGTAATTCCTAACCCTATCCTTTAATTTCGAGGACAAAATTTTCTAAGGAGGGAAGGTTGTGAAACCCGTAAATTCGAATTTATTAATTTAACTGTTGGATTTTGTTTGCTAATTAGTTGGGTCAGTTTATTATTATTATTATTATTATTATTATTTGTCAGTTTAGGAAAATCATATTTTAAAAATTATTCATTGAATTTTTGATTGTTTGGATTGACCCATCCCGAACCCGTCTCGATCCGTTTTCGAAAACGAACCCAAATTCGGTTTTTCGAAACAAATCTTTAAGTCTTTTAGTTTAATATTTATATACATACATATTTCCTTTTATAAAAGAATATTCCTTTCTTTTTCTCTGAACCATTAATTCCCTCTCACCCGTACCAATCCCCTTTCCTTCCGTTCACAACCGAGCTTATGACCCCCGTCGTCCCTGACCCGCTGCCCAGTGGTCGTGCCCTATGTTCTACTGGCCGCACCCCATTTCCAGCGCTGTCCCGCGTCATTCCTTGATGTCCGCACATTTTGGACTCTTTTCGAGTCTGCAAGGATTCATCTTTTCTCCTATTTTGCATCTGAGAGCTCTAGCCGAGCACCCGAGGTAAAATTCTGTGTCCATGTGTCCCTCCTGTAGATTAGTCTGTGATGACACGGTCCCGATCCCGTTTCTGAAATCAGTATTTCGAATTATTGTTGTTTTTGGGTGATACGTAGATTATCGACTACGTCGAGGCGTAGTTTCTATTTAGATTATAATTGTGCTGTGATTATTCTTGGTTTGAAATACTTATTTGTGTTGTGGTTTGGTATCGCCTCATGATTGGGTTGTCCCAGTTACAGAGGAGGTGCTGCCCAAATTTTCAGAAAAATATTTAAAAAAAAGAATATTTTATAAAATTTTAGTAATTTTGAATAAATCTAATTCCAAATCCCAGTCTTTGCAAAACAATTTACAAATTGGAGCTTGTTGGCTTTAAATATGAATTTTGTGGATTTTTGTATCACCGTTAGGCGACGACCGTATCGGTCGAATGAGCCTCGGCGAAACGCAAACGCTACAGGACCTCCCAGTACGTTGAGGCGTCAGCCAGCAACATGAGATTGCATGACCAAGTCTGAGACTTACCCTATTCTATACTTTTATAATTAAATTATTATTTTGAACTTGTTACTGGGTATTTTCGTATTTCGAGTGCAGGGCATTCGTGCCTCCTGAATGGACCGCTTCCTAGCGTTCAGAGCTCACCAGCAGCTTTTTATTATTTAATTAATTTATGTAATAAGTTGTAAGGGCATAAGCCCAGTTTTCTATTTATTTTCTGTGACCTTGTATTGTGTAGCATAGCTTTTTGGTTATTTTCTGGTTTGTTGGTTTTGTCGTTAGACGCGTAAAATATTAAAAAGAATATTTATTTTGGTATAAAAGATTAATAAGTTTTTCACATCAAGTAAATGGTAAAAAAATTACAAGTTTGTAAGTTAAACAAAAATTCACATTTTTCTCATTTATAGAAAAACCTGATTATATATATATATGTTACTAAAAATACAAAGTTTTGCTAATTAACCTGGAAATTCTATTTTTTCCAATAAATGTTAAATTGACTTTTACTTCACTAATTGATATTGATTGTAGCTCGCGACGAAAAACGTGATCCGGTAGTATATTTGTTAAACAACTTAAAACTGGACTAGGACCTACTTTTAGATATTGTAACTAGCATACTTAGAAATGGCTTATCTATGATTCTAAGTCAGGATTCTCAACTGTAGGAATTCGATGACGTAACTAACTTCCTCTTCAGTACCGACATCTCAATCCAGTCAATAGCAAAGGCAAGTACGGTTATGTTATCTCGCAATTTAATTAGTAATTGTTATCTTGCATGCTTAAACCACATTGCTACACGGAACTTTCTCCCAGAGTTCAAATATTGATTGTGGGATATTGGGGGAGTAGTGTAGTGCTTATGACCAATACCTTCATATTGCATAATTGTGCGAGCTTGCCCCTCTTACACATGGGGATAAGCCGTATCGCATCGCTAGGATGCTATTGTACAACCCAAGCCGGTCATATACATTACCTATTCAAATCACATTGTTTTCAAATATTGAATTGGTGGAAAAATTGCTGGAAAATATTGTTCAAGTATTTCAAACTGTTTAAAATTGCAAATTTTCGTTACTATTTGAACTGTTAGATATATATAATTGAACTTTGCTCCTTTCCTGACTGGATTCCCTCTCCTCCTAATAGGTGACATTGATGATGCTGAGCTATTGTTCAATAGCTATTATGATCCCGTGCTGTACCCTGCGGTGCTTCCAGAGTCTCACTTAGAAGACGCTGATCCCGAGGCCAATGAGCCGGCCATTTAGCTAGTTGATTTTCATTTTTCTCCATGTTAGAGTTACAGACTTTTCATTTCAGTATTTCAGTTTCATTTGTACTTTCAAATGTTGAACAAAAGTTTTAAATGTTCGTAATATTGAAGTTGTGACAAATATAATTGTTGTTGAGATTACCTGCATATAGAAATAGTTTACTGTCGCCGTCTCATAACGGTGCAGACTGGACATGATCCGATTTGACCCAACAATTTAGGATTGGGTCGTGACACCTGATACCCATATGACATATGTGACCCATTCAATTGAGCCCCGCATGCTACTTATTTACCCGTATTCAATTGATGCAGGCAATAGAAGGTAGTATTCCATAAAGAGTAGTATAGTATCCTGGATAGTGTGTGCCAGTAAGTTGAGTTGCCATAGCCTGAAACAATAGTATACGGTAGTATTATAACTGGTAACCCATTATTGATAGTTCTTCTGTTATCATGATAATTATCAGTTTCATTATTATGTTTAATGATAACCTGTCTTACAACCTTTAGGGGGCGTTTGGTACGCGATATTTTTTTTAATTCCCGAAAAAATTTAAGATGAGAATCTATCACCACGTTTGTTTGGCTTATAAAAAATTTATTCCCGGGAATTATAAATACCCGGGTAAATAGTTTACCCACAAAACATGGAAATTCTATCCCGTGAGAATATGTGGTTTTTTTGTTTTTTTTTTTTTTTTTTTGCCCGGGCAAAAAAAAATTTGTCTAAATTTTTTTCTTCTTTTTTGATCAATTTTGATTAGTTTTAAACATTTTTTTTTTGTCGTTTTTATCGCTTTTTTGTCATTTTGTCGATTTTACCAACTTTTTGTCGTTTTAAACGATTTTTTTGTCGTTTTTACCCATTTTTTTGTCTTTTTGTCACTTTTGGATTATTTTTTGTCGTTTTTATCGCTTTTTGTCATTTTTACCAACTTTTTGTCGTTTTAAGCAATTTTTTGTCGTTTTTACCCATTATTTTTCTTTTTTTAACTTTTTGATTATTTTTTGTCGTTTTTATCTCTTTTTTGTCATTTTTACCAAATTTTTTTTCGTTTAAAGCGATTTTTTGTCGTTTTTACCCATTTTTTTCTTTTTGTCACTTTGATTATTTTTTGTCGTTTTTATAGTTTTTTTGTCATTTTTACCAACTTTTTGTTGTTTAAAGCGATTTTTTGTCATTGTTACCCTTTTTTTTGTCATTTTTATCGCATTTTGTCATTTTACCAATTTTTTGTCGTTTTAAGCAATTTTTTATCGTTTTTACCCTTTTTTGTCACTTTTTTATTATTTTTTGTCGTTTTTGTCCTTTTGTCGCTTTTTGTCAATTTTTGTCGTTTTAAGCAATTTTTGTCGCTTTTTGTCGCTTTTACCGATATTTTGTCGTTTTTGTCGCTTTTTGGTTATTTTTGTCGTTTTAACCGATTTGTCCTTTTTTTGTCGTTTTTATCGATTATTTTTCGTTTTTGTCGCTTTTTTTGTTATTTTTTGTCGTTTTAACCGATTTGTTTGTTGTTTTTAACCTTTTTTGTTGTTTTTAACCGATTTTTTTGCCATTTTTTGTCGTTTTAAACTGATTTTTGTCATTTCTGCCGCATTTTGGTTTTTTTTGTCATTTTTATCGATTTTATGTCGTTTTTGTCGTGTTTTGGTTATTTTTGTCGTTTTACCCTTTTTTGTTATTTTTTTGTCGTTTATACATTTTTTGTAGCTTTTTGGTCATTTTTTGTCGTTTTAACCGATTTTTTGTCGTTTTTCATCGTTTTTACCCTTTTTCATCGTTTTTTTGTTATTTTGTCGTTTTTACCACTTTTTTCGTTTTTACCGATTTTTTGTCGTTTTTATCGATTTTTTATATTTGTTCATTTTTTTCATTATTATTATTTTTATTTTTTTCGGGAATATTTATATTGTTACCAAACATGGGAATATAATTTTTCAGGGAATTTAACTCCTTGGAATTTGATTCCCGGGAATATAAAATTCCCGGCTATATAGTATTCCGCATACCAAACGCTCCCTTAATGATTCCTTGTTTTCCGCCTATCTTTTCAGTATGGCACCCGTGACTAGAGTCCATCGTTTGAGAACAGCTACAATTTCGGACATGACTGGTGGCGTACTTCCATCTCCTACTTCTCAGGAGGTAGTGACCCCTCCGGTTGACCAAGGGGTAGTTGCACCTCCTGCCGTTGAGGAGGTGGTAGCAGCTTCACCAGAGAGTATCCCTACTATTCAAGAGAGGGCTGCAATTTCATCCGAGATTGAGAATCTTCCTCCGCCTCCTCCTCTGCCTCCTCGAGTGGTGCCCCATACCATATTCTCAGGATGTTTGCCCATTGATGGAACTCATATATCTAGTCTCCTTCAGGGCGTGTTAGAGACACAGATAGTTCAGACTGAGATCCTAAGGGAGCAGAATCATGGGATCCAGGAGCTGAGAGACCTAGAGCATTCTCGAGGAGAAGAACCTAGTTCCAAGAGAGTGAAGAGCAGTATCCGCCCTGGGCTTCAGAACACACAAACCTTCAGCCTATGTTCCAGTTTGGATTCTTGCTCAGCAGAGACCAATAGAGCCGGCGCCTACTTGTAACTACTGTAAGAAGCCAGGGCATGTAAGAATCAACTGTAGGAAGAGGAATGGATTGTGCCTGTTTTATGGGTTAGCTATACGCCTGATGTGAGACTGTCCTAGTGCACCACTCCTAGCTAAAGCCCCGGTTCAGGGATGGAGTTCCAGCCACTAGACTCGGTTGGAGGTAAGTAACTAATCTAGATGTTGGTTTGTTTTCTTGGTATAAGTTAGAGATGATAACTAGAACTGTAACCTTATCTATGATTGATATTTGCAATAGAAATTTGTGTAGAAGAGTAGAAATACAAGTGTTAACTCTAGGAGCTAGTATCATATCATGGTAGGGGAACATGTAGTAGATCAATAATAGACTTTGGGTGGCCCAGGATAGGCAGCGACATTTGGACCGATAGCCCCAGAGACCGTTAGAATTCGAGGTATAGTTTTAGTTTTCTGTTTGTGCTCGTTTGTGATAGTGTTCTAGGATTGGTTGGCAGTTTGGTGTTTCTGAGAATTTCTCTGACACGGGGCACGATTTGTTTTGGCCGAGACGGGAAGCTTAGTCCGTGGTACATCAGGCCTTTCACTATCCTTGAAAGGGGTCGATGCAGTAGCCTCTCGACTAGACTTGTCGCCGACGCTCGAGGGAGTTTATAACATGTTTCATGTGTCGCAGTTGAGGCGGTACGTGGCAGATCCTAGCCATGTATTAGATCATTCCACGATAGGGTGGGGCCTACTCTCAACTATTCAGAACAGCCTATGGAGATTCTGGATCGTCGGAAGAAGGTGCTCCAAAATCAGGTTATACCCTTGGTTCGTATCGCGTGGAGGCATCACTCTCCAAGTGAGTCTACCTGGGAGAGAGAGGACGAGATGCAGGAGCATTACCCTTATCTCTTCGAACCTTGAGGTATTATTCTCTTTGTTCTTGCTTGTGTTTCTTGTGCTAGCTTGCTCTAATTTCGAGGACAAATTTTTTTTAGGAGGATAGATTTGTCACCCCCACTATCCTAGATAGGGCAATTATGGTCATTTATATTATTTTATTATTTAAATTTTTTTAACTAGAAGTTATTATTGTTAGTATAATTGCCTTGATGGTTAAATAATTATTTTTAAAAAAAAAAGGTAAATACATATGTACTGTTGAGTTTGTATTTATAAAAACTTTTATTCGAATTAATAAATATAGGATACTAAATATTTAGTTTTATTTATAAATAATTTTAGATTTTTATATAAATTATTAGGGATTTATTCCTCTATATATATATATATATATATATATATATATATATATATACTTCTTTCCCCTTTAAACCAGACAAACCGAGTCGCGTATACATCAGCCGACCCCCCTTCCTATATAATTCGAATGAGAGAGAGAGGGAGGATTTTTGAAACCCTAATCCCCAACCCAGTGTCGCCGCCTTCCCAACTACCTGGGCGACCGCCACGAACGTCGGAGGCTAGCCAACGACTGTTGGATCGACGCACGCGCGCGTGGTTTCGACAAACCGCAGCAGCAACCCACTTCCAGGTACCCATCTTGTCATCTTGTTTCTCCACGTATATCCAACGAAACTCGATTTCGTAAAATTGTGTAGGAAGCCTATATAACCCTCTTGGAACCCTATGAAATAGATTCGTATATATATAACCCGATTGCTCAAGAAATCGACACGAAGTTGTAGAAAAATATTTTGAAAACATAGTATAATCCAGTCCCAACACCTGTTTTTGAAGGCAATTTTTCACCGATCCTTCGACTATTTCAAAATTGTGTCTAAATAGGGTTGTAGACAACCTATAGGGCTCCACCCTTTTTGTAGTTGCTAATTTCATCAAGTATATGTTGAGTAATTCTTTCCAAAAAATCGAAAAATATATTAAAAATAGTTTTTGAAAAACTTAGAAAAACCACCGATACGACGTGCGCCCTGACAAATCGGGCGACGTGGTCATGAACTGAAAGCATCGAAAGGTGCGTATCAACTTCGTGGACGTATGGATTTTGACAAAATTTAAATTGGTTGCGTGTGCGCAACGAATTTGATGCGTATCCGTCGAAATTCACTGTATCGGCCTTTTTGTAAATTTATCAATTACTTTGTGCACATTCGTCATCTAGAGACAAAACTTATGCCAACAGGACCATATCATTTTTGGTCCTGTATGCCAAATTTGGTCCGATTCTGAAAAGGTCGTCCAGAACGCTATTTTGGCGGGCCCGCGATCCGATTCAACGGGCAAATTTGTGCACGGCTGCCCGGAATCCAACTTTGGACATATGGTTGGGTTTGTCTCGTCAAACTGAATCCAAAGACGTATATTTTGATAACTTTAGAGACCGTAGATACTGGCACGCTTTTCGATACAAACGGGTCCAACGACGGACATTATTTTGGCCCAAAATTATTATTTTGCCCCTGTATCCAGAATTGGACTTATGGGTAGGTTATCCTAGCTAATTTGACTATTCTAAAAGTGTTGGTAATATCTGTTTCAGTATTCGGAGACTGTTGTGCGAGTTGACCTTTAGTGGCTTATTTGAGTGGTTGGTAGTATCGATTTCTTCAGTTCAGAACAGCAGGCGAGTACATTCTCTGATAGTTTTTATTGCTTTGATATCTACTATATCTGATTCAATTGTAGTGTTTTACTTGATTCTCGACACGATGATACACGGCCTAGTATATGTTGGACTTCGTCATGAGATGATGTTATTCCTGGTTTACCTGGTATATGAGTACATTGTTCGATCTTATTTCTTGTACTTGTATAGACACCGATTTGGGAGTGGGCTAGCCCCCTGCTCTTTAAATCTTGTGTCATGACGTGTCATGGTTGGATCCATTATACTACTCGGGGATGGGAAGTTATTAGAGGTTATGTCATCATTACCCCTACTTGTTCATTACTTGTACATAGCTCCACCCTTACCACACGTTGGGTATAGCCTGACCTGATACTACTTGTGCAAAGCTTTCCATTTTGGCGGGCCTGATCCCTATACTACTATACTACTTGTGCATAGCCGGTCAAATGGAACAGCCTGATCTTGACCCAAGCCAATCACATAATGCTCTAATAGCTCATGACACTTTTTATATTTACATCGTACATCAGATTTATATTTACTGCTTATATCCCAGTTTTACCTTATATCTCAACCATTATAGGTTATTAAGTTCTCTTGTACAGTTTTACTTCCAGTTTTGACATTTCATCATGTATTTCATTATAATTATCTTTTATAGTATTTGTCAATTCACATGGAACTGCTATTAGCGTTTGTACTTGCTCATATCCTGACATGATGACCTTCGTTGTTTTTCAGAGGACTTAGATGTAGATTTCCCGACCTATTACAGATTTGGTATAGTGGAGTCTATGACCAGGACCTGCTTGTGGATCTGGTGCACGTAGAGGACGCACCGTCTGTAGTGTCTTAGATTAGCTAGATTTTGTCTGGATTTGTATTTCATCTTGATACATTGAGTCTGTAGAACTTATTTGGGATTGTTTTATGTCTTTAAATTCTGAATTGGCATTTGTGACTACGCATTTATTTCAGTCTATCTACTTCTATTTTTATCTTTATCATTCGTGTTTATCTTCCTTAGATTTATGTGATTGAGTTGTGATATATTCCTCCATACGGAGATGACATATTATATTATTGTGTCTTAGATACTATATGCTGTAGATGACCTTTATAGCGTTCTACCGTATGCTGCGGCGTAGGCTAAACGACCCATGTACTCGTGCCCCTAAACAGGGTGCGGGTCGTGACAAGTTCATATCTTGCTAGTTCATACCTGTTAGTTCATCTCTTGCTTGTTCTTTATATGCTCTTTGACATCATTGTTTCTCATTGTTCTAACTTATTTTGTGCTAATAACATTAAATGCAATATGGTTATACTCTGCTCCTTTCCTGACTGGATCGTCGTTATAGGTGAGGACGAGTATCTCTACACTTCCTATTATGGACCATCAGAGGGTTGGGCTGACGATGTTGGTACCGAGATTCTGGTGCCATGATTGATATCTAGTGGGATCTACGTTTACCTTTTATTATGTTTTAGTTTTCCTTTCTTAGTTGGACCGGATTTGTTCCCGGATGGACCATATCATTATTCTGGATTTAGTCTCTTTGTTATTGGATTTGGATAATATTACTTCTTTATCTATCATACTCTTATTTTCTTGGTTTGTGTTATTGCTAAGTATGATTTGTATCTGTGTTCACTTGTATCTGTGGAGGATCTTATTGTGTGTACTATACAGCATTCTACTGCCGATATCGCGGCGTAGGCTGGGCTTTGATACGAACTCGTTCTCGGTTATCCGGGAGTGCGTCGTGACACCAAATATGGTAAAATATTTAATTTGATATGACTTGAAAATCTACATTAAATATCTGATTTAATTAGATTTACAAATTTGTGTCAAATATTTAATTGACCATATTTAGACGTCCATAATTGGTGATGGGATATAATCTACACTGTTGGTTATTGGTGGACTATCAGATTTGATGGTGGACTACTTTTAGGATTTTCTAACTCTAAAATTAGGTTTCTCATCTTATTTATATGAGGTTAGGGTGGAGGCACAAATAAAGGCACAAAATGGGTATTTGGGGTGCTCGTCCACAAGAAAATCTAAGAGAAAGTTCATACTTTGCTCTTAGGAGTTCGACATGCAAGACAGAAGGAAGAAGAAGATCTAATCGAGGAGTCGTCAACTTCGATTAGGAACATTGCTACGGGTTGGTGAGTGATCTCAATTGTAATCTTCTGTTTTTCTTCTTGAGAGTGGTGATGGGGTTGAACCTATTAGGGCAAATGGTTCAACATGAGTTCTGTCAATCTTGTAATTTTATCTGAGTTATTAAAGATTAGAATTTGTCCAGGTGACGTAGGTCACCGCCATATACTTGTCTTCATCTTGTGCTTGATGTCCGTTAGACGGGGGTTGGTTTTGATCAGGTGAGTTAGCAAAGGCTTCTGCATGCGCCCAACAAAATCCTCTCCCCTTCTGTCCCTCTAGCTAATAGTCTGACGCTTCTAATCTCCCCTACCATTCTGTCGTTGCCAACCTCCTCTACCCTTATGTCGTTGTCAACATCCTCTCTCTTTCTCTCTCTCTCTCTCTCTCTCTTCTCTGGGAGGTAATTGAACAATAGAACAAGTGGTACCCGAACTATTGTTATTTATTTATTTATTTGTCTGGACATCTTATTTTTTGGTTAGGAATCTTTAGTTTTATTAGTAATTTATTATGATGTATATTATTTTGTTTATTATATTATTTCTTGAATTTTGTGTTGATAATACTATTGTGTTGTGTCTATGAAAATTATACGTAAGTTTTGAGAGCACCACTTTTAGATTTTGTCTCAGGTCTCAAAAATTAAAGTTCGGCACTGTTCATGAAAGAGACTACCGAAAAATTATATGCAGGCCCACCATCATTTCTCCCATCATGATAGAATTGTGATGTTGTCTACACCTTGCTCATTGCGCCATTATTTCCCACAATGGCTCCTTAGAGCATCTCCAACCCTATTGTGAGTTTGAAAAAAATGGTTGCCACATAGGAATGACAACCATTTTTTCCAAAAGTACTTCTCCAATGCAAATGTGAAATTAAGTGTGGAGTTGACATGGCAATGACATGGCAAAGACAATATGAAGTTGGTTGTCTAGATCTAGACAATGCACTTCACAATGTCTTTATGTCCACATCATCATTTGTGAATAAAAATATTTATAAAAAAGAAGTAGAAGAGTAAAAGTTATCTTGGAAGTTGTAAAAAATTATTTGTATTGTCTTCTCAATACTTTTGCATTGGAGATGACTTTTTAAACCCATTGTCATTTGTGAATATAACCTTGCCACCTATACAAGACATTGTCTTGTCCCTCATGCCACATAGGATTCACAACACAAAACAAGACAATAGGGTTGGAGATGCTCTTACATATGAAAGCGGAAGACCGATGCCACGTGTTGGTCTTCTATTGGTTGGAGCCGTTTAACCGAAGAGAAGAAGGGAGACTGGTTGAGCCACGGTCCCGTTTCATTTGGACTTTTCCTATTTCCCATGCAATGGAGATTTGGAGTGGGGGCCAGCCAGCCATCTCAGGTCCAGGAAGGAGGCCGAGATTGTGGTCACTGTGACTAGACTGTGGTCATCCAATGAAAGAGGACTGATAATGAACCGGCACCAACCCTCTCGTGTGTCTGCCATTGGATCCAAAGTCAAGTGACAACGAGTTTCATGAGCCTCAACATCACGCCCTTTACAAGAGTTCATCAATCATCACTCTCTCTATTTCTATATTTATACTTTACTTCTTCTGGTAATTCGATTAACTGGCCTGTGGCCCCGGCCTGTACTGCACGACACTACTCTTCCATTAGTCCACGTCGATATCCTTTAAATTCGCAGAACTTGGTGTGACACCTTGCGAGTGAGTAGCGTCTTATTTGATGCACATGTCAACAAATCTAGCCTTCTTCTTCCACTTCGTGCTGCCAACTAACCTATTCCGACGATTTGAGTTAAAGTATTGATCTATAATAAGAAAATTGGCTTAGCCTCTCCATACGATACCAAGCTGGCAACTAGGTTGGTGACATTCTGACAGATTGAGCCTACCGCATACACACACATATATTATTAATATAATTTTATTTATTTATTTACAAATGATATTTAAGTTCTTATTTTTGCAACTTTAGCCGTGACTTATATAGGAGAATCTAGGGGTGAGCATTATTCGGTTTTGGACCGAAAACCGAACCGAACCGAACCGAACCGAACCGAATAAGAGGTTCGGTTCGGTTTTAAAAAAATTCGGTTCGGTTTCGGTTTTGAAAATACTAAATTTTCTTATTCGGTTTCGGTTTCGGTTTTGGATTTCGATTTCGGTCCAAAACCGAAAACCGAATAAGAAATTTTAATTAATTAATTTATATATATATATATATATATATATGTGTGTGTGTGTGTGTGTGTGTGTGTGTGTGTACTATATATATATGTATTAATATATATAGGTATATACTAAATATATATAGGTATATACTAAATATGACTATGTATATTTAGTTACTATATATATTAACAAAAAAATCTCAAAAAAATCAAAAAATACGAATAAACCGAATAAACCAAAAACCGAACCGATTTAATTCGGTTCGGTTTGATTCGGTTTTGGGCCAATTTGGTACGGTTTCGGTTTTGCTTATGCGGTTTCGGTCCAATTCGATTTTGGGTTATTCGATTCGGTTTAAACCGAATAAACCGAATGCTCACCCCTAGGAGAATCCATGGAAGATATGGAAGGTCATCATTAATTAGCTTTGAAAATAGTCTTTTTTTAAAGATTAAACTATATATATATATATATATATATATATATATATATATATATATATATATATATATATATATATATATATATCACAAACAAGATATAACAAAAGCTATAAGAATCTCTATTGAAACTCTTGTAAATTTTGTTCTCCAATCATACTTACTATCTAGCTCGTAGGAGATAGTAAAGTTGCATGAAGTTCTCTAAATCTATAGAAGAAGGAAAAAAAAAACCTCTAGAAGCTTCTATTATTAGGGTCGGTTCTGAGCTTTTGGAAGCCCAAGATTAACTTTCAAAATGGACCCCCATATATAATATAAAAAATTAATTAAAAAATTAATATTATAATTATCACCAAAATTTGACAACCTTAGCATCATTACTTAACAATAAGAGGGAAAACAACTCAAATAAAAACAACGCATATGTATCCGCTCTCGTCTCCTTTCTCTCTTCTGACTCAAGAACTAGACCAGTCCATCACAATTATTTTATGTTAACCACTACAGTACAAGTAATTTATCTTAACCACTGAATCTCAATTTTTTTTTATAAATATGGTATTCGGAGCGGGTGCACTTGCTCAAGGTCGGCCATGTCTATCATTAATAACCAATGATTAAAATCTATATTAAAAATGACAACTCGGCCGTTGCTCTAGAGAAGTTCAAGGTGTAATCCGGTCCGGGTTGCCTGCGGACTGGCCCGAGCCCGCCCAAGCCTGCTTCCCTAAAGCCTGGCCCGGCCCGACCGAACCCGCTGCTCTGCCGATCCGGGCTGGGTTCACTAAACCGAGCCCAGGCCCGGCCCGCACCGGCTCGAGTTTTTTTTTTTTTAAAGTCGAATGGTTGGCCCGCTCAGGCCCGGCCCGGACCAGTTAGACCCGTCCAAGCCCGGCCCGGACCGGCCCGGTCAGGCCCGCCCGAGCCCGGTCCGAACCGGCCTGTGTGAACCAGATTTTTGTTCTTTGTTTTTTTTAAATTTTTTTTTGAATCTTTGGCCCCCCATTTACCAAAATACTCCCACTAAAGGGGTATTTTGGTCATTTTGTCCAAAATGACCAAAAACCTTTTACAACAACTCTATTTGGAGGGTATGGGGGTCATTTGGCTTAAAAAAAATCCTATAAATATTTCATGAATCACATTTTTCAACACAAACAATTCATTCCATCCAAAAAAAATCAAGTCACAAGA
This sequence comes from Iris pallida, assembly GCA_029216955.1. Lineage (NCBI taxonomy): Eukaryota > Viridiplantae > Streptophyta > Magnoliopsida > Asparagales > Iridaceae > Iris > Iris pallida. The sequence continues at coordinate 8,389,508 of JANAVB010025196.1, read as the reverse complement.
AGGTTTCAATAAAGTTGTTCAAGCAATTCCGGCGATATACGACTTCCCGATCAAGCTCCCAATCCCGATCCATTTTTTCTTTCTTTCCTTCCTCTTTCTAATTGTTTTTTTTTAATTTACATTTACAAAATAGTTTTCTTTCCTCCATCTCTCTCTTTTTTGAGAAAAAGTAAATTTTGATTTATTTAATTTTCGGTATCCTCCCTCTTTCTAATTGTTTTTCTTTTTTTATTTGTCTTTTTAAAATGGCCGGACAAGGTTCAAACCAACCTATTGACGCTGTCGGACATACTTTTGAATATTATAATATTTTTTTTGAGCAAAATCCTATTCCTGATGATTTAATTGGTTTACCTCCTGACGTTGTTAGCGCTACCCAAAATGTTGTAAAAAGGAAGCAAAAATCGAAGATTTGAAATTTTTTTGTTATTCTTAATGAAACAAAATCTAACGGTTCACTTGTTTTAGATCAGAAAGGTGAACCAGTTTCGTACTCGACATAATGCAAGAAATACTCCCATATATATACAAATGGAAGAGGGGAGGTGGCACGGACACAATGTTAAGACACTACGATACCTGCTACGGTCCGAGCTCAATTTCGACGACCCAAACTCAGATAAGTTTCGGAGGTACCGCACTTCAATGAGTACGTTTTCCTATTCAGCTGTCCGTCATAGAAACTGAGTTTACTAAATGTATTATTGCTGATGAACTTCCATTCACTTCGGGTGATAGTGAATCTTTATATGATTATGCCACAATTTCTTTAAATCCTTGTTTTAGTAAAGTTACTAGAGGTACTGCTAGGAAAGAGACTAAGACTTTTTAAATAAATGAGAGTTGTTTTAAAAGAAACATTGTCGCATGTTAGTAAAATATCTATTACTTCTGATATTTGGACAAGTAAGCAAAGATATGCTTATATTTGTATCACGACACACTACATAGATTTACAATGAATGTTACAAAAGCGCATCCTCTGTTTAAAAACTTTGGAATTTCCACACATGGGATGTGCAATTGCAGGTTCTATTTTAAAACACGTGCGTGACTTTGATATTCACCATAAAATACTATTTGTATCTTTTGATAATGTTATTAATAATACTTATACTATATCTTCATTGTCTTTACTATTTCAAACTATTTTGGAAGGTAGATTATTGCATGTTAGGTGTACTTGCCACATTATTAACTTAATTGTAAAAGAATGTCTCGAATTTTTTAGTACACATTTAGAGACTCTTGGAAATTGTTTACACAGCTTGAACACATCTCCAAGTAGGCAACAAACTTTTAAAACAACATGTACACATTTTAGTATTTATTTTAGAAGATTTGTTAAGGATGTACCACATAGATAGAATTCGACATATTTAATGTTGAAATCCGCAATTTCCTTTAAGGATGCTATTACATATTTTTGTAATATGGATAAGAATTTTGAATATCAATTAACTGGAGATGATTGGATAGTTGCTTCTTCTATTTGTAAATTTTTAGAAACTTTTTACAATGGTACATGTACCCTTTTTGGTGTTTATTATCATACTTCTTGTTTAGCTTTACGAAAACTTTGTAACATGCCTTACTTATTTTCTAAATATAGAAATGTTCCAAATTTTGACTATGTTGTAAAAAAAATGGAAGCTAAATTCACTAAATATTGTGGTGATGTACATCTTTTATATTGTTTATCTTCCATTTTTGATCCTACGATCAAATTAGAGGGTGTAGAGGCTTTGTTAGATGACTATGTAAAAAATATGGATCTTGATGTTATTGACTTGAAAGTAGAACTAAAGGTAGCATTGGAAAGATTAGTAGAGTTTTATGAAAACAAAGTTGTGTCGACCCGACCAACTCAAGTGAGTACTAGTAGTAGTTTTGGCATAGTCGACCACGCCAGTAGACGCCAGTAGTATACTAAAAAGGAAGAAACAAAAACACTCTTCCCAACTCACTCAACAGTTGTCTTTATATCTAAGTTCTTATGAAGAAGAAGATGAATATTCAAATCACTTCACCATTTTAGAATGTTGGAAAAAATATGACAAAAGATTTCATGTACTTTCTACCATAGCACGTGATCTACTAATGGTCCCGGTGTCCACGGTAGCATAGGAGTCATGTTTTAGTGCAGGATCAAGGATTTTGAACGTAAAGAGGAGCCGATTGAAGCCAGATATCTTGGAAGTTTGTGTATGTGTTCAAGATTGAATTTTAGCAGAAAAAAAAATCCAAAACAAGAGAGATGAAACTGCTGACATCAACGAGTTGGACTTCGAATCGATTACAATTGGTGAAGCTTCTGGAATCGAGGAGGAAGAAGAATGACTCAAAGGATGACCAAAAAAACTAAAAAAAAACCAAAAAAAAACTTTAAAAAAAACTTGGAAAAAAAACTAAAAAAACAAAAGAGGAGGGAAAATTCAAAAAACTTAAAAACAAAACTTTAAAAAATACTTAGAAAAATATAAAAACAAAACTTAAAAACAAGAAAAACAAACAAACAAACAAACAAAACAAAAAGGAAAAAAAAGAAAGAAAACTTACAAAACAAAACAAAAAACTTTAAACCAAAAACAAACAAAAAAAACTTAGAACAAAAAAAAAAAAAAAACAAAAAAACAAAAAAACTTAGAAAAAAAACAAAAAAACAAAAACTTAAAACTAAAACAAAACAACAACAAAAAACACAAATTTAAAATAGAACAAAAAAACTTAAAATAAAAAAAACAAAAACTTGAAACAAATTTTTTTAACTCTACCTATGACAAGCAAAGCTTGCATTGCCGGTCCCAAATCCGGATAAAAGAGGAGAAAAAATAAAACAAAATAAAAGAAAAAAATTTAAAACATAAAATTAAAACTTAGAAAAAAACTCAAAAAACAAAAAAAAAAACCTAAAAAAAAGCATAAATTTAATACACAAAATAAAATAAAAACTAAAAAAAAATTAAATCCAGTAAAAAAAAAAAAGAGAAGAAAAAGAGAAAAAAAAAGGAAAAAAAGGACCGGACCGGCCCGAAACGGCCCGCTCGAGCCCGCAACCTAGTTCGTCCGTCGAACCGGACCAGCCCAGCCCGGCCCAGCCCTACCCATGCCGGGTCATTTGGCCGGACTGGACTAGGTTCCTCCGAATCGGGCCGGGCTCGGCCCGCTGCCACCAGTCCGGACTGGGCCAGTTTTTTTGGGAAGCCCGGTTGGACCGAATTATACCTTGAAGAGAAGTTCATCCAATAGGAAAAAAAAACATTTATTACTCCTAAAAGTCATATAACGAGCTTCCTAAACTAGCTTTCTAGGTTTATTAATATAAATTTAACTAAAAAAATGGAGATATGCTCTAATGCCTAGTTTGCTGCGCAGAAAGGAAAGGAAATCAATTTATTGGTGTTTCATTTTCCTGGAAAATTACAATTATGATCCATATTGTTTTTGGGTGTTTGGAAATGTCATAAAAAATTAAAATAAAAAATAAATACTTGAATGGATGGAAACTTTTTTTTTTTCATAATTTTTTTTTTCATTGAAAATCTTTTTTCTTTCTTTTTCAATTCCCACCCAAACATACAATTCCGATTTCGCAAACCAAACAAGGCCTAAATACTATTACAACTCCCATCATCTCTACCAAAACTCTACCAATTCAATTCGTTAAACTAATTAATCATTTCTTCCAACTCATCCTAGTCTGAGCGGTTGAGTTCCTATAGGTGATTGAGAAAAAATATTGTTCTCCTAGCCAATCATATATATCGGCTACATAGACTCAGACAACCACATACATTATATAGCCAGAAAGAAAGATGGATGATGTAAGAATTTGACGTTAGACATAAACGACTACAACGACTACGTATCTACTCATGGACAAGAAGAAGGAATCCCAAAATGAGCATTTGCATAACATTCAATTCATTATGTTTAGTTCAACCTAAAAATGTTAAGCATCCAACCCATGATGCCCACTAGCTAATACAATACATAAGGTTTTTCAAACTCAGATTTAGAATACAACAACAATTGGCATTGGCCTAAAGGAAAAGTAATAATAGTAAAATGAAAATAATTACGAATGGCGAAGATGGAGAATGTGCTTACAAGTTTTATTTCTCCGCAGGCAATCTCGAATCAATCAATCATCTGCAGAGGAAGAGGAGGAGGAGGAGGAGGAGGAGGAGGAGGAAGGGGAAGGGGCAGGCCCCCACGGTGTCATGTCCATGGGGTAGCTCCCGAGCACGCGCAGGAACGACGTGAACTCCTGTATCTCCGCGAGGGCGTTCTGCGCCCTCGGCTCGGCCATGGACGCCTCGAAGTCGAGGTAGAACATGTACTCGAAGTGCTTGGCGGTGCCGACGTTGGCGTCGTCCACCAGGCGTATGGGGCGGTTGCGGTGCGGCCTGGACTCGATCTTGGTGAGGGAGATGTCGCGGAAGGCGAAGGCGGACAGGACCTTGAAGAGCAGCGAGGTGCCCTCCCGGTCGTGGGCGAAGACGATGCTGGTCTTGAAGGGGCGGTCGGTGCGGGGGATGATGGGCTCGCGTGCGAGCATGACGAAGCGGGTGACGTTGCCCGAGTCGTCCTGGATGCCGTCGGCGAGGACCTGGAGGCTGTAGAGCTCGGCGGCGCGGGCGGAGGCGATGGCAGCAGTGTCGCGGAGGGAGTTGGCGGAGACGAACTCGGCGGCGGCGGCGGTGTCGTCGAAGGCCTCGCGGGTGACGTTGAGGCCGAGGGAGGTGAGGGTGTGCTCGCACTGGGCGAGGGCCTGGGGGTGGGAGATGACGCGGGTGAGGTACTCCTTGCGGACGCCGGGGAGGGCGAGGAGGCAGTGGTGGACGGGGAGCTGGACCTCGCCGACGATGTGGAGGCGGTGGCGGAGGAGGAGGTCGTAGTTGCGGTGGATGCTGCCGCCGAGGGAGTTCTCGACGGGGAGGACGGCGCGGTCGGCGATCCAGAGCTCCACGGCCTGGAAGGCCACCTCAAACTGGTCGCAGGGGATGGCGTCGCACTCCGGGTACGCCTTCCCCGCCGCGGCCTCGCTGTACGCGCCCGGGACGCCCTGGTACGCCACGCGGAGCGTCGACCCGTGCATCGGGGCCGGCGACAGGTCGGTGATCGTCAGCGGCTTCGGGAGCAGCTGGTTTGTGCCGCCGATGCGAACGAGATCCAGATCCAGAGTGCCGCTGCCGCCGCTGCTGCTGCCGCTGCTGCTGTTGTGGCCGTTGACTGCTGGCGATATATTGTCATTCTCGCCGCTGCCGCTGGCGCCGGCGCCGGAGGAAGAGAGGATTGCGCAGGTGCTCTGCCAGTCCGTGCGGGAGAAGGTGGGGGGGTCGGGGCGATGGATGGAGCGGAGGCGGAGGCGGTGGTTGGTGCGGATCTGGAACGCCGAGGCCGTATGGATCGCCGCCATAGTAATAAATGAAAGGAAAGGAAATGAAATTTATGATTAACTGAATTTGAAGGAAGAAAGAAACAATTTATACAGCACAGCAGCAGCAGTGGTGGAGGAGGGGTTTGGTGGAAGAAGAAAAATAATGTTGGGGAGGGAGGGAGGGAGGGAGGGAGAGAGAGAGGATTCTCAAGTGTTTGGTTGGTCGCGTTGGGGTGAAATATCAACCCTCTCATTTCTCACCTACCGAGACAGATGCATAGAAGATACCCCACCTACTTCTACTGAATCCCGATATTGTAGGATTTTCTCATCACTTACCTTCCCTCTCCTCTCCCTTTCATTCATCACTAACCATTTTCTTTTCTTTTCTTTTTTCCTTTTTTTTCCCCACAACTTTGTTCTTCTTCTTCTTTAGGAATATTTTGGTTTCATTTGGAACTACCGGTTTCCAAAAAACTTTATTTTTAAACAAAGACCATTTCATTAAGAAACTGAAGAATTTAAATTAGACATGAAATACATGTTGGAGGTTCATTATACAACCAATAATGATTATAATTACTGGAAATAAGAGTTTGAGATGCTAATGAGTGTGCTATCGTGTTTGTACTTCTCGGAGCATAGACAAAAGTGATACCAGATCCCTGGCAAAATACAGTTTTATTTTCCCCGTCCACCATAAAATATCCATCTCTGGATGTAGAATAGAGTCAATTAAAGCCTTGCAACCCCTTTGATAATGATATTTGTCAGTCTTCATTCTATAGAGTTCCACTGCTAGGACGATGCTCATTGCTTCCGCCTCCAAAGACGAGCCTCCTACTTGTGATTTTGTTATAGCTCCCTGAAACGTGCCCTCATTGTCCCTAATTAATGCAACAGCTACCATTTTGTTATTGAGGAACGCTCCATCAAAATTGAATTTCATTGAATTTCGAGGAGGAGGTTCCCATTTGTTGTGCATTTGAGGATATTGTTGCTCCACAGAAATATGATTGGTGTATCCGTTGATTGGTTCATATTTGGCATGAAGTTTTCTAGCTGCTTCGATGATATTTCCTATGGAGATTTGTTTCTAGTTGAATATAACTCTGTTCAGAGCCTTCCATATTATCCACATCAGATATAGGCTAGTAGGGACCGTGTCACGAATTCCTTCAATAATAATGCTCCTTCCATATTATCCACATTAGATATAGGCTAGTAGGGACCGTGTCACGAATTCCTTCAATAATAATGCTCTTTATAAAGCTAGCAACTATTGTGTCACGTCCAAGATGTTAGGATATCTCTTGTACTCCTGGCTAGGTAGGACCTGCGATTGGACAATGAAAAAGAAGATGGTCAATAGTTTTAATATTTACCTTACATATGTGGTATGTTGGATCCATCGTTGGAAGACGTCTGTGTATGTTAGTGCCAGTAGGAAGTGAATTGGTAATAGCTATCCATGCAAAGGTATGAACCCGATGGAAGATATTTTGTATCTTCCAAAATTTACTCCATTCATTAAATTCAGAGTGATCATTAGTAGTATGAGTCTTGTAAGCCTTCTCGTATAGAAATCTATATCTTGATTTAGCATTAAGAGTGTCATTCCTTGCATATTTCCAGATAAGGTGATCAGTTAGAATAGTCGCAGATAACTGAATTTTGAAGATGGCGTTGGCTTCATGTGGTGGGAAGAGGAGGTGAATCAAGTTTTCTTCTCAACTGTTGTTGTCTTGGATGCTGAGGTTGCTTTTTGCACAATTTGTCTAGATTCCTGGTACCCAAGGACTTTGTAGTTAGGTAATGATGTACTACTAAAATCTGTCAATTCAGCGACGCATAAAGACGTCGCTAAAAAGGGAAAATACGTCGCTAATTTCTATTAGCGACGTATTTAGCGACGTTTTCAAGTAGTCGGGATTAACCTAGTTGCTAAACAAGAAAACATCGCCATACGTCGCTATTGTGACGAGCTTTAGCGACGTGTCCACGTCGCTAATTTAGCGACTGCCAGCGACATAAAACGTCATAATTTACCGACGTAATCTAGCGACGTTGAGCGACTTGACATGCATCGATGCTGACCTGGCTTGGGAGCCATATAGCGACGTTTTGCGACTTTTCTACGTCGCTACAGTACCGACGTTTAGTGACGATCAGCGACGATATTCCTCACAGTTAGCGACGTTGATAGTGACGTTTCTTTCGTCGCTGACCGTCGGTAATCGTCGCTGAACGTCGCTAATATTAAAAAAAAAGCATTTGCAGCATTCCCTGCAGCATTTGCAGCATCCCCCACACCATTTGTTACAGCAACAACGATGTGTATCACGAACACTGTATCAAACAACACAGATACACACAATCACGAACACGTTTGAAACACAATCTCATCATCAACACAGATATATGAAAATTTGTAACAACAATGTCAAACATAATGGTTCACAACTTAATTGCCAAGTATGGGAACGAATGGCTCAGAACACAACCTAAAATTCATTCTAGCATACATTAGTGTGAATCATCTATGTTCTGTACATATGGTGTAGTATGTGTTCTTATCGTATGTAGTATCTGAAGAATGTAACAGAATCAAGATGAACTCACATAATGTAATACTAAGACGTCATCTACTACTATATATATAAGATATAGTGATAGGTTGTTGTATCATCATTGTCGAGAGATGAGGGTCGGAGGACAGTCAACTTTATCTACGGCTACATAGTTTCTGTCTCGCCAGTCGAATGGCTGCAGGGACCATGTCCTGATCACGATGTCGTACCGTAGATTAATGCAAATGGAGCTGGAGCCAAAATACAGAAACCAAAATATGATATCCACTTGAAGTGTAGAGTCGGGGGAGAAGAACTTTTCCACCCTCTCCCTCTCTCGTGCTATCAACGTCATAACTTTTCCACCTCAAGTTCTGATCAAGCATCTTCCTTCTCCTCTCCTCCACCATGGCTCTGAACCCATCTGCTTCTTCCTACTTCCCTTCTTCTTATTTGACTCTCTCAGCCACATATGATATCCAGCTCAAGTGTAGAGTCGGGGGAGAAGAAGTGGACATGAAGAGGAGGGGGAAGCAGCACAGCCGGCGGCATGACCCGGAGGAAGTACAGAGGTTTTCTTCAACATACGTAGGAGAACTATAAGGATATATCTTTTCACAACATATCACCTTGTCAAAGACCCTTAATGTGACAACCATGTTACCGCGGTGTCGGAAGACTAACATGTCATAATTTTATAAGCCGTGTGTTTTAACATAATCCTCCAACCGGATTTTAGTTCTATGTAATAATGCAAGATTACGACATAGGAGGAAAGAGTTAGGAGAATTATGTCAAAACACACGGCTTAGAAAATTATGACATATTAGTCTTTCGACACCGCGGTAACATGGTTGTCACATTAAGGGTCTTTGACAAGATGACATATTGTGAAAAGATATATCCTTATAGTTCTCCTACGTATGTTGAAGAAAACCTCTGTACTTCCTCCGGGTCATGCCGTCGGCTGTGCTACTTTCCCCTCCTCTTCCTGTCCACTTCTTCTCTCCCGACTCTACACTTGAGCTGGATATCATATGTGCCTGAGAGAGTCAAATAAGAAGAATGGAAGTAGGGAGGAGCAGATGGGTCCATAGCCATGGTGGAGGAGAGGAGAAGGCAAAACTGAATCAATATTGTCTTCCGGATCGTCCTCATTAAGGCATAACGGGCTGCTCAGCGTGCCCAGCTTCTTCAACTTCTCGCTGGCTGCAGAGTCGAAATGGGAACGGGTCCTCTTTGCCGGCCCGGAGCTCTGACTCGCACTCGTCGCCGCGCTACCGGTTTTCTCTCCTCCTCTGACGCGGGTCATAAGAGAAAAAATTTTGTACCTCTTCTTCACATAAACATCATTGCCGCCTTGTACTCGAGCCTAGCCTCCTCATCTGTGACGCTATCCAACTTCTCGGAGTCATCGGAGAAGGAGTCGAATGAGTCGGCGGTGATAGCAGATGATTGCAAGACAGGAAGCGAAAAGACAGGCGAAGAAGAGGACGATACGAGTCGAACGGGAGATTCGAGTGACAATGTAGACACCGATAAGTCGGATAGCATCACAGACGAGGAGGCTCGAGTACAAGACGGCAATGATATTTATGTAAAGAAGAGGTACGAATTTTCTTTTCTTATGACCCGCGTCAGAGGAGGAGAGGAAACCAGTAGCGCGGCAACGAGTGCGAGTCAGAGCTCCGGGCCGACAAAGAGGACCCGTTCCCATTTCGACTCTGCAGCCAGCGAGAAGTTGAAGAAGCTGGGCACGCTGAGCAGCCCGTTATGCATTGATGAGGACGATCCGAAAGACAATGCTGATTCAGTTTTGCCTTCCTTGGATGGTATTGATTCTGTAGATCCGTGTATAAAAGAGGAAGAGATTGGGAGTAGAGTGGACCCGGAGGGAAATGAGAGATTGGAAGCTGGGTCAATATCCAAGAAGCGAAAGAGAGTCGAAGATTCTAATAGGTTGTCGTATCATCATTGCCGAGGGATGAGGGTCGGAGGACAATCAACTTTATCTACGGCTACATAGTTTCTGCCTCGCTAGTCGAATGGCTGCAGGGACTATGTCCTGATCACCATGTCGTACCGTAGATTAATGCAAATGGAGCTGGAGCTAAAATACAGAAACCAAAATACAAAATATAGAATCCAAAATACAAAATACAAAATACAGAAACCAAAATACAAAATACAGAAACCAAAATACAAAATAAGAAACCAAAATACAAAATACAGAAACCAAAATACAAAATATAGAATCCAAAATATGACCCTCTGTGAGAACGGATGGCTCAGAACACAACCCAACCGGAGAGGATACTCTGGGAGATCCATCTGAGAGGGACGTATATTCTGAGAGATCACCTTTACAAGAATTATATCAGTAGTGGGATCGAGTGTTGGAGGAGATATTATCAAAGTATACGTCCTACTCAGATGGGTCTCTCACCGTTACTATTTTTTCCTGACAGCATGGTGGATGTGCTCCGTCCACAGATTCTTGCTTCGAGCCAAAACTTTGTCCCGGAGCTCAAGTGGACATCCTTGGTGTAGAGCTCGAGTGAGAGGTTCCTGACAGCATGGTGGTCTCCTTTGTTAAAGTATCCGTGCTCGTCCCACAACCAATGTGGGATGAGCACGGATACTTTAACAAAGGAGGCCACCATGCTGTCAGGAACCTCTCACTCGAGCTCTACACCAAAGATGTCCATTTGAGCTCCGGGACAAAGTTTTGGCTCGGAGCAAGAATCTATGGACGGAGCACATCCACCATGCTGTCAGGAAAAATTAGTATCGGTGAGAGACCCATCTGAGTAGGACGTATACTTTGATAATATCTCCTCCAACACTCGATCCCACTACTGATATAATTCTTGTAAATGTGATCTCTGAGAGTATACGTCCCTCTCAGATGGATCTCTCAGATTATCCTCTCCGGTTGGGTTGTCGTATCATCATTGTCGAGGGATGAGGGTCGGAGGACAGTCGACTTTATCTACGGATACATAGTTTCTGCCTTGCCAATCGAATGGCTGCAGGGACTATGTCCTGATTACCATGTCGTAGTCCAATATAATCCAGAGATTGACATAGTACTAATTCATATATGTAGTCCAATACAAATAGTCTAATACAAAAACAACCCAATACAAATAGTCCAATACAAATAAGTACTAATAGCTAATGAGAACCACGCTGCTCACGCAAACGCTCAGTGATACGTTCATGCAACCACCTCGAAAAAGCGAGATTTTTGGCGCGAGGAGAGCTGTCGTCCCTTGCAAGGATTGCATGAAGAGTCCTCTCGGTCTCACTAGCTACCGGTGCTGGATGAATAGAACTCCCGGTCTCACTAGCAACCGGTGCCACTTTCTCCTTAACAGTAGGAGGAGCCACCTCAGCATTCACTGTTTCCCTCAAACGACGTGCCGCTCCTCGGGTCATGGGTGCCATCTGGTAAGCAAGCTAATATAATTGTAACATAAGCAAGCTAACTAAAGGAACCATCATGTAATTTGAGTACATTTTCGAAAGCAGATATAGTACAATAAATTCGATTTTTTGCTAAGTAGCAGAACGGATGGCTCAGAACACAACCCTAAAATTCATTCTAGCATACATTAGTGTGAATCATCTATGTTCTGTACATATGGTGTAGTATATGTTCTTATCGTATGTAGTATCTGAAGAATGTAACAGAATCAAGATGAACTCACATAATGTAATACTAAGACGTCATCTACTACTATATATATAAGATATAGTGATAGGTTGTCGTGTCATCATTGTCGAGGGATGAGGGTCGGAGGACAGTCAACTTTATCTACGGCTACATAGTTTTCTGCCTCGCCAGTCGAATGGCTGCAGGGACTATGTCCTGATCACGATGTCGTGCCGTAGATTTAGGATTTAAAATATGGTATTCAGGTCAACTTAATTCGGTCAAAGGGTACTGAACAGAAAGTCTAATTATCCCATATTTCAGTAATGTCAGTGAGCTAAATCATACTCAACTGTCGAGAATACTTAGGAGAAAACTCATTCACAGGATTAGTATATCCATCCTTCGTGACATAGCTGAAATTTTATAGGGCTCGATAATAATTATTAGTCAATTTATTCATCATTTCAAAACCCTGAAAATGCCCAAAAAAACTCCCAGTATCAGTAAATAGGGCTCGAACCCTAAATTAGAATTCGAATCCACCCAAAACATCAAATTGACAGTTGATATGCCCAAAAAACAAGATTTTTCAGTATATAGGTGTCATACTGTGAATCTCGTATCCACACAGTGGGACACGACGTGTCCAAACCAACAAAATAGGTATCACACAAACTAGAAGCGAGTCCACGCTCTCGTGTCCCCCGCAGCGAGTCCATTGTCAGTCTCGTGTCCCCTACAGCGAGTCCACGCTCTCGTGGACACGAACTAGAAGCGAGCGAGAGAGAGAGAGAGAGCTAGAAGACAAGGAGAAACTGGGGAGGAGCTACCAGAGAAAGAAGGAGGAGGAGAAGGAGGAGCTACCTGAGGAAGGAGGAGGAGGAGAAGGAGGAGGCCGGAGGAGGGAGATCGTCGGAGGAGCACCGCGGAGGAGGAGGGAAATCGCCGGAGGAGCGTCGCGGAGGAGGAGCGCGCCCAAAATTGGAAGGAAAAATTGTGAAATGATCGAAAAGGAAACCCTCGCTGGCTATATGAAACGTTTAGCGACGTCCGCATAGGACGTCGCTAAACGTCGCTGATATGTAATAAATAGCGACGCAACTTAAAAGGCGTCGCAAAACGTCGCTATATCAGCGACGAGTACCGACGAACTTGCGACGCACTACCCCATTTAACAAAATGTAGACGCTAGACGTCGCTATTAGTCGCTGTTGGCGACAAACAACGACGTCTTATATTAACGTTGCTAAAACCCTAAACATTAGCGACGACATTTCACGGAGTCGCTAAATACGTCGCTGATTTGACTTATTTTGGTAGTGATGGAACCCATGGGTCTTCCCAATTGTTAATACTTGATCCATTCACAACTGACCAAAACACAAACTTATGTAGATCATCCTGGCTGCTGAGGATGCTGTTCCATATGCTGGATGGTAAAGGTAGGGATTTAGCAGACCAGAGACTAGTAGTAGAGAGGTACTTGCTCCTTAGTAGTTTAACCCATTCAAAACTCTTATTCGTCAAGAAACTCCATGTTAATTTCATTAACAGAGCCTTATTTGACAACTCAGGATCTCTAATTCCCACCCCCCTGAAACTTAGGTTTTGTGAAGTTTGATCATGCTTTGAAATGAATTTTCCTATTCTCTTCAGAGTCTCTCTACCAGAAGTTACGTTGAAGTTGAGATAGCTTGCTAGTGACTTTCTTGGGTAGCATGTAGGTGGATAGGTAGTGAGTTGGTAAAGAAGAAAGGGTAGATTTTATAAGAATTGTTCTACCAGCATGAGGAGGCATATGCCTTTCCACCCAAGCATTTTCGACTTGCTAGAGTTGAGGAGATTGGTGTATGCCGACAATCGATTTTTCGAAAGAGTAGATGATAACCAAAGTATTTGTCTTTATAATTCATAAGCTTAATAGTAAGAATAGCAAGGATAGCTTGGAACATACAATAATCCAATCCAATAGAGAAAAATATCGAGGATTTTTCATAATTAATTTGTTGTCCAGACCATTCTTCATAAGATTTGAGTATGTACTTGATCTGGAGGATGTTTTGAATGGAACAATGACCAAAATGTATCAAATCATCAGCAAATTCTAGGTAGGAATATGTGTCAGAGTTGTGGTTATCTAATACTCCCTTAAAGGTTGTTCCTTTCCACAAGGGAGATGTATTTATAAAGGACTTTCCCACACACATGATGAACAAATAAGAAGAGAGTGGACAACCTTGTTTGATCCCTCGACTAGGAAAGAAAGTTTTTGAAGGGGATCCATTTACTAATACAACAAAGGACACAGTTGTTATACATTGCATAATCAAGTCATAGGATTTTCCATCTATTCCAGACACAATGAGAGCCTAGCTAATGATATTCAGCTAAGCCTATAATAGGCCTTGGACATATCAATTTTAATTACAAAAGCACTATTATAAGTATAGTGCCCCGCTTTCGGTAGGCGACGGACTTCATAATATGCTTACGCCGAGTCAGATTGGTCGGAAACTTATGTGGCCATCTGACTCGATCGCTGAGCTTGGCATTCGATAACGTCTTGCGGCATCAAACAAATCAATTTGGATAAATGTTACGAGAATTGATCCAACAAATAGAACGACTTCTATTAGAATAAGTTCTAGATGCAGCAGGCTGCGTCTCGGCAAGTGAGCTCTATATTAGAGTCCCTTCGACGGGACCGGACTGCTGTATGATTTTCTTGAGTTTTTGCTGCTTGGTTTTGATGAATGTGTTCTCGTGTCAATTTCTGAATGCATTCTACAAATTTTGAAACGAAGGATTAAAGAAGGAATTTTGACTAAGTGTTGGTGCCATTGCAGGATCTCGCGTAACTGAAGCTTGAACGTTGCAAAGCGCTTCGACCCTCGACACGATCAAATACTTGGTGGGTGGTTCGGCCCCTTCTTTTCTTCTCCTTCTCGTAAACGAAATTCTTTAGCATCGTACTTATTCAAATCGACGATGCCAAGTTAAATGCATGCCAATCCACTAAGATCAAGAACTCGAGAAAAACATATCGATTTAGAGTAATTTACTCTGAAAATATAAGTTTCGTACCAAAACGAGAAAATATAAGGTTCTACAAAAAAGATAGATTATTCCATGATCTGCAAAATAAAATGATGAAACATTGGTTGCGGCATACGGTGCCTCAGAGAATTTGGTGCCTACGGGATGCTAAATCGGAAGTATGGCTTTGGAAAAAATAACTTAGTTGCATGAATTGGAAAAAATGATAATGATGCTTAATACTGTCCACGCTATGCAATCTGTTTTATATGTTAAACTGTTCTCGCATTTACATGGTTATGGACAACTTGTGCACAAGGGTTTCCTCGAAACGGTATCCGAGGCATCGGAATCGAATCGTCCTAGGAGAAATTTGAGATTTCGTGCTTGGCATGAGACATTACGGGACCTCCAGCTAGGCTTGCAACCTAGTCTGATAGGGCCCGTCATAATGCCATGATGAATAGTCCCTCGTGGTGATTAACACCGATGAACGCATATAAGATAGCATGCTCACCTATTGTCTTATGCAGATGGAAATTGTAATCTCTATTTTTATGCAAGGACGAGTATGACCGTGGTAAGAATGAGATAAACTGCTATGATTTATGTCTTTTTTACTGTTTCAAATGGAAGAATATCAATAGGAACTAAATTCATTTAGTTCTAAATAGAAAGAAAACTCCAATGCATGCCTACCTTAACAAGTCAGAGTCGATTTAGACGAGTGGGTTCGTCCCGCTCACTAGTGTATTTCTAAGTGTACTAATCCCCAATCCCACAGGTGACGAGGACTCTGGGGGTGCATGTCGCTAAGCCAAAGCTGAAGTTCGAAGAGGCATTTTAAAGCTGTTCCTATTCTGGAGTATTTTGAAGCCAATTCATCGAAGACTTTCAATGTATAAAATGGTGAATGTATGGAACGACAAGTGTTAGTCCAAGCAGCTTGTTGAGTATATTTCTTTTGTTTCAATCAATATAGCCGCAACGGCATGTCCAATGTAATATAATTTGCACTTCGTTGCAAGCTATCAATGAAAAGGATATTTCTATCTTCATATACTGCGTGCACTACTAAAATCTTCTTAATTGGCGACATAAATTTAGCGACGTTAGAATAACGTCGCTAAATTGTGCACATTAGCGATGTTTAATGAAAATGTCGCTAATAGCCGCTACTAGTGACGAAAATAGCGACATGACAACGACGTATATTATTTACATGAGCTAGTCATTGCGAAACGTCGCTATGACGTCGCTAATAGCGACTAATTTAGCGACGTTAATATGAACGTCGCTAAATTCTAATTATATTTCCCCCACCGATTCATTTCCTTCCATTTTACTCTAACTCTCTCTCTCCCCCCCCTCCGGAGCTCTCACTCTCTCCGGCGCTCTCACTCTCTCCGGCGCTCTCACTCTCTCCGACGACTCTCCCCCCTCTCCGGTATGTGACTCTCCCCCTCCCTCTCTCTCTATTTTGGTTGGTGGTGGTTGAGGGGTGTGTCACGACCCGCATCCTGATTAGGGGCACGAGCATGTGCTTACGTCCAACCTACGCCGCAGAATCGGTGGTAGAACGCTGTATAGGTCGTCTACAAAAACTACACTAAACAGTAAAAAGGTACCTGTACAGTATATACACTCCGAATGAAGATGACATAGCAAATACAGCCTCAATCACAAGATAAAACTGAGGTAGATAGCACAAAAATGAAATATGATAGATGTCAAAACAGGAAATGAGTTCAACATCCAACACAGCTAGAGAGAAACAAACAACATCACATAGTCATAAAATATAAATATAAGCTACTACAGTCTAAAACAAAAGCTGGATCGCAGTCCAGGCAAACCTAACTAAGCTATACTACTCTGGGTATACAAAGTCAAGTGGCTCAACTAACAGGCCACAGTCCTGGCCTAAGTCTCCATCTGTTTCGACCTCATAGAAGGTCGAGTAGTCTGCCTTAGAAACATCTGTAATATATCAACGGTATCTTGTCAGAAAAATGAGCAAGTACAAACACTAACAGCAGTTCCATATGAATTGACAAATTCTATAAGAGACAATATAATAAAATACAAGGAAAAGATATGGGAAGCCTTGGAAGCCAATCGAAAGCCGAGTTATAACCCGTAAACCAAACAAGGACCGGGATTGTAACCCTTCTTCCGAACAGAACTTAGCCTCCAATCAAAGTATAGCATAAAAGTATGTAGAACATGTGAAATACAGGACAAAATCAACAGAAAATATATAACGGAATGTGAGTACTGAATAGGACGACAATATATATATATATATATGATGACTTGGAAACTATTCGGAAAGTCGAGTTACAACCCTTAAATCAAACAAGGACCGGGGTTGTAACCCTTCTCCCGAATAGAACTTAGCCTCCTATGATAAATAAATATAAAATGTGCCTTGAATTATTAGCGCGTTATGTGATCGGCTTGGAAAATGTTACAGGACAGGCTATCTACTTGGCCCTACAATCCCATGAAAATCTGGAAAGGGTCATGCCGGCCAACCTGGATAACGAGCACATGAATATGATCTCGCTACACCCTACGTAAGGTAAGAGTGACGCAAGCACATGAATATAGTGACATGAGGCTTTGATCACATAGCTCCTAATAATTCCTACCCCCGAATAGTATAATGGATCTGGACATGACACATCATGACACAGAATTCCATAAGAGGGTAGCAAGTCCCCTTAGGAATCAGTGTCCATATAAGTACAGGGAATAAGATAGAAAATGTACCAATATACCAAAAAAATCTAGGAACAACATCCCATGTCATGATCCAACATATACTAGTCCGTGAACTATCGTGACTGGAAATCGAGTAAGACACTACAACTGAATCGGATATAGCAGATATCAAGATAATGAAAACTATCAGTGAATGTACTCGCCTGTGGTCCTGAGCTGATAAGGTGAACAGATGCTCAGAGTAATCACAAACCTAAAGATGAGATACTATAAGTCAAACATGGTTTAATAATGAAATAAAAGCTAATCTAGTCATGATATGCAAGTCTAAGTCAAAACTAGGTCAAACTAAGTCACACCTAGCTAAACTAGGTTATACTAGGTCATACTGAGCCAAACTAGGTCACACTAGAGACAACTAAGGTCAAACAAGGTCACAGGAAGTCTATCCAAGTCAAATTAGGTTAATCTGGGTCAAGGGTTGACTTACAATTGACTTTTGGTCAAAAAATCAACTCTGGTCAACTCTGGTCAATACTGAGTCAACCCTGGGTCAATCCTAGGTCAAACTAGTCTACTGTTGACTAACTATTGACTTTCAGTCAACTGGTCAACTCTGGTCTGGTTTCGGGTCAATTCTAGTCATTACTAGGCTAAGTTTGACTTTCGATTGACTTTCGTTGACTTTTGGTCAAAACGGTCAACCAAGGTCAAAACTAGTCTAAGGGCACTAATCCTAACCATTACCAACCAAGAGAACCTATTTCTAGCCATATCTTAAACTATCTAACTCAAAACTTACAATTACCCCATTACCTTAACTTACCTTTACCAAGGTAATTTCCATTACCTTGTCCCAATACAACGGTAACCCATCTATACCTTGGAATACTAACCTGGGCTTCTTAGGGTAGCTAGATACTAACCTATCTAACTATTACCAACCATAAATTTCTACTATCTTGGACATCAAAACTATCTTTTCTAATATGTTACTTTCCTACACATTACCTTAAGGTAATCTTGATATATCAATATACCACATCTAACATAACCCATTCTTCTAAACCACACTCACTCTCCCTCACAAACATCATCTATCTAACTCCCATCTAACTTAGAATGCTACTTTTAAAATAACTCTAAAAAACCAACTCAAACATCTACCACAAATCCCTAATGTATCTTAACATGACATATAACATAACATGACCAACCTTATTTTCTACCACTAGAAATACTACCCCACTAACCACCTAACACACTAAAAACACTCTCTAACTTAAGGGTTTCATAGTAGAAAATGTGGTTGACAAGTGAGGGTAGGCATTTGGGGCTAAGGTGGGTCAAAGGGGATGTTTCGGGACCACAAAAACCCTAAAAAACCATCATGCGCTGCTTCATGCTTCCTGTTTTTTCCTGCTTACTGCTTTTTCCTGCTGCTTTCCAGCTCATTCTCTCACTCTCTAACCATCTATCCACACACAAATAAATATATATGCACAATCCACACACACACACACACACACACACACAAATATATATATATATATATATATATATATATATATATATATATATATATATATATATATATATATATATATATATATATATAGACACTCTCAATATAATATATACACGTGAAAATATTTTAAGAACACATTTAAAATAAACACACACACACAACTTATATATATATAAGATACATGAATAAATATGTAAGGACACTCAAGAACAACATTTAAAACATCAAAAATTTGAGATTAAACATTTAATAAATCATTTAAACATAAAAACAAATACAAAGTGTGTCCAAAATTGGGGGTTTCTCACATGGACACAAAGCACAACAAGGACACTCCTAATGGATCCAAATGGACACGAAATGGACACAAATGGAGATACAACCATGAAAGTTATTCCTATGGGTTCAAAATAATCCTATATGCATGTAGGATCGAAATAAAGGGTAGATTTTACCTTCCGGGAGATCAAATTCAATAAAACTCCTTCCGATACGACATCGACACGAAGGGATCTCCAAATGGACATGAACCAAAGCCAAATCCTCCCAAACTTGGCTAGCACCCTCTTTTCATTGAGTAGAGAAGAAATAAAGAAGATTTGGTGGAAGAAGTGATTGATTTGGAGATGAAATCAATGGTGGTTGCTCTCAAAATTTGGGAAAGAACAAGAGAGAGAAATTTATGGATATTAATAAAATGAAGGTGACTCACTCCCTATCTACTCATGGCCGGCCACCTATGGAGGGGTTTGTCCCGATTTGAAATGTCCAAAATGCCCCCACTTGTCTCTTATTGAATTAAATTAGGAATAGGCTTTAGGTTGAGGCTAAATTAGTCTAGTTTAAATCTCTAATTAGCAAAACCTTGTCATAAAATTTAGTCTAACAATACTAACTTAAATATTATCATATATGGGCCATGTCTAAATAGGTGGGTCCCACTAGAGTCAAAGCTACCCCGGGTCTTTGAATTAAGTCGGATTGAGTTAAAATTCGAACCCGACTCAAATAATCCCAAAACAATATCATAAATAATAAAATAAATTTCAAAAATATGCTAAAATAAAAAATGACCAAAATACCCTATTCTTGAAAATTAGGGGTGACAAATCTATCCACCTTAAAAAAATTTCTTCCTCGAAATTAAAATAAAGCAATCACAGAAAAACACATGCAGAAAACAATCCCTCTCAAATACTTTAAAAAAAATTTCAGTAAAATAAAAATCTCTTAAGGCACAACAACACTTGCAAATGTAAACTGTTACGTGTCCGACACGGACACGAAACCAACACAAAATCTCACCTATCAAAAGCCAAATCAACAATCACCAATGCAATAATATCCAAAAATAAATCAAAGAGGTTCAATGACCAAAATACCCTTGGGCCAAAAATGATACTGAAAACATCCTAATCACATGGTTAGGCTCTAGGTCAAACAGTCCCTATGGTTTCACTAGCAAAACATCAAAATCACAAGTCATGGCTTAAAAATTTAAAATGATTAAAATCTCCAAAATCAAAGCATGAATTAAATGACAATAATTAAATGACTAAAATTATAAAATCTAAAATTACTCTCAATTAGAAACTGGGTGCTAAAAGTCTATCCACCTTAAAAGAATTCATCCTCAAAAATTAAGGTGGTAGTGCTCCTCATAGGTCAAACACCCCACAAACAAAATCTCAAAATTATGCAGTTCGAAAATCATATGCGTCTGTCCAAAATCATGATACTCAGAATCTCCGTTATGCTAGTGAGCAAGGCTACGATAATCACAGAGTCCTCAACTAAGGTACATACCTCTAGAATCATGGTATTTAAAATTTTTGCGATGCCGCTAGCTTGGTTACGAAAATCTTAAATTCCTACACCCTAGGAATACGTCCATAATCCGACTATATGTCCTCACTCTGCCTACTAACAGGACCCTAGAGGATTCTAAAATCTCATAATCGAGGCGACCTAGCCCATACGACTTATCTCAGAAAGAAAAAGAAGAAAAAAATCACATCACAAGAACAAAAAATTCATCAAACAATCAAGAAACAGATGGAATTAAATTTCAAGACAGTTACAAGGAGGCCATGCGGAAATGAGATTGAAAGATTGGAACCTGTAATCTGCCCTGCTACTGCCTGACTGCCCTCAACCTTCATGGCGAAAGCACGCCCCTGCTGGCCTCCTCTAGCCTGCTGCACTCTATCCTGGCCTCTTCGGATTCTACTAGCATGGCAATCCTTCAGCTGGTGGTCGGGCGCCCCACATTATAGACATACGCCCAACCTCTTCCTACAGGCCTCCCGACTGTGCCCCGGCTTCCCGCAGAAGCCGCATGGAGTAGTCTGCCACTGACCCTGTCCCTGGTGCTGGGGGCACGTGCTGGTGCTTGCTGAATCTGTAACTAAAGCTGCTGCTGAATCTACCTCTACTGGAAGTGAGGGCGCTTCGCCCGCCCCGCACTAGAGCTCGTACCAAGAACATCGCTGCCCCTCTTCGGCTTGAGGTCGAAGTCCTCCTCTGATATCTGTGCCTGCATCAGTATCTGCTCGAAGGTCGCATCGCGTCACCCGGAAGTACGAGTGTGAACCGCATGAATAAGGCCTCTCCAGAACTTGCGGGCCTTATACCCCTCAACCTGGATCAGATCTAGTACAAAACTACTCAGACGGAAAAACTTTATTGCATACTCGTCCACCGACGAGTTTCCCTGCACCAATTCGACGAACTGGGCCTCCAGAGCTGTCAGAGCCACATCAGGGTATAACTTCTCCTTGAAGAGCCGCCTGAAGTTCTCCCATGTCAAACCTCTCACTGACGTACGAGGATCCGTGCGAAACCATGTCAAGGCGATATCGAAGAACTGACTCACCGCAGCTATGACCCATAGTCCCCTCGGAACCTGTCACGACCCGCACACGCTATAAGGGCACGTGTACGTAACAACGCCCAGCCCTCACCATAAAAATGGCATAGAATGCTGTAGGTTTCCTACTCTTACAACAGTTTATATATATATCAAAAACCTGTCGAGAATATGGTCAACTCCGAACGGAGGACAAGCAATGAATATATATATGAGTGCTCAATCACAACTCTAAGATGATAAAGTAAAGACTGAAAGATAAAGACAACAAGACGATAAAATATAACCTGTCAAGTCCAAACACAAATAATATACAAGTCCAAGTCCAAGTTGAAAAAACGTGTAGGCAACTCTAGAGGGGGGTGAATAGAGTTTGTGTCGATAATCACCAAATAAAAATTTAACTCTATATCACCTACACAAAACAACTATCAAGATAGTAAATAAATCAGAGAGAAATACGGAAGTAAATAAAGATCAGAAGAGCATACGCAAACACAGCAGTTTTAACCTGGTTTCCCTCGTGGAGGACTAGTCCAGGCCTGAGAACTCTAGCTCAGGATTCAAATCCACTATTTGTGAAATAGTAGTTTACAACCCGTGCCTTTTTTTCAGAAGAGCACGTCAACTTCTTACAGAGGATCGCAGTAGCAATTTGCTTAGAATTTTCCAAGCGACTTGGAATTGTCCAAGTGACTTTTCTTTTCAACTCTTGCACAAAAACTTCTAGCTGAATCGCACTTGAGCACCTTGGGGCTTAGGAAGTTTTGTGGCTAGTAGATTGGAAGAGTAAGGCTCTTGACTATATAGGCTATATAAGAGAAGAAGAATAGAAGAGTGGATGGTTTTAAATGAGAGAAACCAAGGCCTACTTATAGGGTTCAGGACAAGCAGAATTCGGCCAGAATTCGGTATGGATAATTCAAATTTTTGGCCGTTGGACAGCTTGTAGCAAGCAGGCCCTAAAAATCAGGGTGCTGGAAATCAGGAGACTGAGTTCGGCCCGAACTCTGTGTGGAGGCAGAGTTCGGCCCGAACTCTGTCTCCAGAAGACAGAATTGGTCCATTTGCTTTTGGGCTTTGTGGAGCTTGGGCTTGGTTCAGGAATTGGTCTGTTTGTATGGTAGAGTTTGGAGAGATATGTCTAGGGGTTGAGATGACTCAGTGCGACTCAACGTACACATTCTCCTAGACTCAATAAATTGAAGATTACAGACTTGGAACAAGTAGGAAAACCAAGAGCCCTTTGATAATGCCTTTCTTCTGATATTTGAGCAGCCCTGAAGACGTCTTTTTCCTTGACAGCGGAACCCCCGATGCGAGGCCCCAGATAGGTCGCTAGGCAGTTCGGAGAAATCTTTTTGTATGACGCCATCTTCGCTCTATCATTAATTTTTCATTGCCTATGTCCTGTTTGATCATGTTTGATCATGCTTACTTCATGTCTACAAATACATGTTAGGCCAGCAAAATATGTTGCAGTACGATACAAGCATAACAATATAATACAGGACAATTAGGACATTGCTAAGTTTAAGTAACAACATGATAGCATGTTAGGCCAACAAAAAATGTTGCAGTACGATACAAGCATAGCAATATAATATAGGACAATTAGGACAATGCTAAGTTTAAGTAGCAACATGATAGTGAGTATATGAATATTAGTGACATCATTATGTTAAACTTAACTGATTAGCCATATTCAAAAACACAATATAATCATTGGGCCAACACAAGTCTCTAATACAAGCCAAAATATAACAGTCTCAAAGTAACTGGAGACAAGGTCCAGTACAAATAACTCTAACTAAGCAATAGGTAAAGTCTCGTCAGACGGAGCTAAGCCCTGCTGGACCAAGGTCTCCAAGTCTAAGTCCACTATGTTATCCAGACCGTAGTAGGTACTGTAATCCCCCTCATCTGCATCTGTAATAT